>CM062818.1:1386647716-1387247716 GCA_031772625.1 Pinus tabuliformis | reverse complement strand
TCATAATGTTTGGGTGCATTTTGGATTGCCCACATCCATTGTTAGTGATCAAGATTCTCACTTTATTGGGAATTTTTGGTCAAGATTGTGGGGATTCATGGACACCAAACTGAAAAAGAGTACAACTTTTCATCCACAAACAGATGGTCAAATAGAGGTGGCGAACAGAACAATGATACATCTTTTTCGTGGGTATTGCAGCAAGCATCCTAAGTTGCGAGATGAACATTTTCACTATATTCAACATGCTTACAACTAGGCCAAGCACTCTTCAACTCAAACATCGCCATTTGAGGATTTTATTTTTGGCAAAGATGTTGCTATTGATGGTCATAGCGACATAGAAAAAGCAAGAAATTTCATTGAACAAATCCAATTGGTACACCAAAAGGTTCAAGAACAACTTGAAAAGAGCCAAGGCAAGTACAAAGAATGGCACAACAAGTATCATGAAGATCACAAGTTCCAAGTCGGTGATGAAGTTTAGCTTCACATTAGCAAAGAGAGGCTCAAAGGAGAAGGTAAAAAGTTAAAACCAATTATCTATGATCCATTTAGAATTTTGGAAAAGATTGGTAACAATGCCTTTAGGTTGGATTTGCGTTCATATATGCAAATTTATGCTGTTGTTAATGTTGAGAATTTAAGGTTGTATGAGCCTCCTTTGATTGAAGATCAAGGAGAGAATGTTCAAATTCCATCTATTGAATACTTTTCTCCAGAATTCCTTGATGAGCTTCAACAAGACACTATACTTGATAGAAGAACAAGGACATCAAAAAGGGGAAGTGTCGATTATCTTCGAGTGGGGCTCAAGGGTACAAATATTTCAAAAGCCAAATGGATAGAGATTGGAAGGGTCAGGGAACTATACCCTCACCTGTTGTATAATTGAAAGTGATATTTTGGGGTCCAAAAGGCTTCCAGTGGGGAGGAGTGATCAGGTGCTCAAAATTATGCTAAAAAATCAAAGTTGTCAGAATGGTGTGGAACCTGAACGACTACGTAGTTCTTGTCATCCTGAATCTGATGCAACTTGTTTCACATGAAACAGACACCATATGCTCCAAGAAACACGATCTGTTCACTTTGTCAAACAAGTAAAATTTTTGTAGGTGGGCTGCCTGGGATGCTGACTGGGCATCCGTACAACCTAGGTGGAAAAAGGAATATTCTCAAAATATTATGTTGAGCTAGCAAATACCTATTCGTCCAAGTGTTTTGGTTCAGGCCAATCAGGAGGTGCCACGTGGCTAAGCCAGAGGCTACCATGTGTCCTCCTAATGGCGTTATAA
This sequence comes from Pinus tabuliformis, assembly GCA_031772625.1. Classification (NCBI taxonomy): domain Eukaryota; kingdom Viridiplantae; phylum Streptophyta; class Pinopsida; order Pinales; family Pinaceae; genus Pinus; species Pinus tabuliformis. The sequence goes on along the minus strand of CM062818.1, from coordinate 1,387,246,421 downwards.
AATTTTGTATGGTAGATATGAGGGAAGCCAGGATCGACCCCATGACGTCCCACACAATAGAAAGAAGGACTCACCAATGCGCCCAAGCATTATGACTTAACATATAATGCATGCAGGTTTGTATTAAAGTTTATTGACCACCAAGGTTGGGCGGTGGGCGGATTTAACCGCCGCCCATGTGAACACCTATTCGTAGACCGCAATAGTTGTTGTAACTGCCATGGTGACCGCTAGACCACTTCATGTGAGTGCTCCTCCTAACTGCATGCAAACAGTCATGTGAATCATCAAAGGGAGGGGGCCAGCGTTGGGGCTAGCCCCTGGGAAAATGGCCTCCATATGACCTAGTTTTTGGTTCTAAGGCCTCAGTGGCTAAATTAACGGTCCTACAAATCCGCTTGAAATTTGGGGAATTTGCTGCTCCGTTAGCGGGAAAAGGGGCAACTTTGTAGGATGATGTTGGATCTGGTGCAAATTGTAGAGCAAATAGTGGAGAAACTAGGAGAGGTCGTAACTTCTCCAGTTTTCAACCAAATGGGGTGAAAAAAGAAGCTAGATAGTTATTTTTGGTCATTATGGACTCATTGCAGTAGGTTTGAGAAGCATTTGAGCATTGTAAACACATCTTTTTACACTTTTGAGCATAATAGAGAGGCCTAAGCCATTGGAAGCTGGACCAAGGAGACGTAGCCCAAGAGGGGTGAACACCTTTATCGTGTTCCTGTTGTGATGTGTTTTTGATGATGTTCTGTACATGTTTATGCTACTGTTCAATCTCTTATTTATGTTAAAATTTCTCATAAAATTAACATAAAAACTCATATTTTCACTTGCAAAATTCATGAATCCTTAAGCATAATGAAAGAATTTTGTTTCTAATCTGAGGTGGATCTTAGCACAACAATCTAATATTCTAAATCAGATCAGGTACATCGCTTTATTAACTTCCTTCATCTTTCTTTTAAAGAGAGAATTGAATGTGATAACACCAAAATGATGGATGAGGCCATTTAAAAAATATATATATGCTATCAATAGGCTAAAAAAAGAGATGAAAATGCAAAATCATGGCCCAATAAAAAGAAAGATAGATTTGCACAAGGAAGAATGGGAGGAAACCCTAGTCTTTTTAATAATTTTGGTAAGGGGAACTAGAGTTAGAATTTAAAAAAAAAAATAATAAGACACAAAGAAAATAGACTCGCACTCATAATTAGTCCAGATATAAATAGATAAAAATGAACAATAAATGATTCAGTGGGAAGGAAAGAGAACCATTAAAATGTCGGGATGTGGAGAACCCATCTTCTGCAGAAATGTCCCTATAATACAAGGTTTGTGCATAATTCACATAATATTCAAGAGTCCACAGTCAATTATGTGGCAAGGAATATTCCTTGTATTAACACAACATTGGAAGAGTGACAGGTGGAATATCAATCCACCATGGTGGAGATAGAAAGTACACTTTAAACCAACCTCTTTCTGTTTTGACAGAAACTGGTTTCAATTTTAGTTATGTTAGTCCCTGTATTGTAGAAAATGTAAATTAAACTTGCAAAATTACAAAAACTAATGGTTGGTCCAGTTGGCTATGGGCACAAAAAGGAAAGTCACTAATTAGGTGAAGGCATGTCCTACTGATTTAAATAGAAATAAAACCACTATGAACCTGAACATTCTTCCATTAGGTTCATATGATATACTGGTGGGGATGGATTGGTTTGAAGGTCATAAAGTGATTGTTAATCGCCTGGATAAAAATTTTACTTGTACCTTGGATAATGGAGAAATTCAGGTGGTAAAATATTTCCTAGACCCATTTATGTTTGACAATTTTTTGCTTTACACTTAAAAAGCGCTACATGAAAAGGGTGTCAACTATTTTCCATTTAAGTGGAAGACCATTAAGAGGAAATAAAATCTGGACCCTTGGAAGATATGGAAGTAATTCAGGATTAACAATATGTATTTCAAGATGAGGTTCCTAGTTTGCTGCCTAAATGATCAGGTCACTCAAAACCTGAACGACCACGTCCATCTCAACGATACGATCCCAACACAACTCGTTTCACTAAAAATGGATCTCTTATGAGAAAGATATCGCATTCTATCTGCTTTTCCAAATAGAATAATTTTGAAAACAAAAGTACAGTCACTTCCTAGTCAGCAGTCCATACTTTTGATGTGGCAGGTGACTGTGTAGGTCAAAGGTTTGGTCAACGGCCAGTGAGGTCATGCAAAGTGGCGTTTTTTGAATGGTCAACAGTTTGGTAAGTTGGTGTTTTTTTCATTGGACAGGAGAGGATCAATGCGAAGGTGACATGTGGCAAGCCCAAAGGCCACCACGTGTCCCTCCCCAAAGGCTTGGCAGAATCGGCACGCAAAGGTAAAATGTTATTGGCAGGTTGGTGGAATCGAACCTACGACCTTGCCTGCACAAGCCCCATGCTCCACTGGTATGCTACACTTTGTGCCTTAACATACAATGAGTTCATTTTGTATTTAAATTTTAAGCACTTGGAGGTTGGGGGGAGGAGAGGGCCAGCCCCCTCCCCATGTGACCTTACTTCATAACCAAAGGTCGGTGCTTAGTGCTAACCACACCTTTAAATGTGATAAGTGGATTTTTATGTTAATTAAACTATGTTTATACCTTAATTAAGTGGGATTAACTTAGTGTCAGTTTGGCAGGTCCGACAAATCCGGCGCTGCTCCAAATTTGGCAGGGTTAATTGGAGTTTCTCCAGATTTGGTGGAGTTTTCCTAGGGAAAACTGAAGAGACCATAACTTCTTCAATTTTCGACCAATTTTGTCTCAAAAAGAGTCATTCCTAGATGATTTGGATTCTCTTAACACAATGGAATAGGTTGTAGAGGCATAAAGGTACTTTTTTACGTGATTTTGCTACGTTGAAGTTTAAGGAAGCATAGGGCCACTAGGAGAGGAGGTCAAGCCTAGATAAGTTGAAATCCAATTGCAGAGCTTGGATAGTCATTTTTGGGGTTTTTGGGTCTTGTGAATCCAATGGAGTAGGTTTAAAAGCCATTGGAGCATTGCAGGTGCATGTAATTGGAGAATTGAGCATTAATCCAAAGAGGGCCTAGCCATTGAAGCAAGTCCAAGGAGATGTATCCCAGGAGGGGTGAACTCCTTTATCAACTTTGTGTTATGAGTTGTTGTGTTTTACTTCTCTGCAATTTACTTGCTGTATATGTGTTTTAAACAACTAATTAATCTCATAAATTTCTCGTAAAAGACACTCAATACTTGACACACAATCCTTCACATTTTGGTTAATTTGAGACGATCCTAAACACATATTTTTAATACTGATGAGGGAGCTTGCATAGCATTAACAAGTTTATCCAACATTTAGATCAAGTTGGTATCAAAGCACTGTTAGCTCATATTAACCCTAAGATGGTTTGCCAAGGTTAGCTAGAAAATTAGCTATTGGTTTTGTATTTATGCAAGGAAAATTTAACTGTGTGCAAGTTTATGTGTGTACACTGAAGAAAGGAGATGGTATGAGATGCTTATTTGTTGAGAAACTTTTTTAAGCTTTGTGAAGCTTTTTGATGCATTACAAGCGTGATGGAAGATTCAACAAGTGATGTTTCTAATCCATCTTCCTTAACAAGACTCTTTGATTTAGAGATGTTACAAGAGCTTATCATCATGAGAGATATGGTGCAAGAGATGAATGAAGATATGAAGGATAACACTATACTTCAAGAGGAGTTGATGGCTATTAAGGAGGAGAAGCAAGAGATTCTTGAAAATATGCATGAGATGGAGATTCAACTCCATGATGCCAAGTAAACCATATCCAAGTATGTTCATGAAAATGAGGTATGCAATTCAAGCTTATCTTCAATTTCCTCTCAAAATGAATGTTTTGGTGATTTTGAAAGACACACTAGAGGAATAGGGTCCAAATTATTGATGAATATAGGCTATCAAGGTAAAGGGTTAGGCAAACATGCACAAGGCATAATTGAGCCAATTGTTGTTGAGGAAAGGCCTAGGTATTTGGGTCTTGGTTATGTACAACAAGATGGAGAATGCTCCAAAGCCAAGGAGCACATGAAGGTGTTCCAAGAAGGACTTTCATTACATGTTCATTACCTCAATCTTGTGAAGTTTGTGTTCATGAGGAATGCAAAAGTTTTATACCCACTTTGCAAGAAGATGCTTATAAGCATGCAACTAGTGGAAGTGTCAAACAAGAGGATGTTGAAAGATTTAAGGTCATTGAAACCATTGTTGGTATTATGAAGAGAGCCACTACCTCATCAAATTCACCTCTTCAAGAAGGTGACAAAGGTGAATGTGCAAGGTATACATTTGCCTTTAATAAAGTTTCTTTTGATTATGATAAACATGGTAAATCTTCTCATAATATTTGGAGAAAATTTACAAGTTCCTTTTGTGGTCTGAATAACCATACTATTTCGAGGTGTTGGAAGAGGATAACCATACATAGGAAAATTTCAAAACAAAAGAGACAGAAAGCCAAAGGTTCAATGGATAATGGAATCCATGTTGAAAAGAAGATGCAATTATTTTGCACTCATTACCATAAGCAGGGTCATCTTGTAGATAAGTGTTGGACTTTTCATCCAACAAGTCATCCACAACATTTGAAGAAGGTGGAGAGAGATTTTGGCAAGAATGGAAAAGAGGATTCCATAATTGATGTGGGTCACGATGATACACATGATGAAGTGAAACTAAAAGAAGCGCCATTGAAATGGTTTGGAAAGAGGTGGTTAGATTTCTTAACCAATTAAGGCCTTGCATTCCTTTTGATAATTGATGTAAATCTTGCCTTATTGATGCATTTCCTTGTTATTTGGATGCATTTATTTTCTCTTGAAAGTATGCTGAATATTTCATGAAGCAAGATGTTGGAAAAGTATAGTTATGTTGACTCACTTAGATGCAACAAAGATGGCAAATTGCAACTACAAATTTGCATGCATGTTGCATTCTTGAACTTGCATGTTTATGCCAAGAAGGTGTTTGAATGTGTAGTATGTTGACTCTATTGCAAAAAATTTGGTCATTTAAGCTCTTTAAGTACTCGTACATACCAATGGGATTCTTGTACTTATGATTGTACTTGTGAGAGAGTTGAGAATTGGTATACATGCATGAGAGTTTGTGTGTGTGAAAAGTGGAATTTTTAATAGTTTCATTGTGCTTGAACATGCATGAGTGATTGACTTATGTTGGTCGATTTCTTTGTTAACATGTATGTTGTCAACTTGAGAATGTTGATCATTTGCACATGCATGAGTGTCGACTTGTGTGGTTTATTGATTGTTACATGTATGTTATATCAACTTGGAAGAGTTGATTTTGTATCCAAAGATGAAAGGGAGATGTGATGAATTGTTTCATGAGAATGTGGAATTCTTGTTGTAAATTGTCAAGTTCTTGTACATGCTTTTGCTTGACTTGAAAGTCAGTTGTTTGAAGAAGCATGTTTTGTCGACTTGTGTTTAGTCGATGGTTGATAAAACAAGATGTAAGAGTACATGGTGATGTTCACATGATAGACATTTGTTGCTTTGAAGAAGCAAAAGGAAGAGGTCGTCAAGTTATATTTTTGCATGAGTGCTTTTCAAGGTTAATGGTGTTTCTGGTGACAAGATGTCATAGGATTTTGGAAGGTCCACGCTTGAGCAAGAGTCTCATGATTAGCCTTCATTCTCAAATCATGGCATGAAAAACATGTTAATACTGGAGGATGATGGAATCAAGAAGCGAAAGTGGACAAAAATTCCAAAAGAAATTGCATCCATTGTAGGTCATTTGATATGTTGACGCCAAGAAGCGAAAGAGACGGCAAATGAATTCTTCTAGATGTGGAATTTGGAACCATGGAGGTAAAATAGTTTTCATTTATTTTCTTGTTATTACTCATATTAGAACTCATTGTTGTAGTTCACTCATATGGGCTTAACTTGGAAAAGTGGTTCCAAGGAGAACCTTGCATCAAATGCATGTGTTGCAAAGCAGGAACATGATTCTCAGTGGGAAGGCCATCAGTTAGCTTTCCAAGCACTGAGGGATCACTTTAGTACAACAGGGTGTTTAATCAAAAAGCATCCAACAAGTGTTGGATTGGGTCAGCAGCAAAAGGAGAACATTGGTTGAAGTGCCAAGCCATTTGCAAGGCAAGGCATGTCAGTGAACCCAAGTGGTTGTCATGGAGATTTTTCCAAGTAGAATCAATTGATAAAACTTGGGAAGGAGAATATTATTCAGATCTCATTAGATAACTAGATTTTGTGGGTCCAAAAGCCTGTCAATGGTAAGGAGTGATCAGAATCAGGATTAGGGGCAAATTTTTTCTCAAAAATCAATGTGCTTGGAACCGCTCAAAACCTAAATGCCACAATTTTCTCGGCAATACGATCCAAACGTAACTTGTTTCACTCAAAATGGAGCTCGTATGAGAAATATATCATGTCTTGTCTGCTTTGCCAAACAAAAGGATTTTGAAAAAAAAAGTACAATCATTTCCCAGTCAGCAGTCTGTACTACTGACATGGCAGGTGGTTGTGTAGGTCAAAGGTTTGGTCAACGGCTAATGAGGTCACGCCAAGTGGTGCTTTTTGAATGGTCAAAAGTTTGGTGAGTTGGCATTTTTTCATTGGACGGGGGAGGACCAATGAGAAGGTGATATGTGGCAAGCCTAGAGGCCACCACATATCCCTCCCCAAAGGTCTGGTAAATTCAGCACGCAAAGGTAAAATGTTATTGGAAGGTCGGCAGAATCGAACTCGTGACCTCGCCAGCACAAGACCAACGCTCCACCGGTATGCCACACTGTGTGTATTAAAATACAACAGACACAGTTTGTATTTAAAGTTTAAGCACGTGGAGTTTGGGGGGAGGAGAGGGCTAGCCCCATGGGCCAGCCCCATCCCCATGTGACCTTACTTCATAACCAAAGGCCAGTGCTTAGTGCTAATTGCGCCATTAAACACACTAAGTGGAGTTTTATGTTAATTAAACTATGTTTATCCCTTAATTAAGCAGGATTAACTTAGCGGCAGTTTGGCAAGTCCGAAAAAACTAGTGCCACTCAAAATTTGGTGGGGTTAACTGGAGTTTCTCTAGATTTGGTGGAGTTTTCCTAGGGAAAATTGAAGAGACCATAACTTCTTTAATTTTAGATCAATTTTGGCTTAAAAAGAGTCATTCCTAGATGATTTGGATGCTCTAAACACAATGGAACAGGTTGCATATGTAGAAAGGAACTTTTGTACGTGATTTTTCTACGTTTAAGTTTAAGGAAGCCCAGGGCCACCACGAGATGATGTCAAGCCTAGATCAGCTGAAGTCCAATTACATAGCTTGGATAGTCATTTTTTGGGTTTTTAGGTATTCTGGATTCAATGGAGCAAGTTGCAAAGCCATTCGAGCACTACAGGTGCATGTAATTAGAGAATTGAGCATTAATCCAAAGAGGGCATAACCATTGAAGTCGGTCCAAGGAGATATAGCCTAGGAGGGGTGAAATCCTTTATTATATTTGTGTTATGAGTTGTTGTGTTTTACTTCTCTGCAATTTACTTGTTGTATATGTGTTTAAAATAGCTAATTAATCTCATAAATTTCTCATAAAAAACACTCAATACTTGATACATAATCCTTCACATTTTGGTTAATTTGAGACGATCCTGAACACATATTTTTAATATTAATGAGGGAGCTTGCATAGCACTGACAAGTTTACCCAACATTCAGATCACTAAAAGAGACATAATTGTTTTTATAGAACTAATACCAGGAGTTGCACCAGTATTTAAGGCACCTTACCAGATGAGTGTGCCATAATTAATGGAGTTGAAAATGTAGCTATAGGAGTTATTAAATAAAGGGTATATAAAACCAAGTGTTTCACTATGGTGTGCATCTATCTTATTTTAAAAAAAATGAAACATTTAAATTATGCATTGATTACTGGTCGTTGAATAAATTGACAATTAAGAATAAGTACCCACTGCTTTGACGCGATGGATTATTTGACCAAGTAAGGGAGAAACAATTTTCTCCAAAATAAATCTAAGGTCAAGATACCACCAATTAAGGATTAAAGAAGAATATATTTCTAAAATAGCTCTTTGACCCCTATATGGGCATTATGAATTTACAATACTTCCTTTTGGACTTACATATGCACCAACTACCTTTATGTGCTTGAGGAATAGTGCTTTTAGCATGTTTCTAGATAGATCTGTGCTAATATTTATAAATGATATACTGATTTATTCGAAGACACTAGAGGAGCACAAATAACACTTAGAAATAGTGTTGTAGACTCTATGAGAACTGTTAGCCTTGTTGGCAAATGGCCCAAAAAATGGATCCAAAGATGCCCCAAGTCTCCAAATTTGCTTGAAATCATGCCAATGGATCCATATATGCTCTTGAAGTCTTCAAAAGCCTCTTAAGGATCATCCAAAGTCAAAACCATCGCAAGAGGAGAGCCCTTGGAAGGGCAGAAATACACTATCGGGAGGCAAAAACACTCCAAAACCATGAAAAACCATGCAAAATAGTCCAAATCACAGCAGCCGTTAGATCTGGCCGATCAACGGCCCAGATCTAAGCGGAAAATCACAATCGGCACAGGCAGGTAGCGGCAGCAGGTGTAAGACATCGTCGATTAGAGATCACCGATGATCGGGTCAGCACATCGCATCGGCGGAAACCAAGGGGCGAGGGCAACGGTGATCGGAGATTAAATGAGGACTGTTGATCGTGCGATCAGATCGATGGCCCACATCACATCAGCGGATCACAATCGAGGAGGCGAGCCACAGGTTATTGGCGCACAGCATGCTATGAGCGATCGTGATCAGTGAGTCAACGTGGACCGTCGATCGCGCAAGTGGATCAACGGCCCACATCGCATCGGTAGATCGTAATCGTGAAAACCAAGGGGGAAAATCCTTTACATGTATATGTGCACAATGCGATAAGACCCGAACCTGACAAGTTTTGGAAGAAAAATATATATAGTTTCAAGTCCGCAAAAGCCCCTTTTTAACATTTGTTGTGTATTTTCGTTGTTTAAATGAAATACAAAGGAAGCCTGGGGCAGTGCGATTGTGATGAAGCCCGGACCCAAAAGGGTCCAGGAAGTGAAAACTATGAAATTTGAAGTCCGAAGGGAGGTTTTTTTCATGTATTTCTTGTGTGTTTCAAAGTATTTCAATACAAAGGGAAACACAAGGCCAGGCCACTCGCAATAGGTGGCAGCGACCCAAGGGTGGACCTGATAGATAAATAAACCATACTTGAGGACTTCTGAAGTCCGAAAGAAGTAGAATGAGCGGGATTTCTCAGTATTACAACATTTTCTGTATAGAACATAAAGCAATCATTATTAAGCATTTTAATGAGATTACAGAGGCCTGAATAGCCATTCCATCACCTAAAATAGGCCGAGAGATAGAGACAGAAGGTTGGAAGTGGAAAGGCGACAATACAACACGATGCGGCCCGCAACAGAAGTGGTTAGGAAGCATAGACAGCGCAACACAACCAAATCAACCAGAAACGATCACGAAACCACAACACAACACAGCCAGAACAAACAGAATGATTGTGGGGCATCTTTGGCACGAGAGAGATCCCAGGCATCATGGGACGCTGCCCAAAATATCTTAATATGGTTATTCCTCTGTCAGAAGAGGAAAACCGCCGAGCCATGCCTACCTATAGAGGGAATCAATCAGTTAAACAAGACAGAAGGATAAATTAAGACACCTAAAGCCTCAAAAGGCTCAGGACCATTGTAAACAAGCTATAAATAGATGAAAACAAGATGTAACAAGGGTTCAACTTTTGGAGATTATTCCTCCTTTGTTCCTTCAAGCTTCTCATCTGCAGTCTTTAGTAATACAAGCTTCTTTTGCTATTATATGTTTAATGTCCATTTCTCTTCTGTTCTATGCTTTCACTTGAACAATTTGTTCAGGTTTTCTGTGTGTTTAAGGCAAGATAACTGTCATCTTATCTCTGCTTTGATATATTAGATTTGCAAGCTTCTTTGCTACCTATGGCTAGCCATTTATATGTGTGATTATATATGCATATGCCAGTATAGTCAGTAAGTTCATTTGCTGCCTGTAGCTAGCCATTCATATAGGTTCATGTATGCAATCTACTAGCATAGTCAGTATTCTCCATCTATCCATTAAATCTACAAACTATTGAGCATTAGCAGTCTAAAGCATTATGTTGTTGGGGGTGTTCATGCATGTCTTGAGTGTGAATAGAGCTGAAATGGTTATCTGACTTGATCCAAACCATAATCTCTTCCAATAGTTCAGATAACAATACTGAAGATTAAATGTTCCCAAGCATCTCCAAGATACAACCTAGGAGAGTTTCTTGGGGTGATAACATTAATTGGTGCCGTTGCTGGGGAGAGGAGATTGAAGCTCAGCTTCCCTGGGAGATGACATAGTTCTAAGCTTTGATGATAGACAAGGTTTGGACACATATTCTGGTTGTAATCATCTATCTGGCGACTCCACTGGAGGAAGACCAACCTTTGGCGACTCCACGTTACAGTTCTAGCGCAGTTTGTGAGGCATGCTCGGAGAAATCCTCAGAAATCACCAGCTGACCCAGTGCCTGACCCTGAGAAGATTGTCAAGTCGAAGAAAGCATCGTAGAAAGGAGCATCAGGATCAGGTAAGCCTTAAAAATCCCATGTATCTCTGCTAGTGAAGAAATCAGCTTCAGAGATTCATAAAGCTCCTTATTCATTCATTTCCCTTTCGGATCTCAGTCGAAAGAAAGCATCCCATGCTGTCTATCATATTCCTCTGTCTCTGTCATCCATTTCATTGATCCATACTGCTCAATCTACCAGTATCCTTCCACCTACCTCAGTCATGGCAGGCCAGCAAGCCCCTACAAAGATAGAAAGAATCGTTGCTGCTAGGTATGGACCCTTGGTCTTGCCTGTCCCTTTGAATGCCATGCCCGCAGGAGATTATCAAGAATATATGCCTAAGTTTACTGGTACAGAAGGAGTAACAGCTGAAGAGCACCTTGTGTCTTTTTATAGCTATGCTGATAACCTAGACATCAATGAAGATGATGTGTGGATGAGGGTTTTTGTCCAGAGCCTAGATGGGGAGGCTAGAAAATGGTTCAGAGAATTACCCCCTAGGTCTATAGCAGATATTGAGGCCTTAGATGATGTGTTCCTAAAGCATTGGGGGGATAATAAAGATCTGCTCTACTATTATACTGAATTTGGGAGCTTGCAGAGGGAGAATGGTGAGCTGCTGTCCGATTTCAACAAGAGATTCAATCATTTGTACAGCAGAATACCATATGAAGTCAAACCCACCCCTACTTCTGCTATGATCACTTATGCCAATGCCTTTGATTCTCATTTATGCCTGTTGTTAAGAGAAAGAAGATGTACTTCTTTGGCTGATATGCAAGATGCAGCCCTGGAAGTAGAATCAAACATCATGGCTGCAGAAAGACTCGAAGGAGGTGCTGAAAGGAGAAGACAGGGGGGTGAGTCCTCATCATCCTCAGATCCTAAGATCGATAAATTGGCCAGGATGATAGAGGCATTAGCCTCTGAAGTTTCCAGATTAGAGGCCGAGCAGTATTCTGAGGAAGCAGGAGCTCCTTGTGCCTTTTCTCTTCCAAATCCAAGTCTACATAGAGGAGCACAGGAGCAGTTGCACATTGTGCAGAAAAGCAAAGATGCTAACGAAGACCAAAGGGTGAAGACCCTTTTTCAGAGTATAGTCATAGAACAACAAGCCTATCAGCAGAAGCAACAGGCAGCAGGTCCTACTATCCTTGAAGACCCTGAGCTTGAAGCTAGCCCATCTTCCCGTGACTATGCAGATCTGCAAATTCTCTAGCCTGCAAATGTCCCCAACCCAGTGATCAAAAAGGGAGAAGAAAGCTCCCCATCATCTTATGTTTCTCTGTCTGTTCAAGAGACAATCCCTTACAGTTGCCTCCTAGACACTGAGGCAGGCCATGATTCAATGACCAAGGCTGATATTGATGATCTCAGTCTTGATATTCTGATGCCTACCCAGGTGGCCTCCACACAGCTTAAAGGGGCAGTTTTCCAGACCACAGAGGAAGAGGATGCACAATTTTGGGACTCCTCCTTGGATGTGGACTATTCTAAGAAAGATGCAGGAGCAGAAGATGTCTCTGTGTCCTCCACACAAGAACACATAGATTCACCATTTATATTAATTGTGCAGGCCACAAACGACACAGACAAGTACACAACAATCATTGTTATTCAGCAGGTGTACAAAAGCTCCCATGAAGAACATCCAAGGAGGAGAGCATACAGAGAGTGGATGAAGTATAGATCATCTATACCTGATAAGGTCAAATTCCCTAAACTTTTTGAGGTAGATGATCAAATAAATCCAATTCTTCAGCTCTTTGATGAACTGCTGATAGGTCAGCCGAGAGGGGTAGAAATAGTTTTGATGGCCCAGTAGATGGCTAGTTTTTGAAGATTATATGTTACCAAGAATCTCCGATTTACAACCTTGGAGAGTTTCCTGGAGTGCTAACATTAATTGGCGTCGTTTGATGGCCCAGTCAATGGGCAGTTTTTGAAACTTTATTTTAGTTAAGGCTTTCAAGCCTGGGTATTGTAAATATGTTTTTCTTTAGGTTTTTATTTTTCATGCTTAATAGACTCCATGCCCAATGCAACACTAGGAGGAGGATTTGAGCTTGTTGTATGCAGGAAAGGCATTGATCTGTGATTCTTGAAACCTTACAGGGAGGATTTCATCCCCAGAAGGAGCCAGTGTTAGCCTTGTTGGCAAATGGCCCAAAAAATGGATCCAAATATGCCCCAAGTCTCCAAATTTGCTTGAAATCATGCCAATGGATCCATATATGCTCTTGAAGTCTTCAAAAGCCTCTTAAGGATCATCCAAAGTCAAAATCATCGCAAGAGGAGAGCCCTTGGAAGGGCGGAAATACACTATCGGGAGGCAAAAACACTCCAAAACCATGAAAAACCATGCAAAATAGTCCAAATCACATCAGCTATTAGATCTGGCCGATCAACGGCCTAGATCTAAGCGGCAAATCGTAATCAGCACAGGCAGGTAGTGACAACAGGTGCAAGACATCGCCGATCAACGATCACCGATGATCGGGTCGGCACATCACATCGGAAGATTTCAATCGGTGGAAACCAAGGGGCGAGGGCAACGGTGATCGGCGATTAAACGAGGACCGTCGATCACACGATCAGATCGATGGCCCACATCGCATCGGTGGATCACAATCGGGGAGGCGAGCCACAGGTTATCAACGCACAGTATGCAATGAGCGATTGTGATCAGTGAGTCAACGTGGACCATCGATTGCGCACATGGATCAATGGCCCACATCGCATCGGCGGATTGCAATCGGGAAAACCAAGGGGGCACAACCTTTACATGTATATGTGCGCGATGCGATAAGACCCGGACTCGATGGGTTTCGGAAGCAAAATATATATAGTTTCAAGTCCAAAAAAGCCCATTTTTAACATTTTTTGTGTATTTTCATTATTTAAACGAAATACAAAGGAAGAGTGGGGCAATGCGATTGTGATGAAGCCCGTACCCGAAAGGGTCCAGGAAGTGAAAAATATGAAATTTGAAGTCTGGAGGGAGGTTGTTTTCATGTGTTTCTCGTGTCTTTCAAAGTATTTCAATACAAAGGGAAACACAGGGCCATGCCACTCGCAATAGGCAACAGTGACCCAAGGGTGGACCCAATAGATAAATAAACCATACTTGAGGACTTTTGAAGTCCGAAATAAGTAGAATGGGCGGGATTTCTCAGTATTACAGCGTTTTCTGTATAGAACATAAAGAAATCATTATTAAGCATTTTAACGAGATCACAGAGGCCCGAATAGCCATTCCATCACCTAAAATAGGCCGAGAGACAGAGACAGAAGGCTAGAAGTGGAAAGGCGACAGTACAACACGATGCGGACCACAACAGAAGTGATCAGGGAGCATAGACAGCGCAACACAGCCAAATCAACCAGAAACGATCACGGAACCACAACACAACACAACCAGAACAAACAGAATGATTGTGGGGCACCTCTGGCATGAGAGAGATCCCAGGCATCATGGCAGGCTACCCAAAATATCTTAATATGGTTATTCCTCTGTCAGAAGAGGAAAACCGTCGAGCCATGCCTACCTATTGAGGGAATCAATCAGTTAAACAAGACAGAAGGATAGATTAAGACACCTGAAGCCTCAAAAGGCTCAGGACCATTGTAAACAAGCTATAAATAGCTGAAAACAAGATGTAACAAGGGTTCAACTTTTGGATATTATTCCTCCTCTGATCCTTCAAGCTTCTCATCTGCAGTCTTTAGTAATACAAGCTTCTTTTGTTGTTATATGTTTAATGTCCATTTCTCTTCTGTTCTATGCTTGCACTTGAACAATTTGTTCAAGTTTTCTGTGTGTTTAAGGCCAGATAATTGTCATCTTATCTCTGCTTTGATATATTAGATTTGCAAGCTTCTTTGCTACCTATGGCTAGCCATTTATATGTGTGATTATATATGCATATGCTAGTATAGTCAGTAAATTCATTTGATGCCTGTAGCTAGCCATTCATATAGGTTCATGTACGCAATCTGCTGGCATAGTTAGTATTCTCCATCTATTCATTAAATCTACAAACTATTGAGCATTAGCAATCTAAAGCCTTGTGTTGTTGGGGGTGTTCATGCATGTCTTGAGTGTGAATAGAGCTGAAATGGTTATCTGACTTGATCCAAACCATCATCTCTTCCAGTAGTTCAGAGAACAATACTGAAGATTAAATGTTCCCAAGCATCTCCGAGATACAACCTAGGAGAGTTTCTTGGGGTGATAACAAGAACATTAACTATACTCTAAGTTCAATAAGTGCAAAATTTATCAAGATAAAATACAATATCTAGGATGTCATATCTATGGGTGGAATAATGATATATCCTAGAAAGCTAAAAGTCATTCTTAACTAGTCAATACATAAGGATGGGTGTTAGTGTAGGGTTTATACAAACCTGGGTTGGCTCATAGTATCAACCAAAAAAACCCACTCTATCACTAACCCCTTCGTCATCACCGACAGAGTTGATGACATCTCACCTGAGGTGCCACGGGGGACTGCTAAAACTAGGTTTCTGCAATTAGATGGAATTTTTGTGTATGTGGTGTTATTTACCTAATATACTATTCTATTTTCATAACATTAACATTACATAAATTCAATATATGCACTTAACTCCTATGTTGTGCAAGACATTACAGAAATCCATTCTAACATTACCTGACTACAATGGATAAAATAAGAAATTGTAAGAAATTATAGAGGTAACCTAACCATTATTTCCATTAATTCATCATAAAAGGGTGTGTAATTCGCTACAACAAGGTATTTCATAACCCGACTTAGTAGCCTAGCATTCATGAACCACATAACATTACTTTCTTCAACATCACCGAGTGTTGACTAACTTTTTGTGGATTACATACTCAAGGATAGACTTAGAAAAAAGACTCGACACATTGGTGAGTTGAGCAAACAACCATTAACATGTAAATCTAACAAAAGGACAACATAAAATTGGGCTAATTTCAAAGCACACTAGCGAATTACAAAGTTGATGATCCCAAAACTAGCTAACCAACCCCGAGCTAGAGAAATTAGGTGTTATTATTTCCCCTCAACATATCCTTCATCATCATACATTTGATCTTCATCTATTCCTCCACCTTGGCCTAACCACTCTGATATTTTTTGACAACCTTCCCTAGCTATCCCACATGCTCTAATTGACAAGTCCCTATTTAGAATGTCCTTTAATGACCTCTCCTCCACTTCTCCAAATTTCCTTTCCTTACAAATATATTTCATGGCGTTCATCATGACGACCCTTCCCATCTCCGCCATATGCTTTAATATCCTAACTACCATGATCTTCTTTGCACACATCATCTAGTTGGGACTCTATCAGGGTGCATGTAGTTATCCTCTACATTTCACCTTCCTTTCATGTTCCATGCTCTCCACTACGTGCTAGTTCCCATGTTTCCATGCGATCATCCTCTGTTGGGTGTAGTTTCTAATACTTCTGCAAAATTTATAATTTTTTTGGCCCCCAACATAAAATTTTGGCTCATCTAGAGCCACTTAGACCTTCTATAAATATGGAGCCATGGCCTTGTCTAACTCCCTTAATGTCTGTAGTGCATGGTGCACTATCTACATACAACCCTTTATCCCTTCAATCTTAGTTAATCAGGTCTTGTGTTGTTTCAGTGGTTAGATATGTTGCAACCACACCAACATCCTCACTACTTTCCCTTTGCATTTCCTACTACTATTCAATACAATTTTTAGTCATTTTCATTGCCTACCCTTGGAGGTCCTCCCATTGTTAATAATTTTTATATAAACAGTCCATCTACGATCATCTTTTTGGCATGGTGGAAAGATCCTGGGTGATCAACCATCACCTTGTTATCCTTGCATCTTGAGTGAACTGTAAGAGAATCAGTCCCAATCACCATTATGCCCTAGTGACAATGGTTTCCTCAATGATTGCATCCCCTCCTCAGTAATGAAATAATTGTCTTATCACTTAACTATACCACTTGTTTTTACGAGCTATCCAATGAAAAATTTCCCTCTCACTGTTTTCTAGTCTTGTCGTTGTTTGTTTAGCTGTTAGCTACTTTTGACTAGGAATTCCCCCAACACTACATGTTGCACACCCCTATTCCCATACTGAACATAACCCCTCTAGTGCACAATGTTCCTATGCATTATGCAATGATTTTATTCTACGACAAAACAAAATTTCTACTGCTGATACCAAGAATTGTTAACTGCTACAAAAATCCCTAACAACAATCTACTACTCAAATTCAAAAAATTGCACAACATATGAAATACATTATTTATGTACAAGGGTGAAGCTATTTTTGTCCTTTTATTTATGTAAAAGGTGATGTCTGCAAATTGGTCGTTTACCATAGTCACAACCAAAAGTTGTGCATCTGGTAGGTTATCCTCTAGGTTCTGTACATCTTCGCCGTGATCATGCATCCAATTTTCCCAGATTGAACACCACTTGGAAATCATATGCTTGAAAACACAATGGCCACCTGCAAATCCCCCACCACCCTCCCCAACATGGGCTTTTTGACAAGGTACTTCAAGAAGAGTGGTTTGTATACAATTTGAACTTGTTGCCTTGTAGATAGTGTATAAAATTTTGGAGCACACAAACCATCACAAGTTATTCTCTATTCCCATTGTGGCGTAGTTATGTTCTCCAATGGACAAATTTCCACTAACAAATGAGATGTGATGATCTATTTCTCCTTCCCCTGATTGTGCTAATATTTCTCTTGGTACAATTAACGAAACATCAACATGCGCATGGAATTCCTTCTACCAATATGGGAATACTAGAATCGATGTGGTCAAGAGATTTTATTTCAAGATGTCCAGGGCTTGCTAGAACTCCTCATTCCATTAGAATATGATATATTTACTTAACAACTTATCCATTTATGCAATAATGCATGTGTATCCTCGAATAAATTTTTAGTAATAATTCATATTCCCTATGATAGACCACAACTATTTGACTAATGTACATGGTGGTAGATCCACTGTGACGAAAATCTTGGACAAATCCACAAACACACCTATCTTGCATGCTACATGTCCCAGTAAAATGTCAAAGGGAGAACAAAATATACACTTTAATATTTAGTGAAATTTGTAGTTCTCTACACCTGTCCAACATCAAGTGTAGAGCCTCTATGTTTTTTTCAAAAGACTAAACATAGTCCAATTTTCCAAATAAACTTCTAGAAATTTATGAATAAACTCCTTGAAAGCTATAACCACTATGCATGAGAAGATATCTGATGCATTCTTCAATCCAAATGACATGAACGTGTACTAAAACACCCCCTTTCTGTCATGATCGTGGTCTTGTGTCTATCTTCATTTATGATATTCATATGATAATATCCAGAAAACCCGATGATGAAGGAATAGGCCTCACTCCTACCTATTTTCTCCAGTGTTTCATTAGTAAAGGAGTCAGAAGGGGATCATGCGGGCAAGCATACTTTAGTTTATAGAGATCCATGTAAATTCTTATTTCCCCCGTCTTCTTATTTTGGACCACCATGGGACTGATCCATTTTGACTCTTCAACGAGTTCTACGATCCATGCCTATCAAAATTCCACCCAAAAACTGTCAAAATCCCATGAACTGATCCTCAAAAGCCTTTTTATCATTGAGGCCTCTATTTCTTCATTTTACACAAATTTTCCTTCATTTTCATCCTCACATGCAACATGTGACCTTTCACCTCCCTTTCTCCTATTTTCCATTATTTTCATAAATAAATGCCAATTATTTCCTCTTTGCCTTTCCAAATCCTTTTCCATTTCCTTTGCTAATTTCCTTTAGCCATAATAAACCAAATGGACACCCACACTAGGATGTGTCTCCTAACATTCTACTTGGAATATGTGTCCCATGACCTTGGTCTTATTTTTCCTTTATTAACTTTTTTACATGAAATTTTAACTCGGGGTTGTTATAGGAACCCAAACCAGAATCCCAACACTAATTCCCATTACACAAAGAGAGATTCAGTGGTTAATATAAAGTGAGGAAAGAAAAAGGGAGTCAGTCAAATTAGATTTTAACCCAGAAAGCAATAACTATATATATGTGTATAGAAAGCCTTATATGGATAATATTGATAACATTATATGTATCTATATTTATCAGGTTTTGAAAATACAATTGAAAAGTAGTAAACGATAAGTAGAATGGGCATAAACGCTGGAGCCAAGGGATGCCCATATGCCATTAGAAAGAAAGAAAGGAATTCAATACAACCTGAAAAATGCATGCAATCCTTGCTAAGGACAATAGTGGCTCTATAGGAACCCTATGCAGAAACCCATGACACGAGTCTACAACATTCCCTAGTCTATAGACTTATTAATCATACAAGTCCTACATATAACATGTTCAAGAATATTAATTGTAGTAAAAATTGGGAACTAATTTACATAATAAAATCACAACCAAATCTTATTCATTGAGAGTGTAACTATTAAAGAAATCACAACACACATAACAAAACAAAAAAGTATAGTCTCTAGTATTCATCATGAACCCATAATTTTTTTACATTAAAGGTATGCATTAGTGACAAAATTACATTCATCACGAGCATTCAAAAGTATAATAGTTTAGTAACTTGGCCACATTAATTCATGGTCGTAGCCCAAAAATTAAAAGACATTGTGTATTCTAGTCTACAAAAACGGGAAACCTTGATACAATAATTTTTATATATTCTTGCTACAGAGTTTAGGATTGTGTCATATATCTAAAAAAAACTCCTAAAAAATTATACAAATAAAATGGAAACCCTCAATTGTTCCTACTTTCTATTCCTAAAACCCTCTCATAGAAAATTTAGCTTGGCCGGACAGATCCCGAGAAATGGGAAAAACTACTTCAAGAGAAATGAATGTCTGGGAGTTGCTAGAAAAGAAACAAGTAAACCATCACTAGCAAGTAAATCCTTGAAGGTGAATATTCTTTGAAATTCCAAGAAAGAATCAAGGAACTAACCTGAAAAACATAACAACCCTTAGTTAGACACTGGAGCCATGAAGAAGTTGATAAAAGAATAATCCAAATGAATTTCTATAGAAAACACATGTATTTACATTGAAAGAGTAAGCATGAACTCCTCGATGCAAACAATACAAGAATGGGGTTTGTGCTTAGCAAGCATATTAATGAAAAAGAGGAACCTCACTGGCAAAAAAAACAAAACTAAGATTTTTAAAATAAAAAAATATAATAACATCACTAGCCAAAGCTTGGTTACCTCAGGAAGTTGTGAGGCAGAAGGGCAAAGTCAAAACATCATGATCAACCATGGTAGTCATTATTGAGACTTTGGAAATCAAGTACACATCTCTCTACAAAATAAAAAATAACTAGAAATGGAGGAATTAATCCCATGTTGAGGACATGCAGGTAAAGAATCATAACCATAGAAAAGAGCAGAGAATGAGATGAAGCAATGAAGGGATTAGTATCCACCTGGGATGAAATCTTGCCTCTAATCATAGTTACAAACATAATCACCTTTAAAAAACATTTACATTGAAACCCAAATCTATGGAGGTAGTTTGGCGGATGGAGGTCATAGTTCCACCATCAAACAATTCAGATTAGATAACCACCATCTGAAGTGCAAGTTCACGTGATTAGGGTATGGCCTGGGTTGAGGCCTCGTACCATGTGGCCCCATCACGTGTATGAAGTCTCCATATATAAGCCAATGTGTCATGAAGACCCTCAAATTACTTAGAAGATATATGTATTTATGTATGTATGTATGTATGTATATCTGTATGTATTTATGTATGTATGTATGTATGTATGTATGTATGTATGTATGTATGTATGTATGTATGTATGTATGTATGTATGCATGCATGCATGTATGTTCTTCGGGGTGGAACAATGTTTTTGATAGACAGTGTATGTATATGTATGTATATTGTTTTGTTGATGTTTTGCATGGAGCGGATTTTTTTTTAAATCCACCATAGTGGTTAGTCAAATTGAATTAGAAAAAAATAATAACCATCGAATGTGTTAAACTTGGACTTTTTATAGGACATAAACTTATCATGGTCGTAATCTTTAGCTTGGCATAAAGAATGCCTCAAGGGATGCATGTACATTTGGAAATAGTCTAGAGAGAGTCCAGGCACCATGTCTAGTTCCAAATGAAATACAAGCAATATTTGAGAAGTAAAAATGAAATAATGCTTCATGATATACCAATAAAACAAAGATGGAAAATGAAATGCTTCCTCTTCAACTGATATCAATGGAATAACCTAGTTTCCAGTGGTAAAATGATGCAAATATATTTCTTTAAAAAAAAGGTCTAAAATCCCTTAGGTGAATTTAGGGACATGTTATACTATAAGGAAGTTCATTTCTTCATCTAGTCATACAACTCTAGCTTTGTTTTCTACAATTGAACCTCAAAATGTGCATCAAGCAAGTCAAGATGAATGTTGGATTGAAGCTATGCATGAAGAACTTAATAAAATAGAGAAAAATCATACTTGGGATCTTGTTCCAAGACCATGAAATAAAAATCTAATATGAACCAAATGGCATTCAAGAACAAGTTAAACAAAGATGGAAAAGTGGTTAGGAATAAGGAATGTCTTGTTAGCAAAGGATATGACCAATATGAAGGGATAGATTTTGAAGAAACATTTGCTCCATTTTCTTGGCTTAAAGCCATCAAAATGTTCTTAGCATTTTCCAACTTCTGAAAATTTAGAGTATATCAGATGGATGTTAAGTCTGCTTTCTTGAATGGGGATCTAGAAGAGGAAGCCTACATTGAGAAACCCGAGGGATTTATACTTGGAAATGATAAGGACCTCGTATGTAAACTCAAGAAATGCTTGTATGGGTTAAATAAAGCTCCCCGAGCTTGGTACTGTCAACTAGAAAAATATCTTTAGCAATAGGGATCAGTTGACAACAAATTGTACAGCAAAGCAGATGTGGATAAAATCTTGGTGGTAATAGTATATGTTGATGATATCATACTTGGTAGCAATATTGAGTCAATGAGTCAAGGATTTACAGTAGCCATGAAACAGTAATTTAAAATATACCTAGTTGGTGAATTAACCTTGTTTCTTGGATTACAAGTACATCAAACAAAGGATGTCATCTTTCTTTCTCAAACAAAGTATCTCAAGGATATTTTATGGAAATTTGAGATGGAAGAATGTAAACCTGTAACTACACCCATGGTAACAAGTTGTAATATTAGCAAAGATGACGAATCCCCAATAGTCAATTAATCTAAATATCAATATGTGATTGGGATTTTACTCTGTCCCAAACATTATGCATGCAGTTGGCTTAGTGGGGCGCTTTCAAGTAAATCCTAAGGAGACTCATCTCAAAGAAGTCAAAAGAATATTAAAGTATCTACAAGGAAAAATAGACTTTGGACTATGGTATCCAAAGAATACAAATTTTACTCTTCAAGCATATACTGATGCAAATTATGGTGGAAGCATTGATGGGAAAAAAAAATACTAGTGGTGGAGTCTTCTTTTTAGAGCATTGCTTAATATCTTAGTTCAACAAGAAACAAAGTTTTATTTATTTATCTACTACTGAGTAGAATATGTTGTGGCTATAACATGTTGTACACAACTGCTTTTGATGATTCAAACTCTGTAGGACATTCAAGTTACTTATCCACAACTTGTTTCTATCTTTTGTGACAACACCAGTTCCATCAATATATCCAAAAATCCATTCATACATTCAAATGTAAAGGAAATCCACATTAAATATCATTTTATGAAAGAGAAAGTCTTAGAAAATAAGGTAAAACGAGAACATGTCCCTACACATGAGCATATTATAGACACATTTACTAAACCTCTTTCCCAAGACTCCTTTGAATATCTTCAACAACACTGGGGGATGATATTTTCTTCTTCTCTTCCTAATCAACTCGAGCACAAATTTTATGCATTGACTCAGGGGGAGGACATGGTAGCAACACATCTTATATGAAGAAGACAATTATATGAGTTATAGCAACACCTGCATGAACATAATATGACAAGGTATAATGAGCTAAGGGAGAGCTATGAATGCAATTATGGTTTCATGGTTGTATCATTAATTTATCTTGCATTCTAGTTTTTGCTTTCACTCGTTCTTGTTTGGATCATCTTCATATATGTTTCCATGAGTGGAAAAGTATGTACTCTAGTTGTATCTCATTTACATGGTGATTGGATAGTCCTCGATTGAGCTAAGCATAGAAGAGTCATTATATATTTTTGTCATGTAAAGCACACGCGTGTGAAAAATTGTAGCCTTGTATCATTGTTGATGTCATCATTGGGTCATGGGTATGTAATCATGAGTCATTATTTAGCCCTGTATGGGTTATTGATTTCATTATTACAATCTTGTTCTTTCATTGTCATAGCAATGTATATCATGAATAAGGCCTAGAGTCAGTGGTCTAGTTGGCGTGGCCTCTTTATGTAGAAAGGAGGCAATGGAAATAGTAAATCCTCTTGAACAACAACTATGAAGAATATGCTTTCATCCCTAACATATGTGCATTGATAGTGTGTTCAACATGAAAAGAGCATGGCGTTGTCCTAGTTGGCATGTGGTGACATTTTCATTTGGTTCCCAAAGTCTCTCTCATAAGAGTGTTTGTAGATTCTCCAACTTCATCCACAAACTATTGGTATCAACCTTTCCTATTGGTATCAGCATGGTGTATTCAATAACGATTGGACCAGCCCTTGCCATTGATGTCAAAGGGGGTGAGTAACACAAGAAATTAGTAGTGGTGAATATCAATTTGATGGAGTGGTTGAAGGTTTCCATCAATTCCAAAGGGTGAGAATGTTGGAAGCATGGTGTTTGCATTGATTTCAACCATGGAGCTAGTTGAGCTTGGAATTGATGTCAATAGGTTTCTGGATCTTAACTTGATGACTAGATGATTGGGATGAGTTTAGAAATGTTGATGTGGTTGATATGGTGTTGGCTAAAGGATTGAAGGATAAAGGACCAAAAGCACATAATGCTATAAGACTATGGATTATCTTTGTTTGCTACCAAATTTGATACTCCAATAATTCTCCAATATTTGAAAAGGAAAAATGTCACGTCGGTTGTGATTGATATGATCCAAGAACTTGCACAATTATTTAGTCACCCAAGGAACAAAATCATTGAAATAAATGTCTTGGTCCAACCATTGGTTGATTTGGACACAATTCGATCTTCATTGGGTCCAAAAGGTTAATCGTTAAATTCATTTATGGAATCCAATGGGCATAAGCTAGCTTGTAAAAAATATCAATAGATACAATTGTTTTTTCAAGAAATTTTTTCAGTAAAATCACATTAACTAATTTTGGGTCGACGCATTTTGAACCACCCAATCTGGTTCATCATTAGGACTCGGATGGAGAGTCTAATAAAATAATTCAATTAAATAATGTGGAGATGTAGAGAAAAATAATTCACATTGGGTGGTTTGAGATGTGTCGACCCAAAATTAATTAATTTGATTTTACTAAAAAGATTCTTGAAACAATTGTAACCACCCCTCCCACATATACCCAATTTCACTGGCATGTTGTGGTAAACATGAGATGAGGGATAATATGACATGACTTAAACTCCTAGGTACAATTAAGGAAGTGGAATTGACAAACTGTAATGTTACTAACCTTCCTCAGGAACTCTTGGACACCAAGGAGCCAAAAATCAACTCCTAGTGCCCAAACCTTGAGTTGGAATTCTTTTTCAATGACCTAGGCTCCCAATCGTATGCATGACAAGGTCTCGATGCAGTTTAGGGCATCCAAATACATGCATAAGCCTACCAGGGTGTGGTTACTGACAAAATTCCTCAGTTCAGAGGGTGCAGTCTCAGATTCTGAGCCTAAATTTCAGGTCAACCTCCAGACGAGTGCCCATAACTCAATGAGACTTTCCAGAATGATAAACAACATTAGGAAAAGACCATTCATGCCAAACTTGATCAAAGGCTTGACCTAACCAAGCCTAACCATGACAACCATTTCGTCAAACATATTGAGAACATGTAATCTATAGGTCATGAATTCATATATGAACATAGGTGTCTGATACTTATATAATAATTATCAAGAAGGTCTAGTTCCCTCTCAGAGTAGCTACAATAAAATTTGTTAGCTCATGCATTCAATAACCTTTCATCGACTAATCAAACATGTCAAGAGTCATAACTAGAACCTCTCATTAAACCATGCTTATAACTAGCATATAACCAAAATAATAACCATGATAAAACAACCATCAAATCAACATAATAACAAGTACAAGTACCCATGAAATACAAGAGGAAAAGAGCTCTTATTAACATATGAAAAATCCAATCAAATCAGGGACTTCCATGTACCACTCAACCATAGATTGAGCTGAACCAAATATTTCTTTCAACCAATCACCCCCATGCCATATTCCAAGCATGAATGTGGGACTCAAGACAAAAACAACTAGGGCTTCTCAGAGATTAAACCACCTCCACCCTCATGCTCCCATGATCCCACCAAAACCAATCAAGAGATCACATAAGAAAACCAATACATAAACAACCAGGGCTTCTTGGAGATTAAACTACCTCCACCCTCAGGATTTATCGCAACACTGCCAAAATTGGTCAAGGAATTACTAGGCCCAAAAAAAGATTGGATGCCTCAGAATTTTTCACCAATACCTTGAGGAATTTTCCTCTCTCCACCCTTAGGATTTACTGCAATCCTGCCAAAGTTGGTAAAGGGATTCTTTGGCCCTATGGGAATTTTCCTAAGACCACCTCACCCAGTTCCAAAACCATCCGTAATCCAAATCTCAACCAAATAAAAGAACCCCATCACACCATGGCTATCCAAAAATGGAAAGGCAAGGATGAAACCACTATTACACCTAGAAAAACCCATGCCAATGACAACAAGAGAACAAAATACACACATGCATGTACCATGCATTCACAAACCAACTAGGAAATCACACATGCAACCTATTACCTGCAAGTATTCCTGTTGAAGCTACTTGATCCAAATTTTCCTTACTTGTCCCTTGCTTTCCTTTTCCTTCTTATCCTTCCTTTGCTTTCCTTTCTCTAATGCTAGAGTGATCCAAGAATGCTCTAAGTGTGCAATAGTATGAGAGAATAGAGAGAGCTCCAAGATAAAATTGAAAAAATTTGTGAACTGATTCTTAGAAGCCTTTTTATTATTAAGGCCTCTATATTCTTCAATTTCCTCTATTTCCCCTTCAATTTTCCTCTCATGTAAACTTGTGACCTTTCATCTCCATTTTCTCCTATTTTCCTTTATTTTCATAAATAAAATGCCAATTAAAGACTCTTTTCCTTTGCCAATTTCCTTAGCCATAATAAACCAAACGAACACCCACCAGGATGTTTTTCCCAACATTCATCTTGGAATACGTGTCTCATGACCTTGGTCTTATTTTTTCCTTTATTAACTTTATTACATGAACTTTTAACCTGGGGTTGATATAGACCCCTCCCCCTTAAGGGAACGTTGTCCTTGGTGTTCCTTGATACCTATGACGAACAAAAAAATGAACACTGAAACATACTTCACAGGGAGCTTTATAACTCAGCTTGATGTAGTATTTACAATGAACTTACTGAAAAGAAAAAACAACATGACAAACATGAAAACATGACAACCATGCCACTTATTGGAGCTTTATAACAAAACTCTCTATAGTATTTACAATAACAACCATACATAAATATATACATATACCAAAATTCCTTTTCCTTAACCGAAAAACAATGAAGGATACATAGCCTGCATCTGATCAACCATATCCCATGTAGCTTCATTGGGCCCAAAGTGCTTCCACTGCACTTCAAATTGCTCGATTGCTCAATTCTAGAGCATGAGTTGTTTCTGTTGCAATATGCACTGCGGTTCTGACTGGAATTATCCTTCTGGATCTACCTGTAATACAGACTAGTCAGTCACATGATCAACATCCTTCACATATATTTTAAGCAATGAAACATGGAAAACATTATGGAATTTCACTGTCAAAGGCTACAAGTTTGTAGCCCACTAGTCCAATCCTCTCAAGGATCTCAAAAGGCCCACAATACTGAGGTTCCAACTTGGCACATAATCCAATCCTCAAGGAGCTCCTCTTGGGTTTGGTGGTAAGTACACATGCTCCCCAACCTAAAAAACCTTAAAAAACTTGTGTTTATAGGCATAAATTTTCTAGCTGTCTCATGCTGCCTTTAGATTATTCTTGATAACTTGCATTTCCTATTCCATCTTTGCCAACATGTCCATTCCTATCAGTACCCTGTTCACTGGATCACCACAGCTGATGGGAGTACTACAACTCTTCCCATAAAGTTCTTCAAATAGACTCATCCTAAGTGACTCATGATACCCATTATTGTTGGTAAAATCTACCAGTGGAAGATACTCCTCCCACGTCCTCTGCTAGTGCATACCATACATTCTCAACATGTCCTCCAGAACCTTGTTGACCCTCTCTATCTGTCCATCTTTCTGTGGATGATAAGTTGTATTGAAGGCTAACTCTGTACCCAAACCTGCAAACAACTCCTTCAAAAACTTGGAAGTGAACTTGGCATCTCTGTCTGACACAATATTCTTAGGAATACCATGTAATCTCAATATCTCCCTAATTAAGACCTGTGCTACCTCACTAGTTGAATTAGTAGACTTCAATGGAATAAAGTGAGCTACCTTGGTCAACCTGTTAACCATAATTGTAATATAATAATGCTTTCTATATGTCCTTAGAAAACCTATAATGAAGTCCATGGAAATGACCTCCCATTTCCATTACAAAATCAAAATCGGTTGTAATAAACCACCTTGATGCTTTCACTCAACTTTTACCTGTTTACAATCCAAACACCTTGCGATGAACTCAACTACCTCTTTATTCAGATTCAACTAGTAGCAGAACTTATTCACAGTTGTTACAGTCTTCTAATATCCCAGGTGACTTGAATATGGCTTAACATGAAATTCCCTCAAGATAATCTTCTCAAGTTCACTGTTGTCTGGCACATAGATACTGTCTCTAAATCTCACCAAACCATCTACCATGAGATGATAATCCACATCTTGATCACCTATACCCTACTGTTGTAACTTGTTCCTAAGCTCCTTTTGTAGCTACTAGAACACCCTCCAAAATTTTGGCTTACACTCAATTTCAGAGCCTTCCTTGGTCTTGTACATTATTGTCTCAAACATTGAAGCTTATTTCATGATATTTCTTGAAGTATTTTCCCTTTTGTTGGGTAAACTTTCATCTTTTGGCATGATTGGTTGTTGCATAGTGTGAAGAAGCCTATTATGATGGTTTCAAGGGTCTATCTTTGTGTATGTGATTTGTTCTAACTATGAAAACATATGTCGCATTCATCCATAAAGTTCTGAGCACTCTCGCACGACTATTGTCATGATCGTCTCAAAGTCTATCTTAAGTTTCGTGCTTGTCGTAAATGGTCGTAAGGTAGTCACAAAGGGGAAAATGTATTGTTCTTGTGTTCTAGGTGATATATATTTTTGATTCATCAAGTATTCTAAGTGTGATATGACAGTTGAAGTCTTATCATTGTTCACATTAATCTAACAGGTCTTACACTTAGCGAATTCTGAGAAGGATTCCCGACTAAGAAACTTGGCTTCACCTGACCTTCCAACTGTGCACTATCCAGTTCCACTCCTCTTGCTAAGACATTTCCCCTTGACACTATGCAATGCACAACTCCTGCCTCCTAGGACTACTACACTGGACAGTTTCTATGCTCAATCTTCAACCCTGACCTCTATAATTTCACAATCATTCCTCCCAGCCTAGCCGTCTTTGCACACTACACAATAACAAGCCTCAAGATCATTCCTTGAGCTTATGAAATATGTAATTTCATAGTAGCCTTGGCTCCCTTGCCTCCCAAAACTGCACAGTATGTCCTCTTAGTGCTCATCCCCTCAGCTTGTCCCACTGGCTCTCAAAACTGCGTAATATTGTCGCTCAATCCTACTTGAAATCCACACTGCATAGTCTCACAGCTCAATCCCCACCCCTGGCTACTGGAAATATGCACTACGCAGTCACTGAGCCCTATTTCTCGACCTATCACTTGGTTTCAAATCCATAATGGATCAAAATTCACTATCTTACACTAGGGGGTTTTCAGACTAATGTCGTTTCATCATGAGTGAATTACAGATGCAGGTATTCTATCACACCATGGAAAGATGATGAAGAAGGAGATGAAAGAGATAATATTTATGAAATACACACTTGTATCTGAATACATAATCTTTTCAGTCAAGAGAAGCAAAAAGGAACACCAATTTGTGATTGCAACTCAAGACTCAAGATCATTAAAGATTCCTTATCACCAAGTCATATGGAGGTGAAAAGAAGAAGTAGACACTCAACACTCAAAAACAACAATGGCTTGACATTTCCACATCATCATGTAGTCCATGTTAGTAGTGTCATGTCATTTCGTGTCATGAGTAGTCACGTGCCACACCTTATGGCCAATGATGTAACATATGTTTCAAAAATGTATTGTAAAGTGAAAGTCCAAAAGACTTGTGTGCAATACAAAGAGTCATGTAAAGTTGAAAAGTCATAGGAAGTTAAAAAATCATGAGGGTAGTTAAAGACTCACAAGGAAGGGGAAACATCACCCCATGGTTATATATACTCCCTCATTGTATGAGAAAAGGACTTTTCACCGTGGTACCTCCCACAAAGAATTAGAGAGATAAGCTAGTTATTTGGGGAGAAAGGAGTGGCTCCAATGCTCCACTACTGGAGCTAGTGATGTACATTTTAAACATGTGTCTTGAAAATTTTACTTAATAACAAAAACCTTCAAGGCTAGCATGTTATTCATGCATGGATTATTAATGTTTGTAAGA
Organism: Pinus tabuliformis; assembly: GCA_031772625.1. Taxonomy (NCBI): domain Eukaryota; kingdom Viridiplantae; phylum Streptophyta; class Pinopsida; order Pinales; family Pinaceae; genus Pinus; species Pinus tabuliformis. The sequence goes on along the minus strand of CM062818.1, from coordinate 1,387,216,698 downwards.
CTATTTTGCAGATGTTTTTATTTTATGTTTTCTTTCACATGTGCTAATATAGTTAAACTATTTCAGTTGTTTTTGTACTTATCTTATTTAGAATGTGTTGTGATGGTTGTTATTGTTGTCCCATCCTTGTGTACTATTCCATAGGATATTAGACAAATCTTTCTTCATTTGTTGGTTGTAACGACTATAGGATCCTCTGTGGACTATTTCGTTGGATGTTAGATGGATCCTTCCGGTTCATGTGTGTCTCTTCTTGGGTGGTACTATTACCTCTTTCTTAGAGGCTCACTTTTCTCCCCTCTTTGCAGTAGAATAATCTTGACACATTTACAATTGAACATTCACCATGCATACCTTCTTGCTTTTTGAAGGCACCATTGCATCCCTCTCCCTTGCTGACAATTATAGCCAAGGCAAATATATAAGGATTCGTAAACTAGGCCTTTATACCAAATGAGACTCCTACACCAAATGATCTGAGGTCTAATTGGGACGTCATATCAGGGAGATCCCCTGAACATTGGCAGGTCCAGCACCATCAACATTTATGGTGCTAGAAGGAGGGAGGTCATCCTTTTATGGATGATAACCCAACCAACCCCAATCTTACTTCCTTTGGTCAAGGAAGTAGCATTCTTAGAAACTCCCTTATGCACATTCCTGAAGTTGGTAATTATTCTCAGCTTGAGATTGCACAATCTTACGAACTCACATATGAACAGCTCCAGGCCATCCGCCCCATCACTCGAAAGTTTGCAAGAGATATTGGATTGATACTTGGAATAGAAACTCTTCCATATTTTCTAAATAAGAACCAAACCACCCCCACTAGGATAATGGTTTCAACAGTCGAGGAGTTGGTTCTCACCGCCCTTGAAGAGTTAGTAGAATCTAAAGAAAACACAGAAAAAGAACAACCTCTAACCTTCAATGGTTGTGACAGTGATAACGTAGTTCTCTCAGACAATAGTTTCCGTGGGTTGGGTAGAGAAGAAGAAGAACAACAACAACAAGACCAATCATATTCTGAAGAATAAGGGTAAGATAGAGAAGAATACATGACAAACAAAGATATGGATTGGATGTCTCAGGGCCCACTTGCACTACCAGGTGTGTTACACAAGATGCCAAGGTATATGGAAAAACTCCTAACAAAATATGACCCTAAAAAAGAAATAAAGGCATAGGATCATCTAGACAACTTCTACTTGCATCTGCAAACATTTGAGGTACACTATTATGATGTTGCATGTATACTGTTTATGTGTACCTTAAATGGTAGAGAGACTATGTGGTATAATAGTCTTCCTTTGAATTCCATCAATTTACTCGAGGGGGTTTAAGAAAAATTTCCTTCAGAAATTTGTTGATGACAAGACCCTTGCCATGTTGTTGAAAGAGCTGGGAAGTCTAAATATGGAGCAAAAAGAAAAAGTAAAAGATTCCAATTAGAGATTTAAGCACATTTTGAATAAGTTCTCAAAAAACAATAAAACTCATGACTTCATCACCATTGATACTTACACTTCTTCCTTGCCAACCATCATTGCAAAGTTTTAAAAGAGAACTGTGAAAAAAAGCTTGACAGAAAATTATAAAGAGGAAATAACGGTTGAAAAGGACTTGTGCACAATTGGAGTCATTGTAGATGTTGAACTAGCTAAAGACTCCAAAGACATGGGTGAAAGGTCACAGACCTTTGAGAGCAAGGCCAAAAAGAAATAAAATATTGATCTTGAGAGCTTGACCCGTACTATCAAGACTTTTTCAAATGAGTTGGAATACCTGAAACAAAGGTCAAGCAAGACCACTATGAGCAGCAAGCCTCCTAATTTCAACCTGTTTAGAAGGACTACAAATCCCGACAGTAGCAACAACCAACCAGTTAAGTCTGCGTAGAGATCCAATGTTGTATTGAATATTAAAATCATGGGCATAAACAAATACTGTTCGTATAATCAAGAATATCATTTCGAGAAAACATGCCCACAATGGAATCACACCATGAGCGTTCTTGCTATGCATCTTGTTGATGCGGTAATCACTAAGGAGAAGACTGAACCTATAGAAGAAAAGAAAGAAGATACTGCAACCAAATAGACTCCAAGTGTGGGGCACATAGTAAACATGTTCAATTTCATACTCACATCCCAAAAGAGTATGGCCGAAAAACAACCTCTGAGTGATGGTCCGACCAAGAAGTAGACCAACCGATACAATCTAAGAAGCTAAGGGCAAGCCATTGGACTAGAGTTAATGAAACATAAACTCAAAGAAAACCTATTAAGAAAGATCAATCCACCCTTCAGATCAGCACAAAACACTCAGATCAAGTTTGGGAATGCAGCTACAATGAAAAGTTCTTCCGTAAGCAGTAAAATTCATACCATCATTCCCGAATTCACAAACCAAGTCACGCCCCCATACACTTCGAAAAATATTCCTGCTATAGATTACAACATAGTTGAAGACATGAAGAAGGTTCGTGCGAATATCTAAATGTTTGAACTAACAAAGGTCATGAGCCAGTGAGACATCCTCTTGTCTGCACTTGGGCAGTCCAACATAGGTAATGATGCTTCTTATGACAAGGGATATGGTACGTCCTTTGGTTCCCTCGAATATATAATCAATGCTTTAACAATGGATTCAAATACACTCTATCCTCCTTTTCTATTAACTTTATATTCAATTTCAATGTAAACAATTGCTTGGTTGATTCTGGTGCATTGGTAAACGTAATGCCATTATTTGTCACCAATAAAATCAACACAAAATGCTACAAATAGATGCAAAAATCATTCATCAGGACAAGACTCTTGTCCATGCAGTTGGTGAACTCAGAGATGTGATTATCCGTTTATCTTTCGATGAGCGAGTCCACCAATGTATCAACATAGTGATTATGGACATTCCATAAGCATATGGAGAATCGATGAGCACATAATGGTCTAGCAAGCTACACGGGTATTTTGCTATAGACCGATCACATTTATGGCTTCCGTACAAGGGAAGAAACAATTAGATCAAAGTGAATTCAGAGATGTACATGAAACATACTATTATTCCCTTGAATGGACACAATGAACCAGTGGATTTCGCAGAACGTATCTTCAACAATTTCTTCCTAGAAACTCAACTAGGGTGCTATCTAATGCAACCATCCCTAGTCCCACCAAATACATAGTTCGAGCTCCTTCCTAGTCCAACCGATGTAAATGAGATTTGTATATTTAGTAGTAGTAATAATAGTACTAGTGTAGTTCCCAATCCTTGTACATATGATATGTGGACTTTTTACTTTGATGGTTCCAAAACATAGGAGCGATCTGGAGCTGGCTGTGTTTTAATAGACCCACTGCAGAGAAAACATCTGATCTCTAGTTGCTTGGAATTTGAGTGCACGAACAACACTGCAGAATATGAGGCACTTATCTTGGGCTTGCAGAGAGCCATTGACCTAAATGTTGCGATCCTAAAAGCGGTAGGTGACTCAAAAATTGTTGTGCGATAGGTACGTGATACCATACACTGTGTATCACCTCATCTTAAAAGCTATCAACAAGAGGTATGGTGTTTGATTTCACAATTCCAAGCTTTTAATAGTATTGTTATTCCTAGAATGCGTAACGAAAATGTGGGTGAACTGGAAATTGCTACTACTAGGTTGTCACCATTAAGGGATGGGTTTTTTGTTGAAATTATTTATAATCCATCCATCCCTGATAATATCACTAATTTACACATTTTCAATGATGACCAACAGATACTGCACTTCATGGAAATCATTGATGTTTTCAAGGACACAACAATTGATGAAGACGAGCATGAAAGAACCTTGTAGGATGCAACTAGATCAAGCAAAGGAAATCTCATGCCAACAGGTGTGGTGTCACTAGAAAATATGTATGACTTGTAGAACTATTTCTGGGAACTTGTTAATGCTAAAACCCACAATTCCATGATGTCGCATGAGCAAATAAATTTGGGAACATAAAAGGATCCGAAGTTTATCAATCTTGGTACTTTTTGTACACCACAGAAGTGACAAGCCTTTATTTTCTTGTTCAAGCAGTACTGAGACATATTCATGTAGACATATGATGAACTTAAAACTTATGACACATGAATTATCTAGCATGTGATTTCGATAAAAGAATGGACCAATCTAGTTCAAAAAAAGCTCCAGAAGGTACATCCAACGATTGAGCCCCTAATTCAAAAATATTTAAGAAAATTCTTGGATTCTTGGATCACATACAAGGTGCGACACTCCAACTGGGTCTCAAAATTGGCCTCGGTAAGAAAGAAGTCCAGGGAAATCCGCGTGTGTGTTGATTTCTGAAATCTTAATTGTGCCTTAGACAAAGATAACTACCCTGTGCCATCTATGGAGTAGATATTGAAAAATGTATTGGGGTCAAAAATGTTTTCTCTCTTGGATGGATATTCATGATACAACCAGGTTCTAGTCTTAGAGCCTGACAAGCTTAAAACAACTTTCCGCACAAAGTGGGGTACGTTCACATTCAAGCAAGTGCCATTTGGGTTGATCAATAACGATGCTACATTCCAACGTCCCATGGACATCACATTACTGGTATTAATTGGATACAGTGTAGTGGTCTATATTGATGATGTTGAAGTGTTTTCCAAACAGATATCCAATCACATATGCCACTTGAAGAATTTTTTTGAGCAATGTCACAAGAACGGGATATCTCTTAATCCCAAGAAGAGTATCTTTGCAGTGTTTGAGGGTAACCTCTTAGGCCACATCATTACTAAGAGTGGGATAAAAGTGGACCTGGAGAGGGTCAAGGAAATCAAGCAGATTCCCTTCCGAGTGAACAAAAAGGTTGTGTAGTCCTTTCTAGGGAAAATTAATTTCCTCCGCAAGTTCATTTCTAATTACGCCCAGATTGTTAAACCAATATAGAAAATGATAAAGAATGATGCAATATACATATATGACAAAAGGGAAAAGGATGTGTTTTCGTATCAAACAACCTATCACAGAAGAACTTGCATTATACAACTTAGACTTCAGTATATATTTTTTCTCTACATCTTTTCTTTAGACACTTATCTTGTTGTTGTGCTTACGCAAAAGGATGATCAGAATAATGAGTGATCTATACATTTCATGAGCGCTAGTCTTCAAGGACCTGAACTCAATTATCCCACCATTAACAAGCAACCTTATGCAGTCTACAAGGCGGTGAAGTAATTTAATCCCTATCTTTTGAAAAATGACTGTATTATCTTTGTTCCCCACCCAACAGTCAAATCGTTGTTTTTCCAACAAGAGTTGGGTGAGAGAAGAGAGAAATGGATGACTGGTTTATAGGAATATGACTTAGAATTTGAACTAGTTCACACAATCAAGGGCCACGGTCTATGTCAACTAGAAGCAGTAGTAGACACAAAGGAAGAATAAGATCTCTCGCGTTGGGAGAAAGAAATCGAAATGTACAATGTTGAGCGAGCTTCCCCCACTACTGTTAGAAACTCTTGGTACACGGATGTGTGACAATACCTTGAGCATGAAACCCTTCCCTCTCATCTATCTACACAACAAAAGAGGGCACTCAGACTCAAAACATTATCTTACTAGTTGGTGCATGGAGTACTACTCAAGTCTTTGGAAGCACATGATTCAGAGAAAGTATTGCGTGATCTCCATGACAGACCACCCGAGGGACATTTTTTAGGTAACAAAACAACAGATAAAGTCATGCAGGCTGAATTTCTAAGGCCTACATTATTCATGGATGCTCATTCCTATGCCCGCAAGTGTTCGGTGTGTCAGAGGTATGCCGACATAAACAAGAAGTCAACCACCCCATTGCAACCTATTGCGGTGGAAGAACCTTTTCAATAGTGGGGCTTGGATATTGCTGGATAAATATTTTTGCGTTAATTGAAGAAATACCACTATATCCTCACTACTAAAACTTATTTCACATGGTGGACAGAAGCAATTCCGCTCAAATAAGTGAATGATTAAGAAGTCATAAATTTCCTTCAGCAAAACATCATTTCTAGGTTCGACATTCCTACTCAACTTGTTTTTGACAATGCAACTTTTCATCACTAAGAATTTATGATTTTGCATTGGAAAATGGTATTTCATTGAAACATTTAGCTAATTATTATCTGTAGGGGAATGGTTTTGTTGAATCCACAAATAAGAACCTAATCCGTATCATAAAAAATACCATATTCTTTGAGTACCAAAACTGACACTCCTCTTTAGTAAATGCTTTATGGGATGACCGAGTCACACCAAAGCCCTCTTTGAACACCTCCCCTTACTTCAAGGTGTACGGAAAAGAATCCATTCTCCCACCCAACATCTACTTGCCTCCACTCTAACTTTCGTAAGAATCCCAAGTCAAGCCATGCTTATTAGTACAATGTAGGATGGAAACCCTTCACAGATTATAGGAAGAAAGGTTGAAATAAAAATAAAGATTTGTACTTCATCAGAATCGTATCAAGAGGTGGTGCGACAAGAAGTTTAGTGCAGGGAAGAGCAACTTTAGTGTGGGTGACTTAGTCTTGAAGTGGGACAAAGCCCACTAGGGCAAATGCAAACACACTAAGTTTCAATCCTTATGGATTGGACCACTCACTGTCCATGAAAAGCTTGGCCAACACACTCATCGTCTTCAATCGCTTGACGGGAAGATTGACTCTCTCCCTTTAAATGGTCAATATTTAAAACATTACTTTCAATGAAGATCTGGGTTGTTCCCTACACCGTGTACATAGTTTTTCATTATTGTTTGTTTGAATTTTGTTTTGTTTTCATCATGTGAATAAGTGTTGTGCATGAACATGTTGTGTCTTCTTAGTATGTTTGTGTCTGAAATCTAAAGAGTATTGTGACACTTAAACATTTGGCTAGCCTTGTTTCCATCTTCCTTGTGTTGGTTATATCTTTTGGCTGATGAATTTCCATTAGAAAATAACATCCATACTTAAGGATAGTTTTGGTCCAACCATGAACCCATGTCTATTCCAAAAGCCTTATGCCTACACTGGGTATTTATGTTTCGATGTTTTCATGGCTATCCATTCAATAGAAGAGGAGAAGGGGAAAATTTTAAATGAGCAAACCTAAATTAGAGGTCTCTATATGATTCTATGAAGGAACAACCTCTTCTTCTCTCAATAAGTCAGGTTCCCTCTTCTGCCTAAAAATGAATAAGTGATGATGCATAGTCCTCTTTAAAATAGATAAATAAAGGTGAAATAAGAGAAATGCTTCCTGTGCAAAGAGTTGAAGAAAGAAACTCTGCCAAGGTGATTTCTAGGCTCGCTGGTAGTGAAACAATGTTTGTGTTCCTGCGTGACTCCATCGGGGTATTGTTCAGGCTTGCTGGCAGCGTAGAAACACAAAAGATGAAAAATTATACTCTGAAAATCTTAAGCTCGTGAGCTACACTACCCTTCCCAACTCGAAACATTGTGATATCGTAGAATCTTATGTTTTGTTCAACCAAGAAGGTATAAAGGAGACCGTGTCTATTCATGGGGTAAGTGGGAAGGCCAAATTGATCTGCATGGTGAATCAATACTCCCTGAAGAACCAAGGCCCTACACAAAAGAAGTTAACCGAGACAGAGAAGTTAAAATTTTGCGAGTGTGTTGCAAAGTGTTGTAGCTGCTACAACACCCTCCAAAATTTTCACTTACACTCAATTTCAGAGCCTTCCTTGGTCTTGTACATTGTTTTCGTAAACAATGAAGCTTATTTCATGAGATTTCTTGAAGTATTTTTCTCCCTTTTTCAAGTTGGGTAAATTGTCGTCTTTTGGCATGATTAGATGTTGCAAAATGTGAAGAAGCCTATTACGATGGTTTCAAGGTTCTATCCTTGTGTATATGATTTGTTCTAACTATGTAAATGCCTGTCACATTGATCCACAAAGTTCTAAGAACTTTCGCATAAGTTTCGTCACAATCGTCTCAAATTCTATTTTAAGTGTCACACTTGTCATAAATGGTCGTAAAGTGGTCACATAGAGAAAAATGTATTCGTCTTGTGTCTTGGGTGTGATCTATGTTGTTGAGTAGTCAAGTATTCTAAGTCTGAGATCATAGTAGAAGTCTTATCACTGTTCACATCATTCTAACAGGTCTTACACTTAGCCAATTTTGAGAAGGCTTCCCGACTAAGCAACTTGTGTTGGGTTGTGTTATATTCTTTCCATGACTAGCCCACGTAATGAACCGGGGGGTTAGAGGCCCCCCACTTCATTGCGCCAATTGTGCAGCGGGGTGGTCACATAGGGTTTGAGGGGGGAGGGTAGCCCCCCTCTACGGGGTCTGGGGCAGCGCCCCAGGGATATGTTTTTTGGACCCTATATTAGGTTGGGTGGACATACCTATGGTTTTGTGCATGGTTTTTACACATGGTTTTGGACGCGATGCTTTTCGATCCATGGTTTTGGATGTGATGGTTTTCGGTCCATGGTATTGGATTCTTCGACATGTATAAATATGTATTATAACATTGAAAGGATAATAATGAAAAATCAAGCTGGTAGTCCTGATTTTGGGATCCAGGGGAAAATCTCTGTGTATATGCATTTTATGTGTTATGCTCTCTGTGTATAATCAATGCTTTAAAAATGGATTCAAATACAATCTATCCTCCTTTTCTATTAACTTTTGAAATATTCAATTTCAATGTAAAGAATTTCTTGGTTGATTCTGGTGCATTGGTAAACGTAATGCCATTGTTTGTCACCAAGAAAATCAATGCAAAATGCTACAAATAGATGCAAAATTCATTCAACAGGACAAGACTCTTGTCCATGCAGTTAGTGAACTCAGCGATGTGATTATCCATTTATCTTTCGATGAGTGAGTCCACCAATGTATCAACATAGTGATTATGGGCGTTCCATAAGAATATGGAGAATTGATGAGCACATATTGGTCTAGCAAGCTACACGGGTATTTTGCTATAGACCGATCACATTTATGGCTTCCATACAAGGGAAGAAACAGTTAGATCAAAGTGAATTCAGAGATGTACATGAAACATACTATTACTCCCTTGAATGGACACAATGAACCAGTGGATTTCGCAGAACGTATCTTCAACAATTTCTTCCTAGAAACTCAACTAGGGTGCTATCTAATGCAACCATCCCTAGTCCCACCAGATACATAGTTCGAGCTCCTTCCTAGTCCAACCGATGAAAATGAGATTTGTATATTTAGTAGTAGTAATAATAGTACTAGTGTAGTTCCCAATCCTTGTACATATGATATGTGGACTTTTTACTTTGATGGTTCCAAAACATAGGAGCGATCTAGATCCGGTTGTGTTTTAATAGACCCACTGCAGAGAAAACATCTGATCTCTAGCCACTTGGAATTTGAGTGCACGAACAACACTGCAGAATATGAGGCACTTATCTTGGGCTTGCAAAGAGCCATTGACCTCAATGTTGCGATCCTAAAAGCAGTAGGTGACTCAAAAATTGTTGTGCGATAGGTACGTGATACCATACACTATGTATCACCTCATCTTAAAAGCTATCAACAAGAGGTATGGTGTTTGATTTCACAATTCCAAGCTTTTAATAGTATTGTTATTCCTAGAATGCATAACGAAAATGTGGGTGAATTGGAAATTTCTACTACTAGGTTGTCACCATTAAGGGATGGGTTTTTTGTTGAAATTATTTATAATCCATCAATCCCTGATAATATCACTAATTTACACATTTTCAATGATGACCAATAGATATTGCACTTCATGGAAAGCATTGATGTTTTCAAGGACACAACAATTGATGAAGACGAGCATGAAAGAACCTTGTAGGATGCAACTAGATCAAGCAAAGGAAATCTCATGCCGACAGGACTGGTGTCACTAGAAAATATGTATGACTTGTAGAACCGTTTTCAGGAACCTATTAATGCTAAAACCCACAATTCCATGATGTCACATGAGAAAATAAATTTGGGAACATAAAAGGATCCGAAGTTTATCAATCTTGGTACTTGTTGTACACCACAGGAGTGACAAGCCTTTATTTTCTTGTTCAAGCAGTACTGAGACATATTCATGTAGACGTATGATGAACTTAAAACTTATGACACATGAATTATCTAGCATGTGATTTCGATAAAAGAATGGACCAATCTAGTTCAACAAAAGCTCCAGAAGGTACATCCAACGATTGAGCCCCTAATTCAAAATTATTTAAGAAAATTTTTGGATTCTTGGATAATATACAAGGTGCGACACTCCAATTGGGTCTCAAATTTGGCCTCGGTAAGAAAGAAGTCCAGGGAAATCCGCTTGTGTGTTGATTTCTAAAATCTTAACTATGCCTTAGAAAAAGATAACTACCCTGTGCCATCTATGGAGCAGATATTGAAAAATGTATTAGGGTCAAAAATGTTTTCTCTCTTGGATGGATATTCATGATACAACCAGGTTCTAGTCTTAGAGCCTAACAAGCTTAAAACAACTTTCCACACAAAGTGGGGTATGCTCACATTCAAGCAAGTGCCATTTGGGTTGATCAATAATGGTCCTACATTCCAACATGCCATGGACATCACATTACTGGTATTAATTGGATAGAGCATAGTGGTCTATCTTGATGATGTTGAAGTGTTTTCCAAACAGATATCCAATCACATATGCCACTTGAAGAATTTTTTTTAGCAATGTCGCAAGAGCGGGATATCTCTTAATCCCAAGAAGAGTATCTTTACAGTGTTCGAGGGTAACCTCTTAGGCCACATCATTGCGAGTGGGATAAAATTGGACCTGGAGAGGGTCAAGGAAATCAAGCAGATTCCCTTCTGAGTGAACAAAAAGGCTATGTAGTCCTTTCTAGGGAAAATTAATTTCCTCCGCAAGTTCATTTCTAATTACGCCCAGATTGTTAAACCAATATAGAAAATGATAAAGAATGATGCAATATAAATATATGACAAAAGGGAAAAGGATGTGTTTTCCTGTATCAAACAACCTGTCATAGAATCACTTGCATTATACAACTTAGACTTTAGTATATATTTTTTTCTCTACATCTTTTCTTCAGACACTTATCTTGTTGTTGTGCTTACACAAAAGGATGATCATAATAATGAGTGATCTATATATTTCATGAGCGCTAGTCTTCAAGGACCTGAACTCAATTATCCCACCATTGACAAGAAATCTTATGCAGTCTACAAGGCGGTGAAGAAATTTAAGCCCTATCTTCTGAAAAATGATTGTATTATCTTTGTTCCCCACCCAACAGTCAGATCGTTGTTTTTCCAACAAGAGTTGGGTGACAGAAGAGCGAAATGGATGACTGGTTTATAGGAATATGACTTAGAATTTGAGATAGTTCACACAGTCAAGGGCCATGGTCTATGTTGACTATAAGAAGCAGTAGTAAATACAAAGGAAGAATAAGATCTCTCGGGTTGGGAGAAAGAAATCAAAATGTACAATGTTGAGTGAGCTTCCCCCACTACTGTTAGAAACTCTTGGTACACGGACGTGTGACAATACCTTGAGCATGAAACCGTTCCCTCTCATCTATCTGCATGACAAAAGAGGGCACTCAGGCTCAAAACATTACCTTACTAGTTGGTGCATGGAGTATTACTCAAGTCTTTGGAAGCACATGATTCAGAGAAAGTATTGCATGATCTCCATGACAGACCACCCGAGGGACATTTTTTGGGTAACAAAACAACACATAAAGTCATGCGAGCTGAATTTTAAAGGCCTACATTATTCATGGATGCTCATTCTTATGCCCGCAAGTGTTCGGTGTGTCAGAGGTATGCCGACATAAACAAGAATTCAACCGCCCCATTGCAACCTATTGCGGTGGAAGAACCTTTTCAATAGTGGGGCTTGGATATTGCTGGATAAATATTTTTTCATTAATTGAAGAAACACCGCTATATCCTCACTACTAAAACTTATTTCATGTGGTGGACAGAAGCAAATCCGCTCAAATAAGTGAATGATCAGGAAGTCATAAATTTCCTTCAGCAAAACATCATTTCTAGGTTGGACATTCCTACTTAACTTGGTTTTGAACATGCAACATACTTTTCATCACTAAGAATTTATGATTTTGCATTGGAAAATGGTGTTTCATTGAAACATTTAGCTAATTATTATCTCCAGGGGAATGGTTTTGTTGAATCCACAAATAAGAACCTAATCCGTATCATAAAAAATACCATATTCTTTGAGTACCAAAACTGACACTCCTCTTTAGTAAATGCTTTATGGGATGACCGAGTCACACCAAAGCCCTCTTTGAACACCTCCCCTTACTTCCAGGTGTACAGAAAAGAATCCATTCTCCCACCCAACATCTACTTGCCTCCACTCTAACTTTCGTAAGAATCCCAAGGCAAGCCATGCTTATTAGTATAGTGTAGGATGGACACCCTTCCCAGATTACAGGAAGAAAGGTTGAAATAAAAATAAAGATTTGTAATTCATCAGAATCGTATCAAGAGGTGGTGCGGCAAGAAGTTTAGTGCAGGGAAGAACAACTTCAGTGTGGGTGACTTAGTCTTGAAGTGGGACAAAGCCCATGAGGACAAATGCAAACACACTAAGTTTCAATCCCTATGGATTGGATCACTCACTGTCCATGAAAAGCTAGGCCAACACACTCATCGTCTTCTATCGCTTGACGGGAAGATTGAATCTCTCCCTTTCAATGGTCAATATTTAAAACATTACTTTCAATGAAGATTTGGGGTTGTTCCCTACACTGTGTATATAGTTTTTCATTATTGTTTGTTTGAATTTTGTTTTGTTTTCATCATGTGAATAAGTGTTGTGCATGAACATGTTGTGTCTTCTTAGTATGTTTGTGTCTGAAATCTAAAGAGTATTGTGACACTTAAACATTTGGCTAGCCTTGTTTCCATCTTCCTTGTGTTGGTTATATCTTTTGGCTGATGAATTTCCATTAGAAAATAACATCCATACTTAAGGATAGTTTTGGTCCAACCATGAACCCATGTCTATTCCAAAAACCTTATGCCTACACTGGGTATTTATGTTTCGATGTTTTCATGGCTATCCATTCAATAGAAGAGGAGAAGGGGAAAATTTTAAACGAGCAAACCTAAATTAGAGGTCTCTATATGATTCTATGAAGGAACAACCTCTTCTTCTCTCAATAAGTCAGGATCCCTCTTCTGCCTAAAAATGAATAAGTGATGATGCATAGTCCTCTTTAAAATAGATAAATAAAGGTGAAATAAGAGAAATGCTTCCTGTGCAAAGAGTTGAAGAAAGAAACTCTGCCAAGGGGATGTCCAGGCTCGCTGGTAGTGGAACAATGTTTGTGTTCCTGCGTGACTCCATCAGGGTATTGTTCAGGCTTGCTGGCAGCGCAGAAACACCAAATATGAAAAATTATACTCTGAAAATCTTAAGCTCGTGAGCTACACTACCCTTCCCAACTCAAAAAATTGTGATATCGCTGAATCTTATGTTCTGTTCAACCAAGAAGGTATAAAGGAGACCTTGTCTATTCATGGGGTAAGTGGGAAGACCAAATTAATCTGCACAATGAATCAATACTCCCTGAAGAACCAAGGCCCTACACAAAAGAAGTTAACCGAGACAGAGAAGTTAAAATTTTGCGAGTGTGTGGCAAAGTGTTGTAGCTGCTACAACACCCTCCAAAATTTTCGCTTGCACTCAATTTCAGAGCCTTCCTTGGTCTTGTAAATTGTTGTCATAAACAATGAAGCTTATTTCATCAGATTTCTTGAAGTATTTTTCTCCCTTTTTCAAGCTGGGTAAATTTTCGTCTTTTGGCATGATTAGCTGTTGCAAAATGTGAAGAAGCCTATTATGATGGTTTCAAGGTTCTATCCTTGTGTATATGATTTGTTCTAACTATGAAAATGCCTGTCACATTGATCCACAAAGTTCTGAGGACTTTCGCATAAGTGTCATCACAATCGTCTCAAATTCTATCTTAAGTGTCACACTTGTCGTAAATGGTCGTAAAGTGGTCACATAGAGAAAAATGTATTCGTCCTGTGTCTTGGGTGTGATCTATGTTGTTGAGTAGTCAAGTATTCTAAGTGTGAGATCATATTAGAAGTCTTATCACTATTCACATCAGTCTAACAGGTCTTACACATAGCCAATTTTGAGAAGGCTTCTCGACTAAGCAACTTGTGTTGGGTTGTGTTATATTCTTTCCATGACTAGCCCACGTAGTGAACCGAGGGGTTAGAGGCCCCCCACTTTGTTGCGCCGATTGTGCAGTGGAGTGGTCACAGGGGGTTTGAGGGGGAGGGTAGCCCCCCTCTACGGGGTCTTGGGTAGCGCCCCAGGGATATGTTTTTTGGACCCGATATTAGGTTGGGTGGACATACCTATGGTTTTGTGCATGGTTTTCGCACATGGTTTTGGACGCGATGGTTTTCGGTCCATGGTTTTGGATGTGATGGTTTTCAGTCCATGGTATTAGATTCTTCAAAATGTATAAATATTTATTGTAACATTGAAAGGAAAATAAAGAAAAATCAAGCTGGTAGTCCTGGTTTTGGGATCCAGGGGAAAATCTTGTGTATATGCATTTTATGTGTTATGCTCTCTATGTATATGCATTTTATGTGTTATTCTCCCTGTGTATAATCAATGCTTTAACAATGGATTCAAACACACTCTATCCTCCTTTTCTATTAACTTTTGAAATATTCAATTTCAATGTAAACAATTGCTTGGTTTATTCTGGTGCATTGGTAAACGTAATGCCATTATTTGTCACCAAGAAAATCAACGCAAAATGCTACAAAAAGATGCAAAAATCATTCAACAGGACAAGACTCGTGTCCATGCAGTTGGTGAACTCAGAGATGTGATTATCTGTTTATCTTTCGATGAGTGAGTCCACCAATGTATCAACATAGGGATTATGGACATTCCATAAGCATATGGAGAATTGATGAGCACATATTAGTCTAGCAAGCTACACGGGTATTTTGCTATAGACCGATCACATTTATGGCTTCCGTACAAGGGAAGAAACAATTACATCAAAGTGAATTCAGAGATGTACATGAAACATACTATTACTCCCTTCAATGGACACAATGAACCAGTGGATTTCGCAGAACGTATCTTCAACAATTTCTTCCTAGAAACTCAACTAGGGTGCTATCTAATGCAGCCATCCCTAGTCCCACCAGATACATAGTTCGAGCTCCTTCCTAGTCCAACCGATGAAAATGAGATTTGTATATTTAGTAGTACTAATAACAGTACTAGTGTAGTTCCCAATCCTTGTACATATGATATGTGGACTTTTTACTTTGATGGTTCCAAAACATAGGAGGGATCCGGAGCTGGTTGTGTTTTAATAGACCCACTGCAGAGAAAACATCTGATCTCTAGATGTTTGGAATTTGAGTGCATGAACAACACTGCAGAATATGAGGCACTTATCTTGGGCTTGCAGAGAGCCATTGACCTAAATGTTGCGATCCTAAAAGCAGTAGGTGACTCAAAAATTGTTGTGCGATAGGTACGTGATACCATACACTGTGTATCACCTCATCTTAAAAGCTATCAACAAGAGGTATGGTGTTTGATTTCACAATTCCAAGCTCTTAATAGTATTGTTATTCCTAGAATGCGTAACGAAAATGTGGGTGAATTGGAAATTGCTACTACTAGGTTGTCACCATTAAGGGATGGGTTTTTTGTTGAAATTATTTATAATCCATCCATCCCTGATAATATCACTAATTTACACATTTTCAATGATGACCAACAAATACTACACTTCATGGAAAGTATTGATGTTTTCAAGTACAGAACAATTGATGAAGACGAGCATGAAAGAACCTTGTAATGCAACTAGATCAAGCAAAGGAAATCTCATGCCGACAGGTGTGGTGTCACTAGAAAATATGTATTACTTGTAGAACCGTTTTCGGGAACCTGTTAATGCTAAAAGCCACAATTCCATGATGTCGCATGAGAAAATAAATTTGGGAACATAAAAGGATCTGAAGTTTATCAATCTTGGTACTTTTTGTACACCACAGGAGTGACAAGCCTTTATTTTCTTGTTCAAGCAGTACTGAGACATATTCATGTAGACGTATGATGAACTTAAAACTTATGACACATGAATTATCTAGCGTGTGATTTCGATAAAAGAATGGACCAATCTAGTCCAACAAAAGCTCTACAAGGTACATCCAATGATTGAGCCCCTAATTCAAAAATATTTAAGAAACTTTTTGGATTCTTGGATCATATACAAGCTGCGACACTCCAACTGGGTCTCAAACTTGGCCTCGGTAAGAAAGAAGTCTAGGGAAATCTGCTTGTGTGTTGATTTCTGAAATCTTAACTGTGCCTTATACAAAGATAACTACCCTGTGCCATCTATGGAGCAGATATTGAAAAATGTATTGGGGTCAAAAATGTTTTCTCTCTTGGATGGATATTCATGATACAACTTGGTTCTAGTCTTAGAGCCTAACAAGCTTAAAACAACTTTCCGCACAAAGTGGGGTACGTTCACATTCAAGCGAGTGCCATTCGGGTTGATCAATAACGGTGCTACATTCCAACGTGCCATGGAAATCACCTTACTGGTATTAATTGGATAGAGCATAGTGGTCTGTATTGATGATGTTGAAGTGTTTTCCAAACAGATATCCAATCACATATGCCACTTGAAGATTTTTTTTGAGCAATGTCACAAGAACGGGATATCTCTTAATCCCAAGAAGAGTATCTTTGCAGTGTTCGAGGGTAACCTCTTAGGCCACATCATTGCTAAGAGTGGGATAAAAGTGGACCTGGAGAGGGTCAAGGAAATCAAGCAGATTCCCTTCCGAGTGAACAAAAAGGCTATGTAGTCCTTTCTAGGGAAAATTAATTTCCTTTGCAAGTTCATTTCTAATTACGCCCAGATTGTTAAACCAATATAGAAAATGATAAAGAATGATGAAATATACAGATATGACAAAAGGGAAAAGGATGTGTTTTCCTGTATCAAACAACCTATCATAGAAGCACTTGCATTATACAACTTAGACTTCAGTATATATTTTTTTATCTACATCTTTTCTTCATACACTTATCTTGTTGTTGTGCTTACGCAAAAGGATGATCAAAGTAATGAGTGATCTATATATTTCATGAGCGCTAGTCTTCAAGGACCTGAACTCAATTATCCCACCATTGACAAGTAATCTTATGCAGTCTACAAGGCGGTGAAGAAATTTAAGCCCTATCTTCTGAAAAATGACTGTATTATCTTTGTTCCACACCCAACAGTCAGATCGTTGTTTTTCCAACAAGAGTTGGGTGAGAGAAGAGCGAAATGGATGACTGGTTTATAGGAATATGACTTAGAACTTGAGCTAGTTCACACAATCAAGGGCCACGGTCTATGTCGACTACAAGAAGCAGTAGTAGACACAAAGGAAGAATAAGATCTCTCGGGTTGGGAGAAAGAAATCGAAATGTACGATGTTGAGCGAGCTTCCCCCACTACTGTTAGAAACTCTTGGTACATGGATGTGTGACAATACCTTGAGCATGAAACATTCCCTCTCATCTATCTGCACGACAAAAGAGGGCACTCAGACTCAAAACATTATCTTACTAGTTGGTGCATGGAGTACTACTCAAGTCTTTGGAAGCACATGATTCAGAGAAAGTATTGCTTGATCTCCATGACAGACCACCCGAGGGACATTTTTTGGGTAACAAAACAACACAAAAAGTCATGCAGGCTGACTTTTAAAGGCCTACATTATTCATGGATGCTCATTAATATAACCACAAGTGTTCGGTGTGTCAGAGGTATGCCAACATAAACAAGAAGTCAACTGCCCCATTGCAACCTATTGCAGTGGAAGAACCTTTTCAATAGTGGGGCTTGGATATTTCTGGATAAATATTTTTGCATTAATTGAAGAAACACCACTATATCCTCACCGCTAAAACTTATTTCATGTGGTGGACAGAAGCAATTCCGCTCAAATAAGTGAATGATCAGGAAGTCAAAAATTTCCTTTAGCAAAACATCATTTCTAGGTTCGACATTCCTACTTAACTTGTTTTTGATAGTGCAACTTACTTTTCATCACTAAGAATTTATGATTTTGCATTGGAAAATGGTCTTTCATGGAAAAATTTAGCTAATTATTATCTGCAGGGGAATGGTTTTGTTGAATCCACAAATAAGAACTTAATTCGTACCATAGAAAATACCATATTCTTTGAGTACCAAAACTGACACTCCTCTTTAGTAAATGCTTTATGGGATGACCAAGTCACACCAAAGCCCTCTTTGAACACCTCCCCTTACTTCCAAAAGTACGGAAAAGAATCCATTCTCCCACCCAACATCTACTTGCCTCCACTCTAACTTTCGTAAGAATCCCACGGCAAGCGATGCTTATTAGTACAGTGTAGGATGGACACCCTTCACAGATCACAGGAAGAAAGTTTGGAATAAAAATAAAGATTTGTACTTCATCAAAATCGTATCAAGAGGTGGTGTGACAAGAAGTTTAGTGCAGGGAAGAAAAACTTCAGTGTGGGTGACTTAGTCTTGAAGTGGGACAAAGACCATGAGGATAAATGCAAACACACTAAGTTTCAATCCCTATGGATTGGACCACCCACTGTCCATGAAAAGCTTGGCCAACACACTCATCGTCTTCAATCGCTTGACGGGAAGATTGAATCTCTCCCTTTCAATGGTCAATATTTAAAACATTACTTTCAATGAAGATCTGGGGTTGTTCCCTACACCGTGTACATAGTTTTTCATTATTGTTTGTTTGAATTTTGTTTTGTTTTCATCATGTGAATAAGTGTTGTGCATGAACATGTTGTGTCTTCTTAGTATGTGTGTGTCTGAACTCTAAAGAGTATTGTGACACTTAAACATTTGGCTAACCTTGTTTCCATCTTCCTTGTGTTGGTTATATCTTTTGGCTGATGAATTTCCATTAGAAAATAACATCCATACTTAAGGATAGTTTTGGTCCAACCATGAACCCATGTCTATTCCGAAAACCTTATGCCTACACTTGGTATTTATGTTTCGATGTTTTCATGGCTATCCATTCAATATAAGAAGAGAAGGGGAAAAATTTAAACGAGAAAACCTAAATTAGAGGTCTCTATATGATTCTATGAAGGACCAACCTCTTCTTCTCTCAATAAGTCAGGATCCCTCTTCTGCCTAAAAATGAATAAGTGTTGATGCATAGTCCTCTTTAAAATAGATAAATAAAGGTGAAATAAGAGAAATGCTTCCTATGCAAAGAGTTGAAGAAAGAAACTCTGCCAAGGTGATGTCCAGGCTTGCTGGTAGTGGAACAATGTTTGTGTTCCTACGTGACTCCGTCGGGGTATTGTTCAGGCTTGCTGGCAGCGCAGAAACACCAAAGATGAAAAATTATACTCTGAAAATATTAAGCTCGTGAGTTACACTACCCTTCCCAACTCGAAACATTGTGATATCACTGAATCTTATGTTTTGTTCAACCAAGAAGGTATAAAGGAGACCGTGTCTATTCATGGGGTAAGTGGGAAGACCAAATTAATTTGCACGGTGAATCAATACTCCCTGAAGAACCAAGGCCCTACACAAAAGAAGTTAACCGAGACAGAGAAGTTAAAATTTTACGAGTGTGTTGCAAAGTGTTGTAGCTCCTACAACACCCTCCAAAATTTTTTCTTACACTCAATTTTAGAGCCTTCCTTGGTCTTGTACATTGCTGTCGTAAAAAATGAAGCTCATTTCATGAGATTTATTGAAGTATTTTTCTCCCTTTTTCAGGTTGGGTAAATTGTCGTCTTTAGGCATGATTAGCTGTTGCAAAATGTGAAGAAGCCTATTATGATGGTTTCAAGGTTCTATCCTTGTGTATATTATTTGTTCTAACTATTTAAATACCTGTCACATTGATCCATAAAGTTCTAAGAACTTTCGCATAAGTGTTGTCACAATCGTCTCAAATTCTATCTTAAGTGTCACACTTGTCGTAAATGGTCGTAAAGTGGTCACATAGAGAAAAATGTATTTGTCTTGTCTCTTAGGTGTGATCTATGTTGGCGAGTAGTCAAGTATTCTAAGTGTGAGATCATAGTAGAAGTCTTATCACTGTTCACATCAGTCTAACAGGTCTTACACTTAGCCAATTTTGAGAAGGCTTCCCGACTAAGCAACTTGTGTTGGGTTGTGTTATATTCTTTCCACGACTAGCCCACGTAGTGAACTGGGGGGTTAGAGGCCCCCCACTTCGTTGGGCCGATTGTGCAGCAGGGTGGTCACAGAGGGTTTTAGGGAGGAGAGTAGCCCCCCTCTACGGGGTCTGGGGCAGTGCCCCAGGGATATGTTTTTTGGACCCTATATTAGGTTGGACGGACATACCTATGGTTTTGTGCATGGTTTTCACACATGGTTTTGGACGCGATGGTTTTCGGTCCATGGTTTTGGATGTGATGGTTTTCGGTCCATGGTATTGGATTCTTCAACATGTATAAATATGTATTGTAACATTGAAAGGAAAATAATGAAAAATCAAGCTGGTAGTCCTGGTTTTGGGATCCAGGGGAAAATCTCCGTGTATATGCATTTTATGTGTTATGCTCTCGCAGTGTTTATTTTATGTGTTTTAGAATTCGTATGCTGGTAATTTCTGTACTTGGTTGGGCCTTAGTTTTTGATGTTATTTTGCTTTGAGAAACTTACCTAACCATCTATTTATCATCCATTTTCACTCCATTCATCCCATTTTAATGAATATTTGATGTCCAATCAGGTATTTAGCTTTAATTTGTCAATTTCTAAAGTTTTTATAAAAGTTTGATTTTAAGTGCAATTTTGGCAATTTCAGAAATTCCCGTAATCACTTCATGATTGATATGGATGCAGGCCACTTCAGCCCGAATGGGATACATGAATGGAAAGCTTGGGAACTAGGACCAAGCCACCTATGCTTGGTTCCAACAGAACGAGCTTTATTATGCCTATTTGGAGCTAGTCAATCATGACTAGTCATCCAGAAATCCCATCTAAATAGGGCAGTTTTGAGATTCCATGATATTAGTCATATTTCTTGGGATGAGGGTAGTGAATTCGACTTGGATAGGTGGATTAGAGTAGCTTGGTTTTTTAGAGTGAATGTAGATCAGTTTGTTT
Organism: Pinus tabuliformis; assembly: GCA_031772625.1. Classification (NCBI taxonomy): domain Eukaryota; kingdom Viridiplantae; phylum Streptophyta; class Pinopsida; order Pinales; family Pinaceae; genus Pinus; species Pinus tabuliformis. The sequence goes on along the minus strand of CM062818.1, from coordinate 1,387,195,480 downwards.
CATGAGACTCCTTATTTAAGAGCCACAATTTTGATGGCTCATACATTGACTTATGATACTTTTATGTTGTAATACTTTTGGTTTGAAGACTTAATTTGAAGACTTGTGCTATTCTCATTTTGCTGCTCAATGCTATGGATGTGTGACTGATCTAAGCTTCTGAAATCATCTTTCAAGGTGTGCAAGCCAAGGGTGGAGGGCCCCTACTCCAAGCTAAGTACACTTCCATGTTAAACTAGTTTTATTTCATTGCAAATTGGTTGATTGTAGCCTTAGTTTTTCAAAGTCTTATTTCAGATTGCTTTATGGATATGCATAGTGATTGATTTCATTTGTTAATGGCTTATTCATCATTCTATTGAGTTGGAAAACAGATGTTCAAGTTGGGCATCCCTTCTACTAAATGATGGATCAAAACTAGTTTCTTTTGTTTACATGCAAGTAGTTTTATTTCCATTTAGATTTAGAAATTGAGATGAATGAATTATGATGGAATATCTTATGTGTCTCTTAAGTTAAGAGCTTCTTTCATTTATAATTTATGCATCTTGAGTTTTTGGTTTCAATCTCTAATTCATTAAAGTAATAATTGAGGTGAAGGAGGACTTCTTGAGTTCAAGAACCCTTTCAATGTTTTCTCTTTTGAGCTGATTGAATTAGAGTTATAAGATGTATTTTCTTTAGCTTTTAATCATTTATCTTTCAAGGTTTGGTTATATTAGATCTTCACAAATAGTGAACTTGCCTCAAAGAATAAACAACCCGGATTGATAATAAATAATTGTGTTAGTTTAGGAACATAAATTAGCTCAACATTTTGGTGCCGTTGCCAGGGAGGCAAATATCGGCATAGTCAATAGAGAGATAAAATCCAAAACAAACAAAAACATTAGTTACGTTTCATTTCTTTAATTATGTTTCTTTATGCCTAGATTTAGAGATCCTCAAGGTAGATTTATCAAAAACCCCCCCACAAGTAGAGATAGGATCATTACATACACCTGTTACTGGTAATCCAATAATTGAAGAGTTGATAGAAAAGCAAAGAAGTGGCCAAAGATTAACCTTGATTGAAAGGAAAACTTTGTTAGCTTGGGAAGCAAAGCAAAAATTCTCCACTTCCGGAAAACAAAAAGAGAAGGGAAAACAAATTGTTTTTCCATCCATCGATCCTCCTATCTTCCCACAACTTGAAAGTCCACCTGAAATTGAAACAACTCAAACAATGGCAGAAGAAGGACATGGATCCGTTCATCTTAATCCTGAACAACAAAGAGCTGAAAATGAAAGACAACAAAGAGAATGGAGAAGGAAGAGAGAGGAAGAGATGAAACAAGAAAATGATAGGAAGCTAGAAAACGACCGGAAAAGACAAGAAGATGGACTTGACCAAGAATCTACTTTCGGTTTTCCGATAATAGATACAAGTGCAATACTAGGAGAAGAAGTAAAAATGAAAAACATTCCACCTTCTGTGTTGCCAAACTTCTATGGAATGTCTACAGAAGATCCTGATTCATTCATGTTTGAATTTGATATCTTATGTAGAACATATGGCTATACTGATGATGTTCATAAGCTTCGTCTTTTTCCTGCAACATTAAAAGAAGTAGCTTTAAAATGGTTTATGGGTTTAGGAGAACAAACAATAGCCTCCTGGGATGATATGCGAACCGTCTTCCTTAAGAAATATCAACCTTATTGTAGATCTAGAGATTCAAAGGAAGATGTGTTTAGAATGACACAACAAGAAGATGAAAATCTAGAAGAATATTTAGAGATATTCGCATATAATCTTCAGAAGTCTAAACAACATTCTCTAAATCAAGAAACTGTTCGCACAATCTTCCTCAAAGGCATAAGAGATGAATACCTTGACATTTTGAATGTGATGGGTAAAGGAGATATTTCAAACCTTCCATTCGATGAAATAGTCGAGTTATGTCAGAAATATTCTAGAGGAAGATCAAAAACCGGAAGAAGGGAAGTAAGTTCCAAAGCAGCCAAGTCAGATGCAGGAGGAATAACAAGAGCTGAAATAGGAAGTCTATTGGAAAATTTTAAAACAGATCTTTTGAGTACATTAGGGACACAAGTAGATGTGCTAAAGGCAAACAAGAAGAAAGAAGAACAAGAACAAGCCTTAGCAATATTTTGTTCAAAATGTAAAAAGAAACATCCTTTGAGAGACTGTCCTTTAGATAGCATTCAAGTGTGTGGTCTTTGTACAGGCAATCATTCCACAGAAAATTGTGTAACATTGAAAGACTTACAAATGAATTCAATGGAAGAAGTGCCAGGAACAAAAGGTTTCTATTATGTTGCACCAAGAAGACCATGGCCACCTAGAATGCCTCAACCGAATCAGCCACAATTCCCTCAGCAAAATTATGCTTATCCATCTTATAATCCTTGGACCCCTCCAATGCCATGGCAAGCTTGGCCTCCACAACAATATCCACAACAACCTGCACAAGGTTGGAGGGGATATGGTTATGGAAACCAACAACCTCAACAGTCTCAACAGTATCAACAACATTACCGACAACAATACCAACAACCATTTTCATACCCACCATATCCTCCATCCATGCCATTTCCGCAACAAAATTCTGCATATCCATTCCAACAGCAGAATCCACCACCATTGTTAACACAACCACAACAGTTACAGTTACCTTCAAATCAACCCAGACCAACGCAATTGCCATCCCAACCGGTGGCCAATCCAAATAACAAAGTGGACAAATCTGCATACACTGTAGAGGAAGCAGCATATTACCCTACATATTCAATTGTTCCTCTTGATGATGTCCATCTAAGGTCTGGAAAAGTACTTAAGAAGGATTCTCCTCCAATTATAGAAGAACCAACTGAACAAGGAGAATCATCTGAAACATCACAAACTAAGGTACAAAATCAGAAAGGAACAAATATTATAACACAAACACCACCTTATCCTGAAAGGTTAGTAGAACAACAAAACCAAAATCAAATAACCCTTCCTGAATTTGATATCTTAGATGAGTTAAAAAATGCATATGTTAAGATTCCTTTGTTAAAAGCCATTAAAGAAATACCGATATATGCAAAAACAATAAAGGAATTGTGCATTCGGAAAGAAAGAAAGAAAAAGGATCCTACAACAATCCAAGTCATTGGTAAATTAGCAAGTCTCATGTCTACTCAAACTATAGTAGAAAAATATATTGATCCTGGTATCCCAATGGTTACCATATCAATAAATAATTTCTCTGTACCAAATACATTAATAGACTTGGGAGCAGCTATAAACGTAATGACAATGGAGACAATGAAAACCTTGCAATTAAACAACATTAGATCAACTTCAACAGTCTTGGAATTAGCAGATAGATCTAAAGTTGTTCCTGAAGGAATGTTAGAAGATATCATAGTCTCCTTGGATTCATGGGAATATCCTGTTGACTTCTTGATCTTGTAACCAAAGACAAACTTGGGAGGACACCCTCTGATATTAGGTAGACCATGGTTAGCCACTGCTGATGCCTTCATAGGATGCAGATCTGGAAGTATGATAATTTCACATGGAGATGAAAGGAAACATATCACTCTTTATTCACCTACACAATCCACTTCTTTAGAATCAATACTTGAAACTCAGGAAAAGCAACAGACAAAAGCAGTTTTAAGTATCAATCAATTCTTTGATTTTAGAGAAGAAGAAGAGAATGAAGATTTGATGGACCTTTTTATCTCAGAACCAAGTATTTCAGAGCAGCTTAGGAAAGTTCAATATGAAGCTGCAAATGAACTTCTGAATCAATGTTTTGAGGAAACATGTACTATTCGAACCTTGCAGAATTCTTTGGTAGACATCTTTCCTGTAAACACAGTTATCAACCCAACAATCAAAACAATTGAGGTACATCCTGGAAAACATTTAAATATTGGAAACCAGCTGCAATCAAAACAAGAACAAGAGATAATTGCATTACTACAGAAATACTCAAAAGCATTTGCCTGGGATTATACTGATATGCAAGGAATCCATCCTAACACATGTATCCACCACATCTATACAGATGATAAACTTAAACCTGTTAGACAACCTCAAAGACGAATGAATCCTATGATGAAAGAAATAGTAAAAGAGGAACTACAAAAACTGTTAAATGTTGGATTCATCTATCCTATTTCAGATAGTCAATGGGTTTCACCACTGGTTGTTGTACCAAAGAAAAATGGAAAGTGGAGGGTATGTGTAGACTATCGAGAATTAAACAAGGCTACATTAAAAGATCATTTTCCTCTACCATTCATTGACTAGGTGTTAGACTCTTTGGCTGGAAAGAAATACTTCTCTTTCTTGGATGGGTTTAGCGGGTACAATCAGATTAGAATAGCAACAGAAGACCAAGACAAGACTACATTTACTTGCCCATGGGGAACCTATGCATATAATGTTTTGCCATTTGGTTTATGCAACGCACCTACAACTTTTCAAAGAGCAGTGCTTGTGATATTTGCTGATCTAGTCCATGAGTGTGTAGAAGTTTATATGGATGACTTCACTGTTTATGGAAATACATATGATGATTGTCTCAACAATCTTGAAAAAGTCTTGAAGAGATGTATCGAAACAAATCTGTCATTAAGTAACGAAAAATGCTATATGATGTTGACAGAGGGTATAGTCCTGGGACACCATATTTCCGGTTCCGGAATTAAGGTGGATCCAGCCAAAATCCAAGTCCTAGTTAACCTGATGCCACCTACAACACAAAAGGAGGTAAGAAGTTTCTTAGGCTATGCAGGCTATTATAGATGATTTATTGAAAACTTTAGTAAAATAGCTCAACCTCTGTTTAAACTGTTAGCACGAGATGTTGAATTTCAATGGACAAATAGCTGTCAAAATGCTTTTCAAATTCTAAAAGATAAGCTGTCAGTGGCACCCATACTTCGAGGGCCAAACTGGTCTTTGCCATTCCATATTTCCACTGATGCATCAGATACTGCGATTGGTGCCTCTCTTGGACAGAAAGAAAACTTGTACAATTATGCAATATACTTTATAAGTAAGAATCTGACACCTGCAGAAACAAACTACACAATCACAGAAAAAGAAATGTTAGCCGTCATACATGCAGTAAATAAATTTAGGCATTATATAACAGGATATCAAGTTTTTATTCACACGGATCACTCAGCAATAAAATACTTGATGAATAAACCCATCACCAATGGACGAATAACAAGATGGCTCCTGTTATTGCAAGAATTTAATATCACAATACAAGATTGGCCAGGCAAAGAAAATCAAGTGGCTGACTTTCTGTCCCACATACAATCACCTGATGACCCAAATCCAGTTATAGACAACTTTCCAGATGAACATTTGTTTGCCATAACAGTAAAAACACCGTGGTTTGCAGATATTGCAAATTATTTGTCATCTGGAAAATGTCCAACTCAATTCACTAGCAAGCAAAGAAAGAAAATTGTTAGAGAAAGTTCTAGGTATAGCTGGGTGAATGGTGATTTATTTTACACTGGTTCAGATCTAATGATTAGAAAATGTGTGCGTGAAGATGAAATATTAGACATTCTCAGAGCATGTCATGATGAACCATGTGGTGGCCATTTTGCAGATAAACGAACAGCATATAAGGTGCTGCAATTGGGCTATTACTGGCCATCCATCTTCTGAGATTCTAAGGCATATGTCAAGCAATGTGACAGTTGCCAAAGAATAGGGAGACCAATCATGTCAGATGAGATGCCACTCAAGCCACAGGTTCTTATTGAGCCATTTGAGCAGTGGGCACTCGACTTTGTTGGACCCATTAATCCACCATCAAATGGAAAAAGGTACATTCTAGTATGCACAGACTATGTAACCAAATGGGCGGAAGCCAAAGCAGTGAGCAGAGCAACAGAAGATACAGTGGTCACCTTCCTCTTTGAAGAAATTTTTGTGAGATATGGAGTACCTAGACAAATTGTAACAGATCAAGGAACACAGTTTACATCAAAGTTAGTACGGGATCTGACAGAGAAATACAAGATTAAACACAGGAAGTCTACTCTATATCACCCTCAAGCAAATGGTCAGGTAGAATCCACGAATAAGGTCTTAGAAAATATCATGACTAAGACAGTGCAGCTAAACAGAAAAGATTGGTCTGAAAAGTTAAAGGATGCATTATGGACCTACAGAATCACATGGAAAAACACAACTGGTTTTAGTCCATACCAGTTGGTCTATGGGAAAGAAGCCTTATTGCCTATTGAATTTCAGATACAAACATATAGACTAGCAGCGGAATTGGGCATGGACCTGACTGAAGCTCAACAACAGAGGATCATGGAACTGAATCAACTGGATGAGCATCGTCAACAAGCTATAGAACATAGTACATTGGTGCAACAACAAAGAATGAAATGGCACGACAGATACATCAAAACAAAGACATTTCACAAGGGAGACTGGGCCTTACTATTTGACTCCAAATTCAAAGACTTCAAAGCAAAGTTTACAACACATTGGCTAGGCCCATATGAAATTGAAGAACTCTTTGACAATGGAGCAATAAATATCAAGACAATTGACCAGGACCCCACCTCATTTGTTGTAAACGGACATAGGCTGAAAGTTTATCATCAGCCTATCAGTAAAGAGGCATTCATGAAACAACTGGTAGAAGAAACAGGACTGGAAATCATGGCTCAGCCATCTTCCAGTTTGGAAAATGAATAAAAATAAAAATAATAATAATAAAAAAAATAACAAACAAAAAAATTGTATATAAAAAAAAACAAAACATAAAAAATAATTTGTTTGCTAGTGAAAACCAGGCAACTGGCACCATGCAAACACGAATTCATAGGGGAAAACCAGGGTAACCTGGACTCTATGAATTCTATATTCTTGTTCTACTATTCTCACACAATTTCAGTGCAGGACCTTTCCACAGTTGACTTGAGGACAAGTCAAACTTTCAGCAAGGGAGAGTCTTGTAGCAAGCTTTTAGCTGGAACAGCTAAGGTATTGTATTGTCCACAGAGGGACCTGAAGCAAACTTGTTGCAGCGGAACCTAAAGGGACCTGAGCTGAAACATTATTACAGAGGGACCTGAAGCAAACTTGTTGCAGCAGAACCAGATCAAAACCAACACAACATTCCAGAAGCATTGCAGAGGGACCTGAGATGAAAACATTATTACAAAGGGACCTGAACAATTCCAGAAATGGAGCATGGTGAACAAGGAGCAGTAATAAAAGTCTACTTTTCATCCATCTACAACATTTTGGATTCCATTCCACCTGTACAATCAACATTCAAGGGAGTATATTCATAGCCATTTTGTGCTTGAAATTCAATTTTTTTTTAGGAACTTTTAGTTTTGATCTAATTGAAGTTAGTATCTGCGGATATTCATTAACATTCATTCCCAATATATATCCCAAATTCCCTATCCATATTCCATTTCATTCACATACATTCCCTATACATCTTCTTATAACCCTAGGTATTTTCTTTAAAAGCAAAAAGATCAAGCTAGGACAACTCTTTTCACCTGCACATAAACTCAGAGCATTAGAAATGATTATAATTTTAAAAATGACCCCAATGGTCATTTTAAAATTATAAAACTATGTTATAAAAAGTATGCGCTATATAAGTCAAAAAGCATTAAACATATATATCATAAGTTTATAAGAGCGCTAAAGTTATTTCCCAAATACGCATAAGCTATATGGTATAAGGTATATATACAAATCAAATGCGCATATCTAAAGGAATATAACATAGTTATAAAGGGCCGAGGGTTATCATAACAAAGTTTATGGGTTGCAACGGAATGATACATGGTGGAGGCCGTAAGCATTAAAACATGATAGCGGGAGAGAATGGTATTCAAACAAACATTATGGCAACCAACGATCATTACACCATAAGCGGAGAATGGTTATACGATGGGTATAATGGTAACGCAATTGCAATGAGTCAAAATGGTAAACACCCTACAACACACAGGTACGACTGCACACGGTGTCATGGCGGAATATTATCCATTGGTCGAAATATTATGCAGGGATCGTGCGTACAAAACCACGACTTGGCCAATCCTTATGACAGTCGGGCGACTGGTCAATAGGACGGCCATGTAAGCCACGTAATTCAAACAACTCAATGGCAATACAAGGGTCTGTACAGCCCGAAACGGTCATGAACTGACCGAGCCATTGCACTGATTAAAAACAATAATTCCACCATCGTTCAACACATAATCCTCATTGCCCATAAGCTCAGAGAAATCAGGTTTGAAGCCGCAGCACAGTAAAAGGAGAGAGGAACGAATTGAGAGAAATTTAAAGAAGAAATCCGCGTTTAATGTGCAGAGAAAGCTGAGTTTCGGGATCTAGCAAGGTAAGACTGGAGTTTATTTCGCTCGGCGACTGTGGATATGTATAATTCCTTGTCATTAAACTGATCGATTTACTGCTTTGCCATCAGTTTGACTGACCGAAGAAATAGGGATTTGAAGCGCTCGGTTACATTCCACGCGCCCAGTGACAGTTAGGTAACACTACAAAACCGGGATAACTCCAAGTTCACAGCACTTATGGATAGATTAACGGATTTTTATGCGTAGTCAACCAGGCAGCATTTAAATTTTATATTGCATGCATAACACGATAGAAGATTTCGAATTAAATATGGAATATGAGGCAGTAAACCCGGAGAGTTAGTTTGAACAGGAGAGGCAGAGAGTGCCAAAGGTTATTTATATGCGCACTGATTGTTTAACTGTTGTTTCATATTCCCTTTTGTTGCGCGCTATTAGTTGTGCATAAATGCTGTTATTGGCTGCCAACAGAGGAACGCATTGTTATATATGTTATTGGCTGCCAAAAGAAGTTGGATTGTTGAATGTTAAAGCAGGGGAATGTTGTAGAATGCGCCGATTTAAAACAAATGACATGCATTCATGCTTTTGCTGCGCGCTTGTGCATTGAGATTTCAATTTATTTGTGCCATTTACATCAGAACAGAGGATTGAAATGCATAGGGATTGGTTGCATACATGCTGTGTGTAGTCCTGAGTGAAGTATTGACTGCAAAAATTAGTTGAATGCCAACAATTTGCATTGTTCTGTGTCTTGAGGCCGAGAGCCTTTTTCAAAATTTTGAAGCCAAGAACTGAGAATTGTATTCTGCGTTTTTTTTTTAAAAATTCATTTGTTTATAAGCAGTGAGTATGATGAGGCTGAGCGCATGTGAATAGCCCTCTAAGCTCATAGCTCTGTTGATTAAGGCCATGTGCAGTATTTTGCTACATTACACAGTCAATTTTTTTGTGAAAAATGATAAATTGGGATTAGGCCGAGAGTGTTCTTGAGTATCTGTTCTTGAGGCCGAGAGCCAAATTCTTTAAGTTTTTGTTTTAAATACACAGTAACTCATGTTTTTTTGAGCTGAGTAAACATGGTTATTGTTGCATGTGTGTTTAATTTTCAAAACAAACAGAGATCAGTATATTGACAGAAGATATTCAGGTGTTGTTTGCATTAAACAGGGGATTAACACAGTGCTTGTGCAAAGGGAATATAACAGAGGTTAAAGAAGGCAGAGTCAAACAGAGTTGAGTTGAGTCAGAGGAGGAAGGTAAGCCTCGTTGCTTCCAGAATTTCATTTAAAAAAAAACAATAGTCATAATTTTTGTTGTTAAAATGAAGTTAGTAACAGCAGAGGCCTACATTGATTGGTTTACAGAAATTATGACAAACCGAGTAGAACCAAGATTTCAGATAGAAAGCTGGGGAAAAGAGACTGTAGAAAAACTGTATCAGTCAGGGATGATAGGTTTTTTACAGAAGTTTAATGGCCATTCTGAGCAGATAACTAAAGAGTTTATAAATAATTTCAGTCAAGACCAGACTCGAGTAGGAGAAATCATTGTCCCGGTAACCCAAGAATACTTGTCCAAAGCCTTAGATTTGCCACTGATAAGGGAGAAGTATCATAAAGGTTTACACTTCAAGGAGAAAGCGTGGACTTTCTTCCTTGAGAAAAAACAAAAGGGGACATTTGATAGGACAAAATGGATACCCAGGGAGTGGTTTAATGAACCATGGGGGGAATTGGTCTTGGTCATTCAAAAGTTCTTGACTTGTGATCGTGGATACAATATTGCTCACTTATATCATGTTAGATTACTACAGCACATCAAAGGGGATGATAGGATTAATCTACCATATTTCCTATATAAGAGTCTTGTGAAAATGATTGAAACAGTAAAACAGGAGCATAGGCCTAAGGCAGCACAAATATACCATCAGGGGTTAATCAAAATCCTAGTGGAACACCAGGTGAGATCACAGGGCATAATGTGGAAAGAATTCATGAATAAAAATCGTTTTACTGAACAGATTATTGAGGTACAGGACAAATTAGAATAGGAAAATATGAGCTTGATGACTTCTCCCTTATATCCAAGAACAAGATCTAGAAATATGGCCATGCATGAGACTGAAATATCTGTCATGTCTATTCCTAGGAATAGGAATTCTATTGACTTGGAAAAAGAAGTAGAGGCATATTCTTCCAGAAAACCAGAAGAACATGATATTGCACAAGAAGTCCTTGAAATGGATTCCACATATGATAATGATGCAGCAGCATCATTAATGAAAACAACCCAGGACTTTGAAAAGGAAATCAATTTGGCCAAAATCCAAGACTTAACTGATCAAATGGAAATAAGTAAAATCTTGGAAAAGCAATTAAAAAGAGAGAATAAGGCACATAAAAAGGACAATGCTAAATTGATCAAAACAAATGAAAAGTTAAAAGAAGAAGTAGGCAGATTGAAAAGAAGAAATGAATTACTTTCCAAGCAAGCATTCAAATGGTTAAAGGACAAAAATATGTGGCAGGCCAAATATGAGAAACAAAAGGTTAAAGCAGCAATGTTCAGGGCAAAGCATGAATCAAGATTTGATTGTTTGGACAGGGAAATAGCTACAGGTACAACATCCACTTCAGAAGGCAGAGGATCCAAGAGGAGCAAGCAAGCATGGGGACATGCTTGAGAATAAGCAAGGGAGAGATGTTGGGCCTTAGTTTTTGATGTTATTTTGCTTTGAGAAACTTACCTAACCATCTATTTATCATCCATTTTCACTCCATTCATCCCATTTTAATGAATATTTGATGTCCAATCAGGTATTTAGCTTTAATTTGTCAATTTCTAAAGTTTTTATAAAAGTTTGATTTTAAGTGCAATTTTGGCAATTTCAGAAATTCCCGTAATCACTTCATGATTGATATGGATGCAGGCCACTTCAACATGAATGGGATACATGAATGGAAAGCTTGGGAAATAGGACCAAGCCACCTATGCTTGGTTCCAACAGAACGAGCTTTATTATGCCTATTTGGAGCTAGTCAATCATGACTAGTCATCCAGAAATCCCATCTAAATAGGGCAGTTTTGAGATTCCATGATATTAGTCATATTTCTTGGGATGAGGGTAGTGCATTTGACTTGGATAGGTGGATTAGAGTAGCTTGGTTTGTCAGAGTGAATGTAGATCAGTTTGTTTCATGAGACTCCTTATTTAAGAGCCACAACTTTGATGGCTCATACATTGACTTATGATACTTTTATGCTGTAATACTTTTGGTTTGAAGACTTAATTTGAAGACTTGTGCTATTCTCATTTTGCTGCTCAATGCTATGGATGTGTGACTGATCTAAGCTTCTGAAATCATCTTTCAAGGTGTGCAAGCCAAGGGTGGAGGGCCTCCACTCCAAGCTAAGTACACTTCCATGTTAAACTAGTTTTATTTCATTGCAAATTGGTTGATTGTAGCCTTAGTTTTTCAAAGTCTTATTTCAGATTGCTTTATGGATATGCATAGTGATTGATTTCATTTGTTAATGGCTTATTCATCATTCTATTGAGTTGGAAAACAGATGTTCAAGTTGGGCATCCCTTCTACTAAATGATGGATCAAAACTAGTTTCTTTTGTTTACATGCAAGTAGTTTTATTTCCATTTAGATTTAGAAATTGAGATGAATGAATTATGATGGAATATCTTATGTGTCTCTTAAGTTAAGAGCTTCTTTCACTTATAATTTATGCATCTTGAGTTTTTGGTTTCAATCTCTGATTCATTAAAGTAATAATTGAGGTGAAGGAGGACTTATTGAGTTCAAGAACCCTTTCAATGTTTTCTCTTTTGAGCTGATTGAATTAGAGTTATAAGATGTATTTTCTTTAGCTTTTAATCATTTATCTTTCAAGGATTGGTTATATTAGATCTTCACAAATAGTGAACTTGCCTCAAAGAATAAACAACCCAGATTGATAATAAATAATTGTGTTAGTTTAGGAACATAAATTAGCTCAACATTGGTTAAAACCTACGTTTGGTATCGGAGTTGTTTTGGCTTCAAGGGGACGCCTGCTGAGGGGTTTCACTCGGGCCAGTGGTAGACCCTGTTCAGTGGGAGATCTGCGATATCGATTCTGGTGGTGAAAGAAGATGGCAAGCAATGGAAAGATAGAGATCGAGAAATTTAATGGTAAGAGTTTCGAGTTGTGAAAAATCAAGTTGGAGGATCTATTGGTGGATAAAGATCAGTGGATCGTGGTAGATCCGGGTACTAAACCAACGGGAGTGTCCGATGAATAATGGAAGAAGTTGGATCAGAAGGCAAAGAGCACAATGCGATTGTGTGTCTCAGATTCAGTATTGTTGAATGTATCAGGGGAAGCTACGACTAAGGCTTTGTGGGACAAGTTAAGGACTTTGTACCAATCTAAGTCTCTGGTGAATAAACTGTTCCTACGAAAAAAGCTGTATAACCTGAGGATGAAAGATGGAGACATGGTGACAAAGCATCTGAACGCATTTAATACTGTGGTATGTCAGTTATTATATGTTGATATTAAAATCTCAGATGAAGATAAGTGCATCAATTTGTTGTGTTCTCTACCAGATTCGTTAATCTGGTTATTGCAATAGGTAGTAATGCAACTGTCTTGTAGTTTGATGAAATAGTCTCATCCTTGCTGATGGAGGAGACGAGACAGAAAAATATGGAGAGCCAGAATGGTGATGCCTTGTCTGTATGAGGATGGTCCTAGAACAGAAACAAAAGTAAGTCATCGAGTGGGAGATATAAATCTAGAGGGAGATCTAAATCTCTAGGAAAACCTGTAAACGTGGTGTGCTGGAAATGCGGAAAGGAAGGACACTACAAAAGGGACTGTAAATCTAAAGCTCCTGACAAAGGAAAGGGATCTGATGATGCTCCTTCTATAGAGACGAAAACCACCTCAGATGAATGTGGGGATGTGTACTTGGCTTCTTCAAGTACACATGTATATCATGAGGCGTGGTTGATTGACTCAGGTGCATCCTTTCACTTCACTCCCCATAGAGAGTGGTTCTGTGAGTATGAGAAATATGATGGTGGTGATGTCTTGTTGGGTGATGACAGGAAGGCTAGAATCATTGGTCACGAAAAATTAAAGTTGAAGTTGCAAGGTGGAAGGGTTAGAACACTTCCAGGTGTTCTTCATATTCCTGCATTAGCCAGAAATCTGATTTCTGTAAGCAAGCTGGATGATGCAGGTGTAAAAACAATGCTCGAGAAAGATATCTCCAAGATGGTTCGGGGAGCACTTGTATTGATGTAGAGAGTTCGAATTGGAAATCTGTACAAGCTGCAAGGTAGCACTGATGTTGATGGGTGCAACAATTCTGTGGTTCCTAAAAGTGGAGCAAAAAATCTAGTGGTCTTTGGAGAGAATACCATGTTGTGGCATCAAAGGCTTGGACATATTGGAGAGAAGGGCCTTCAAATACTTCATGGTAAAGGTATGGTAGAAGGTATGAGTAACAGCTCTTTGGATTTTTATTTTGTGAAAATTGTGTATATGGGAAGCAGAATTGGGTGAGTTTCCCCTCTAGTGGTAAGAGGGAAAAACAAATATTAGAACTTGTGCACAATGATGTGTTTGGACCTGTGAAGGTTCCATCACTGGCTAAGTCTATGTACTATGTATCATTTATAGATTACTTCTCAAGGAATACATGGATATATTTCCTTAAGAAGAAATTTGAAGTCTTTGACAGGTTTAAAGAATTTAAGGCTCTTGTGGAAAACCAGACAGAGAAGAAGATAAAGGTGTTGAGGACATATAATGGTGGAGAGTTTTGCAGTAAGGAATTTGAAGAATTATGTGAAGTGTGGTATAGCACGATAGAAGATTACTCCATACACACCTGATAAAAATGGAGTTGTAGAAAGAATGAACAAGATGTTGATGGAAAGGGCAAGAAGCATGCTCAGTGGTGCCGGGTTAGGACATGAATTCTAGGCAGAGGCGGTGGAGACAACATGTTACTTGGTCAACATATCACCTTCATCAGCGTTGGAGGATAAGACTCCACAAGAGGTATGGACTGGTAAGAAACCCTCTCTTTCACATCTGAGGGTATTTGGATGTGATGCATATGTACATGTTCCAAAGGAGAAAATAACCAAGTTGGATAGTAAATCTAAAAAGTGCATCTTTATTGGGTATAAGGATAGTTTAAAGGGTTATAAGCTTTGGAACCTAGTAACAAGGAAGGTTGTGTACAGCCGAGATGTGGTGTTCAAAGAGGTGAAATATGTTATTAAACATGAAGTCCCATCAAAGGAACCTAAGAAGATAGAGTTTGAGCTAAAGGAGGAAGAATCAGACTCTACAGTAGAGGAGGAATCAGAAGATGAAGAGCCACAAACTCCAAGTATGAGAAGATCAATTTGAGAAAGAAGGCAGCCAAAAAGGTATAGTTCATCTACTTTTTGTTTAAATTTTGCTTTATCTATTACTGATGATGATCCCAAAATTGTGAAGGAAGCAGTAGATTCAAAGGATGGAAAAATTTGGAAAGAGGCCATGGTTGATAAAAATGGCACCTTTGCACAAAAATGAGGTTTGGGATCTGGTCGAGTTGCCAGCTGGAAGGAAACCCATTAGTAGCAAATGGGTGTTCAAGAAGAAGACAAATGCAGAAGGAAAGGTGGAGAAATACAAAGCTCAGTTGGTAGAAAAAGGTTATTCCCAGATGTCGGGAATTGATTTTGGTGATATTTTTTCTCCTATTGCCAAGGTAGCTTCTATTAGATTACTTCTATATGTTGCTACTGCTTTTGATTTTGAGGTAGAACAGATGGATGTGAAGACAACATTTCTTCACGGGAATCTGGAAGAGGTGTTCTACATGAAGCAACCTAAAGGTTTTGTGATGAGGGTTAAGAAAGAACTGGTATGCAAGTTGAAAAAGTCTTTGTATGGGTTAAAATAGTCACCAAGGATGTGGTATCAGAAATTTTATACATTTATACGGGAACTTGGCTTCACCAAAAGTAAAGCAGATCACTGTGTGTATTTTAAATTAATTGGTGACTGTGTTATTTATTTGGTCTTGTATGTGGATGATATGTTGCTGGTTGGAAATGACAAAGAAATTATCCAGGATTTGAAGACCCAATTGTCCTCCAAATTCGACATGAAAGATCTTGGTGCTGCAAACTATATTTTGGGCATGGAAATTAAAAGAGATCAGGAAAAAAGGAAGCTATGGTTAAACCCGAGGAAGTATGTTGAGATGATACTACAAAGGTTTAATATGCAGGATAGTAACACCGGTGAAGGTTCCTATTCCTGTAGGTGTGAATTTATCTGCTGAACAATGTCCCAAGACACAAGAAGAGGAAGAGGACATGTCCCATGTTCCATATGAAGTGCAATCGGTAGCCTGATGTATGAAATGGTCTATACTAGATCATACATTGCACATGCAGTGGGAGTATTGAGAATGTTTATGTCAAAACCAGGGAAGGAGCACTAGACAACAATGAAGCGGGTTTTCAGGTATTTGCATGGCACTAGTGATTATGGTTTGTGCTACCAAGGAAGACCAGGATTGGACAGAATGTTGGATATTCATGGCTTTGTTGATGCAGACTAGGATGGAGATCTGGATCAGAGAAGATCTACAAGTGGTATGTGTTTAACCTATTTGGAGGTGCAGTCAGTTGGATGAGTAAGAAACAATCTGTAGTGGCACTATCAACTACAGAGGCAATATACATGGCAGCCACTCATGCAAGCAAGGAAGCAGTCTGGTTGCAGAGATTGTGTTCAAGTATGGGGTTAGTACAGGGAGCTATAAGGATAGATTGTGATAGCCAAAGTGTAATTTTCTTGGCAAATAACCCTACTTATCATTCAAAGACAAAGCACATTGATGTTCTTTGGACCCTATATTAGGTTGGGCAGACCTACCTTGGTTTTGTGCATGGTTTTCGCACATGGTTTTGGACTCGATGGTATTCGGTCCATGGTATTGGATGCTTCGGCATGTATAAATATGTATTATAACATTGAAAGGAAAATAATGAAACATCAAGCTGGTAGTCCCAGTTTTGGGATCCAGGGGAAAATCTATGTGTATATGTGTTTTATGTGTTATGCTCTCGCATTGTTTATTTGCTGTGTTTTAGAATTCGTATGTAGGTAATTTCTGTACGGGGTTAAAACCTACAACTTGGCTTGACCTGACCTCCCTGAACTACGAACTACGCAGTTCTAGTTGTTTAGCTGAGACCTTTCCCCTTGACACTGTTTAATGCCAATTCCTGCCTCCCAAGACTGCTGCACTACCCAGTGTCTATGCTTAAGCTCTGACCTTAACCTCCATAATTGCATAATCATTCCTCCCAGCCTGACTTTCACTGCGCAATCACAAGCCTTAATCTCATCCCCTAAGCCTCTAAAATGCGTAATTGTGCAGTAGCCTTGCCTCCTTTTCCTCCCAAAACTGCAGAGTATGTCCTCTCAATGCTCATCGCCTCAGCCTGTCCCACTGATTCTCAAAATTGCACAGTATTGTCACTCAGTCCCATACGAGCTGCACACTATGCAGTCTTAGAGTTCAAGTCTCACCCCAAAATGTTGGAATTATGCATTATACATTCATTGAGCCCACTCTCTTGACCTGTCACCTAGTTCCGGCTCAGTAATGGATCAAAATGCATTATCTTAGACTAGGTGGTTTTCAGATTGATGTCGTATCGTCACGAGTGAATTGCATATGAAGGTTTTCTATCACACCATGTAAAGCTGATGAAGAAGGAGATGAAAGAGGGAATCTTTCTGAAATACACATTTGTAGCTGAATACACAAGCTAATCAGTCAAGAGAAGCGAAAGGGACATTAGTTTGTGATTGCAACTCAAGACTCAAGATCATTGAAGATTCCTTATCACCAAGTCATACAGAGGTGAAAAGAATACGCAAACACTTAACACTCAGTAGTAGAAGTGTCTTGACATTGCCACATAATCATGGAGTCCATGTTAGCAATGTCATGTCATGCCGTGTCATGAGTAGTCACATGCCACACCTTGTGGCCAATGATGTAACATATATTTTAGAAATGTATTGTAAAGTGAAAGTCCAAAGGACGTGTGGAATACGAAGAGTAATGTCAAGTTGAAAAGTCATAGGAAGTCAAACAGTCATGAGGGTAGTCAAAGAGTCACAAGGTAGGGGAAGCATCACCCCATGGTTATATATACCCCCTCATTGTATGAGCAAAGGAATTGTCCCCTTTGCTCCTCTTGTAAAGCATTAGAGAGATAAGCTAGTTCTTTGGGGAGCAAGGAGTGGCTCCAATGCTCCACTACTAGAGCTAGTGATTTACATTGTAAACATGTGTTTTGGAACTTTTACTTAATAACAGAAGCCTTCAAGGCCATCACATTCTTCATGCACAAATTATGAATTTTTGTAAGACTATTTTGTGGATGCTTGTATTTCATGTTTTCTTTCACATGTGCTAATATAGTTGAACTATTTTAGTTGTTTTAGTACTTATCTTATTGAGAATGTAATGTAATGGTTGTTATTATTGTCCCATCCTTGTGGACCATTCCGTAGGATAGTAGACAAATCTTTCTTCATTTGTTTGTTGTAACAACCTTCACATCCTCTGTGGACTATTCTGTTGAATGTTAGATGGATCCTTTTGGTTCATGTGTGTCTCTTCTTGGGTGGTACTATTACCTCTCTCTTATAGGCTAAATTTTCTCCCCTCTCCACAGTGGAAGAACCTTGACACATTTACA
Source organism: Pinus tabuliformis (assembly GCA_031772625.1). NCBI lineage: Eukaryota > Viridiplantae > Streptophyta > Pinopsida > Pinales > Pinaceae > Pinus > Pinus tabuliformis. The sequence continues at coordinate 1,387,177,289 of CM062818.1, read as the reverse complement.
ACTGAACATTCACAAAGTACACCTTCTTGCTTTTCGAAGGCACCATTGCATCCCTTTCTCTTGCTAACAGTTAGAACCGACGAAAATATTTAAGGATTTGGCAAATGGGCCTTTATACCAAATGGGACTCCTACACCAAATGCTGTGAGGTCTAATTGGACTTCATATCGGGGAGATCCCCTGAATATTGGCGAGTCTAGTACCGTCAACAACTCCCTATACCTATCATCCTCCCATCCCACTTGTAAGATTTGATCCTGTAAATCTGTCCCATATTAACTCATAACTACTATGTGATTCACCTACACTATTATGCTAAGAGCATCTACAACCCTGTTCTCATTTCCCTTAATGTACTTGATCTCAAAGTCAAACTCACTATGTGTGGCCAACCATCTAGCTTTCCTAGAATTCATATTAGGTTGGTCAAACAAGTATCTCATCCCACTATGATCACTCATCAATACAAACCTCCTGCTAAGAATATAGTGCCTCCACATCTTCAATGCATGAATGATCATTTCCAGCTCAATTTCATGAGTCACATAATTCTGCTCATGCTCATCCATTTTCCTTGACTCATAACATACCACCTATCCCTCTTACATTAGGACTCAACCAAGTCCCCTCTTGCATGCATCTGTACATACCACTTTTCCCTCTTACATCAAGACTCCACCAATTCCCCTCTTGCAAGCATCTGTACACACCACAAACTCTTTTTCTAGATTTGTAATCTTTAGAACTAGAGAATTTGTAAGCAACTGCTTCAACTGCTCAAAGATTGTTGCACATTCCTTTGTCCAATCAAATTTCTTTTCTTTCTTCTACAATGATGTAATAGGATAGGAAATCCATGAGAAGTTCTTGATAAACCTCCTGTAATAACATGATAACCCCATGAATGATCTGACATTATCCACATTCCTAGGAGCTTCCCATTCCATGATAGCTTTGATATTTTTCAGGTCTACTGCTATGCCTTCCTTAGAAACAACATGTCCCAAGTAATGTATCTTTGTCTAAAAGAAGCTGCACTTACTATGTTTGAAATACATATAAGTCTCTCTTAGCAATCTCAATTCCACTCCTAAGTGCTCGTCATGATCTTCCTCTTTCTTAGAGTATATCCATATATTAGCAATGAATACAATCACAAAATTGTCCAGATAAGGATGCAACATACTATTCATCAAACACATGAAAGTAGTTGGAACATCAGTCAAACCAATGCCCATACCTGGTCTGGAAATAAGTCTTATATATGTGCTTTTCTTTGATGCATACTTGAAGATATCCTAATCTCAAATCAATCTTCGAGAACACTGATGCTCCCTTCAGCTAATCAAACAAGTCATCGATCCTCGACAACAAATAAATATTCTTGATGGTTACCTTGTTTATCTTTCTATAATAAATACACAACCTAAGAGTACCATCCTTATGTAGGTTTTAACCCCGTACAAAAATTACCTACATATGAATTCTAACAACATAAAATAAACAATGTGAGAGCATAACACATAAAACACATATAGACAGAGATTTTCCCCTGGATCCCAAAACCAGGACTACCAGCTTGATTTTTCATTATGTTCCTTTCAATGTTACAATACATATTTATACATGCCAAAGCATCCAATACCATGGACCAAAAAAACATCGCATCAAAAACCATGGACCGAAAACCATCGCATCCAAAACAATGTGCAAAAACCATGCAAAAAACCATAGGCAGGTCTGCCCAACCTAATATAGGGTCCAAAAAAAAATTCCCCAGGGCTTTTCCTCGGACCCCGTAGAGGGGGGCTACCCACTCCCCCTCAAACCTCGTGGACAAGGGGGGCTGCCGCCCCCCCGTGAGCCCCCCACTGTGCAATCAGTGCAACGAAGGGGGGGCTCCGCCCCCCCTCTAACCCCCAGTGGTTCTAGGAAAACTAGTGTCGATTCGAACTGCTAGTCCCACTAAGATGGGTAGCTATCTTAGAAACAAACAATCAAAGCAATTCAAGATTTCCTTTAGGTGTAATAGATAAGAGGGGAGAAAAGAGGACCAACCTGGATCTTCCGCTTTGATCCTTGCTTGATTTCTCTCTCCCTTGATATAATTTGATACTCCTCTCCTACTTGTCCCACTTTAAAGAGTACCTGCAGAGTCAAAGTAATAGAAAACCATCAAAGCATCTCTATCTATAACATCATAAACAATGCAGAATCATAAACACATTGACCATACAATTGCATTCATAAACAATAAGATTCACAAACAAACGATTATATAGAGGAAAACTCAAAGAACTTTATTAATAGTAGAAGAGAGGATTACAACCCAGCTGTCTGATCCAGCATCATCCTCCCAGCATAGAAGCCCTCTTCACCTCATGAAAAGCAAGATCACCCAACAATACAATGCCTCTTCTCACAGATAAAACAACAACACTTCCTTACAAATTACAAAATTCCAGCCTCTAGATCTCTCAGATGAGGGATCCATTTATAGATGTCTTGCAAGGGTATGAGTTAGTTCTGGGTTGTTGATTAGTGTCATTCCATTGATAGTTCTTGGTTCCACTTGGAGATTTCATTGATCTCTTACTCATCCCTGGGCGAATTCAGAGAGGCAAGTGTCATAGGAGAAGTTTCTGGAATATTCCATGAGCTTCCACTTAGCAAATTGTCTCTACCATTTGTCTATTCTCGCTCATCGCACCCTACAGAAGGTCATTTCAGTATGCATCGCACCTGGCTAGTGTGGCAGCCAGTATGCATCGCACCTTGACCATGGAGCAGTCAGTATGGTCCAGTTTTGGCCAGTTCTGAGTAGTTTTTCAGGTGGAACTTCTGGGAAATGATGTAATCAGTTGACCATGATCCTTTAGGGTATGAAAAAACACTTTTAGGGACTAAAGAGCCCTTCGTTTTTGGACATATGAGTTTCGGGTTGCAGTGCCCAAATATGTCTATAACAGTTGCCCCCTAAAGCATGAGGTCGTAAATCTTCTAATCTTGGGTGAAATGCTTTATCATGAGGATCCGAGGTATTCGAACTGGAAGGTGACCTATATAAGATACAATACAATACATCATCGTCATATTATTTTCATGATCTAGCTGAGGCGAGAATTCCCATGCTCAGCTTCATAAAATCATTTTCATGTACATAGGACAGAGTGATTCTTCATATGAAGAGTCATCTTCTTTTGCTTAGATGACTATCTGTGTAGATTTTGTGCACATTTGATGTCTTTATGTTCCTGAATATATCGTAGCCCGAATGGATGAAACTAGATTTGGGGTATTCAAACTCATTCAATCTTTGCCCGATTGTACAAGTCAATCCATGTGAAAAGTTGTTCTGAAGTCGAACATGGAAAGACATCGCCTGATTACCAGCCAATAATGTAAGCTATTAACAGGCGCGAGAGGAATCACCGATAATGATAATGACCCTCAAGGTACTACAATAAAATTCACATGGTGTGAATATATGAGTCGATGTCGAACACCACACAAAATCTTTCGGTCGAAGGTCATTGATGTAAACCTGTTGCTGGAAGTGAGAAACTTGCCATTAAGGCATGCAAGCTTCAAAGTACTGAAAGGGTTGTTTCTAAGTCAACTTCTTGGATAATGAGCTGATGTCGACAAGAAGTGACCTATCGTAGGAGGGCCTTGATGTATCCCACATCTACGACATGAAACAAAGCAAATGATATTTCTAGAGGTGAAAAAGATCTGATGATATAAGGTTCAGGAACGGCGGTCATGAAAAATGAAGGGTGAAGGTATTGCAGTGGATGAGGTGTCTGCTGGATGGTGAATTCTCTAAATGAATTCTCTTGAACATGTCGGCGACACTGATATGGATTGGTAGCGTTAACCCCATGGATGGTACGGAGGACCAATGGTGATATGGTGAACGGAAGAACCCAACCCGACTCAATCATGGTGATGGAGTGAAAGTGTCATGTTCAAGAGTGACCTGCTACCAATAAAATTCTTCAAGTTTTCTTCCCCTTTCCCCAGTCATTGTTGACCAGCACCTCTTTATTTTTGTCAAGCTTGAGGAGGATAACATATGCTTGGTCTATAATTTTCCCTTCGGGAAAACCTGTCGCTATGTTTTAGCGAGCCTAGCGTCAGTGAGACTCGTTCTTGTCTGGGTGGACAAGTTTGTCGCTATTGTTTTAACGAGTTTAACGACAAAGATAACTTGGTCCTTTTCTTGTTTAGAGAGTTTGAAAAGGGATGAAAAGGAAACTCCAATAGTCCTTTTTCGTAGCATAATCCCTTAAGTCCGAAAAAGTATAAAATAATACGAAAGGGATGACTTTTCGATCGCTTTAGCGAGCCGAAAAAGACAAGCGCTCGATCTTTTTGTTTGATAATCCCTCAGGTCCAAAAAGATTAAAATATATGGGAGGGATGGCGTTCCCCTTACTTTAATGAGCTGGAAAGGCCAATGGCTTGACAATATTTTTATATTTAACGAGTCTAAAAAGAGTTTAAAAGGGACTCGTTTTTTAGGAATGAGTGGTATTTTCGGGTAGCAACTGGTTCCAGGTAAGTTTGGAACTTCTCAAAACATGGCAGTGTGAAGAGGGTGGCAATCAGAATCACTCGTCATAGCTGTTCCTCAAAATGGTAAACAATCAAGTGGAAGCATATGATCGGCCAAATGAATGGAGGTGATAGTAGGAACACAACCAAGGTTCAAAAGGTCTGATAGTAGGGCAATCACAAAGGTTATTTACCAAAGGTGGATTCATTTTTTAATGATCTTGAACCAAGAGAAACTATGCTCAGTGGCAGGTTTATTTTTTAACGAGCTTGAACCTTGCGGGAACATTGCTCTTGGGTGAGGGTTCATTTTTTATTGAGCTCGAACCTTGCGGAAAGTATGCTCATTTTCCTTTTTATGTAAGCTAGGAATGACCAAACTATAAAGCTAAAAAGCTAAAAACGCTAAAAAACTAAAAAATGAAATTGGTCGTTTTTGCTTGCATAAAAAGGCTTGCATGCCCCCAGCATAGAAAAAGTCTTCAGTAACCATATGGAAACTTATTGTGGTTAAGCAGGATGATTTTCTGTCAATACTTAGACAAAACACTTCCTGCACTTTATCCGCCAAATAGACAAACGTGAAAGATCACCCGGACCGATCACATAACTTACAAGGAAACTTATCTTTATAGCTGAGTTTGTCCGCAAAATAGACAAGGGTGCATGCTCCCTAAGCTTTGTTACATTCACTGGACTACTCGCGGTAATTAGGTAGATGGAATGAAGTTTGAAGAGTAATGCTTGACTCAAAGAGAACATTTAGGGATGATGTTTGACTTGGAGCTGTGTTTGAACCGGGAAATGAAAGTTGGTCAGTAAGCTGGAAAACTTTGCCCTCATGTGGGAAACACATCACTCGAAAGAGTGTGGAAACAATAGCTTCCATGATGTAAACATAGTCACATCCAAGGAGTAGATTATAATTTAACGGCCCTTGGACCACCATCACGTTCAAGTGAACGTTTTTCCTTCTCAAAGTTATCAGCAACTTAGGAAGGATCCCTAATGGTCGACTGGTTCTTTTGTTAAAACCTGATAAATTTTGCGTACCAGGTGTAAGCGATGGAGAACCAAGCGCTTTCCAAGCATTTGAGGGAAGGATACTCACTGAAGCCCCTTGAACTAGGGAATTTTCCTCCTGTTGTAAAGGAACGGGTGGATTGCCCCCAAGTTCATCGAACTCTGAAGTAACATAAAGAATTTGAACGGTATCGTTCTCACTTTCTCAGCCACTTGGTTACTAGCATTGCTATCTTCACCAAGCGAAGAGGAAGAAGGGGAGGGAGACAGGTTTCCACTATGGCCACTTCCGCCAAATTACATGGAGGTGGGAGGGCAAAAGTACCCATTAAGGAAGGGTCTTTTAGGAGACCTACTCCGACATTTTGAGCGATTAAGAACTTCCATGGATCAATGGAATGTTTTCAGTAGCTTGTGAACTGTTGGGGAAAAAGGTTAGTTGGTCGACAATTGTAATTTTACCTTGGGAGGGAAATGCAATCTTTCTAAAATATGTTGACACAATGGCGGCCATAGCATAAATCCAGGGCCTTCCTAGCAAGATATTGTAGTCAAGGTTTCCATTAATGACCTCGACTTCAATTTCTACTGTCTTGCCCCCCAGTTCAACTTGCAAGTTACTTAATATCCCATACAGCGTGTATGTTCTTCCATCGAATGCTTTTAATGTCGTTGATGATCGTGACAAGGGTGGTGAGCCTAAAGTTTTCCAGCAACTCATTGACATAATACAGGTAGATGCCCCCTCATCAATGATTGTTCGATGAACAATTTTATTGAGGGTTTTTACCTGTATGAGGAAAGCGAGTTGGGTCGGTAACTGAGGTTCATATCCTTTATGGTTGAAGGCCACAAGATTGGAATCCATTGGGTCAATCCCACCTATTGCTGATAACAAAGCCTACTTTTGGGAGGGGAAATTTTGTAGTACTTCAAGCGTCGACATAGCGGATGGCGATTGAGCCAAATCCTCCACTATATTATAATTCTGTGCTGCTCGAGCACGAGGATTAAATGTCGATTTATGTTGGAAATAATACTGAGAGGGGGGGGGTGAATCAGTATTATCACATTAATAAAACCTTTTCAATTCCATAATCAAATTCGTATATGCTACTTCCACAACTTCTTAAGATTAAGTTAATCAATCTTCAATGAGTGCATTAGGACATTATCAACCATATTATCAGTTAACAGATGCAGTAACATAAAGTAGATCATCACACATAAGGCACACACATGAACACAATGATATAAGGTGGAAACCCAATGCGGGAGAAAACCACCTGCTGCAAGTCATCTCAATCTTCTTCTTAATAAGAAAATCCTTTTACAATATTTGTACTGGTGCAGCCTCATACCAGTACGGGAGCTACAACCCCCTTTGCTCTTGTACTAGCTGATCCATTTACTAGTACGCAGGCTACTACCTGCTACAATGCTCCAAAGATTTCCTTTAGCTCTTGTACTAGCTTAGATACTAGTACGTAGGCACCTGCCTACAATCTTTTCTCCTCCAAGTACCACATTTCATCTATTTTCATACTGGATACACTGAAGCACAACCCATAATCTGAAAGGCCACATTTCATCCAATTTTCATACAAGGACCACTTTTCATTAATTTTCAAACTGGATCCATAAGCATCAATTGATCATCAAGTGTAAGAGAATTACCCAATCAACTGTAGTAACCAGATCAATAATAATAGGACCAAACCCAGAACACAACAGTGATAAACAAAGATTTTAAGAGAAGGAAGCACCCTGCTCAACTGCTAGCCTGAGTCCGGACTCACCCTGCTCAACTGCTAGCCTGAGTCCCGGACTCACCCTGCTCAACTGCTGGCCTGAGTCCCTGGACGCACCCTGCTCAACTGCTAGCCTGCGTCCGGACGCACCCTGCTCAACCGCTAGCCTGCGTCCCTCGCACTGAGTCTATTGAACTGCCTGTGTCCCGGCGCACCTGAACCCTTCTGCGCCTGCGTCCCGGCGCACCTAAAACGCTTCGCTCCTGTGTCCCGGACGCACCTGAACCCTTACTGCACCTGCGTCCCTCCGGGCATAGATGATTTCAAGACTTCAGAAGTAACCCAGACAATCAGATCCACAGATCTGAACATGCGCCAAGAGATCTCGGTCCATTAATAGATTCACCTTGATTAGATCTAGACCAGATCTAGCCCTCATAAGATCTTCAACCAAAACCATACACAAGCCAAATGATCTCCTTTGCTTTATATAGGCAAGCTCCTCCTAAAATCATGGGACAATACCACGAGCCGACACCATAATAACCCAAAACCGTCGGCTAAATACCAAGAGTAAAACATAAGAAACCCCCACGTGGGCTTTTCTCTGCCTTGAAAAGTGTGCACTGGGTGGACGCACCTCCTGAACGGCTGGGCTGCGTCCATGGACGCGGTCTATGCATGGATTACCTGCGGGTATGCACTTTCTGTAAGGTGTACCTGCGTACCCCTTATTTTCTTCAATATTTGAACCTCTGCTTACTAAGAACTTGCCATTTGATTCCTTTGAGCTATCCTGTATTATGTCACATTTGATATCTCTTCTGTAGATTCATCTGAATGTATATAAGTGAGATGATCTTCTATGAGAGGGTTGCCATCAAGTACAACACATGCATCATAATGCCAACAATTTATGTACTACTCCCTTTGGTGGCTTTATAGTCAGTTCAGGAATGATGGGCAGAACAACTTCAGGCGAAGTTATTGTCAAACTACTGGGTTGATCTATAGCCTTGTTGTTCGATGATTGTAGATTCCCATAATCTTTATTCCTTGTCGATATCAAAGTATCATTTTGTTGTTTCGAGATGGATAGAATAAGCACTTGGGATGGGGAAGCATGATCAGTAGCAACCAGATTAGTTTTTGGGTTTGGAAACGGATCAGTCAATACCGCTGAGGTACTTGAAGTCTTTAAAAACTTCGTGACCTCAGCTCGATGTGGACAATTTTTCGTATAATGGTCCTCATCACATATGAAACATGGTTGATTAGGTTTCTTTCGCCCAGTAGGGTTTCTTGAAGATTTCTCAGGAGTTGAATATTCTTGTTTCTTCTTTTTGTTTGTCCCTTTCTTCTTGCCCCCTGGTTTCTTTGGATTTTTTCCCTTGTCAGATGACACGACATTAATCTCTGAGGTGAGAGGTTCTTCATTTGCTTTTTTACTAGAAACTACAAGTGATTTTTTAGATGGAGCCTTCGCGGTTTGCGTACTTGAGGTACCAATCACACCATCGTCGGCATGAGAGTCCCTGTTTGATTTAGGAGGGGGAGGAACGAAAAATTCTGTTCTAGGAGCGTCAGGAATTTTGTCGTAGAGCGTGCCAGACTGAGTATAGATCAAGTCTAAATATTGTGCACGAGCAATGACTTGCTCTTCAGTGACAACTCCTCCCTTAGCCACATCCTCTGTAATAGAGGGCAATAATGACTTTATAAACCATTCAGCTAAAAGTTGATCAGGAACATATGTCTTTACCATTCGACGACGACGCCGACACTCATGAATATGATCAGATATGTGAGTGGCTATTGTCTATTTCAAGTTGGTAAGGAGTTCTGTTTCTGTTTCGGACTTTATGGGTAACTGAAAGTGGGTTAGAAAGTTTGTGGCGAGGGTGTTGAAGTCACAAGACGAGGCTCTAGGCAATTCAATATACCATTTTTCTGTCGGACCAGTTAGCATTCATTGAAAAAGGTGAAGCCTAATCGAATCATCATTCAGGGTGTTAGATGAGCACCACAAATGGAAGGTCATTACATGATTCGATGGATATTCACCTGGATTTCCATTGAGTTTAGGAATATCAGAGGGAATTTTATGAGAAATCGTTGGCCACCAAGGGGCATAAGTAATTGGATCATTCGTCAGCCAGTTCAGATCTGGTAATTCTAGAGTTGCTATAAAAGGCAACTGTTGATTCAGGTTTGGCGAAGCATACCCATGATAAGATGGAATCACCTGAGCAATAGGTCTTTGCATACTAGCATAATGTATCTAATGCTGATAACTTTGATAAGGTTGATGGGCATAATTATTATAGTATGGATGTTGATAACCATTTTGAAAATGGGGTTGTCCATTACCTACAAAGTCATGTTCCTTAGGTCCTCGGTATATTTGCTAGAATTGCGGTTGTTGATATTGTACCAGCCATGGTTGTTGGACCATTTGTTGTTGCCCAATACCGGATGATTGACCAAGATGCAGAGTGATAGTACCTGTTTAAGCCTGAGTCATTCCAGGTAAGGAGGCACTAACTTGAGGTTGTGATTGAACCGCGAAGACAAGAGGCTTTTGCATTTCAACCTAAGAGACTTGAGGTTGACACACAACAGGTAGTGCTTGTACTTGCGATACAGTCACACTAGTAGGTGTAGTGGGAATATTCGACACAGGTTGGACTGGTTGCATTGAATATACAACCCTTGGTTGGTGAGGCAGTATTAGTACCCAACCACTGGATGTAATTCCAATTTGACCTGAATTTTGTTGTAAACTCTCATATGGTTGTTCTCCAGGAGGGAAAAATGAAAAGGAATACTGCCCCCCATATGGTGGCAATCTAGTGCTTAAAGGATAGATCAGCCTTTGAAGACATATAGGATCAATTTGTTGAGTTTCAACATAAGAAATACCAGATGAGACCCCGGATGAAGAAATAGGAACAGACCATGTCGTCGAAACAGTCCCTGAATGGACTCCAGCTAGCTGTTGATAACTAGCAGGGACAGATGGTATACCAGCAAACGTTTTAAGAATGGCAGCAGGAAGCTCTATCATAGCCGTGTCATTTGACACAGTCCTAGATGTTGATGGTTGCTCAGACATATTTAGTCTTTCCAAAAGATTTCCTAATGATTCGACAGGAACTTGTGATGAAGAATGATTAAAAGAACTAACTTCTGTAGTAGAAGGATATAAGTGGATCCCAGTTCCAAAATGCAACGGAGTACTGGATGGAAGATCCTCTACTATCTCTTCTATGGAAATCAGTCCAGGTGGAAGAGGTAGACTGTCAGGTCCGTAAAATATTTCTAGAGCCGAAGAAGGTATAGCTTCTGTAGTAATAGATACTGGAGGAGTGGCACCTTCTGAATTCTGGAATTCAACTTCCAGATGTTCAGGTAAGTGAACTTTAGTCTCTGGTTCAACTCTATATGGAGCTATCTCAGGTATAAAAGTGCCTACCGTTACAATAGGATCAGTTCTAATGTCCTCTTGTAATCGTGGAGCTTCTTCTGTAAAGGCAGATGTACCAGAAATGATCGGAGTAACCGTAGTCTCTGACGATGTTGAAACACAAGTTTCAAATAAATCAGGTGAATTGGACTCAGTTAAATGAGACCGTTTTGCCTGGAATGGTTTCGTCTCTGGAGTCAAAGATGGTTGACTCACTAGTCTCTGCGAACGACAGGGTTTTGATTGACTTTCTTCCACAATTGCAGATTACTTGATCAACTCAAAATTAAAAGGGAAAAAGTTATTCCGAATTAAATAAATTTTAAGACACTTTGATGCAACTTTGCTTTTTCAATTTTTAAGAGTCGAGAAAAAGCTAAAGGTGACTCTAGTCACCTTCGATTTTTAATGAGCCTGAAGTGACAAGTGCTCAGATGGACCTTTTCTTTCAAGGAGTCGAAAAGGAACGAAAATGACTAATCTGGAAATCTAGACAGAGGGATTACCAAACCAATCACAAAACTGCAAAATACACCTTGGTGATAAATGATAGAGAAATTACCAAGGACTTATGTACGGTAGTCAATCTTCCTGAATGTTGTGTTCAGTGCATTGTGATCGATAGGGTGGCAGACACAGCTTCCTAAGGATAAAGGATATCAGCCTATTGTGGTCTCCCAATGTATACTCGACGGTACGGGGAGCACAAGTCCGTACTGGCACTTGTCGTATCAAAGACGAGGAATCACCCAACCTTCGATGAAAATGATAGTTACCAGGTTTTACGACGCCGAAACACGTCTCTAGCATAGACTTCTAGATGTGTTGCATTAGGTTCCAAAGCATTTTTATATTCATTGAGATTTATTTTAGAGTTGATCTTGCTTAGAAGTTTGTCTTTCAAGGTTCACCGCATGACGTAGATGTAAAATTCCTAACTATGAAATCTAAAATGATAAACAGTGGTTTATTTTGTTTTAGCAATGAAAATCCTAGCTACTAAGGAAAGAAGAGTACAATTCTTTTAGCATAGAGCAAAGAGCACACACTAAATGCACTTTTCCTAAATCATCTTTCACACACAGTCTAAATGCAAATGCAAATGCATGTATTTGTTTTCTCATTTCCTTAATGTGAGAATGATCAAAAGGAAAACTAAGTACAAATCTGAACTATTTTCTTCAAAGCGACATTTTGACAATTTCTTTTCAAAAAACAAAAGGAAGACTAAAACGACACTTTTCGATTTTGAATGGAAAATTTCTTTCGACACTTCAAATATTAACAATCCAAATCAAATACAATGACAAAAGTATAATCGACTATCTAGAGGAGGAAGACTTTACGACACTCTTCTTTTTTACTCAAAATGACAATTACGACACTTTTTTGCATAAAAAGCGACAATTCGATTAAGCTACTTTCGGCAAAGGAGGACAGTAAATGATGGACAAATACATAAAAACATTTAAAAATCCTAGTCAATGGAGGTTGAATAATTTAAAGGAAGGAGGCTTTAGCAATGAGATACTAATCATGAACAACAAAACTACTGAATAAAGTTTAAAATCAGGAGGAAAAAACCAACTTTCAAAGAGAGAAACAGTATCACTCAATCATCGCACCTGCAACACAAGGAAACAGGGATGCATCTCACCTGCAACACACGGGAGGTGTGATGCATACAGGCTGCCCAGTTACAGACAGTGCAATGGACCAGGGAGCGAAACTAAGTTTGGTTTTTGCCCAAAATTTGCAGCTAAGTTCAGTGATTTAGGCTAAGTTGTAATGGATAGTAAAAACAAAGTATAGGGGTATGATCTTATGAGGTTATGAGCTACCACAAGGGCGCTTAGGATGCTTGTAAGTCAGATGTTTTAGTTCATAAACCAACCCAAAGATTGACTGAAGCAGCATTCATCTACTTTGCAATTGCATAGAAAAGGCGGTTCGAAGGCTAGTTGGCTAACTTCAGGCTCCGTCTGTAGGTTATAAAGCAAACAATAGTAACAAACAACCAAACTATTCGATACCCAGTGGAATCGCCATTTTGTTTCTGGGAAAAATAGTGTCGATTCAAACTACTAGTCCCACTAAGATGGGTAGCTATCTTAGAAACAAACAATCAAAGCAATTCAAGATTTCCTTTAGGTGTAATAGATAAGAGGGAAGAAAAGAGGACCAACCTGGATCTTCCGCTTTGATCCTTGCTTGATTTCTCTCTCCCTTGATAGAATTTTCTACTCCTCTCCTACTTGTCCCGCTTTAAAGAGTACCTATAGAGTCAAAGTAACAGAAAACCATCAAAGCATCTCTATCTAAAACATCATAAACAATGCAGAATTAGAAACACATTGACCATACAATTGCATTCATAAACAATAAGATTCACAAACACACGATTATATGGAGGAAAACTCAAAGAAATTTATTAATAGTAGAAGAGAGGATTACAACCTAGCTGTCTGATCCAGCATCATCCTCCCAGCATAGAAGCCCTCTTCACCTCATGAAAAGCAAGATCACCCAACAATACAATGCCTCTTCTCACAGATAAACCAACAACACTTCCTTACAAATTACAAAATTCCAGCCTCTAGATCTCTCAGATGAGGGATCCATTTATAGATGTCTTGCAAGGGTATGAGTCAGCTCTGGGTTGTTGATTAGTGTCATTCCACTGATAGTTCTTTATTCCACTTCGAGATTTCATTGCTCTCTTACTCATCCCTGGGTGAATTCAGAGAGGCAAGTGTCATAGGAGAAGTTTCTGGAAGATTCCATGAGCTTCCACTTAGCAAACTGTCTCTTCCATTTGTCTATTCTCACTCATCACACCCTACATAAGGCCATTTCAGTATGCATCGCACCTTGACCATGGAGTAGTCAGTATGGTCTAGTTTTGGCCAGTTCTGAGTAGTTTTTCAAGTGGAACTTCTGGAAAATGTTGTAATTAGTTGACCATGATCCTTTAGGGTATGAAACAAGACTTTTAGGGACTGAAGAGCCCTTGTTTTATGGACATATGAGTGGGGTTGCAATGCCCAAATATGTCTATAACACCCAGTTAACTATGTTGGCTAGTCGTGGAAAGAATATAACACAACCCAACATTCTCCCACTTGATGTTTTCTTTCCACAGGGGGCCACAAGAAAGCTTACTCATTTATCCAGCCCTACAATGCCCTTTGTTTCTCTACACTAAGAGAACTTCTCATAGCTCACATATTTTTTCAATGCATCTGCAGTATTCTTCAAAGTGTCCACCTTTTTTTCTTCTATCATATCCCTCACAAAGTGATACTGAACATCAATGTGTTTTGTCTTTGAATGATACGCAAGGTTCTTTGCCAAGAAAATTTCACTTTAGCTGGCACAGTCTATCCTTATATCTCCTTGTACTAACCCCATACTTGAACACAATCTCTACAACTAAATTGCTTCCTTTGTTTCATGAGTGGCTTCCATGTATTCTGCGTCTGTAGTTGATAGTGCCACTACAGATTGTTTCTTACTCATTCAACTGACTGCACCTCCAAATAGGTTAAACACATACCCACTTGTAGATATTCTCTGATCCAGATCTCCAGCCCAGTCTGTATCAACAGATCCACGAATATCCAACACTCTGTCTAATCCTATCTTCCTTGGTAGCACAAACCATAATCACTAGTGCCATGCAAATACCTGAAAACCCCCTTTACTGCTGTCCAATGCTCCTTTCCTGGTTTTGACATAAACCTGCTCAATACTCCCACTGCATGTGCAATGTCTGGTCTATTACAAACCATTGCATACACTAGGCTACCGAATGCACTTGCATATGGAACACGAGACATGTCCTCTTCCTCTTCTTGTGTCTTGGGACACTATTCAACAAATAACTTCACACCTACAGGAATAGGAACCTTCACCGGTTTACTATCCTGCATATTAAACCTTTGCAGTATTGTCCTGACATACTTCCTCTGGTTTAACCAGAGCTTCCTTTTTTCTCGGTCTCTTTTAATTTCCATGCCCAAAATATAGTTTGCAGCACCAAGATCTTTCATGTTGAATTTGGAGGACAATTGGGTGTTCAAATCCTGGATAATTTCTTTGTCATTTCCAACCAGCAACATATCATCCACATACAAGACCATATAAATAACATGGTCACCAATTAATTTAAAATACACACAGTGATCTGCTTTGCTTCTGGTGAAGCCAAGTCCCCATATAAATTTATCAAATTTCTAATACCACATCCTTGGTGACTGTTTTAACCCATAAAGAGACTTCTTTAACGTGCATACCAATTCTTTCTTACCCTTCACCACAAAACCTTCAAGTTGCTTCATTTAGATCTCCTCTTCCAAATCCCCATGAAGAAATGTTATCTTCACATCCATTTGTTCTACCTCAAAATCAAAAGTAGCAGCAACAGATAGAAGTAATCTAATAGAAGCTACCTTAGCAACAGGAGAAAAAATATCACCAAAGTCAATTCTCGACACCTGGGAATAACCTTTTTCTACCAACCGAGCTTTGTATTTCTCCACCTTTCCTTCTACATTTCTCTTATTCTTGAACACCCATTTGCTGCCAATGGGTTTCCTTCCAGCTGGAAACTCCACCAGATCCCAAGCCTCATTTTTGTGCAAAGATGCCATGTCATCAACCATAGCCTCTTTCCAGAGTTTTCCATCCTCTAAATCTACTACTTCCTTCACATTTCTGGGATCATCATCAGTAATAGATAAAGAAAAATTTGAACAAAAAGTAGATGGACTATACCTTTCTGGCTTCCTTCTTTCTTGAACTGATCTTCTCACACCGAGAGTTTGTGGCTCTTCATCTTCTGATTCCTCCTCTATTGTAGAGTCTAATTCTTCATCCTTTAGCTCAAACTCTATCTTCTCAGGTTCCGTTGATGGGACTTCATGTTTAATAACATCTTTCACCTCTCTAAACACCACATCCTGGCTATACACAACCTTCCTTATTACTGGGTTCCAAATCTTATAACCCTCTAAACCATCCTTATACCCAATAAAGATGCACTTTTCATATTTACTATCCAACTTGGTTCTTTTCTCCTTTGGAACATGTACATATGCATCACATCCAAATATCCTCAGATGTGAAAGAGAGGGTTTCTTTCGAGTCCATACCTCTTGTGGAGTCTTATCCTCCAATTCTGATGAAGGTGATTTGTTGACCAGGTAACATGCTGTCTCCACCACCTCTGCCCAGAATTCTTGTCCTAACCCGGCACCACTGAGCATGCTTCTTTCCCTTTCCATCAATGTCTTGTTCATTCTTTATGCAACTCCATTTTGCTCGGGTGTATATGGAGTAGTCTCCTATCGTGCTATACCACACTTCTTAAAAAATTCTTCAAATTCCTTACTGCAAAACTCTCCACCGTTATCTGTCCTCAACACCTTTATCTTCTTCTCTGTCTAGTTTTCCACAAGAGCCTTAAATTCCTTAAACCTGTCAAAGACTTCAGATTTCTTCTTAAGGAAATATATCCATGTATCCCTTGAGAATTCATATATAAATGATACATAATACACAAACTTACCCAGTGATGGAACCTTCATAGGTCCAAACACATCACTGTGCACAAGCTCTAATATCTGTTTCACCCACCTACCACTAGAGGGAAACTTACCCAATTCTGCTTCCCATATACACAATTTTCATAGAAATCAAAATCCAAAGAGATATTACTCATACATTCTACCATACCTTTACCATGAAGTATTTGAAGGCCCTTCTCTCCAATATGTCCAAGCATTTAATGCCACAGCATGGTCTTCTCTCCAGAGACCACTAGATTTTCTACTCCACTTTTAGGAACCACAGAAATGTTGCACCCATCAACAACAGTGCTACCTTGTAGCTTGTATAGAGTTCCAATCTGAACTCCTCGCATCAATACTAGTTCTCCCCGAACCATCTTGCAGGTATCCTTCTTGAACACTGTTTTTACACCTGCATCATCCAACTTTCTTACAGAAATTAGATTTCTGGCCAATGCAGGAATATGCAGAACACCCGGAAGTGTTCTAACCCTTCCACCTTGCAACTTCAACTTTACTCTTCCGCGACCAACGATTCTAGCCTTCCTCTCATCCCCTAAGAAAACATCACCAGCATCGTATTTCTCATACTCGCAGGACCACTCTCTATGGGGAGTGAAGTGAAAGGAAGCACCCAAGTCAATCAACCATGCCTTATGATCTACATGTGTACTTGAATAAGCCAAGTACACATCCCCACCTTCATCTGAGGTGGTTTTCGCCTCTGCAGAAGGAGCATCATTAGATCCCTTTCCTTTGTCAGGAGCTTTAGATTTACAGTCCCTTTTGTAGTGCCCTTCCTTTCTGCATTTCCACCAAACTACCTTTACAGGTTTTCCTATAGATTTAGATCTCCCTCTAGATTTATATCTCCCACTCGATGACTTATTTTTGTTTTTGTTTTGGGACCGTCCTCGTACAGACAAGGCATCACCATTCTGGCTCTCCATATTTTTCTGTCTCATCTCCTCTGTTAGCAAGGATGAGACTATTTCATCAAACTGCAAGGCATTTGCATTGCTACCTATTGCAATAACCAAACTATCCCATGAATCTGGTAGAGAACACAACAAAATGATGCACTTATCTTCATCTGAAATTTTAATATCAACAGATAATAATTGACTTACCACAGTATTAAATGCATTCAGATGCTCTGTCACCGAGTCTCCATCTTTCATCCTCAAGTTATACAACTTTTTCTGTAGGAAAATTTTATTCACCAGACTTATATTGGTAAAAGTCCCTAACTTGTCCCACAAAGCCTTAGTCGTAGCTTCCCCTGATACATTAAGCAATACTGAATCTGAGACACACAATCATATTGTTCTCTTTGCCTTCTGATCCAACTTCTTCCATTCTTCATCGGACACTCTTATTGGTTTAGTACTCGGATCTACCACGATCCACTGATCTTTATCCACCAACAGATCCTCCATCTTGAGTTTGCACAACTCAAAACTCTGACCATTAAATTTCTCGATGTCTATCTTTCCATTGCTCACCATCTTCTTTCACCACCAGAATCGATCCTGCATATCTCCCTCTGAACAGGGTCTACCACAGGCACGAGCGAAACCCCTCAGCAAAAACGATGTCCCCTTGAAGCCAAAACATCTTTGATACCAAATGTAGGTTTTAACCTCGTACATAAATTACTTGCATACGAATTCTAACAACAGAAAATAAACAATGCGAGAGCATAACACATAAAACACATATACACAGAGATTTTCCCCTGGATCCCAAAACCAGGACTACCAGCTTGATTTTTCATTATGTTCCTTTCAATGTTACAATACATATTTATACATGCTGAAGCATCCAATACCATGGACCAAAAAACCACTGCATCCAAAACCATGGACCGAAAACCATCGCATCCAAAACCATGTGTGAAAACCATGCACAAAACCAAAGGTAGGTCCACCCAACCCAATATAGGGTCCAAAAAAAAATTTCTCGAGGGCTACCTGCCCCCCTCAAACCCCCTAGATAGGGGGGCTTGCCAATCCCCCTATGACCCCCCCGCTACGCAATCGGCGCAACGAAGGGGTGGCTCCACCCCCCTCTAACCCCCCAGTTTACTATATCGGCTAGTCATGGAAAGAATATAATACAACCTTCTTCTTCACAAAAAATATTGGTGCACCCTAAGGTGACACACTTGGCCTAATGTATCCCTTGTCAAGAATTTCCTTCAACTACTACTTCAATTCCATTAGCTCTGGAGTTCTCATCCTGTAAGGTTCCTTTGATGCTGGTGCTAATCTTGGTGCCAAATCAATAGGAAAGTACACTTCCCTATGAGGTGGAAACTCTAAAATATCTATTGGAAATACATCCTAGAACTTCTTCAAATCTGGGTACCTCTTTAATATTTACGCATCCTCAACATCCTTACCTTTATCATTGGAAATATGCACTGTGAAAAATACACACTCTTTCCTGCAATTACTCTTTTCATGCATAGTTGTAGCCATACCTGTAACCATTCTCACTGATGTAGGATTCTTCTTACCCTACAAGATTCTCTATTCTCCATTGTCATCTAGACACTCAATAGCATTTTTATAACAATCCACCTTAGTCCCGTGAAAGTACAATCAATTCATACCCAGAAGCATATTGTATGAACCCAATGGAAGCACATTTAGATGTGTTGATGTACACATACTATTCAACTCAATTTCACAATGGCGAACCCTTTTCTTAGTACCTGTAGCCAACTGCACCAACCAAGACTCTTCATGCACTTCTTTTCTCAAAACACAATTATCCACTAGGTTAGGATTAACATAACTATAATGATATCTAGGATCAATAAAAATAGATATAACTCAATCACAGAGCTTGCCTTCCATCTCAATAATGGATTCTTGGTGATCTTCATGCTTGTTATCAAATGTTGCATAGATCCGAGGAGTGCTCTATCCAATATCCCCAATTGTATGTGCCTCCTGAGCACTATAGATATGAGGCCTACCACCCTAATACAATGGAGAATACTTATTGCGATGATCCTTGCCACATATCCAATACTGCAAAGGCCCAATACCTTTGTTCTGCTACTATCTAGACTAAGGTACATGTCCCTTCTCTATTGCATTAAACTTCTTGTAAGGAGCAACATTCTCTTTCTCACCTGCATCCTAAGGTCTTTCCCACTTTGGTGGCCACTTCCCTTTAGCCTTGTCATTCCCTTTACAAACCTAATGACCAAGTCTCATCATACTCAATCTGATCCTTAAATGCTAATGGCAGTCCACTGATAAATCTATGAAATTTTGTATTCTCATACTTAAGATAAGGCACATACCTCAACACTTACAAGAACTTAGTTGTGTACTCCTCATCTGTCATTGATCCCATATTTAGTTCATAGAACTCCTTTTCGTTACCACTGTAGTACCTCTTTGATAACTACTTCTTCCTGAAGAGTCTCTTGAATTCATGCCAACTCAACTCATCTATCCTAATGTCTCTGACATGCTTCACATCTTCCCATCAAATGTATGCTTTCCCTTTGAGTCTGAAAATAGCTATCTTGGCCTTCATGTTCTCTGTATAGTCATGCATCTCAAAGAACTTCTTCATTCCATGAAACCATGCCTCCACATCCTCCGAATTCAACTCTCCATCAAATTTAAGTGGCTTGGATTTATTGAACTCCTCCGGAAAGTATCCTCTCTCACTCCTGTTGTAAGGATGATAGCGACGATGAACATGATACATGTCTGAACCAGAATGAGAGTAAAGCCCATATCTTATCAGGTATATCTAAGAACCTACTATCTCTGACTATGTCATCCCTATCTGACCTGTGCCCACCATGAGACCTATTTCCATATGCCCCATTAGTCTTGTCCTCCTATCCATAACTGATCCATGGTTTTCCCTGTCTCTGCAAGTTTGAAAAACTCTAAAGGATAACTACATTAACCTTTGATTGTTTCACCTGTGCCCTGACAAGCCTTTCCTGTGCCTGAATGATCTTGTCATTATCTGCTTTGTAACTTTTGATATATTCCTTTGAACTTCTCAATGTGTCTGCTATGTCAGAAGAGTAATCATCTCTTGGTTTCTCATTTGATCCATAAGGAGAGTCTCGTGAAATGTAGTCCAACATTTTGCTAGTTATCTTCTTCCTATAAACATAACATGCCATATAACCAAATATAAACATAATCAACATACCTTATTGAAGTTTAGGGGAGGATATATTGTCTGCAAAATCAGTCCAGATTAACATGATACATGTATATACATAATAATATCAATATACCTACATCATGCATGATAATACTAACTACACACCATTACCTCATGCACAACAACAATAACCATAACCATGAAAATGCATGCATAACAACCACACAAACACTAAGAAGCATGCATGACACACACATTCTACCCATCCAATCCAAGTATTTGAACCATGCTCTAATACCACTCTGTAACCACCCCTCCCACATTTACCCACTTTCAATGGACTTTCGGGGTAAACATGAGCTAAGGGATACTATGACATGGATCAACCTCCAAAGTATAGTTAAGGAAACAAAATTGACAAACCGAAACCTTACTGACCTTCCTCAAGAACTACATGACACCCAAGATCCAAACAACCACTGCCAGTGCCCAATCCCTGAGTTGGAATGCTTTTTCAATGACCTAGGATCCCAACCACATGCATGACAAGGCCTACATGTGATTGAGGGCCTCCAACCTCACGCACAAGCCTATCAGGGTGTGATTATGACCAAAATTTCTCAGTTCAGATGGTGAGGTCCTGGAATCAGATCTTGAATTCCAGGTCAGCCTCCAAACCACTTCGTAGAAATCAATGAGACTTTCCAGAATGATAAATAACATCAAGACAAAACCATTCATTCCAAACTTGATCAAATACCTAACCTAACTAGGCTTAACCATGATAGTCATTTCGTCAAACGTATTGAGAACATGTAATCTACAGGTCATGAAAACATATATGAACATAGGCGTATGATACTTATCTGAGAATCATCAAGAAGGTCTAATACCCTCTCATCATAGATGAAATAACATTTGTAGCTCATGCATTCAATAACATTTCATAAACTAATCAAACATGTCAAGAGCCATAAGTAGAACCTATAATGAAACCATGCTTATAACCAACATATTAACCTGAATAATAACCATGATAGAACAACCATCAAAGCCACATAATAACATGTGCAAGTACTCATGAAATAAAAGAGGAAAATAACTCTTATTAAAATATGCAAAAGCCAACCAAGTCAGGGACTTCCACTTACCACCCAAGCATAGATTGAGCTGAACCAAATCTTTCTTTCAGCTAATCACCCCTGTGCCATATTCCAAGCATGAATGTGGGACTCAAGAAAAAAACAACCAGGGATTCCCGGTGAGTAAACCTCCTCCACCCCCATTCTCTCACAATCACGCCAAAATTAATCAAGAGATCACATAAGAAAACCAATACGTAAACAACCAGGACTTATCGGAGATTAAACTACCTCCACCCTCAGGCTTTACTGCAATCCCGCTAAAAATGGTCAAGGAATTACGAGGTCCAAAACAAGTTTTGATGCCTCATAATTTATTCACCAATAACTTGAGGAATTTTCTTGTCTCCTCCCTCAGGCTTTATCGCAATCTCGCTAAAACTAGTCAAGCGATTATTAGGCCATATGGGAATCTTTCTAAGAAAACCTCACCCAGCTAGGGAAAATTTTAGGGGCTAATATTCACAAGTGGGATAATATTCCATTCTTTTTCCAAAAAAGAGATTTGCCAATTTCCATTTTTTTAAAAATGAATTCGCCCAAATTTTATAGTTTAATATTATTTTACCTTACAAATCTCCAATATTATATATTGTCTATATAAAATAATTAGAAATCTAAATTTTTTTACAAAATTAACATCGAACATTTTAAGGTTTGGATATCAGGGACTAATAAGATTCACCAAGGTTGCTAAAATTTAAGATAAAATTCCACCCTTAAAATTTTCCCTGCACCCAGTTCCAAAACCATCCAATAATCCAAAGCTCAACAAAACAAAAGAACCCTATCACACAATGGTTATCCGAAAATGGAAAGGCAAGTTTGAAACCACTGTCACACCTAGCAAAACCCATGCCAATGATAACAAGAGAACCAAATGCACACATGCATGTACCATGCATTCAAAAACCAGCTAGGAAATCACACATGAAACCTGTTACCTGTAAGTATTCCTCCTAAAGCTGCTTGATACAAATTTTCCTTGCTTGTCCCTTGCTTTCCTTTGCCTTGTTTTCCTTCCTTTTCTTTTCGTTCTCCAATGCTAGAGTGCTCCAAAAATATTCTAAGTGTGCAATAGTATGAGAGAATAGAGAGAGATCCAAGCTAAAACTTACAAAAGGTTGTGAACCGATCCTCATAAGCCTTTTTATTATTGAGGCCTCTATTTTCTTCAATTTTCTCTATTTTCCCTTTAATTTTCCTCTCATGCAAACCTGTGACCTTTCATCTCCCTTTTATCTTACTTTCCTTTATTTTCATAAATTAAATACCAATTAATGCTTCTTTGCCTTTGCCAATGCCTTTTCCAATTTCCTTAGCCATAATAAACCAAAAGAACACCCAGTAGGATGTTTTTCCCAACAATCAACTTGGAATACGTGTCCCATGACCTTGTTATTATTTTTCCTTTATTAAGTTTATTACATGACCTTTTAACCCGGGTTTGTTACAAAATATGAATCACAAAAGCGTGAATTCAGACAATTGTTTTTTCCCATGGTAAGTTGATAAGTTGGTTTGAATACCAACAACTTAACGAAAGTTTTTTCCCATGGTAATTATTGGGCTGATGAACCTCAAAAAAATATAAATTTCTAATGCAATGTTCCATTTGGGTGTGCGATTAAGTTATCTAAGGAGTTTTTTCTTGCACCAACGCTCATCCATTACAGATCTGAATTTGTTTTTCATCTTTATTTTGTTCTGGCATAAATTTTTCCACAATCTAGTGGTGATACAAGTAATGTTGGTGGAATTGATTTGATCTGGTAGTATGGATTGAGTTTATTGAGTCCAAATTAGTAAGTGCTTCGATATATTCATTGGGACATTGTTTACCCTTGCGTTGGACAGAGAAAAGAGTTGTGCACATATGGATATAGAAAAGAGAGTAATGGAAGAGTGAGTTAGATAGTGTGAGAAGTCTCATATTGAAGTTCAAAGGCACTTTAATGTGTGAAGGGGATATTCTTGTCTACTTGATCTATTTGTTGGGTTATTTTCCATTTATATCCTTGCTTTTGTCAATGTGCGAGGAAGAGAGTGGATCAAGTGTGATTGGCCACTTATGCGATTGAGCTTGTATGTATGTAATGTAATATGAGATTTGATCTGTGCATGAGTAATTAAGAGTTATGTGTGCACCTACAAATCTAGTTTAAATGGAGTGAAATCAAGTGCCATAGATAAAGTTCAATGAGTAATGTATTGAGTCTATTAGTTATGCATATCTCATGTGTTTGGTGACTTTAAAGAGATTGGTGGTTGAATATATTGCGTGTACAAAGGAAAGAGCAGTCACTACTTTAGAACATAGGATACTTGTAGCTAATGCATTGAAATGTATTTGATGTGATATGGATAGTATGCATGGCACGAGGGAGTGTGATTGGTTTCAAGTTTTACTCAGATACAAATTCTTAGTGTGGCTAATCGTTGCGTTTTGCAGGGACACAAAGCTCATTGTCGAGAATGATATATGGTTGGGTTTTAATGCTTTGATTGTAGAGTGTTGTAGCTTTATATATGGCTGAGTTTTAATGCTTTGATTGCAGAGTGTTATAGCTTATGGAATGCCTTGTATTGTTTATAACTATGTATTGAGGGAAAATTCTTGGTTATAGCTTATGGAATGCCTTGTATTATATAGTATGATTATATAATAGTGTTGAGAGGGTTTGAGTTGGAATTATATTGTTGAGAGTCATAATATATTTTCTATATGGCTAATGTATTGAGGGATGAGGTGCTTTGATGTGAGAGTAGACATTTATTATGGAGTCGCAAATATTTTGAGTCAACTGAATTTTGAGTTGTTGAGCATAGAATATCAAGTGGGTCTAGTGTGAAAATTATGAAATTTGGCATACAAGTGTTGTGTTTTTGTAGGTGGATCCTAGTTTGAAAATGCATGAAAAGTGGTCCATGAGATATTGAAGGTTAGGGCCTTCGGTGGGTGAGTTGTGGCTTGCCAGCAAGTGGTGTCTTATTGATTTAGGGAGTGGTGGTTGGAAAAATGATTGAAGGTACTGGCCTTCAACATGTTAGGGCTTGCAGCAGGTGGTGGCTTGCATAATTGAGGAAGTGATGGCTTCCATCAGCAGGTGTTTTCTTGCATGCATTGCAATAAAGGGCTTGTACACTGGTGGTGGCTAGTGATTCATGTGCAAAGAAGAATATTGATTAATAATAATAGTACAACAAGAAAATGTAGGGTGGCTTTTCAACCGAAAGGGTTCCCACTAGAATGTTGGTGTTCATGTGTTGATGTGATGCTTTAATCTGCGTTATGTTCTACATGTTATTGCTCTTATGATTCATATGTCTATTATTTGCTGCTCATATGAATTGTAGTGCATGAGTTAACTATTGACATTATATTAATGATTCAATGGTTTGCAAAGAATTGATAAAAAAATTTAATTAGTGACTAATTGAGTGAAATACCATCTCATGCCCCCCTCAATATTTCTAACATTAGGTCTGGGACTAGTAAGGAATAGTTCTTTCATGTGGATGCCATATATCATCCCGACTAGATTTATATTCATCCTCCTGGTGGTAGTCTTTCAACCGCACATAGGCAGGTGCGACACCGCTACCTAATTTCTTTTCACCAATACTCTCAAGTACGGGCTACGCCTAACATTCAATACTTAAGAATATTTTTCAACTTTACTAAGCATTCATCATTCCTTTACAAATCGGAAACATTAATCATCATCATCATTAAAAGTATGCACAACAGATTAATACTTATTTAAGAGGGAGGGGCAACTCCCTGGTTAGAGCTTGCCCAAATATATATATGACAAATACAGTTTACAAGTATTTACAACAATCAACCTTTGTAAGGAAACCCCAAAATTTCACCTTTACAAAAACTTCAACTTGGCCTTCATTTAGGTGTGACCACCCTGGGTCACCCTTCATTTAGGCTCGCCCCAGCCTGACTCGTACTCAGGCAAGAGCACCCTGGCTCGGGTCGCCTACCTGATGCCCAACTCGTCGCTTCCTACAACGCCCGCACTTTCCTTCGCCTGTCACAACACCATGTCGTGTCGTGTCGTGTTGCCCCACCTATGGGCAGAAGCACCCCATGCTAACCTGTTCACCATTTAGTTGTCCACCCAGTCACCCATTCAACTGCCCACCTAGTTCACCCGTTCAATAGTCCGCCGGCTTGTCCATTTTAACAACCCACCCGCTCGTCCGTTCAACAGTTCACCTGCTCATCTGTTCAACGGTCTGCCCGCTTGGTGTGATCACCCAACCCACCTCCATTCAAACTTCTAGGCAGGTGCAACTTCAGTAGCTTTCCCTGCAACTTGTCTACCCGACTCGCCCAGGCAGCCTCACCCTGCGGCAGTTCGCCCGCTCCAGAATTCCACCCATTCGGCCTTTGGTTATTTTCTTATTTTTGGCCAAGTGCTTCGGCCCGCTGTGTCTGCCTGCACTCTCGGCCTCCTCCTATGTGCTCACCCTTCCTTGCTCTTCGTCCAAGTCGTAGAAGGCTTGAATATCTTGGAAATGTTGAGTGAGTTCTCCTCCGTGCATCCATATATATATATATATATATATATATATATATATATATATATATATATATATATATATATATATACATATATATATATATATATATATATACATATATATATATATATATATATATATACATATATATATATATAATTCACCACCGAATTACCAATATCAAGTCATCTCACCCACAATCGCACATCGTCTTCAACAACCCGCATGGTCGTTCGCTCCTCCTATAAACTCATCGCACTTCTCCCACACTTAACCAAATTTTGACCTTTCGGTTTTTCAACCCCCGTGTTGGCTTATCTCAACTTGTGTCTTAGGTGCGTTTAACCAAACACCCAACTCATCCCATCATCGCAACTTTGTCACATGTGACTCGGGCGCGTTTAACCAAATGCTCGACTTGTCACACATAATGACTCGTTGCCTTTAACTGAGAGTCATGCCACCCGGTCGTCGCACATCGAAAATGCCAACTCGTGGGCATGGCATACTCCCCCACTCTAAACGGTTGTCGTCCTCGACAACATCATCCCAGAAACCACCATTGCCAAGACTATAAATCCACACAAATATGTGTATGGGTATCCAGATGTGCCCACCTCTGACCTGCCTCGTGCCATCGATATGCCAAACTCTGCAAGAAAATCATGTGTTGGTACCCCTCATGTTGGTGACTAGTTGGGTAGCTAATCCAACCATACATCGCCTCCATAAGAACGCATGCCCCTACATCATCATGACTCATCTCTGCACACTTCTACCAATCATTTCCATCTCACCCTAGATGTCTACTCGAACTATTGGAGATTCACTGCCATGAGCAGCTAATAATGAGCCTCATCTCCATGTTAGTATAATAAGAGGGGGAGGAAGTGGAGGCAGAAGGCTCTCCCTCTTCCTCGCGTATCAGCTCAATCCACCTATCAGGATATTCCACCTCTAATCTCTGCAAGTATGCTTCTAGATTCTCCGTTTGATCATCTGTTCTAGCGTCCTCATCCTTCTCCATTGCCTCTAGTCTAGTTGATAGATCCAAGATACTATCAGACAATTCTCTAATCACATGTGACTGCTCCATAAGTTTTGCCTCCATACAAGACAACCTATTATAGACTTCTTCATCTCACTTGACCTCTTCCACATTCATTGCTATCATATTACATTTGGTTGTCGTAGCCCCTATGGTTGGTATACCAATGGTACTTCCTCACGCCTGTTGTAAATGTACAACTTATTCAAGTGTGGAACTATCATAGCTTCTATTTGTTTCATAAATTCCATGCACAATAGAACTTCATAGTCATCTATCTGTACCACTGTGAAATCGACCTTCCTTGTTGATTCACCTAGTGTCACATCGACCTTCTCAGCTACACCAAACACAGAATTAGGTGGAGAATTCACCGCTTTCAATTGTGCTTGAATTGGTATAAATTTCAGCCCAATCTTCATCGCAGTATATTCACTCATGAAGTTATGAGTTGCACCACTATCCATCATTATGAGAACAATGTCTTTCCCAATCTTCATCTCCACATATTCCAATTGGTTCCTTTCAGGATCTCTTCGTGAGATCGCTTCTGTAGCCACTGCAGCTCCCAAAATCTGCATAACTCCAGTGGAAGTTTCTTCTTTCTTCTTCTTCGCATCGGATTGTGTCATTTCTGCCACTTTCGAACTTAAAGGACAATCTTCACTGTATGTGGTTCTTCACATATCCAACACTTCAAGGGCTTCTTCGTCTTCGACTTGTCATATGATCTTGAAGGCTTTTCTTTCGTAGAATTCTCTTTCGGCTTATAGGTCTTCTTCTTTCTCTCTTTAGTTCCTTCATCATTATTTTCTACCAAGTGATAAACTACTGCAAAAGTTTCTTCAAGTGTCTTAATCTTTTTCCTCTTCACCTCATTGCATGCCCAAGGTTTCAATCCTATAATGAAATTGAACACCTTGTTCCTTCATATCAAGGAACTCCAAAACTGCACTTGAGAACTCTCGCTAATATTCTTGTAGGATCCTTGTTTGCTTTATGTATTTTATCTTCATCCTTGCATCCCATGTTTCATCTTGTGGACTAAAATGAGCTTGCAAATATTTCTTCATGTCATCCCATGAAGTGATTTCTGCAGCATCGCCACTAGAAATCTAGTCCATCTTTCTTCCCCATCACACCTTAACATCCTTCGTCAAGAATTGAGCAGCTACCTTCACTTTGGCCTCATCATCAAACATACCCAAACGCTCCAATTATTGCTCGATATCCCATAGAAAACTACCAAGAGTTTTCACACTTCTTGTTCCGTCATAAGAATCGAGTTCTTTGACCTTCACATGAGCAACTCCTCCACCAGAACTTTGCCCAATTGCCTTCTTCAGAACCGCTATCTCATTTCGAGCATCTCCAAGATCTTTCTGCAACTTCAAGATTTCTGCCAAACCTTGGTCCCTTGCAGCTCCAATCTCTTTGACTTCTTTATCTGTTTGTGTATACATCCATTCTGTATACTCGTATCGGATTTTGAGGTCTTCAAAATCTTCCTTCAACTTCAGGTAACCACCCCGAAATTCAGTATTTTCGGCCTTCATCTAAGCCTCTTCGGAAGCTAATTCCTCCATCCTATCCAATACCTTATCCATGAAAACTATCTTGGCATCCCTGCTAGATTCCCCCATCATAACTTGAGGTTCCTCCGCTTGACTTGCCATCAGCTTCCTTTGTGATCTAGTAGTGACCATATACTTCCTTTATCGTTCAACTTGGCCCTTTGCTTGCCCTTGTAAAACTTTCAAATCTCAATAAATCTGGTTCAATTGAATCAAGCTCTCATACCACTTGTCACGCCCCTATCTTGGCGGTAGTCTTGCAACCACACATAGGTAGGTGCAACACCACTACCCAATTTCTTTTCACCAATACTCTAGAGTACAGGCTACGCCTAACATTCAATACTTAGAATATTTTTCAACTTTACTAAGAATTCATCATTCTTTTACACAGTGGAAACATTCATCATCATCATCATTAAAAGTATGCACAACGGAATAATACTTCTTTCAAAGGGAGGGGGAAATCCATGGTTAGATCTTGCCCAAATATATATATGACAAATACAATTTACAATTATTTACAACAATCAACCTTTGTAAGGCAACCCCAAAATTTCACCTTTACAAAAACTTCAACTCGGCCTTTGTTCAGGCGTGCGCACCCTAGGCCACCCTTTGTTCAGCCTTGCCCCGACCTGGCTCGTACTCAGGCAGGAGCGCCCTCGCTTGGGTCGCCTACCCGGCGCCCAGTTCGTCGCTTCCTACCGCGCCCGCACTTGCCTTCGCCTATCACAACACCTTGTCATGTTGTGTCGTGTTGCCCCACCGGTGGGTAGGAGTGCTCCACACTCACCCATTCAGTGTTCAATTGTCCACCAGGTCACCTGTTCAATGGCTCGCCCATTTCACCCATTCAATAGTCTGTCGGATTGTCCATTTCAACAGCCCGCCCGCTCATCCGTTTAACAATTCACCCATTCGTCTGTTCAACAGTATGCTCGCTTAATGTGATCACTCGACCCGCCTCCATTTAGACTAAGGATAATTTTAGGGGCGAATGTTCGCCCTTTTGCGAAATTAAGGGGTTTTAAATTTTTAGTGGGCGAATATTTTGTATCATAGTACATTTTTACAAATCACCTCAAATAGCCCACCTTATTTTAAGGGAGAGGGTAAAAAAGGTAAATTTAGCCCTTGAAATTAGGACTTACAACCTTCCATTCGCCCATTTTCAAGAATAGGTTTTATTTAAGTGAATCCATTCGCCCATTTTCAAGAATAGGTTTCATTTAAGTGAATCCTATGGGCCAAATACCATATTTATAAAAGAGGTATGGTAAATTAATAAAAATATAAATAAATGAGAGGTATGGTAAATAAATAAAACATTTTTTATATTTACTCCATAAGTCACCTTATATACATGTAAGGGTGTAAACAAATAAAAACATAAGTAAAGTGGAGGTATGATAAATAAATAAAACGTCTTTTTATACTTACTCAAAAGGTATGGTAAATAAATAAAAATATAAATAACCTAGATGTATCGTAAATAAATAAAACCTCTTTTTATATTTAGTCCACAACCCTCGTTCTATTTATGAAGGCTCAAGAAATAGGTTTTATTTAAGTGAATCCTATGGGCCAAATACCATATTTGTAAAAGAGGTGTGGTAAATTAATAAAAATATAAATAAACGAGAGGTATGGTAAACAAATAAAACATTTTTTTATATTTACTCCATAAGTCACCTTATATTTACAAACACTCAAAAAATGGGTTATATTTAAGTGAAACCTATGGCCAAAATACTATGGGACAAATACCATGGACTAGATTGTTATTAATACCATGCAAAAAACCATTATTAACCCTAATATTAGAATTAATAAAAATAAAAATGGCACATGGTATTCACCCATGGTATTCACCAAAATGGCACATGGTATTGACCCATGGTATTCACTTGGAATGTAGCCTATTTAAATGGGGGAATTAAACCAACATGTAGCCTATGCCTATTTAAATGGGGGAATTAAACCAACATGTAGCCTATGCTCAGATTCACTAGGACTTTACAAAGTTTTATTATTTAGTGAAAGACTCGCCAAGATCTTACAAGATTTTATAATTGAGTAAAATATTTGCCATGGATGGTGAGAGATTCGCCAAAAAATTATATATACATATTATATTATTGATAAAATCACCTTCCATTTTTCCTATATACCATGGAGATTCGCCCATTTATTATATTTATAAATTTAGGGGGGTTCTTAAAATTTTCCCTGATTCAGACTTTAGGGAAGGCGTGCCTCGGCAGCTCGCCATGCAGCTTGTCTACCCGAATCACAAAGGCAACCTTGCCCTGCAGCAATTCGCCCACTCCAGAATTTCGCCCACTCGGCCTTCGGTTATTTTCCTATTTTCAGCCAAGTGCTTCGACCCGCTGCGTCCGCCTGCACTCTCGGCCTGATTCTATGCGCTCGCCCTTCCTTGCTCTTCGTCCAAGTTGTAAAAGGCTTGAATAGCTTGGAAGTGTTGAGTGTGTTCTCCTCCATGCATCCACCCATATATATATGCATCCTCCATGGATGATGATGGGTCGCCCTGCCCAGGCTGACCATATAATTCGTCACCAAATTACCAATATCAAGTCGGCTCACCCACAATCGCACGTCGGCTTCACCAACTTGCATGGTCATTTTCTCCTCCTATAAAATCGTCGCACTTCTACCACACTTAGCCAAATTTCGACGTTTCAGTTTTCAACTCCTGTGTTGGCTCGTCGCAACTTGTGTCTCAGGCTTGTTTAACTGAACGCCCAAATCATCCCATTGTCACAACTTCGTTGCATGTGACTCTGGCGCGTTTAACCGAATGCCCGACTCGTCGCACATAACAACTTGTCGCCTTTAATCGAGATTCATGCCACCTACCCATCGCACATCACAAATGCCAATTCCTGGGTATGACAATGTAGATGCTACATGGACATCCATTGATGACACAACCTAACATATTTAGCCATACTTTTGATGGGCATAACTTTTAATTCGAGAGTCATATTAAGGAAAAAATTATATTTCCATAAAGCTCTCGACGAGCTAAACATGATGGTTGTGTTTCATTTGAGATTTGAAGACTTTAGGAAAAGAGGTTTTTGTAACGCCATCTCCATAATAAACCTTGAGGTTTAGGTTAAAGAAAACTAGTAACACCTCCCACATCCTAAGGTGGGACAATGGTGTGGGAGGGAGCATTACAAATCAAAGGAAACTTCACTTGGAAAATTGAATCACAAAATAAAAATATAGTTGAAGCTTGCATGCTCCTTCAAAAAAATTATTTAGCTCAATATATTAACCCAAATTAATTAACAACATTTGGAGAATATTAGCTCATAATTAACTACATGGTTAAAGAAACATATGCAAAATATATCAACTCACTTCCATCATCAACTGAATCTGATATCAAATATCTCTTATCTCATTTCTTATTGAGTAGTAACACATCAAGATGTTCCATAACCAATTGGTGGATAGTCAAGCAAATGAAGCCATCAACATGGACCAAAATTATGGTTTTTATTAAAAGGGCACATATGACATGCATCCCATTTCATAATTCCATGATCCGACAATTGTCAACTCAACACAATATCATTTGGAGCCATCATAATCCTTCTCACGTCATTATCAAACCTCACCCACCTCCCCTCTTCACCATGCAACAACATTTTTGAGTCTTAGATCATAACCACTTATGTCCTTTCCCACACTTCCTCTGTGGGATATCTATGGTAGTGTAATTAGAAATTGATTCAGACTTATGGTGTTTCTCTTGGACAAATGATCAAGCTACTTGTTTGATGCGGAAAATTTACATCGAACCTATCCCGATTCTGCCATTCTATTGTCTTTCCCTAGCTCTGTCAATGGACATGGATTTTAGGGAGCTTTGAGCTACTTGTATCCCCTGATGCCAAAATGCAACAACCATTGAAGAAATGCGTTTTGGAATGGAAATTCTCTTACGTTGAATTGAGTTTCTAGAAACAATATAGGAAAGGAATTAGTTATGACTTTGAGCATCCAACTACATCACAAGTGGAAGATTGAAATTGTAAACAAAGGTCTATAGTTTGGAAAAAATGTTGAAAATTGTGACAATAGGAAGAAATGAATCACATTGAACATGGCTCAAGCACCTCCTCTACGCTCCTAGCTAGCCTCTTGTCATATTTATTAGATTCTCATGGTGGTTCACCAATCCATCCTTCCAATTGAGGTTCTATGCATCCCAAGTTTTTCATTGGCTCTCTGCAATTCAATGAAGTTTAGTCTGTTCAAATATTTTTGGTCTTTTAGTTTCAATTTCACCTCAGTTCTCATCATGCAGACTCTATCTACTTTACACTTATATTCTTTTATTGTTGTAGTTCTTAAGCATCGTAAGGTTTGGATTATTAGGAACTTGTTAGTCTCTCTCTTGATTGATTAGTATTTCTCTTGCAAACTAAGTTTTCCACCTTCCTATGTTTTATATTATCTGAGGATTATGTGAACTATAAGCAATATTTGATCAAGAGGTTTGAAGTCTTGACTTAGGAACTCTAATATCTATGTATCTTAAGAATGATGAATTTTCCTTTATCATTTCTTGGAGATTTTTATAATCCTTTTGTAAGCTTCATCCATAACCTTTTTTAATACAAATATTTACCAATGCTTGTTCAAAGAAGTAACATAGTATTGAACAAGGATTCCAGAGGATAAGATAAATTTTCCAAAACTAAAGTTAGTATATTTTAAAAAGAACCTTTGTAAATTATGAAGAGAATCTAGAGAATTGGATGAAAAATGATTTAATACAATTCAATTGCATATTTCCAAGCTCGAATCCAATCTTCAATCAACATAAAACATACAATTAAAGACTTCAGCATGGGGGGATAATTTTGGTAGTGGAAGACTGTGTTTTCTATGTAATAAACTTGGGGGAATCATTCTTTAAATTTATGAGTCTAAAGGAATCCTTTATATATTAAAAACTTATTAAGAAAGAGCCATTTATTCTTGTATTTATCGATATTGAAGATCCATATTTTCAATCTATAACAATGAGTAAACTTTTTCTATATTATTGTGTCTTACTCGGTATCACAAACTCTTCCATTTTATGTATTTTATCTGTAAAATTGTATTAATAAAGTTTTGAATACCACAATCTGGCACTACTTCCCTTCCTATAAATGTGTATTCACAATTTGATGGATGTATATAATTTCACAAATGATACCTTAGTATTTATCATTAATTTACATTATCTTTAAAATCACCATAGTTATTTTTGTATCTATTATCACTTACATTTTTTTTGTGAACATAAGAATCTCAAAGTAACCTCTAACTAATCTCGGGGATTGGAAACCGGGCTTTCCAATCCAGAAGGGGATCCCTCTATGACTCAGCTATCCAATGTCATTACAATAATTGGTCATGTAATGAACATAGTGGCTAGATCTTTAACTAGGTATGGGATTTTGAAAATTTGGTAAGGAAGAGTGATCAAACCATTGGGCATGGATTTCTAACTATCTGAAAATAACCAAATGTTTGCAAGATACTGATTGGATGTGCAATGGATGACAAAGGCAAGGTAGACAACACTTTCTTAGACACTTAAATAATAAATGAGCTATAGGTTGAAAGGAGAGAACAATCTATTACATTGAAGCATCTAACAAAGGATGAGTTCTAAAGTAGCTTTAGAGAAAATTGGTGAAAGTATTTGAATGTTATCAAATCAAAGCGTCAGAGATGAATTCTGAATCATTTGATTTCAATCAAATACGGAAGATAACATTCAACATGAAATACCAAGAAAGGAAAACATTAACATGTAGGAAACACAAATAGAAAAATTTTGGCACGTGAATCTTTGAATAAAATGATCAAGTACTTATGATCTTGGAAAATTTGATTAATTTCAGAAAAAATAATTGTAATAGATAGAGGTTTCTCACTCAAATCTGAACCCATCTTTCATTAAAATCATCTCTTTTATAGAGTTTAGGGAAATAGTGATTTGACGAGTCTCCTTGACATCTGCATCTTCAATAGCATAAGTTTTATTAACTGGTGAACTTGGAATTCACATCAACACTTAGGAACTTGAAGTTTTGACATTCAAACTACAATTTGGCATGCAAGGGTTTGGCATTATAAGGCATATAATAACATCATCACCATTTTCACACTACAATCAATTCAACCCGGAATTGACACTTTGCAACTGGTTTCTTGATGCTTTTGTGCAAATGTGGCATTTATGACATTTGTTGTGGATGCTTTGCATTGGATATTTTGGCGCTTTTATCTCTATTTGGGACATTTGGAAATATATGGCATTGGGTATTTTACTCTCGAACACTAGGCACTTTAAAATTTGTTGGGGAAGGCATTTGAATTGCGTGTATATATATATATATATATATATATATATATATATCGATATTGTTTGCATGGGATATGTATCCCACATTTGAAAAATGAAAATGATTCAAGGAAAATATATATGCCAATGCATATATGGATTATTGATGTGTTATACATTTTTTATACCACTCTCTCCTTGGTCGTGGGCTCCTCCATGGCGCCTTGTGTTGTGTGTCAATCTTCCTTGTGATATGTTGTTGGCTTCGTAATTGGTGGACTTCGATGGCATATGTGGCACGTAATAGGGACTTGGAGATTGGGCCTTGAGCCAAATATTTTTTGTATAAAATTGTCAAGACCTATGCATGCCTGAGAAGACAAAACAAACCTATAAAAAACCAATTTATTTGGTGAAGCTTGTAAAATTTTACCAAAATTTATTAAAAAAATAATGTGTGTTAACATCTAGCTCCAATGGGGATGTTTTCCTGCCTACGAAGCAACAAAGAACCCATATACCATGTGCCTAATACAATGAGCTATTCCCAACCTCTGAAAACAACTCTTCTTTGAATACAATCCCATACTGAAATATAAAAATGACTACAAATTGAAGACTGAAATCATACTGCTGAAAAACAACTTAGAACTGAAATGCAAATGAAATCCAAACTGAAAACAAAAAATATTCTCAATCATATGAGCTTATTTATCACACCTTCCTTACTGAATTGAGCCATGAGTTGCTCAATCATGTGAAATAAAAAATCCAATGCAACCATGCAAGCATTTTTTTCATTGGTTGACCTTCTTGCATGTTTTTTATCAGGGGTGAAAAGAAAGTCCTACTTGATGGAAACTCATCTAAAAACTTGAAATCAAATTCAATATTAACAAAATTTGGAAAACAAAACCTACTTATTGACACTGAAAGACTGTAAAAGGGTCTTCAAAAGAAAAAAAAAATGTTCTCACAATAATGTAAAATTTTGTCACTCTGAAGTCTAATCTCTCCAATTGCATTTTTGCTTTCATGCATTTCAATTTTCTGGTTGTCATGAAGAGGCTGAAAATTTTCATGAAATTGTTGTAATGGAACACTTTCTAGTGAAAAAGACATGACTGGTTGTGACATTATCTTATAATCACCTTCATTTTCAAATTCACAGTTGTCCAATGGATGCAATTTTGAATTGATAAAATCCTCCATATAAAAAACTACAGGATCATTTACAACATGGAAATATTGTTGCTGATTTATAATGTTGTCATTTTGTTTGAGTAAGCCTATATGACTTTGCATTAACTCAAATCCCTTTCCTTCATTAAAGATTTCAAAATTTTCTTTCAGCAACTTAAAAGAAGAAAAACACAAAGGCAAAGAATTACCATCAACTGACTCACAACTTTCCTTATGTTCAATGTCGTAACTGTGATGTATGGGTTGAGTGCTTTAATTCAAAATACACTTTTTTTTGGGAGCATATTTTTGATACTTTAAATTTTCTTTGCACATTTTTTTTAATGCTAGTTACTTTCATGCCAATTTTGAAAAGTGTTGATGCAACAACAACCCCTTTTTTTTTGCTTATATTTGGCACTTTATAGTTTTTGATATATTAAGTATGGACATTTTTTTTTAAATGTTGTTGATTTTCATGCAGATTTTAAAAACATCAACTTTTTTTTAGAGGCATATATTTTACACTTTAAATTTTTTATGTCTTCAATATGAATTTTGTTTTTAATATTTGTTACTTAACCATTTAAAAAAAAATTAAAAAAATAACAAAAAATTATCCATAAAACGATAAATTTCAAATATAAAAAATAAGACAAAAATAATAATAAATAAAATCAACAAGGGTAGCGGGCCAGGGCAGGTGTGATTCCCATAATCACCCTCTAGCTCCTAACACAGTGGGGGGTGATTCCCGGTATCATCCACGATGCCCTATCACCCGCAACACATCAGAGGGTGATTTCGAGAATCATCCTCTAGCCTTGGCATGACAAAGGGTGATTATGAGAATCACCCAGAATCACCCTCTAGCCCCTATCATGGTGGAGGGTGATTCCGAGAATCACCCATGGTGTCTTCTTGCCACCAACACAAGAAAGGGTGATTCCTAGAATCACCCTCTGGCCTTAACACTAAGGAGAGTGATAATGGGAATCACCCTTTGGCCTCGACATGACAGAGGATGATTCCCGGAATCACCCTCTATGATTTATGGAATCACCCTCTGGCCCCCAAAATGGCAAAGGGTGATTATCATAATCACCCTATAGCCCTGGCACAATAGAGGGCGATCCCTGGAATCACCCTCTAGCCCCTAACACGATGAAGGGTGATTTTGGGAATCACCCATATTGCCCTCTTTCCACTAACACAATGGAGGGTGATTTTGGGAATCACCCTCTCGCCTCGGCATGGCGGAGGGTGATTATGGGAATCACCATCTTACCCCGACACGACAGAGGGTGATTCTCATAATCACCTTCTGGCCCCCAACAAGGTAGAGGGTGACTCTCAGAATCACCCTCTTGCCCCCAGCATGACGGAGGGCGCTTCTGGGGATCACCCTCTAACCTTGGTATGATAAAGGGTGATTTATTTTGAGAATCACCCTCTAGCCCCTAACATGGTGGAGGGTGATTATGAGAATCAACCACAATTCCCTCTCACCACCAACATGAAGGAGGGTGATTCCCGAAATCATCCTTTAGCCCTGACACGATGGAGGGTGATTATTAGAATCACCCTATCATCCCCAACACGACAGCAGGTGATTCTAGGAATCGTCCTGCCACCCCTGCCTAGCCGCCAAGGGGTCATAGGCTAGGGTATGATTACCATTATCGTCCTTCCACCCCCGTCGAGTTTCCAAGGGGTTGTGAGCCAAGGCACCCACCCTGGTCTGTGACTGGGTAGGGGTGGCAGAATATATATATCAATTTTTTTTTGTTTTGTTTTTTATTTTACATTTGTTTAGTTTTTTTTTTTGGCTTGTATTTTCATGGTTTTATGGTTTATTTCTTGTTTTTTGCTTTTCTTTTTTTCTTTTTTTTTATGTTTTTTCTTTGTTTTTTATAAAAAAAATTATATTTATAATTTAATTTATTTGTTTTTTAAATAGAAAAATTATATTTGATTCACAATTTTAATTTTAATTTTTTCAATGTTTTAATTTTGTTTTTTACTTAATTTTTGTTTTATTTTTTGTTTTAGTTTTATTTATTTATTTTTTGCTATAGTGGTGGTGTTGATGTTCGACTAGGAACCCAACCCCAATATGTGTAAATTTGATAGTTGTTTTTTTAGTTTTTATTACAATGAATCATGTTCGCCTCCACTATGTGTTAATTTGATGGTTGATTTTTAAGTTTCAATTGCAGTGGGTCAAACACACCTCCATTATGTGTCAATTTGATGGTTGATTTTTAAGTTTTCGTTGCAATGCAAGAAGTTGTTTTAGGCTAAGATTTTAAAAGAACTATATTTTTAGCATTTGGTATAATGACTCTTTTAAAAGAACTATATTTTTAGCATTTGGTATAATGACTCTTTTATTTAGGTATTTAATTTTAAGTTTTAATTTAGTCATGATATTTGATCTCGAAATATGTTGAAAATCTAAAGTTTGTTATAGTCATGATATTTGCTTTTAATTTCATTCGCTGAAAAATGTTGAAATTTTAAAGTTTTTTTGGAGTCATGATATTTTATCTTTAACACTATGGTTGAAAAAATGACAAAATTATAATGGTTTTCAAAGACATAACCCAATGGTTAATTTTTTTTTGGAAATTTTAGGTTTTTTGAAGTTGTGATATTTTATTTTCAACGTATTTTTGAAAACTATTGAAATTTCAATGATTTTTGGAGCCAGAGTGTTTTGTTTTTAATACCATTGCTAAAAAATGTTGGAATTTTAGTGAAAACAAGCAGCAGCAACACTTTTTTATTTCAAGGTGTTTTTTACCCAAAAAAATTGGATTTTACTGTCAATTTTTAAAAAATGTTGAAAATTTACCCCCCTAAAAAAAACGTCGTTCCAACATACACACTTATCATTTTTGGGCTGTTTTTTCATTTTTTTGGCTAGAGTTCTCACTTCAAGCTTATAGTTCATGTTTGATCGATTACTTTATTTTTTGCCTAGATGGTGAAAAATCACCAAAATATGACACTTTTTTCAAAAAATCTAACTGCAAAAATGCTTGAATTCTGTTTTTGATAATGAAAATTGATTCAACACCATAAAAAAACTTAAAAACACACAAAATCTTAAAATTTAATAGTTGAAACTCATATTTCCCAAAAAAAAAATTTCCAAAAAAATTGTTAAAATTTATTAAAATCATGCTGAAAAATCTATAGTATTCGAAAAAAACACCTCATTAAACCATGACATTAAAAAATATCAGAGACATGTACTTATCAAGTTTGAATAAAACAAATTGTCATGGAATTGGATGAATCAAACGTGAAATCTCCTTAGCGTAAGAACCTGTCCCCTTTATGAGAGTGTATAGAACCTTTCTTTTATTAATTTTTAATTTACAAATTTTAATTACCGACAATAGACACATTAATATATTGAGTAAAATAATTTTTAATTTACAAATTTTAATTACCCACAATAGACACATTAATATATTGAGTAAAATAATAAAATAATAAAATATCATTAATATAATAATGCAATAATAAAGAAATATTTTAGAAAAATCAACACATTTCTTCCCTTATAAAAATTCTAAATAATATCTAATTTTTTTAACGGTAAGAAAAATCAACACTGAAAAATTTGAATTACATGTTCCAATTAAATTCTCAACGCAAAATATTCAACAAAGTTGGAAGATTACGAATTCTGAATAAAAATATTGCTCATGCCAACAAACTCAGAAGATATTGCTCATATCAATGTGAAATGCATTACTTATTCCAAAGGAACTAAGCACTATGTCATGTGTATTTGTAAATGATTTGAAGTGGATTTACATGAATGTGATATGAATTTCTTAATATTCCAAATGTAGGAGGTTAAAATTTGGGTTATTTTAGAGATGAGGTTTATTTTATTAAATTTAAGTTATTAATATTCAGTATATTTTCAAAATTTAAAATATTTTTTGGATCGGTTAATTTTCATAAGCTAGTTTAATTTTTTCTTAATATTTGTTTTCTTTAAATGGGTCAACCTGTCATCTTGAATATATGCTATTAATTATAAATATAATTGTTTTATATATATATATATATATGTTTGAAGGCTGAGTGGTTAATAAAGTTTTTGGAATTTTTTTATTTAAAAATATGATAAGTATGTTATACCATTTTACCAATATCATTTTAAATAATAAAATAATATTATCTTCACACATTTATGTCCAATTTAGTAATAATATATTTAAATTTTCTAATAACCTAGAATTTGACATAAATATAATATCATTTCAACTAGAAAACTAAAACTACTTGCACAAAATTCTTTCAAACATACCACCCATAACTCATGTTTTAATTATAATTTTTTTTTACTTATTTTATTTTATTTTATTTATATATATATATATATATATATATATATATATATATATATATATAAATAATTGTATTTTTAAATTGTTAAATATATATGTAATTGAATGAAATAAATATATAATTATGGTATATTTAAGTGAATTGGGTAGAATAACATAAAGACGATAAGGTATAATTGAATCCTCAAATCAAGATAAATTTAAAATGGTAGGATTAGCGAGATTAAAAGTAATTCCAATAACATAATTAATAATAAAAATAGAAGATCAAATTATAATTGAATATAACTTAATTATGTATTTATTTGGAAAAATATAAAGTTATGATTTTATTAGAAATTTAAAGTTGGTAATTTCTATAATGTTATTTTTAACTTATTTTTATAGGTTCAGGTTTTGCAATTTATATATATATATTTTTTTGGGTTAAGTTAGGTTATTTGTCTATTAATAATGTATAAAAGAGATTACATAGAGAGCCAATGCCAATGTCCAACCACACAGAGAAGGATTTTCATTGAAATGAATGAGACATTAAATAACAGGGGAAACAAGAGAAACAAAGGAATCATCTAACTTGGGAATGACTTTCAGAGTAGCTTTTCTTTCTCAAAACCTTGGTCCAACCTATAGGGCATAAATTGGACAAAGTTACTTGCAAATTATTTTTAAAGGTTGAAGGAGAGTCCTTGTTGGTGTCAGAAGATGTCGTATCAGGGGCTCGCTTCAAAACACCCAAAGAAACATCTTTATTCATCAATTACATATTTGTTGGGGGAATTGGGTTCATTGTTGAATACTCATGAGGAGAAAAATTCCGATCCTATTCCCTTGAAACCATATCATCACTGGAGCCCTCATCTTCTTGGTGTGAAATGAAAGGAGACTACCCCTATATAGGGGGTGGGTTACAAGGTTTCCAACTTTTAGGGTTAGAAGTTCTAATGTGTTGTTTCTTGTTAGAATTTAATAGAGGGCACAAATTTTATAAATGGTCTATTTGAAGAAAATAGTGGTAATGAAAGGTTGAGTTCTCATAATCCAAAGTTTGGGTCTAAATATCATCATCAATCTTTAAATTTAATTGATTTGGCAGTCCCTTGTTGATGTCAATTTCCACATAATTTTTTCCATAGATATAAAGACCCATCTACCCACAAGAGGAATATGTCATTAAAAAACAACCCAAAGAGTCTCCTATGCCCTAAAAATTTGAAAATACCATAAGTCAGCAAGCAGATTAGGAAACTTATTTTTATAAGTTAATAATTTTGGTAATTTTTATAATACATACATATATTTTAAAATATGACAATATACAACTATTTTTATAAGTGTCACTAAGGAGTTAGGTACAAGATGTCTCAAGAATTACAAGATGTCTTAGGAAACTTGAAGGCATGTTACTAAATAAATAAACAGTTCACCAAATCACACTAGCTAAAATATTTCGCCACCTTCAATTATAATTTTTGTTGATATAATTTTTTTTAATTATAATAATAATAAAACTATATTTATATTGTTATTGATATTAAAATTTAATTTTAATTTAATTTCATATATAGAAAATAAATTTGAAACATGATTTTTTTTAATTAATTTATATAAAATTTTAATTCACAATTTATATTTCAAAATAAAATATAATGATTTAAAATGTTCACATTTTTAATCAGGATAATCATTAAAAAATAATAAATTCATTATTTTAACTAATTTATTATTTTTAAAAATTTAAATAAGAGGTCTACGGGGTCTTAAATAGATGGTAATCGTGTGCTTTGTTAAGGCACTCCTTGATGTGAAGTTACCAGTTCAATTCCCCACACCGGTCAGGGTGATATATTGGATATGATGAAGATATAGTCCTTCCAAGCTTACAAAAAGAAATAAATTAAATAAAAGATTAATATTATTTTAGCTTTCATAAAAAAAATTCAATTGAGGTAATCTACACGGAAGAACATGGCATCAGGATTGGGGTTCTCTCTCCAACTACTAGATGTGGGAATTAAAGGTGGGGCGACATGGGTTGTCAACCCAAGTTCGTTACATGCCAAGTTGGCTCCCTCCCACGCTTGCGCCTCAAGGAATTTACTCTTCCCTGTCCAAGATGATTAAGGCATGTGACGTTTCTCATGGTGAATTTACAGAGTCGAGGATGGAAAGGGGGGAAGGGTATATCACACAGCTCAACGGGGGCAAGTTCCAGTGGATAGTATGTCAACATTCTATTTGGGATGGCTAGAGTATAGCACCAACAAGGAGCTAGAAATATTTCCCCTCCACTTTCTTGAAAATTCTTAGTGTTTTCTACGCTCAAGACATCTTTGGCATTCTCGAGGTTCGTGTTGAAGCATCTATCAACTCAAGGTTCCGGAAAGTTGGTGCAAGTGCTTGTCAAGGCTCATTTGTGGGGGAGAAAGGCGGTTGGATTGAGTTTGGCGGTCATCCCCAGTGTATGTTGCTTGTATCCTAGGTAATTGTCTATTCTTGGTTTTTCTTATTTCATGTTCCTGTGTCGAATTCTACTCCCATCCTATTGAATTATGAGGTGGTAGTTGTGTCAAAGAAGTGCCTAGCCAACCTTTTAGAGATTTTGTTCTAGTTGGGTTGTGCACTTGAT
The DNA here is from genome assembly GCA_031772625.1 of Pinus tabuliformis. Classification (NCBI taxonomy): domain Eukaryota; kingdom Viridiplantae; phylum Streptophyta; class Pinopsida; order Pinales; family Pinaceae; genus Pinus; species Pinus tabuliformis. Next base: position 1,387,133,895 of record CM062818.1, on the reverse strand, counting down.
TTGGTGCTCAATATATCCTTGCTTAATAGGGTGACTTCATGCTAATGGAAGGTTTTTCTGTTTTTGTGGAAGTCTTGTTGGTGCATGTGGAACAACGTGGACAATTGAGTTGCTCTACTATGTATCGTGAAGTGTGGGTCTAGCATTTTTCGGGTTGTGTGGGCCGAACTACTAGTGGAAAAGGTGATTCAACTTCTTGGACACATGTGGAGCTATGGGTACATGATATCTGGTCTCTACTCAAGAATTATTTGTTTATCAAGTAGTGTGGCATCTTCATGTTAAAGGGCGTTGTGGTGTTCGCGAACTAAGCCTTGCAAGTCTCATGAGGAGGCTTAGGCCAAGGAGGCCACTACAACCTTCCATGCATCAACCACTACCATCACTCGAAAAAGTATTTGGAAGTGGGAAGCCCAGGTTTCACAAGGGAATCTTACTCATTATGATGCTAAGATGTGATGCATGAGCATCCGACACTCTTCATTAAAGGAGGAATCTAAACCGGAGAAATCTGTTAAAATAGACCTAATTTGATGGAATGAATAAAGTCTCTAGAAGACTTAATTAAATGTAATCTGCTATATGTATGCATATAAAGAGATTAGTTGAGAGATTTGAGGAGAGGATTGATCAGATCCTTTCACTGATCTGATCCAATATTCCTGTAACGATGAACCTGCGTGTTCTATATATATATCGTGAGACAGATAGAGGGAGAGACAAAGAGTAACAAATAGAAATTGTGTAACAGAGATAGATACAATGTAGTCGAGAGGGAGTTTGTTCTAAGGCTGAAATGCCTTAGCTTGTAATCATCTGTATATAATAGAAAAGTGTGTTCAGTGTTGATATTGTATGTCTGTGTGTTGTATTTCTTGAACAGTCTGAGTATGTGTGTTGTAATATTGATCGACCATTGATCACTACGAGGATAGATGGTGATCTAAAGATAAATGAATTAATTGTTATGTCGTGTGTGAAATGGTATATGGTAGAGGAACTAGATTTAAGCGCATAATCCTTCAAATGGCGGATGAATGAGAGAATACACAGGATTCGTTGGATCTCAGAGATCAACGGTCTAGATCAAAATACAGAGGAACCTGAAGGAGCCATCAGAACTGTCCGATGGAAGAAATCAACGGTCATCGCATGGTGGAAGAGTGTGGAAGTTAATTCACGAGGAAAGTGGTTTCACAACAGTGGAAGTGGTATTTTGGGCGAGCAAAAAGTGGTAAGTGGTGTTGAAGGGTGAACACCTGATTCCACTCATCAAGTGACACGTAGCAGCAAGGAGGAGAGAGGAAATCGCTTTTCGGGCAGTTAATCCTCGTGCTTGTTGTCTATCAAAAATCCTCGTGAATCGTTGGATCTTGCACGAGGTGATCGATGGTGGAATATTGTCGCGCAAGTTTGATTGATCAGGCTAGCGACAATTGTCGGATCGAGCGCCAGATCAACGGTCGCGATTTAATTGCTAACTGTAGAGGTGAAGGCTGATTGGAGATCGAAGAATGGAGAGCGCAGTGGGAAGGAGATGGACCGAGAGCAGACCCGCCGATAATTATAGTTGCGGGTGTAATGTTTTTGAAGTCCGGATTATGTGTTCAAGAATGTGTTTCCTGTGTATTCCGATAGAGTGAGTGGTCCCGTTTTTATGTGTTGCCCAAGTGTTTGAGGCTTAAACACTATAAGAATGCTTTCGATAGGTTTGTGGGCCATAACCAACAGGCCTCAGGATCAAAAAATTGATACGAAAGAGATTTTGACTTACCCCAAAATCTCCTTTCATCATTTGGTATCAGAGCAAGGAAAGTTTTCCTGCGAGAAGGAAGAAGGAGTGCAAGCAAAAGGAGAGGAGGTATAGTTGTTGAAGCTAGAGAGTTATGGTCTTACTATCATGTAGAGAACAGCAATCGAAGGTGAGAAGAATTGCAGCAACCTAGAGCAAGGAGTGCTCAATTGGTTCTAGAGGAGAGAACTAGAAGGATGCCAAAAGACTAAAGCTCAGAGGAGGAAACTTAGTGAGGTATCATGGAGCAGAGGAAGACTATTATTGCAAAGGTTGGTTGCAACTCACAGAAGATCATGAAGGCAGTTCCATTGAGAAGTGGGTAGAATTGCTAAGGACAAGGAGAATCATATGACTAGGAGGTCATAAATTTTTGTGCCTGGGGAATCTGATGCAGGAGCATCCGGCACTCTTCATTAAAGGAAGAATCTAAACCAGAGAAATCTGTCAAAATAGACCTAATTTGATGGAATGAATAAAGTCTCTAAAAGACTTAATTAAATGTAATCTGCCATATGTATGCATATAAAGAGATTAGTTGAGAGATTTGAGGAGAGGATTGATCAAATCCTTTCAGTGATCCGATCCAGTATTCCTGTAATGATGAACTTGCGTGTTCTATATATATATCGTGAGACAGATAGAGGGAGAGACAGGGAGTAACGAATAGAAATTGTGTAACAGAGATAGATATAATGTAGTCGAGAGGGAGTTTGTTCTAAGGCTGAAATGCCTTAGCTTGTAATCATCTGTATATAATAGAAAAGTGTGTTCAGTGTTGATATTGTATGCCTATGTGTTGTATTTCTTGAACAGTCTAAGTATGCATGTTCTAGTATTGATCGACCATCGATCACCACGAGGATCGATGGCGATCTAAAGATAAATGAATTAATTGTTATGTCGTGTGTGAAATGGTATATGGCAGAGGAACTGGATTTAAGCGCAAAATCCATCAAATGGCGGACGAATGAGAGAATGCACAGGATCCGTTGGATCTCAGAGATCAATGGTCCAGATCAAAATACAGAGGAACTTGAAGGAACCATCAGAACCGTCTGATGGAAGAAATCAACGGTCATCGCATGGTGGAAGAGCGTGGAAGTTAATTCGCAAGGAAAGTGGTTTCGCAACAGTGGAAGTGGTATTTCGGGCGAGCGAAAAGTGGTAAGTGGTATTGAAGGGTGAGCACCCGATTCCACTCATCGAGTGACACGTAGCAGCGAGGAGGAGAGAGGAAACCGCTTTTCGAGCAGTTAATCCTCGTGCTTGTTGTCTACCCGAAATCCTTGTGAACCATTGGATCTTGTGTGAGGTGATCTATGGTGGAAGATTTTCGCGCAAGTTTGATTGATTAGGCCAGTGACAACCGTTGGATCGAGCACCAGATCAACAGTCGCGATTTAATTGCTAACTGCAGAGGTGATGCCCGATCAGAGATCGGAGAATGGAGAGTGCAGTGGGAAGGATATGGATCGAGAACGGACCCGCCAATAATAATAGTTGCGGGTGTAATGTTTTTGAAGTCCGGATTATGTGTTCGAGAGTGTGTTTCCCGTGTATTCCGATAGAGTGAGTGGTCCCGATTTTATGTGTTGCCCAGGTGTTTGAGGCTTAAACACTATAAGAATGCTTCCAATAGGTTTGTGGGCCATAACCCACGGGCCTTAGGATCGAAAAATTGATATGAAAGGGATTTTGCCTTACCCCCAAATCTCCTTTCATCAAGATGCATGATTAGGTATCTCACTCGCTTCCTAACCCTAGTCATACCAGGGAAAGAAGGAATTAGTATCTACAGTTAGTCACACTTCATTGGCAGAAGAAGTTGTTGGGATGTGTTCTACGAGAGAAGCATGAAAATAGAAATTATATAATCTCTTTCTTAAATGAAATTTAGAGTAATCAGTGGAGGATGCAAGATATTATGGACAAGGTGGACGTACACCTGACTCACATGGAAAAAAAATCCAATGTGAGTTTAAATTTGAAGAAACTCCTGGTACAAAAGTGGATGATCCAACCACTATGACCTCTTCAGATTCTTTATTTAGAGTAATCAGTGGAGGATGCAAGATAGTATGGACAAGACTCACATGGAAAAAAAATCTAATGTGAGTTTAAATTTGAAGAAACTCCTGGTACAAAAGTGGATGATCCAACCACTGTGACCTCTTCAGATTCTTTATCTGGATGCTATGCTATGGCTTTTTCTACTAGTATTTTTTATTGTTGTTTTTGTCTAGAGAATGTTAGTTTTGGACATATTCCAAACGAGTTTCCACCTCCGGTTTCCTTTATGGCAGAATAAGAATAGTAAGGTTTTGAATATAATGTGAATATTTCAAGTAATATAATTTAACCACATATATATATATATATGTCTATTAAAAGTTAGATTACTTTTATTTATAATTTTTAGTCCTAACAAAATAAAATTTAAAAATTATCTATAAAAAAAACATTAACTATTTTTATTGATGTATATATAGATATATATATAAAATATGGTTTAGTATTTCATTAAGAAAATTAGATTAATCACAATGCATTAAGTTTTTAATGAGCATATATAGATAAGTCTAAAATTGAAATAAATATATAGATATATATATAAAATATGCTTTAGTATTTCATTAAGAAAATTAGATTAATCACAATGCATTAAGTTTTTAATGAGCATATATAGATAAGTCTAAAATTGAAATAAAATACATAAAATCTTTGTCCAAAAATTAATCTCTTCTAACCATTTGGGATATTCCAATTGACAAGTTATTGAAAAGAGGAAAATACTGCTAAAGCAAGATAGTGAGAGAGAATGAATGGAATCAAAAGTATCAACCTCTATAGGTCCATGTTTTCTAAATCTTCCTGGCTAGAAAGGAACATCTAGTTGCCCTTCAATTCTTTTCATTAGGCAATTTAGGTTCTTCACGTAAAGCTAGGGATCATATCATTCTTCTTACGAAGATTTTTTCTATTTTATAATAATCTTTTATTGATTAATATAGATCAGTGGTGTGTAAGTATTGGTTCTGATTCTCAAGAATGTTACTCATGTTTAATATCCAACCTGCAACCTTAGCCATGATGTCAGCGCATGATGTCTGTGTTAGATAGGTAGCCTCTTTCTCTAACAATGTCCCTTTTTTAGGAATATCATGCTTCGTCTCATTAAGTTCGAGTTGAGTGCTAGGGGTGTTTGTTCTTGGAATCGACGGGCCAAAGTTTCGGCCGGAAACCTGGCTTGAAATCATCCCCTACTACAAGGCCCGTCTCCTGCAACATGCCGTTTGATGCTTCACGGCTATAGCTAATGACAAAATCTGAGAGTATGACCTATACCAACTCCCTAGTGGGGACAAGTGATCAAATTTGAAGGGTTGGTCTTAATTTTATTTGGAAGGGTATATATTTATCTAACCCTTCAAAGATGAAAAGTTATAAAAAAAATTGTACTTCTATTAACAAGTGTATATTAAATAATCTCTTTATAAAAAAAATGCCAAAATGAAATGGTGTCCCTCTAAATCTTTAAAATTTAAAAAGTGGCTACATTAAAACACTATAAAATATCAATAGAATTTAGTAAATTGGCAAACATTTTTCTCAAATTCTATTAAAAAAAGGTAAACATATGTTTTTTCTATTCATTAGATAATCTTCAAAAGTATTTGAATTTTTTCATTGAAAATATAAATCTATCTGCACAATGGAAAAAGTTTTTTTAGTTTTGATTTGTTTCTAATTTATACTATATGTTTTGTTCAACTTGAAACAATTTAAAGCAAATCAAAAAAATAAATATATACCTTCAACAACCAAGGGAATTGAACTTTTCTCTTAACATTGCTCAATCAAAGAACACTATCAATAGACTTTCATCTCCATTAAAAACTTCAAGCTTTATAGATTCAAAAGTTTATGTAATTAAAAGGAAATTTTTCCATATCTAATAGGGAAATATTGTAATATGTAATACAAATTTGTAATGTTGTTGTTGTATGGCTTGGTTGGTTTTTTTTTGTTTAAGAATGGTTTTCAAATTTGGTCCTTAGAATGAATTCAAGTTTGGTTGATATTTTTTTCTAATAATGCGGTTTTTTTCATTGATGTCTTTTTCTAATAATATGGTTTCTTTTCATTAACAATGTCATTTAATTTTTCTATGATTTCAACATCTCCTTAAAAACCCTTCATAGCAGTAGCTACATGGACACCCACACATACAACTTAAACTTATTTCCTAGATGTCGAATGGAGAGAATGAAGCGGGAGACACAATAGTAGTTGTATGTACTATGGATAGCTATTGGCATTCTATATCTTTTGGGAAGACCAACCGGAAAAAGAAAATTAAGTTGTAGCCCTGTAGGCAGACCAATCTTCAGTTGTGTGGTTATTAATAGAGCCTTGGATTTTCATTTTAACACTTCTCCCTGGTTCAAAACTCTACATAGTTTTATGGGAAGCACACTTATTATTTCTCAACTTTTCTTTTTATCACATTAATTTCTATGTTTTCAAAAATTGGAGAGTTTATAAAGAAAAATGATTTTTAAGATAAGAGAAGAAATACGAGGTTTTAAATAAAGTTTGATTTTACAAATTCTAGGCTTAATAGTAAGCTTGATTAAGGTAAGTTCAAATGGCAACAATGCTAGGATTTTGTAAGCATTATGGTTGTCAATCACTGAATAATCTAAAAATAGAAAAGAGATGGTAGTAGTTATTTACAAGAATATAAAAAATGTTAGAATCACTAAGCGTAGTTGCCACCATCTAATGGGTAATTTCATAACTGAACAATCTTGTTTGAATGGTTGTCAAAATGGAACAATCTTTTCTAAATGGTTGGTTAACAAGAAAGAAAGAAAAGTTTGCAAATTAAGAAAGAAAATGAAGATACAATAGAAAATGTGATTATGATGTAAATCCATCAATATTATCACTTCAATATATTTGTAAACACGATAAAATTACATCTTTAACTAATTTATTTCATTTATTACTATAAAATGAAAAATTATTCATTTATTACTATAAAACCAGAATGTATTAATTTATCACTGTAAAATAAGAATTCAAATTAATAAAGAGATTACTTTTTCTATATACCGATGTTTTCTAAAAAGAAACCCTAAATAAATAACCCTATCATTCTTATTATGTTATCTCAAGATTTCCATGTCAAACACGAGAGTTTCAAAGTAATGATGTCTTCATGGAAATGTAAGGAACCCTATCAGCCTTATTATACTATGTCAAGATATCTATGTGGAACATCAAAGTAATGTCATGAATATTTCCTCATAAAGGTAGGATGGAAGATATGATGTTTTCATAGTGGTAGGATGATCAGTACTCGAATATATCCGACATCCTTGAAGATGTAGTATATGGCAGTAGTTATTTACAAGATAAAAAAAAGGTTTCTGAATTAGTAAGCGTAGTTATGACCATCTAATGGGGTAATCTCATAATTGAACAATCTTGTGTTAATAGTGGATTGACAAGAAAGAATAAAATTTTACAAATTAAGGAAAATTGAGATACCACAGAAAATGTAATATGTGATTATGATGTAAAAATGTTAGTATTGTCACTTTAATCTATTTTTAAGCGCTGGACAAATATGAAAAATACCATTTCAAATGTTGAACTGCATACCTGTTGAAGGCCATTTATTGGGACCGTGAAATCGCTTGCCTTTATCGACATTTCAGAAGCTTCATAACTCCCCTTCCAATCCCTTGGAAAAACGAATATATGAAAAAATATGAAGTGAAATACTTCAATGGATTGATTTTTTAGAGTTGAGAAGAGAAAGATGTAATTACAAGCAGAAGTAAATATAACGAGACACAAATCCACATCAAACCTTTGGGTTGAATGGAAAGATTAAGAGATTTTGCTTGATACGAAGTGTAACCTTGATGGTTCTCATTCCCCACCAATTTCATCGTTTCCTCCTCAGGAAGGGCAAAAAGACTTTGACTTTGTTCAAAGACTTAGCCCAAAAAATCTTCATCGATGACATGATAGATGATATAAAAAATAATCTAGAGTCTACACATGACTATATAAAGATCAATCAACCATTCCATATATAATCATTTTAATCAGGATAGATGATATAAAAAATAATCTAGAGTCTACACATGACTATATAAAGATCAATCAACCATTCCATATATAATCATTTTAATCAGGATAGATGATATAAAAAATAATCTAGAGTCTACACATGACTATATAAAGATCAATCAACCATTCCATATGTAATCATTTTAATCAGTTACACCTAAATTAATGACCTGAATGAAAAGCGAGAGAAATGAAAGTTGAAAATTAAAATTGAGAGTTAAAAATACTTTGCGAACTTGTGCTGCATTGGTCGTAAGGTTGGGATTGGAAAAACAATGAAGGCAAGATTCACAGGCTCAGAATAATCTACCTCAGTCATCGTTAATTCTGTCTTTTGTCATTTGTTTCTTCTAAATCTTCGATACCTTCAAAATATGCCCTATTCATGGATACCAATACATAGCTACTTCTCCTATGCTATCAATGAATGTGCGAACATAAACCTCATATCATGAATGCTAACTCTATCAGTGCTGCCATTATGACTAATGACCTGGAAATGGATGAACAACCTCTATTACGTCCCGTTGCACTTTCTAGAGTGTTGGTAGAACCTCCTGCAGACTTTAGAGTGTTACATCAATCATAGCACTGAGATTTTTTGAAATGTCCTATGGACAGGCAGCCCTTCATATGACATTTTATAATATTATTTAAATTTTTTTAAAACTTGTAAAAATCACATTTTATAATATTATTTAAATTTTTTTAAAACTTGTAAAAATCAAAATTTAAATTTCTTTTAACTAGTAAATTTCGCTGAGCACTTCTCTGACGTGCTAGAGGGCTTCAGAAGGGCTGTGATGTGTTCAAATTTGAACACTGGTGGGGACACAGGTCTTCACGTTGAAAAAGATGGAGCCATTACGATGTTGTAGCTAACCCTTTGAGAAAGCGTGATGTCAACGCTTCACTCAATATACTAAATGACTTTCTTTAAAGAAACAATGATAGCACTATGGTGAACATTCCTTTTGCCAATTCCTCCTATGGAGTTCTCTGGCTTGAGCAAGGACATTATGTACTCTAACCTAAGACTCCCGTGTGAATTTAGTACAATATAACAACCTAACAAAAGAAAACAGAGGAATCCAAACACTAAAAAGCTTAAAACAAACTCTTTGAAGCCAGCCCATCGGATGAAAGAAACGCTTTCTGAGTGTTATTAGGACAAAATTCCGTTTGAGGCTCGACCATGGCGTCTGTGCTCTATACCATTTCAATTTCTTCAGCATTTCATGGCGGAAAGAATGCGTGAAAAGCAATGAGCCAACGAGAACTGCTAACCTTTGCCGCCATGGCGGTTAGGGTTGATCTGGCAATGTACAAAAGCTTGCAAATCTCCAAAACGAATCGCACGCGCATAAGCGCAGAGAACGTGAATGCCCATCTCCTTTTTTCTGTTTTAGAAGTTATGTCTAACGGCTATATTACCTCGTGTCACGACCCCGGGCTGAATACTTTCAGCGTTTCCCGACTCGCGTGGTGCAGGACTTGAGTCGCGCGATACAGGGAAGTCGCTCCTGCAGGTAAAGGGTGTACGCCTGTTCCAAATCATATTGAATTCAGATTATCATATTAGCCCCAATCTGTTATCCTATATTTTGGCGATTAGAATTCCAGAGACGGGCGTCATGGCGATTCTTGGTGAAGTCCTCGATCCGTAGTTTAGAATCGAGCCAATTAGAATAAACTCTCACAAATACCTACACCCAATGAAGTAGCCTAAGCTCTGAAATCAAATTCCCCAAACGTGAAAACCTGCCAATCAATAGTCCAATTGCTGAAGGTCCCAAACAACGATCATACAAGATTGATAACACCGCTGGTAGCTGTGGGATGATTTTCTCTTTGACAAGTTGGAACAGGGTTAACTCAAAGGATTCCAAGCTGGATTGAGTTGGGCATCATGGTTTTTCTATTCAACATTAGGGTTTATTATTCTTCCATCCGACATTGGGATTGAGCTTTGCATTTTCGTTCTTGGACTATTAAAATATTGGGGTTGCCTTGATTTAAGCTCAAGCCTATATAAAAACTTGATTGTGATTGAGCTTGGCATCACTATTTTTCCATTCAACATTGGTTGAGCTTGGCCTCATCGTTGTTCTATCCAATATTAGGGTTGCCCCTAGCCGTTTAATCTCAGCTTATATAGAAAAAAAATAATAGTTTGAAAAATAAAATTAGTCAAATTTCAAAACAAAGATTTTTTTTTTTCATGAAATCTGAAGTTTTTGAGTGATACTCTGAAGGTTTGAGCCCATTTGACCACAATTTTTTAACATATTTCCACCAACAGTATCGAATGAATTCGATATATCTCCACAGTAGTAAACGAAATTTTGGTCAGGAAGGAAATTACTTTCAAATGCCACTTTCCTACACCAAAGAGAAGTCCTCATGTGCCAATAATCATGTGTCAAATTCCAATTGGTACCTTGAGGAATCATAGAATTTATTGTTGGATGATTACTGATATACTTCTGCCAATGTGTGGCTATCATATTGATTTTTAGGGTTATTTGGTGTTGTTGCAGGGAAAGTTGAAACCTTTTCATTATTTGGTGTTGTAGGAGGGACCGTTTGAATTTTATGGTTATTTGGTCTTGAAGCAGGGAAAGTTGAAATTTTGTGGTTATTTGGTGGTGTTGCAGGGAAGTTGGAATAGGAGTCCGATCACTTTTCACATCTGTGAAAATGGTGAAGTTTCAGAAGCAATTGGAAGGGCAGCTGGTCCCTGAGTGGAGAAACGCTTACGTGAACTATAAGCAGCTGAAGAAAATCATTGGGCAGATTCGAGAGCAGATTGTGCTGGAACAGCAAGCAGGCAATGCTACTCATGGAGCGCAGCACAGACCCACTTTCAGCATATGTACTACTCGTTCTCGAGGGGTAAATTTACTGGTACAGGATAAAAAGCTGTAGATTGATTTTCAAACGTTTACATAGTAATATTTTTTGGATTTTTGAAGGGAGGTTTTAGTGAGTAGAGCTACTTTGAAATGTATCTAAATAGTAATATTTTTGTTGCCATGTTTTAAATCAATTTTCTTCATTTGGAAGATGAATTTGGTTGGTTCAAAAAAATTTATAACAAAATAATGAATCTCAAAAAAAATTAAATTGTTATTGTATTTTTTTTCCAACATTGGTGTGATAGATCCTGAAGATGCATTATTAAATTGTTATTCCATTTTCGTTTTCTAACATGGTGAAAAATTTATGTTTGTTTGCATGGTTGCCTTACATGTTCTCTGGGTAGATGGTATGAGATAGAATCTGAGGTTAAGGGCTAATTTGGGCAGCAAAATTTATGTTTGTTTGCATGGTTGCCTTACATGTTCACTGGGTAGATGGTATAAGATAGAATCTGAGGTTAAGGGCTAATTTGGGGAGCAATTTATTGACAGGTAGTAAATCATAAAGGGCAGCCTCATGATCTTCTCGGTTCTGAGGCTGAGGAGTCGTATCAAACAGAGCTTCTTGGGCCGCTTCCATGGTTAAAGCTTGAGGAGATATTTTTCTCCAGGCTCGACTCTCAGCTAAACATGGTGAACAACTTCTACAAAATCAAAGAAAGGGAATTCCTGCTCCGAGCCAAACAGCTTGAAGTACAGCTCGAGACTCTGGTTGAGATAAGAGGGCAACTAGCAGCGTGTAAAATAGGTGATCAAGATGATTCTGAGAAGGAAATAGACATAGGTATGCAAAGAAAGTTAGAGATGTGAATTTATTTACATTTATTTAAGGTTTGTAACGACAACCATATAATGAATTAATTCATCATTCATTAAATACAAATTAATTGGTTTGTAGAAGTTTCCTTTACACGAGAAATGAAATCATGTTTGAAAATTGACACAAATATTGGTGGAAGCCAAGATTATCCGATACCACCTGCCTTTACCCACAAATGAAATAGAAATTTTTCTTTGCTCATATGGACTCCTCTTTCTGAGGAATTGGTCGAACAGTCAAAAGTGGCTGGAATCCTGGCAAAAAAATTTCAAAAAGTCTTGTAGAGGCAGTGTTTGAATGGTGTTTTTAATGGTGGAAATGAATTCAGCACCATCAAACACATCTAGAACACCTAAAATTTTGAAGTTTAACAACTATAACTTAGATTTACAAAAATCCTTGCCAGATTTTCTCTAAATATGATTGGAATTTCCATTACTTTCTAGAGAATTCTTCCGGCTAGTCAGACTACAGCGATGTAAATGCCAATAAAATAAAAATTTCCCTTTGCCCACATGTAAATGCCCATGAAATAGGTTTTCTTTTTCTTTTTCTTTTGGAGTAAATACAATGCACAAATTTTTTTCAAAGTAATCTTTATGACACTCTTTGGGAAACACTTTTAATAGAATGTACAAAAGGATTTCAAAATAACACTCTTTGGCAAAACACTATTTACATATAGAATCAAGATTTAAAATCAGCAAAAGCAATTTTTTTTAATAAAACTATAACATATTTTCAACAATACAGAAATGGCATGTAATTGGTAGGTAATGACCACATTCCAAATGTTCAATATTTTCAACCATAGAAATGGCATAACGATCACATTCCAAATGTTCCTTATTTTCCTGTTTATATAAATGGAATGTAATAACGACATTCCAAATGCTTATTATTTTCCTTTTTTTATGTTTATATTATTCAATTAAGGAGTTCCAAATAGGCTGCAATATGTGAACCAAATAGTATGAAATTGTTGGAGGAAAATATTAGAAAGTATTAATGTATTCTAATGGCAGTGCTGGGACTTTATGAAAAGAGTGAAAATAAAAAATATAAATAAGTGGTTGGCAGCGTGAATAACGTGAATCACACATTTTTTGTGTGAGGTGTTTTTGCAGAGTCTTGCGAGAATGCGAGCGCGACGAGCGCAATGAAAAATGGAACCTTTTGTGTAAGCAGGAGCAACGTTGGTCATGCACAAAAGATGTTACGTACAGCCTTTGTTGAACATTATAAGGGTCTCACTCTACTCCAAAACTACAGGTTTCTTTCAATATACCTTTTTCTTATTATGGCACGCAAGCTCCGCAAATTCCTGCGTAACGTCCCCATATTAAATTGCGGCTGTGCACCATACGGAAGCCTAGTGGAGTAGATAATATTTTTCAAAATATTTTATTTATTTATTAATTAATTTTATATATTGTTAATTTATCGACAGGTTTTGAACCAGTGGTTTATCTTGTTTTGAAAATGAACCAGTTTGGAACGGTCGACCAAATACTCTCTATATGATTTTTTCGAAAATTCTCAGGAATTAACAAGTTATAGATCACAAAAGCTTGAATTCGAATAATTTTATATATTTTATTCATTTATTAATTAATTCTATATAAATAGTAAATAAGTTATATATATATATGAATGATTGATTGAGGTTAATATGTTTTATATAAAACATGAATTTAGAAAAAGATAATAATTTTGTAATATATATAATGAATTATTTAATTTATAATTAAAATATTTTACACAAGTTTTATATTTAATTATTATTATTTGATTGTTTTTTAAATAAATTGGATAAAAGATTTTGAAATATTTAATTTTTTAGATAGATATTTTAATTTTTAACATTTGAAAATATAATATATATGTAATTCTTATCTAATAATAATATTAATTATCTTGTTTATGGGTTGTTGGATAGATAGTGATTAGGTACTTTGTTAAGATATTTTTGATGTGAAATGACTAGTTCAATTCCCTGCCCTAATCAACTATAAAGATGTTATCTGGCTAAACTTAAAAAAAAAAAAAAAAATTATTATTATTTTTAATTTATATAACCACATTATTTCATTTTCTCAATCATTATATTTAAAATAATATAATTAACTATAATTTATCAATAACATAATTCTATTTCTAAACCTATAATTATAATTATAATTTACATTTCATTTAATAATATTATAATATAATATTAAGACTAAAATTAATATAAAATTATTCCATAATATTTTAATAATTTTTTATTGTTTATTTTGTTCATACAAATATATATGGTATATAATATTTTAAAATATTTTTATAAGTAAAATATGAATAACAATTGTATTACCAGAGTTTAGTTTTGTTTATTTAATTAGATTTAAAGGGTGTTTTTTGTAAGTATTAAACAACTACCAAAATATCATGTAATAAAAGAATCTTCCATAATTGTGACATAATTTTTAGAATTTTATGCGATAATAAAAGAATCTTCCATAAGTGTGGCATAATTTTTAGAATTTTATCGATAAAAAAAAACTGACATTTTATAAGACTTAGAAAATTAAAGATGAAAAGTATTTTTTCTCGTAATATGTTAAGTATACCCCCATCAAATTTTAATTTCAAAAAATGGTCGTAATGATAATATTATAACTTTTTAATTTAGTAAAATTATTATGATATTAAACACTTCTTTCCATGTTTTTTTATATAAAATAAAATTAAAAAATATATATTACAGTAAATCAAATTTAATATGATGATCATCATTCTTCTTTATCGATACTATTGTTAACATATTTTACAAATATATAAATAATCAATGTAATTATTTCTATTTAGAATATTATAATATTTAAAAATAATTTATTATAATACTTAGAAATAATGGATTAGATTCTCAAAATAAAAACCAAAACATTTTTATGTGAACCAAAAATATTTTACTGACTAAATACTTTTTTCAATGCAGTTCGCTCAACACTTTGGCATTTGCAAAAATACTGAAGAAGTACGATAAGGTAGTAAAGTTAGAAAATAATAATTATGATTATAGCATTCGCTATGAAAATGTCTGTTAGTAAGACCAATGTCTGAATTGTTTCTGCACAGGTTACAGGAAAAGATGTGTTGGATACTTACCTGAGAGCCGTTGAAACTTCATATTTCTCAAGCTCCGACAAGGTGCCAAGACTCTCCTATCTCCATTAAAATGCAATAATTTTTGAACTTGTTGAATGAGGAAAGTTCTGAGTTCTTGACACTGGAAAACTCTGCATTTTATTTTTCTGTGAAATATTGTTACTGAAGGTTGTGAGCTTAGTGGGGAAAGTAGAGGCTCTGTTCACCAAGCACTTCAGCAAAAACGACCGAAGAGAAGCCATGGTCTGTCTGAGACCTTCTCCCAGACCTGACTCCAAGAAAAAGACATTTTGTTTAGGTACATATATTTACCTGAAATCTCAATTTATTATTCCCAAGCAAAGTATTCAGTTTAGCTACATATATTTACCTGAAATCTCAATTTATTATTCCCAATTTCGGATTCATCTTATTTATGTTGATGTGAAGATCGATGTTTTGAACTCTCAACTAAGGTTTATTATCAAGATAAAAGTATTGAAGTTTATTATCAAGATAAAAGTGTGGTAAACCTCAATTAAAGATACAAAACCTTATCTTCAAATCAATATAGATGGGATAAATCTAGAAAATATATTACAACAAGCTAAGAATCTCAGAAATCTAAAATTTAAGAAACAAAAAAAGTGTGATAAACCTCAATTAGAGATACAAAGTTCAAATCAACATACAGGGAATAAATCTAGAAAATATATTACAACAGGCTAAAAATCCCAGAAATCTTTAATCTAACCTAAAAAAAGATGAATAGCTGTTGTTTTGTAACTGATAAAAGGCAGGTGCTTTACAATCTTTAATGGAAACAGGTAGTTCAGTACGCCCTTTTAATGAGCAAAACATTGGTGTTTAGGTTTTTTATAAAAAGTTTATGTGTATATAGAAAGTGTACATTAATTTGTGTGAGAGGTTTAGTTAGTGTACATGAATTTGTGTGAGAGGTTTAGTTAGTGTACATGAATTTGTGTGTGAGGTTTAGTTAGTGTACATTAATTTGTGTGACAGGTTTAGTTTTTATTATATTTTATGTTCAAACTTTTGAAATAAGTTCAGAATAAAGGTCGAAACTAAAGTAAATCTTTAACAATACTAAAATCATTTTAGTTAATTAATCATAAGAAAATGACACATATTAGTGCGTGCCTCTCTCCCTGAATCAAGTGATATGGGGAAGTTGGTTTCAAGACCCATTATCTTTATAAATTTGCAATTGTTTAACATTTTTTATTTATTTGTGTAACATGTTCTAAAGACACCCTTCTTGCAGGAATCTTTACTGGCTGTTCATGGAGTTTGTTCTTCACACTTGTTCTTGTGCTTTCTACTCATTCTCAAATTGCAGACTACTTGGAAAGCTCAAGTTTCAGAATAATTGTTTATCCAGTTTTCAGGTATTATAGTTTTCATACATATAAAACACAATTCATTTCAAATTTTATTTGCAAACCATAAACATATATATATATCAACAAGTTTTTTCAAGACTTTGATAGAAAAAAAGTCATTTAATCTGGAAAGAATATCAAACAAACTCTTGTCCAAAAACAGTATTCACCTACTAATTTATATAAATAAAGCAAGTTTTAAATACAATTTTCGGTATGTTAAAACAATAAGAAAGAAAAAAATTATTTTAACCTTTATGAGGCTAAAGATCTTATAGAACAGATTGCTTTTTCACCTTTTTCTGTGAAGCCTCACAATAAATGCTCCCAACTTGTACACAAACCCCTCGCTAAATAGATTATCCCAAGAACTAGCTGCCATAATATCTGTGTAACTTTCCCCTATTGTATTTGAAGGCCTTGTATTCTAAAATGAAATGCTTTTTTTGTTTCCACTTTTCAGGAAGAACAAAAAATACATAATCTTTCCTCCTTAACTTAGCAATTAGAACTTGAGCTCTCCAAGAAATATTGGACTCTATGTATGTTTTTTTGTTGATGATTATGAGTGGGATTAAACACTTCAATAGAATACTTTTTCTTTCTCCCTAGTTCCTTATCCCAAATACTCTTGTAACTTATCCATAACAAAATCTTTTATCTCTTTATAGTCCATTTATATTATAATCAAAGCAATAGATTATGAGTGGGATTAAACACTTCAATATAATACTTTGTCTCTCTCTAGCTTCTTATCCCAAATACTCTTATAGAACTTATCCATAACAAAATTTGTTATCTCTTAGTAATCCATTTATATTATAATATTATAATCAAAGCAGTAGATTATCCACAAAATGAGTAACAAAAAATATTAAAAAACATACAAACATTTTTTAAAGAAATCAGATAAGATACTTAACTATCCATACAAACATGTATACTACCATTAATACTTTACAATGCAGTAGCGGGATGTTTTTTGTTTTTTTAATCTCTTGGTTTGGTTTCTGCAACTTGTTTTCTGCTAGACTATGCCTTTAATTCGATGTTGTTTGATATGTCTACAGCACATTTGCCTTGTTGCTTTTCCATACTTACATGTATGGTCTCAATTTGTACCTTTGGGAGAGGAAACGAATAAATTATGCCTTTATATTTGAATTTGCACCTAGTACAGAAATGAGATGTCTTGAAGTTCTGCTTCTTAGTACTGGTCTCACAACGATTTTCACAGCATGTGTATTTTCCCACCTTCTCCTGATCACATCAAGAAGTTCAGCCTTAGTCAAAGAGGGACAATTAATTCCCATTACCAGTTTTTTGGTAAGTAGTTGTCATCATCCTGATATTTTCAATTCTTTTATGCCCAAGAGAATTCAATTATTTTTATATATCTTCTTATATAATTACCAATATTATAGCTTATTAATTATTCAAATTCATTTTACTGCAGGTGCTTTTATTGTTTATTGTTTTACCATTCAATATTTGTTACAAATCAACTCGATATTATTTTCTTCGATGTGTATGGCGTACTATATGTTCCTCATTATACAAGGTAATATCCATAAAATCGATCCTTTCATATTCATTGATGCTCATAGTATCTAAAAATTAAAACCAGTGTACATTTATCTTAGACAAAATAGCAAAGGCACTTTTTTAAAGACAGTTTACCTAAATTCTTTAAAACAAAATCATATTGGGTTTTAGCTTAGAGTTTGGTTGGATCCTGAGATTTCCAATTCCTTTAAATATGGTGGAAACATGAGGAAAACCAAATAAAACCATGAACAAAACTATGATTTTTACTCTTATGTAATAAACCCTCAAAATCAATACATTTTGAATAAATTTTATCTTACTCAGTAGGACACCTTGTCTCTATTTAAATGTTCTTAGTATATTTCATAGTTTTTAACTTTTAAAATATGTGTTTTTCTATGATTTATTTTGATTTTACTGAGCTATATTGACAGGTTAAGTTTGCTGATTTTTTCCTGGCTGATCAATTCACTAGTCAGGTGCTTAAATCTTTTCTCAACATACTTTTCATGGCAACGATGAAACGTAGAGATTGAATGCATCAATTACTTCTTTTATTGCAAAGAATTCCATCTATTATATTTCTATTCTTGTAGATCACAGCGTTACGAAACCTTGAGAACATTTCATGCTACTACGTCAGTCGTTACTATAATGGTGGTGCAGCTAGCTCAGACATATGTTCTCAAAACCATGCTATTCAGCATTTCGAACTATTTGTTGCAATATTACCTTATTGGTGGAGATTGTTGCAGGTACGTAAAGTTACAGCAGCATTTTTCTTTTATTTTAATGAATTGACAATTCAGTTGAAGTATCAATTTTTTTAAACATAACTTTTTTCAAAGTTTTCCATTATGTAAAAATGATTTTCTAAGTGTATTTTTTAAAGCTTTGTTATATATATATATATATATATATATATATATATATATATATTGAATATGTAATTTTAAATTTTGTATTTGGAAAAGTGTTTGTATTTTAATTATTAATTTCTTTTTCATTTTACAAATTTAGAATTAATAAAATTAAATATATAATTGTATTTTAAATATTTAAATTAATATTTTTATTTATATCATGTTTAAATAATATATTAATATAAATTAATAAATTAATTCTAATTTATTAATTAAAAATAGAATTTTAATTTTAATTGATATTAATCATTATTTTATAGTTATTTAAATTAATTAAAATATACAGTGCAATGGGGTGTCCATTGATGAGGCATTGGGATGTGTGGGAAGGGCTATTCAGCACATGCCCTTTTTTTGACTTTGGTTATGCAATTCTTAATAGGTGGATTACATGTGCTAGGTCTTAAGGAGTCATTTAATAATGCATTGCGAATTGATGTCATTAACCACAACCTTAATGACTATGTTTCAGAAACTTGGTTGGAGGCTCAAGTGATGACGTTTGGATACTCTGTAGCGACTATGTTTCAGAAACCTGGTTGGAGGCTCAAGTGATAACAACTGGATACTGTGTTGCATTTATATGTTATGATGGTAGTTGGGATTATTTTAGATTTCTCCAAGAGTGACTCCCCTTGCTGAGCTCGAGTATGAGCGGGACTATGGAGTATATGCGGTTCTGGGTTGTGAGGTTGTTCGCAAACCGGAGAGATAGTGCAGCGACCATGGTAGAGTGGTGAGGGACAGTGTTAGCCCTGTTGACTGGGAGTTGTTTGTGGTGGTTTTTGTGGGTAATTCATACTTGAATTAAATTATTTCACTCTAGTTATTTTTTTAGTTGCTTCATTTTTTTGGTACACCTGGACAATGAAGTTTGGGTTTTAGCTCTGAGGATTGCAAAGTAATGGTTGAGCATGCTTTTGTTACAAAATTCGACGAAGTGTCGCAATTGTGTGTGGACAGGGTAGATTTTTAGTCTGGTTCTATGGATAGTAACCGTTTATTTGGGTGGATATAGGCTTTTGTTTGCCCAAATCCTTTTCTTCTCTTGTGTGAGGCACAATATAGGTCCCCTTGTGATGGAGTCAGAATTGACAGAAGGTTATAATGTCTTACATTTGAACCTGGCCCAGACTACCCAGTGGCGACTTATCTAATTCTAGTTAGTCTACATAGCTTGGGGTGGGATCGGTGGAATATCGTTTATGCTCTAGTTGGAGGAATGGTCCATGCCCACCAAATTTGTATTCATTTGTGTTATTGAAGTGTTTTCTAGAACACACAAAGATTCTAGTGCAAAAGGAGGTGGGAATTGGCTCTTTGTAAGAAGGCCAGCGGGATTAACATGCGTAAAGTCCAGCACCGCCAAATGTCTCAACACCGGGGTCTTGGCAAGATAGTGGATCCTGCGTTGCCATACTCTCTCTCTTAGTATGATAGCCCCACTTCTGTGGATGTCATGGTTCACATTTTTCAACCACTACATAATTCGATTGTCTAGCTTGACCAAGCTTGCCAAGATGACCATAATGACATCCTGGACTTCAAGGAACACCTCTAGCGGAATTTGTGGCAAACACATGACAAATTGGTGGGCCTTTGGGCAACTCCAAGAAAAGTTGGAGCAGTTGGAAACTCAGATTTCTCAGGTGGAGGGCCATGTCCATTGCAAGTTCAAACCCCATCTCCTCTAGGTTCAACTCTAGAACATTTAATTCTCAATAAATTCAGATAAAAAATAATGTGTTTTGGTTGTTTAGTTAGTGTTAGTAGATTACTATCTTTTTGGCAGTACATTTTGTAGTTTATACTTAGGCATGCCTTGTTCACCAATAAATCTAGTAAGAATGAGACCAATATTTTTTTGAGAAAATCCATGAAACAACTTACTCTTCTAAAATAATAAAAATCCTTAATTAAAATATACAATTTAAAATTTATCATTTTGACAACAACAAAATTAACATAAATCTATATTAATTATTTAATTATATTTTAAATCCTTAATTCAATATTTCAATTTATATTATTGTATAAAACCTAATAATTTTAATTTTAATTTACTAATAATAATTTTGTTATTATTGAACTCTCTTTATAATTTTTTTTATAATCATATTGTATAGATTATATAAATTTGATGTTATAATATTTTAAAATTAGATAGCTATATTATATTTAGTTATTTTAATAAGGTGCTATAATACTAGTAATTTCAAATATCATATTTATTTATTAGTTTATATTTATTTTAATTTGAAATTTATTTATTTTTTTTAGATAATTTATTTAACATAAATTTAATGTTTAAAATATTATAACTTTTTTAATTTAATCCTTAATTGGCCCAAAATTATCCCGCTCATTTTTCAATTTCACTAAATTCAATACATATAAATAACAACAAATGTTTACAAAAGATTTTTTGGCGAAGATCACATGAAATACCATTTGTCGACAGTTTCAAACCAACAAAGATAATGAAACTAGGTAAAATATAATAGCTAAAAAAACAAATATTTAGGCGTTTCAAATTTATAATAAAGTCATTATTTTTCATGATTAATACTATGTAACCATTATTCACTTTTCCCTACCATAAAGGCAGTGTCTAAGGAGGTGGCGCGATGATAGGAAGGATCAATCACAGATTGCCAATGGTGGAAAGTATATCTCTGCGCTTATAGCAGTCCTGGTAAGGCTTACATACGAAACCAATCAAACGAAGCTATGCCTCGCATTGTACATAGTATCTTCTACCATCGCCACTGTCTATCAATTTTATTGGGACGTTGTCATGGATTGGGGTTTACTTCAACGGAAATCTGTGAACCCTTGGCTCAGAGATCAACTCATATTGAAGAGCAGAGCCCCATATTTTATTTCGATGGTAAATTAAACACATTTCATATTTTTATCTTAATTGTTTTTTATAACCTAAGTTGCCTGCTGAAAAATTCTACATGTGATGGAGATTTCGTTTTGGTGTGGTGAATTAAATCTTACAGGCTGCTGATGCACTGCTTCGATTAACTTGGCTGTATTCATTAATATTACATCAAGTCTGCGGTTTTGAATCCATTGGCCGCAAGCACTTAGACTTTATTTTTGGAATGGCAGAAATTGCTCGCCGTGGCATGTGGAATTTTTACAGGTTTGTGAAACTAAAGGAAAGAGTATTCATGTAACTGTAATTTGGTGTGGCCAACCTATGGAATTTTGAATTTCTGTTTGAAGATATTCTGTATCAATCTACGACCTGCTATTTTATATTTTGTTTCTGTTGAAAATGTATGTGCAGAGTGGAAAATGAACACCTAAACAACGTGGGCAAGTTCAGAGCAGTGAAAACGGTCCCATTACCATTTAAAGACATTGGTCAGGAGGGATGAATATTTATTTTTATATCATTGTCCGCAAAGCTGTGATGAAAATGAGCATCTCAACGGCTTCGGCAACCTTAGAACAGCTTTCCATTGCCATTTAAAGACATTGATCAAGAGGGATAAATTCTGATTTATTTTTTATATGGTTGTTCACAAAATTATAATCTATCCTGTTTTATCTCGTTTTTCACAAAATTGTGATTTATCCTTTGTATTTGTAAGATTGGAGGAATATGAAATGATATCACTGGGAAAGTGCCAAATTTTTTCTTTCCCAAATTAAGATTTTCTTAGGCAATTTTTAATTGTAACCAAACACATGTATATGAAAAATTGTTTTAGGTAAGATGTTTAATACCATGCTTTTTAAATCCCATCAAGAAAGAGTTTATAATATGATTAATATAGATCTATTTAATTTTCGATCTACTAACGGTAGAGATCAGATTTTTCAAGATGTAAGCCTTTTTCTGAGTGCAAACTTTGAGCTTGGAGAGATTTAATTCCTTTAGGCTCATGTTAGATCTAGAGTTAGATGGATCTATGTTGGTTTCAAACAAAAAACTATTAAAATGCTTTAACTATATATATATATATATATATATATATATATATATATATATCTAATTTTATTTTCTTCACTTGCTTTATATAATATATACTTAGTTGACCTAGAAATATTTTATTTATGATTCATATTCTCTACATTCAAATGTTAATACATGCTCCCACATATTTAGAAATAGAAAATATATATCATAAAATTTTCTCTCTCTCTCTTTATATATATATATATATATATATATTGAAATGTTGCATATCCCTGTCTCTCTTTCTATATATTATTGGAAGTAATGCTTCCATGATTTCCAAGTTGTGGTGAGTTGTTATTGTGAGTATCTAGGTGTGATTTTAGAAATAGTTATTTCCCTATGTGTGTCAGTTCTCTATGAGTCATAGATCCACCTTCTCTGGATCTTATTATCTAGAAGTCGGTGATCTAATTCTTATATATGTAACTGCTTTATGTGATCAAAGAATACATTTTGTGTTTGGTGTTGTGTGTTTAATCGCCCTGCTCTCTCTCTTTCTCTCTCTCTCTCTCTCTCTTTTCTAACATGGGACCAGACCCTATTCTGGCTTGATTCCATTACGGGAAAGACAGGAAGATGAAGAAAACTTGAACGTTATTGAGTGTTATTATTATTGTATATACATTATTAGTATAAATCTGTTTGTTGCGCAGTTTTTTTTTTTTTTTTTTTTTTTTTTTTTAATTTCCTGTGTGTATTTGTCGTATGCGCCAGAGAAAAGAACCATCATTAAGGATATTTTATCGTACTATACCTCTAGTTTCTTATTTTCATGGAATGACATAAACTGCTACCATAAGTCATGGGTATCTTGCAATATTTAAACTAGATGTGTTGTGTGGATTTGTCATTGAACGTGCTAACAGGAAGATTTGGATTAATGTTTGGATGTATATGAATATGATTACTTTGAAACTTTTAGATCCTATTATTTTTTCTACTAGCATCACCTATGATTTTCGCAACATTGAGGCTTGATTCAACGTATACTCTTCTTCATGCAACAATATTAAATGCCCTATTACCAATAAGATGCCGAGTGATGAGCTCCAGTATTGCAGCAATGATGTTGCAACTCCTAGGGCTACCAACTTTACTTCATCAACCTGGGGTTTATACAAACGTAGAGGTGACAGCGATGTATACACAGTAGATGCAATTGTCTACTCTTGTCACTTTTCAACTAGGGCGATAGACCACTAGGGTTTTTCAAACCAGTATTCTATTGACTACAAGGAGTCTGACTACTAACAACAGATGGAAAACTATATTTAATGCAGAAAGGAAATGCTACCTACTCTAGGAAATGAAAATTTTGAATTGGAAAGTGCTATGAAGTGACATGAAATTATCTAGTTAAGTATTTGTACATATTACTTGCAAAAGAGACCTAATTTAACCTTACATTCTAGCATCTAGTTATCTAGACTAAGTAAGCATGGAAATTATCCTAAACCTACTATGATTGTTGTGTATATGTACTAACTAGATATTGCATAAAAGAGTCTTTTTATTTTAAATTTTATAAATTTAAATGCTAAGTGAACTAATCTAATCTTTTGTAGGGGAGAAAGGCATGGGGAAATAGGTCTAGAATGGTACTGAGGGTATGGCAGCCAAGTGGAGGCCTAACCCAAGCTCAGATGATCATTTTTTTTCAATTCATGCTTAAAATAGGCTACTACAAGGTTTCTTGTAGTACTATAGGATGTCTTGGTTTAATACAGGAAACATGTTGAAATCTATAGGAAGGTAAGAGAGGTGGAATAAAGTGTGGGAAAGGTGTCTGATAATGGCATAAGGCATAGATGAGGTGTACACTACCCAAGGCTCAACCTAACTCTTCAAGGTGGTTGGATTTGCTCAAGGAAGATGTCCACTTTGCTACAAAGCATTAATTTGGATTAGGGGTTGGTAGACTTTGGCAGTATGGGTGAAGAAGAATTGGATGAGGTTGTTGAAATGAGTTCTCCCTGCAGATCAAAAACTTCTACAACAGCAAACATTCTTCCTTTCAGTTATGCATAACTTCATTTAAATATGGAGAAGATGAGTTGAATTTAGGAAAAAACAAAGTTATTGACGTCTAATGGACAAATCTGTGAAATTCAATGCTTTCTAGACTACAACAACTTCAATAAACCAAAATGACAATTGCATGTACTTCTAAGGAATTATAAACAATAATATACTCAATCAAGAACCCTAGCCATCCAATGATCTAAAGAGACAAATCTGTTCTTGGAGCTATGAGAGTGGGGCCCTTAAACCATGATCCCATGAGGAAGATGAGGAAGGGGCCACTATCACAAGATTTTTTGAAGTATTCACTTTCACTATTGTACCATTGATATACCTTTTAAACTAATGGAAGCAAAACTAAATGATCATTCAAGTACTTGTAAATGAAATAAAGCATAAATAACTTCATCAGCTAACTATGAATGTAATTTAAGCATACATATACAAAAATAGGAACCTATGCCACCAGGGTTGGGCCCTAATTCAAGAGCTTCAACCTCTGAGTCAACTCAGTGCCGGATCAAGGAAATGCTTCTCATTCTCATCAAAATGTCAAAAATACATAAGAGTAATGAGTCACAAACTCTAAAATGCCTCTTGGCTACCATATAATGTCGAATCCTAAAGAGGCCCTAAGCCTTATTATTTATACAATTGAAGCTACCAACAACTTCCTTAAAAGTAGGGAGGCTTGGCTCCCAAACTCGAGATTAACTTGTCTTCAACTATCACTGGCCTGGCTACTAATGAACTTGGTGGGCTTGGCTGCTTGTAAGTCTGAGATGATGAGATATGGTAGAGGAATCTTCGAGTGATTGAGTTAAGGAGGGAGATCCAATCTCCTAAAATCCCTCTTTCTTGTCTACTTCGAGTTCTTATACTTAAATTACCCAAAAATTGCTCCAAATCCTGCAATTAATGCACATTAGGCCACTTGACATAACATCTCACCTTTACCCTTCTCACTAAGAAAAATATAATAAAATATGTAAAATAATGTGAGAAAAGTTGATTTTAATAAACTGGAGAGTGGCATTAAGGCCCATATAATTTACCTATTGATGAGCCTCATCATCACCCCCCTACTGAAAGTGTTGCTCATCCTCTGAGCAACTTAGTCTATGTCCATGTCTTTCATAGCTCTTGTGGCCTCTCTGACATCTCAGGCCTCTGTTGATGGAGTTTCCTCTTGTGGATAAAACCCTGCATGCTTCTCTATTTCCTCCCACTACTTTCTTTCTTCTTCCTCCTTTTTACCTTCTAACATACCCAATAGAAAGGGTGTACTGAGTTTCAAACCAATCCAATTGATTTTGAGTCTCTGTAGTGCCTTCTTATACAGTGGAGTCCTTTCTAGTGCATCTCTCATTCTTTTAGGGGAATGATACTCCTTAATCCTTAGGTTGTATGGTAGGGTGACCCATCTCCTTTTGCATGATTGATGGCTTTCATCCCCTAACAATCTCAAGGTGTCCTCAAAATGTGTAACTGCTTGCTCTTGTGTAGCTAGGTATCTTGGTGCAAGTTAGGGATCATTGGCGATGATGTTGTGGGTGCTAATGACAACCATAGAATTGATATGTTCTGCTATGATGTAAAGGGGCTCTTTTTCTTCTCTTTCCAACACCCTCTTCACCTCCTTAGCCCTGGCCTCCTCATGACTCATCCATGATGTAAGGGCCATTAGTTGTAAGTCCCCCAACTTTGCATTGGGGTCCCACACATTCAAGTCTATTAAGGCCAAGTTGTGTAAGTAGAATTCAGATATCTTTTCCTTATCCTCTAGGGTGCTTTGTTCACATAGCTCAATGAACTACCTATAGTTTTGGAAAGGCATAGTCCCCATTATTGCTAGTGTCTTTATCTGAGATTACAACCATTGATCTTTGAGGTACAAGGCATATGGATTTGGCGGCATCCTACACTAAAGTGCCTCCATGGAGTTGCTTGCCATGGTGGCCAATTGGCTCTCTTTTTCCTATACTTGCCTCCTTAGCCATGTGTTTTTGTCTCTAGTTGAGATCTCATAATTCGTTCCCTGTCTCTTATCCTACTCAACTGTCTTACCATCTCCAGTAGCTTCTTTTCCATATGGCCCACATCCTCTACATGATTTGTTTTAGCAATTTTCATCCAGTGATGTGTCCTTCCTCCCTCCTTCTCAAGCCCAAATAAGAGAGGGATTGAAAATTTCCATGGTATACTCTGTCTCCCTCAATGAATCTGTAGTAAGAGCTCAGATTTGGATGTGGGCTAGGTTCCTACAGCTCCTGGTATTCTCCCTTAGATGTCTTTGAGGCATCTTCCTCCTCCTGCACTTATGTTGTTTCTTCCTTGCCTTTCCTCTATCCTTGTTGTCCTTCCTTATGCTTTCTCTGTGTTTCCTATAGTGCTGACAGAGTTTCCTGTAGGATTGTCTGTGTTTCCTATAGGAGGTTTTTTCCTTTTTGAAATGGGATCAAAGGTTATTTGTTTTGCTTTGCTAATTCTGACCTTCTGACAGACCTCCTAACATAGGTGATGGGAGACTTTGGGGAATCCTATTTTGATGTTCCCTCTTCACCTTTTATTTCTAGGGAGACTAGCTTTTCTTTCTCTTTTGGTGAGTCCTCAATAATGATAGGAGTCTTGGTGGGTTTTTGTGGTCTCCCCTATTTGATACTAGTACTCCTCCTTGTTTTGAAACATAGGGGAGACCGCCTCTATCTCTTCCCTTTTGATTTTATAGGTGTGCTTCGGGAAGTCAAGGTAGAAGCTACCTCCCTCTCAGTTAAATCAGGAGACAACCTTGGAGACTCCTCCCTTTCCTTGGTGTCTTACTTAGAGCTTTCTTTTTCCTCATGTTCTTTCTCTTCACTTTTCTCTTCTTCTCATTCTTCTTTTGCTTCTTCTTCCTCTGTTTTCTTTGTTTCTGCACCCTCATCTTCCTCTGGGTGTTATCCTTCCTCTTTAGGTTCTTATTCTTCCTCTTCAAGTTCTTCTTCTGCCTCCTCTTCAGCACTAGAGGTATTTTCCCTGTAACACGCAAGGGCTTATATATCAATCATAACCTCTCTATCCATGTCTCTGAATGTGGACCATTGAATGGGGATTCTGAGCTGGCTAAGGGCATCCTCTAGTATTAGCTTAATAGGTCCATGGTGTGCCAATTGTTGATGTTCAATATGTTGGACTTTTAATCTCATGTCTATTATTGATTGCAGTAAGAAGTAGGGTATACTGAATCTTCTATCAGTGGGTATCCCCTCTCCAAATATCAACTCATGGAGGAGCCTAAATTTATAACCATAGACTATACTAAGCCTCCCTTCACAAGAGATATATTTGAGAATATGGTAGCTTACCTCATTCCAAGAGTAGGGAAGTCTTTCTCTTCTTATCCCATTTTTATCGTCAATTGGCTCTTCATCCCTTAAGAAGGAGTTTTTCTTTGCAAAAGTGCTTGCAGCCTTATCCTCCTTTCTCCATGGCATCCCTTGAGGAAATGTAGTGATTCTTCTAATTACTTTAGGAGTAATTTTAATTGACAGTCCTCTTACCACCATGGTAGCATTGATCCTATCCTGAGGGTTAAGTGCCATGGAAAACTCTTGAGCTACATCATCATCATACCCTCTGAGTAGCTCAAATAATCCCAACCAGTTATGTATTCTGAATATTTCTACCATAGGGGGATGGAGGAGTATTCTAGATGTCTTCGTGGGCTCCCTTTTGTTAAAACCTCCTGTCATTTTCCTTTTTTAGTTGGCTGAGTGTAAGCAGTTTGGTAGGCTTAGCTTTAATTATTAGGGTGATTAAGGGTGATGGGTGGTTGCAATTTTTCTGTATCCCTACACAACCTTCAAACTGTTCAAAATTCTTCTTCTTTTTTTTTTAACTCCGAGGCCCACTGTTTTGACTTAAAAACCAAAATTTTTCTGTTCCTAGCTATCAATTCAAAGCATAGGAGATATGGGCCACCTACCTTTCACTATGATGCTTTGGATGAGGATAATTTCTGAGCAGTTGGACCCTATGCACCTCCTTTTAGTGTTCTCTATGAATTTCCATTGTTTCTTGTAGCTCCCTGCATTTCCTGTAGTTGTTGTTTCCTGTAGGGTGGTTGAAATAGGTTTTCCTCCTCGATGGCTCTCCAAGGTGGTCCCAACCCTCTCTGATCTTCGAAATGAACAAATGGTGCATGATATTTTGAAATATTTTCTTTTTATGGTCGATTCCTTGGAGCACTGTGTTGGCTGGAAGTGTACAAGATTTCCTCTTATGGACACTACAGAAAATCCCTGTGATTAGCGTCCCTTTTTACTTCTTTTTTTGCATTTAGAGCCCATTTTTGGTGCTATTTGCATCCATTTATCAAATATGGTGCAAAACTTGACAGAAAATTTGCATCAAGTTTTGCACCAAATCTTACACCAAGTTTAGCACCAAGTATTGCAATAGGTTTTGCACCAAATTTTATGCCAAGTTTTGTATCATCCTTTGCACCAGGTTTTGTTCTAGGTTTTGCATCAAGTTTGACACCTAATTTTGTTTGACATACTTTTGCATCCTCATTTGCATCCAGTTTTTGCACCTACACTTGCATCAAGTTTTGCATCGACTTTTGCACCCTTTTTTGCATCCTTTTTTAAATCATTTTTTGCATCCATTTTTGCATCCCTTTTGCGCCAAGTTTTACATCGAGTTGCGTGTCTAGTTTTGCATATAATTTTGCATCTACTTTTGTTGCATCCACTTTTCCATCTTGTTTTGCATCCATATTTACATCCTCTTTTGCATCTATTATTGTGCCCACTATTGCATCTAATATTTTTGTGCCACAATTGGCACCTATTTTGGCACCTCCTTTTGCACCCAATTTTGATTATAATTTTGCATCCATGTTTGCATCCTCATTTGCGTCTAGGTTTTCATAAAATTTTACATCTATTTTTACATCCCTTTTTGTATCCACTTTTGGATCAGGATTTGCATCAAGTTTTGTGTCTCGTTTTGCATCTACTTTTGCATCGACTTCTATTGCATCCACTTTTGCATACAATTTTGCATCCACTATTGCACCCATTTTAAAGTCCACTTTTTACATCCCTTTTTACATCTTCGTTTGCATCATAGTTTGATTCTTTTTTTGCATCTATCATTACATCCACTTTGTTGTGCCACAATTTGCACCATGTTTTGCACTTAATGTTGTACCCACGTTTGCTTCCAATTTTACATCCATGTTCACATCCTCTTGCATCAAATATTGCATCTCTTTTTGCCTCCACTTTTGTGTCAGGTTTGTGCATTGGGTTTTGCATCTCGTTTTGCATCTACTTTTGCATCTACTTCTATTGTATCCATTTTTTGCATCCAATTTTGTTTCTCATGTTGCATCAATATTTGCTTCCACTTTTACATCCCTTTTTGCATCTTATTTTGCATATTTTTTTTGTCTATTGTTACATCCACTTTTGTTGCACCATATCTTGCACCTACCATTGAAACCACATTTGCTTCCTCTTTTGAATCCACATTTGCACCCTCTTTTGTGTTCAAGTTTGCATCGAATATTGTGTATGTTTTTGCATCCCCTATTGCATCCACTTTTGTTTCATCCATTTTTGCATCTAATTTTGTGTCCATTGTTGCACCCATGTTTGTGTCCATGTTTACATCCATTTTTTCATTTTATTTTGTATCCATGTTTGTCTCTTTTTTGCATCTAAGTTTGTGTCCTTTTCTGTGTCCGTTGTTGCATCCACATTTGTTTCACCACAATTTGTGCCAAGTTTTACGCCTACCATTGGACCCATGTTTGCTTCCACTTTTTCATTCATGTTTGCATCCAATCCTACCACCCTCAAGTTGATCTTGGGCCTTAGGTTCATGAGATAATATCCTTTTCTCGGCTTTCTGAATTGCTCTTTTAATCTCATTTTATTTGTAGCCTATACCCTTAAAGGTTGAGACTAAATGCTTCTTTTCTTCATTCAGATGATCAGCGTTAGAAATTCGAAGGGCCCTAATAGCAAGAGTGTTTAGAACACCAAGTTTCTGGGCTGGATGATGGTGGGAATCAGCGTGGAGGTAGTTTTCTGTATGGGTTGGCTTCCTAAAGACTTTATGCCCTATGGAGCCATCCTCTTTCCTCATGATGAGGATGTCTAAAAAAGGGATGCTCATTTTTTCTTCAAGCTCCATAGTGAATTTAATTTCTGAGGAGATGGAATTTAGGTGAATAAAAAACTTGTCAAGCTCTGCTTTACCATGTGTCCATTTAATATTAGTATCATCGACGAATCGCTTCCACCATGTTGGTTTCAAAGGGTAAGATTCCAGGGCCTTCTTTTCAAAATATTCCATGTATAAGTTGGCCACGATTGGCGAAAGGGGGGATCCCATTGCCACTCCAGATGTCTGTTCATAATATGTTCCCTAGAAGGTGAAAACTGTTGATCGCAAGCAGATTTCGGCCAACCTTGCAGTCCCTGGATCAGTAACCTCTTTTATAACCTGAATGGCTTCTTCAAGAGGAATCTTGGTGAATAAGGATACTACGTCAAAGCTAACAAGGATGTCATCACGTTCTATCGTCTCCTTCTTAATGAGATTCACAAAGTCATGGGAGTCTTTGATGAAAGAATCAGTGTTTCCGACAAGGGGCTTGAGGATTTTAGCAACATACTTAAGGAGTCATTTTATAATGCATTGGGAATTGATGGCATTAACCACATCCTTAATGACTATGTTTGAGAAAATTGGTCGGAGGCTCAAGTGATGACGGTTGGATACTCTATAGCGACTATGTTTCAGAAAGCTGGTTGGAGGCTCAAGTGATAACGGCTGGATACTGTGTGGCATTTATATGTTATGATGGTAGTTGGGATTATTTTAGATTTCTCCAAGAGTGCGACTATGTTTCAGAAACCTGGTTGGAGGCTCAAGTGATAACGGCTGGATACTGTGTGGCATTTATATGTTATGATGGTAGTTGGGATTATTTTAGATTTCTCCAAGAGTGACTCCCCTTGCTGAGCTCGAGTATGAGCAGGACTATGGAGTAGGGAGTATATGTGGTTCCGGGTTGTGAGGTTGTTCGCAAACCGGAGAGATTGCGCAGCGACCACGGTAGAGTGGTGAGGGATAGTGTTAGCCGTGTTGATTGGGAGTTGTTTGTGGTGGTTTTGTGGGTAATTCATACTTGAATTAAATTATTTCGCTCTAGTTATTTTTTTTAGTTGCTTCATTTTTTTGGTACACTTGGACAATGAAGTTTGGGGTTTTAGCTCTGAGGATTGCAAAGTAATGGTTGAGCATGCTCTTGTTACAAAATTCGACGAAGTGTCGCAATTGTGTGTGGACAAGGTAGATTTTTAGTCTGGTTCTATGGATAGTAACCATTTATTTTGGTGGATATATGCTTTTGTTTGCCCAAATCCTTTTCTTCTCTTGTGTGAGGCACAATATAGGTTCCCTTTTGATGGAGTCAGAATTGACAGAAGGTTATAATGTCTTACATTTGAACCTGGCCCAGACTACCCAGTGGCGACTTATCTAATTCTAGTTAGTCTACATAGCTTGGGGTGGGATCGGTGGAATATCGTTTATGCTCTAGTTGGAGGAATGGTCCATGCCCACCAAATTTGTGTTCATTTTTGTTATTGAAATGTTTTCTAGAACACACAAAGATCCTAGTGCAAAAGGAGGTGGGAATTGGCCTCTTTGTAAGAAGGCGAGCGGGATTAACATGCGTAGAGTCCAGCACCACAAAATGTCTCAACACTGGGGTCTTGGCAAGATAGTGGATCCTGTGTTGCCATACTCTCTCTCTTAGTATGATAGTCCCACTTCTGTGGATGTCATGGTTCACATTTTTCAACCACTGCATAATTCGATTGTCTAGCTTGACCAAGCTTGCCAAGACGACCATAATGACATCCTAGACTTCAAGGGACACCTGTAGCGGAATTTGTGGCAAACACATGACAAATTGGTGGGCCTTTGGGCAACTCCAGGAAAAGTTGGAGCAGTTGGAAACTCAAATTTCTCAGGTGGAGGGCCATGTCCATTGCAAGTTCAAACCCCATCTCCTCTAGGTTCAACTCTAGAACATTTAATTCTCAGTAAATTCAAATAAAAAATAATGTGTTTTGGTTGTTTAGTCAGTGTTAGTAGATTACTATCCTTTTGGCAGTACATTTTATAGTTTATACTTAGGCATGCCCTATTCACCAATAAATCTAGTAAGAGTGAGACCAATAAATTTTTGAGAAAATCCATGAAACAACTTAATCTTCTAAAATAATAAAAATCCTTAATTTTTTTTATTAATTAAATATACAATTTAAAATTTATCATTTTGACAACTGTAAAATTAACATAAATCTATATCAATTACTTAATTATATTTTAAATCCTTAATTCAATATTTCAATTTATATTATTGTATAAGACCTAATAATTTTAATTTACTGTTATTATTGAATTTTTTTATCAATTCTTTTATAATCATATTGTATAGACTATATAAATGTGATATTATAATATTTAAAAACTAGATAGCTATAGTATATTTAGTTATTTTAGTTAGATGATAAAATACTAATAATTTCAAATATCATATTTATTTATTAGTTTATATTTATTTTTATTTGAAATTTATTTAATTTTTTTGAAGTAATTTATTTAACATAAATTTAATCTTTAAAATATTATAGATTTTTTAATTTAATCCTCTAATACAGTGATTAATTATTAATTATTAATTATAATAATGATCAAAATTCGCCCAATACTATCCCTCCCATTTTTCAATTTCACTAAATACAATACATATAAATAACAACAAATGATTTGAGCCAGTAAACAGAAACAGATAAAAAAGATAATGAAACTTAGTGAAATATAATAATGAAACTTAAGTGAAATATAATAGCTAAAAAACAAATATTTAGGTGTTTCAAATTTATAATAAAGTCATTATTTTTCAGGATTAATACTGTGTAACCATTATTCACTTTTCCCTACCATAAAGGCAGTGTCTAAGGAGGTGGCGCGATGATAGGAAGGATCAATCACAGATTGCCAATGGTGGAAAGTATATCTCTGCGCTTATAGCAGTCCTGGTAAGGCTTACATACGAAACCAATCAAACGAAGCTATGCCTCGCATTGTACATAGTATCTTCTACCATCGCCACTGTCTATCAATTTTATTGGGACGTTGTCATGGATTGGGGTTTACTTCAACGGAAATCTGTGAACCCTTGGCTCAGAGATCAACTCATATTGAAGAGCAGAGCCCCATATTTTATTTCGATGGTAAATTAAACGCATTTCATATTTTTATCTTAATTGTTTTTTATAACCTAAGTTGCCTGTTGAAAAATTCTACATGTGATGGAGATTTCGTTTTGGTGTGGTGAATGAAATCTTACAGGCTGCTGATGCACTGCTTCGATTAACTTGGCTGTATTCATTAATATTACATCAAGTCTGCGGTTTTGAATCCATTGACCGCAAGCACTTAGACTTTATTTTTGGAATGGTAGAAATTGCTCGCCGTGGCATGTGGAATTTTTACAGGTTTGTGAAACTAAAGGAAAGAGTATTCATGTAACTGTAATTTGGTGTGGACAACCTATGGAATTTTGAATTTCTGTTTGAAGATATTCTGTATCAATCTACGACCTGCTATTTTATATTTTGTTTCTGTTGAAAATGTATGTGCAGAGTGGAAAATGAACACCTAAACAACGTGGGCAAGTTCAGAGCAGTGAAAACGGTCCCATTACCATTTAAAGACATTGGTCAGGAGGGATGAATATTTATTTTTATATCATTGTCCACAAAGCTGGGATGAAAATGAACATCTCAACGACTTCGGCAACCTCAGAACAGTTTTCCATTGCCATTTAAAGACATTGATCAAGAGGGATAGATTCTGATTTATTTTTTATATGGTTGTTCACAAAATTATAATCTATCCTGTTTTATCTCGTTTTTCACACAATTGTGATTTATCCTGTGTATTTGTAAGATTGGAGGAATATGAAATGATATCACTGGGAAAGTGCCAAATTTTTTCTTTCCCAAATTAAGATTTTCTTAGGCAATTTTTAATTGTAACCAAACACATGTATGTTAAAAATTGTTTTAGGTAAGATGTTTAATACCTTGCTTTTTAAATCCTATCAAAAAAGAGTTTATAATATGATTAATATAGATCTATTTAATTTTGGATCTACTAATGGTAGACATCAGATTTTTCAAGATGTAAGCCTTTTTCTGAGTGCAAACTTTGAGTTTGGAGAGATTTAATTCCTTTAGACTCATGTTAGATCTAGAGTTAGATGGATCTATGTTGGTTTCAAGCAACAAACTATTAAAATGCTTTAACTATAACTATATATCTATATATATATATAATTTTATTTCTTCACTTGTTTTATATAATATATACTTAGTTGATCTAGAAATATTTTATTTATGATTCACATCCTTTACATTAAAATGTTAATACATACCCCTCATATTTGGAAATAGAAAACACATGTCCATAAAATATAATCTATCTCTCTTTATTTATGATTCATATTCTCTACATTAAATGTTAATATATGCTCCCACATATTTAGAAATAGAAAATATATATCATTAAGATTCTCTCTCTCTTTATATATATATAGATATATATATATATATATATATATATATATATATATATATATATATATATATATATATATATATATATAATTTTTGAAATGTTGCATATCCCTGTCTCTCTTTATATATATTATTGGAAGTAATGCTTCCATGATTTCCAAGTTGTGATGAGTTGTTATTGTGAGTATCTAGGTGTGATTCTAGAAATAGTTATTTCCCTATGTGTGTGAGTTGTCTATGAGTCATAGATCCACTTTCTTTGGATCTTATTATCTAGAAGTCGATGATCTAATTCTTATATATGTAAATGCTTTATGTGATCAAAGAATACATTTTGTGTTTGGTGTTGTGTTAATCGCTCTGCTCTCTCTCTCTCTCTTTTCTAACATGGTATCAGAGCATATTCTGGCTCAATTCCATTACAGGAAAGACAGGAAGATGAAGAAAACTTGAACGTTATTGAGTGCTATTATTATTGTATATACATTATTAGTATAAATCTATTTGTTGCGCAATTTTATTTTTTTAATTTCCTATGTGTATTTGTCGTATGCGCCAGAGAAAAGAACCACCATTAAGGATATTTTATGCTACTATACCTCTGGTTTCTTGTTTTCATGGAATGACATAAACTTCTACCATAAGTCATGGGTATCTTGCAATATTTAAACTAGATGTGTTGTGTGGATTTCTGGTTGAACGTGATAACGAGGAAGATTTGGATTAATGTTTGGATGTATATGAATATGATTATTTTGAAACTTTTAGATCCTATTATTTTGTCTACCAGCATCACCTATGATTGTCGCAACATTGAGGCCTAATTCAGCGTATACTCTTCTTCATGCAACAATATTAAATGCCCTGTTACCAATAAGATGCCGAGTGATGAGCTCTAGTATTGTAGCAATGAAGCTGCAACTCCTAGGGCTACCAACTTTACTTCATCAACCCGGGGCTTATACAAACGTAGAGGTGACAGTGATGTATACACAGTAGATGCAATGGTCTACTCTTATCACTTTTCAACTGGGGCGATAGACCACTAGGGTTTTTCAAATCAGTCTTCTATTGACTAGAAGGAGTCTAACTACTAACAACAACTCGAAAACTATTTTTAATACAGAAAGGAAATGCTACCTACTCTAGGAAATGAAAATGTTGAATTGGAAAGTGCTATGAAGTGACATGAAATTATCTAGTTAAGTATTTATACATATTACTTGCAAAAGAGACCTAATTTAACCTTACATTCTAGCATCTAGTTATCTAGACTAAGTAAGCATGGAAATTATCCTAAACCTACTATGACTGTTGTATATATGTACTAACTAGAAATTGCATAAAAGAGTCTTTTTATTTTCAATTTTATAAATGTAAATGCTAAGTGAACCAATCTAATCTTTTGTAGGGGAGAAAGGCATGGGGAAACAAGTCTAGAATAGTACTGAGGGTATGGCAGCCAAATGGAGGCCTAACCCAAGATCAAATAATCATTTTTTCTCAATTCATGCTTAAAACAGGCTACTACAGGGTTTCTTGTAGTACTACGGGATGTCCTGGTTTACTATAGGAAACATGTTGAATTCTATAGGAAGGTAGGAGAGGTGGAATAAAGTGTGGGAAAGGTGTCTGATCGTGGCATAAGGCATAGATGAGGTGTATACTACCCACGGCTCAACCCAACTCTTCAAGATGGTTGGATTTTCTCAAGGAACATGTCCACTTTGCTACAAAACATTAATTTGGATTAGGGGTTGGTAGACTTTGGCAATATGGGTGAAGAAGACTTGGATAAGACTGGTGAAATGTGTTCAGTCTGCAAATCAAAAACTTCTGCAACAACACACATTCTTCCTTTCAGTTATGCATAACTTCATTTAAATATGGAGAAGATGAGTTGAATTTAGGAAAAAACGGAGTTATTGATGGCTAATGGAAAAATCTGTGAAATACAATGCTTTCTAGACTACAACAACTTCAAGAAACCAAAATGACAATTGCATGTACTTCTAAGGAATTATAAACAATAATATACTCAATCAAGAACCCTAGCCATGCAATGATCTAAAGAGACAAATCTGTTCTTGGAGCTGTGAGAGTGGGGCCCTCAAACCATGATCTCATGAGGAAGACGAGGAAGAGGCCACTATCACAAGATTTTTTGAAGTATTCACTTTCATTATTGTACCATTGATATACCTTTTAAAATGGAAGAAAAACTAAATGATCATTCAAGTACTTGTAAATGAAATAAAGCATAAATAATTTCATCAGCTAACTATGAATGTAATTTAAGCATACATATACAAAAATAGGAACCTCTGTCGCCAGGGTTGGGCCCTAATGCAAGAGCTTCAACCCTCTAAGTCAACTCAGTGCTGGATCAAGGAAATGCTTCTCATTCTCATCAAAATGTCAAAAATACATAAGAGTAATCAGTCACAATGTCTTAGCTCTAAAATGCCTCTTGGCTACCATAAAATGTCGAATCCTAATGAGGCCCTAGGCCTTATTATTTATACAATTGAAGCTACCAACAACTTCCTTAAAGGTAGGGAGGCCTGGCTTCCAAACTCGAGATTAACTTGTCTTCAACTATCACTGGCTTGGCTACTAATGAACTTGGTGGGCTTGGCTGCTTGTAAGTCCGTGATGATGAGATATGGTGGAGGAATCTTAGAGCGATTTAGGAGTTAAGGAGGGAGATCCAATCTCCTAAAATTCCTCTTTCTTGTCTACTTCGAGTTCTTGTACTTTAATTACCCAATAACTGCTCCAAATCCTGCAATTAATTCACATTAGGCCACATGACATAACATCTCACCTTTACCCTTCTCACTAAGAAAAATATAAAAAAATATGTAAAATAATGTGAGAAAAATTGATTTTAATAAGCTGGAGAGTGGCATTAAGGCCCATATAATTTACCTATTGATGAGCCTCATCATCACCCCACTACTAAAAGTGTTGCTCATCCTCTGAGCAACTTAGTCTATGTCCATGTATTTCATAGCTCTTGTGGCCTCTATGACATCCTAGGCCTCTGTTGATGGAGTTTCCTCTTGTGGATAAAACCTTGCATGCTTCACTATTTCCTCCTACTGCTTTCTTTCTTCTTCCTCCTTTTTACCTTCTAGCAATTCCAATAGAAAGGGTGGACTGAGTTTCAAACCATTCCAATTGATTTTGAGTCTCTATAGTGCCTTCTTATACAATGGAGTCCTTTCTAGTGCATCTCTCATTTTTTCAGGGGAATGATACTCCTTAATCCTTAGGTTGTATGGTAGGGTGACCCATCTCCTTTTGCATGCTTGATGGCTTTCATCCCTAACAATCTCAAGGTGTCCTTAAAATGTGTAAC
This sequence comes from Pinus tabuliformis, assembly GCA_031772625.1. Lineage (NCBI taxonomy): Eukaryota > Viridiplantae > Streptophyta > Pinopsida > Pinales > Pinaceae > Pinus > Pinus tabuliformis. Next base: position 1,387,095,195 of record CM062818.1, on the reverse strand, counting down.
TGCTTGCTCTTGTGTTTCTAGGTATCTTCGTGCAAGTTAGGGATCATTGGCGATGATGTTGTGGGTGCTAATGACAACCATAGAATTGATATGTTCTGCTCTGATGTAAAGGGGATCTTTTTCTTCTCTTTCCAACACCCTCTTCACCTCCTTAGCCTTGGCCTCCTCATGACTCATCCATGATGTAAGGGCCATTAGTTGTAAGTCCCCCAACTTTGCATTGGGGTCCCACACATTCAAGTCTGTTAAGGCCAAGTTGTGTAAGTAGAATTCAGATATCTTTTCCTTATCCTCTAGGGTGCTTTGTTCACATAGCTCAATGAACTGCCTATAGTTTTGGAAAGGCATAGTCCCCATTATTGCTAGTGTCTTTATCTGAAATTACAACCATTGATCTTTGAGGTACAAGGCATACGGATTTGGCGGCATCCTACATTAAAGTGCCTCCATGGAGTTGCTTGCCATGGTGGCCAATTGGCTCTCTTTTCCTGTACTTGCCTCCTTAGCCATGTGTTTTTTGCCTTTAGTTGAGATCTCATAACTCGTTCCCTGCCTCTTATCCTACTCAACTGTCTTACCATCTCCAGTAGCTTCTTTTCCATGTGGCCCACATCCTCTACATGCTTTGATTTAGCAATTTTCATCCAGCGATGTGTCCTTCCTCTCTCCTTCTCAAGCTCAAATAATAGAGGGATGGAAATTTTCCATGGTATACTCTGTCTCCCTCAATGAATCTATAATAAGAGCTCAGATTTGGATGTGAGCTAGGTTCCTGTAGCTCCTGGTATTCTCCCTTAGATGTCTTTGGAGCATATTCCTCCTCCTGCACTTATGTTGTTTCTTCCTTGCCTTTCCTCTGTCCTTGTTGTACTTCCTTATGCTTTCTCTGTGTTTCCTATAGTGCTGACAGAGTTTCCTATAGGATTGTATGTGTTTCCTGTAGGAGGTTTTTTCCTTTCTGAAATGGGATCAAAGGTTATTTGTTTTGCTTTGTTGATTCTAACCTTTTGAAAAACCTCCTAACATAGGTGATGGGAGATTTTGGGGAATCCTATTTTGATGTTCCCTCTTCACCTTTTATTTCTAGGGAGACTAGCTTTTCTTTCTCTTTTGGTGAGTCCTCAATAATGATAGGAGTCTTGGTGGGTGTTTGTGGTCTCCCCTATTTGATCCTAGTACTCCTCCTTGTTTTGAAACATAGGGGAGATTGCCTCTGTCTCTTCCCTTTTGATTTTACAGGTGTGCTTCAGGAAGTCAAGGTAGAAGCTACCTCCTTCTCAGTTGGTTCAGGAGACAACCTTATAGACTCCTCCCTTTCCTTGGTGTCTTACTCAGAGCTTTCTTTTTCCTCATGTTCTTTCTCTTCACTTTTCTCTTCTTCTCCTTCTTCTTTTGCTTCTTCTTCCTCTGTTTTATTTGTTTCTGCACCCTCATCTTCCTCTTTAGGTTCTTCTTCTTCCTCTTCAGGTTCTTCTTCTGCCTCCTCTTCAACACTAGAGGTATTTTCCTTGTAATACTCAAGGGCTTATATATCAATCACAACCTCTCTATCCATGTCTCTGAATGTGGACCATTGAATGGGGATTCTGAGCTGGCTGAGGGCATCATCTAGTATTAGCTTAGTAAGTCCATGGTGTGCCAATTGTTGATGTTTTCCCTCTTGGACTTTTAATCTCATGTCTATTATTGATTGCAGTAAGAAGTAGGGTATACTGAGTCTTCCGTTAGTGGGTATCCCCTCTCCAAATATCAACTCATGGAGGAGCCTAAATTTATAACCATAGACTATACTAAGCGTCCCTTCACAAGAGATATATTTGAGAATATGATAGCTTACCTCATTCTAAGGGTAGGGAAGGCTTTCTCTTCTTATCCCATTTTTATCCTCAATTGGCTCTTCATCCCTTAAGAAGGAGTTTTTCTTTGCAAAATTTATTGCAGCCTTATCCTCCTTTCTCCATGGCATCCCTTGAGGAAATGTAGTGATTCTTCTAATTAATTCAGGAGTAATTTTAATTGACAGTCCTCTTACCACCATGGTAGCATTGATCCTATCCTGAGGGTTAAGTGCCATGGAAAACTCTTGAGATAAATCATCATCATACCCTCTGAGCAACTCAAAGAATCCTAACCAGTTATGTATCATAAATATTTCTACCATAGGGGGATGGAGGAGTATTCTAGATGTCTCTGTGGGTTCCCTTTTGTTAAAACCTCCTGCCATTTTCCTTTTTTAGTTAGCTGACTATAAGCAGTTTGGTAGGCTCAGCTTTAGTTATTAGGGTGATTGAGGGTGATGGGTGGCTACAATTTTTCTATATCTCCACACAACCTTCAAACTGTTCAATTTTTATTTGTTTTTTTTTATTTGTTTTTTTATTTTTTTATTTTTTTTAACTCCGAGACCAACTGTTTTGACTTAAAAACCCAAATTTTTTTGTTCCTAGTTATTAATTCAAAGTATAAGAGATATATGGGCCACCTAACTTTCACTGTGATGCTTTGGATGAGAATAATTTTTGAGTATTTGGACCCTATGCACCTCCTTTTAGTGTTCTCTATGAATTTCCATTGTTTCTTGTAGCTCCCTGCATTTCCTATAGTTGTTGTTTCCTATAGGGTGTTTGGAATAGGTTTTCCTCCTCGATGACTCTCCAAGATGGTCCCAACCTTCTCTGATCTTCGAAATGAACAAATGGTGCATGATATTTTGAAATATTTTCTTTTTATGGTCGATTCCTTGGAGCACTGTATTGGCTGGCAGTGTACAAGATTTCCTCTTATGGACCGTTGGCCCATCGTTAGCTATCATGCAACCTCTCCTCGTAATCATCACCCACTCTCCCATAACTTAACTTGACCACCTTTTCAACTCATTCCTCTTTGATGTGATGGTGCCACATGTCAGGCTAACTAGGAGTTCACTTTTTGTTTTCGAGTTGAGGGTGGCCAAGTTAACTGGCCACCTCCAACTTATAAAATCGACTTTTTCATTTTCCTACACTTTTACTATATCGTACCTAGGGAAGAACTCAGATGAGGTGCCATACCTGTGCCTTCCTTTGCTTGGTTGCTACATGCTGGAGGATGGCTCTGATGTGCTTCTTTTTGTTCAAGTAAGTTATTTTCCTTTGGTCATTTTTCTTATATTTCTTCTTGTTGATGTGGTTGTCCTCTTTGTTACTGTGTGCAGGTGCTTGGTCTTGATGTTGATGTTGCTAAGCTTTGGATTGGAGTCACAGTGTTTGCAAGGGTGCTGGAGCTCCTTGATTGCCTTGGTGCTAAAGGAGAGTGCATGGAGAGCTGTTGTTGTGAGAGCACAGGTTGCTACAGGGTTTCCTGTAGTTACTATAGGAAACCTGTAGCTACCTTTTTCATCATATTTTTCTATTTTTTTTCTTGGAGGAGGAATAGGTGGTGATGTAGGAGTGGAAAGGATGGAAATGGGGGAGATGGAGTGGTAGGTGAGTGAGGCCAATGATGGCATGGCCCTTGGAATTTTTTAATATATATATATATATATATATATATATATATATATATATATATATATATATATATATATATATATATATATATATATATATATTTATTTATTTATTTATTTATTTATTTATTTATTTATTTATTTATTTATTTATTTATTTCAGTGGTTTTTAATGGACACAGAGGGTGGTATGGTAATGAGTTGGTGTTGGGTGAGAGATGGTGAGGTACATGGTCCCATCTTTCAACCAAGAACAGGAATGCATCATCATTTCCCAACTGGAATTCCATTCTTTTAGAGTTCTAGGACATCCTATAATACTCCAGGAACTCTTGTAGTAACTATAGGAAATCCTGTAGAAGTCAGAAAATTGCCTACAAACTGGTTTTTGATGCATGGAAGTGAGTGTGGATGATGGAGAGAGGTAGGTATGGGGGATATTAAGTGAATGAAGGAAGAATTGGATGCTTCTTGGCTTGTTGTCCTCTGAAATTTTTGTCCTCAATTCCCTTTAAAAACTTGCAAAAATCACAGACTTTTATTAGTGGGTAGGTTTGAAGTCCCTGCCATGTTATTTTGTTATTTTGTTTTTCTCTTTTTCTGTTTTTTTTGAAAGGCACACTGGTTGCCTCAAGGGAGGTTTTCAACCTATCTACCTTCCCTAGGCACCTCAAGGGAGGTTTCACCTAGGGATCTTTTTATTTTTCATTTTTTTCTCACTCTTGGCTGCCTCAAGGAGGTTTTCAACCCAAAAGCTGGCCTCAGGTGCCTCATAGAGGCTTTCACCTAAATCCCTTATTGTTTTTTTCTTTTTCATTTTTTTCAAAAATAAAACAATCTTCAAGAATTTGGTGAGTTGGAAGCTAAGACACTTCCAAGCACATTCACTTCCTTACTAATGGTACTGATGAACTCTTCCCTTGAAAGAGGTCGTTTATAGGTTTTCAATTTGTATCCATTGACCAACAAGGGAATACCTTCTTCATTAATGGTCCTTACTTGAAAAACCCCATTTCCATGGCACTTCTCTATTGGATATGGGCCTAACCACTTGGTCCTCAATTTTCCTTTGAAGTCCTTGAACTTGGAGTCATATAGTAGAGCCCAATCACCTTCTTGGAAAACTTTGTATTTGATTTTTTTTCATGTCAAACCTTTCTTTGTACTTGAGTTACCTCTGTGTGTAGGAGGGCCTGCATCCTGAATTCATCTAAACCATTGAGCTAGAGAAGCCTCTCTTGTTGTGCCCTTGTAAAATCCAATTCCAACTACACTGCCATTCTCAAAGTATTGTACTCAAACTCAATGGAGAGCAAAGCTTTCTTTCGATAGACCAAATCATATGGGGTGAAGCCAGTGGTTGTGTTCCATGTTGTATTATAGGCCCAAGTAGCCTCCATTATTTTGTCAGCCCAATATTTTCCACTTGCTTCTCAAAACCTTTGTGAGAATTCCTTTCAATTCTCTGTTGGTAACCTCTACTTGTCCATTGGCCCGAGGATGGTAAGGAGTTGACTTCCTGTGCTTGATCTTGTTCGAACTCAACATATTCTCAATCAGGTGTGAGGTGAATTGAGTGCCCTGATTAGTTACTAGATCTCTAGGGTACCCAAACTTGTAAAACACATTCTCCCTTAAGAAATCAACCACTTTCTCTTCTGCTACTACCTTTACAACCTTGGTTTTATCCCACTTTGTCAAGTAATAAGTGCACACAATTATGTACATTTTTTCCCTGATGGTGGATCAACGGGCCCAATGAAATCCATGCCCCACTTGTCAAATGACTCGAGATTTACTTGAGGTTGCAAAGGCATGTCATCCTTGGGAGTAGGTTTTCCCATTCTTTGGCACTGGTCACATCAACCGGTATATCTTCTTGCATCTTGGTGGAGTGTGGGCCAGTATTAGCCAACTTGCAGTACCTTGCAGGCTGTCTTCTTGGCTACAAAGTGAACTCCACAAGGCCAATCATGACATGCCAGAAGGATGTAAAAGACTTTGTCCCCCCGAAACATCTCCTTAGAATTTTATCCGGGTCTAGATTGAATAGGTTGCCCCCAATCCAAGCGAACAGTGTGCTCTTTCTTATAATTCTGCTCATTTCCTTGGAGGACATATTTGGAGGGAACTGTGCAACTACTAAATAGTTGGATATGTCAGAAAACCATGGAGAGAGAACTGAAATAGAAAATAAATTCTCATCTAGAATTTGGTCATCAACCATTCCTTCCTCACCTGCAGGCAAAGAAATTCTAGACAAAAAATCTGCAACTACATTTTCTCTACTAGGCTTATCAATGATAGTTAGATCAAATTGTTGTAATAAAAGAAACTATCTAATAATTATGGCATTCACATTAGGATTGTTCATCAAATATTTAATAGCAACATGGTCAGTATGTACAAAGGTATGGTAACCAATGACGTAATGTCTAAATTTATTCAAGGAATGGACAACAACTAGGATCCCTTTTCAGTCATAGTATATTTCAATTCGGTCTTGGATATATGTTTTCTGACGAAATAAATGACATAAGGTAACTTGTCATCTATCTGACCTAGAATTTATTCTATATCTTTTTCAAAGGAATCAGCATGGATGTGGAAAGGAAGAGCCCAATTTGGGCCTCGAAGTATAGGTGTAGTAGTCAACTTGTCGTCTAGGGTTTCTAGGGCTTCTTGGTAGCTTTCTGACCAAAAAAATTTAGAGTCCTTAGCCAAGTCCAAGAAAACGTGAGGCTAATTTGCTGAAGTCCTTTATGAATCTGCTATAGTATCCATATAAGCCCTAGAAACTTCTGACAACCCTTTGCTTCTGAGGAGTAGGGACCCTCTTTATGATAGCAATTTTATTTGGGTCCACTTGCAGTACTTCCTAAGTTATTGAGTGACCTAGAATAGTCCCTACATTCATCAAGAACTCACACTTTTGAAGACTAAGGGATAATTTCATTTAGATGTAATTGTTTAGTAATTTCACCAAGTTAGAGAGATCCTCCAGGAAATCACACCCATAGGGAGTGAAATCATCCATATAAATTTCTACAAAGTCATGGACTAGCTTCACAAAGATACTCATGATTGCCCTCTAAAAAGTGGTAGGGGCATTACATAATCCAAAAGGAAAGACCCTATGAGCAAAGGTTGTTGGGTGTGGAGCCTGATTATCTTCTTTATTCATAGGTATCGCCACAATGGACCTAATTTCGTAATGTGGCAACAACGCAACCCGTTTATGTGCACTGCCAGGGGGGTCCAAAGGGGGGGCGATGACGATTATTTAGAGCCCCCCTTGGCAGGGTATTGGGGGCAGTGCCCCCGAAGCTAAAAAATAGATGTAAAATTTCCTTGTAAAATGTTTTAATTTCGTAGTCAATCTGGGCCGTTCATTAGGGGGAAATCTCACAATATAAGCTATGCTTAATTTAGGGTTGTTTAGCCCTAGAAGGTAACCCCTCGCTCTATATGAGGGAATTGTATTGCGGCTATGTAGATGCATATTCTGAGTGAGAAAGAGGGAGGAGATTGTGTGAGAGCGTAGAGGGAATTACAACGAATTTGTTATAGGTTGTATCTCTTCATTTTGCTGGATAATATAAAAGGAAGGACTGGCTATTTCTTCGTGGATGTAGCCCAAATTGGGTGAACCACGTATATCTGTGTCTCTCTTTTTTTATGTGTTTATATTTTTGCAATATTTTATGTGTTCCATTTCTCTATAATATATAATTTTCCAACAAAGGTACCCCAAGGACAAGTGAAGGTGGTTTATATTGGTCCTCTGGGTTGATCTAGATCTCATTGTAACCATTGAATCCATCTAGGAAAGAGAAGAACTTCTTTCCTGCAAGACCATCCAAGACTTGGTCAATGAAAGGTAGAAGGAAATGGTATTTTTGGTGGCTTTGTTTAACTCTCTGTAGTCCACAAAGATCCTCCATTTTCCATTCGTCTTCGTGACCAAAACCAAAGGAGACACCCACTCACTATCTGAGATGGGGTAAATGAACCCTGCATCCAACAACTTCTACAATTCTTCTTTAACTATATCTTTGAGGGATGGGTTCATTCTCCTCTAAGGTTGGTGAACTGGCTTGTAGCCTTCCTTGATGTAAATGTGGTGAGTACACACCGAAGGGTGCACTCTCTTCATTTCCTTATAAATCTAGGCAAAGGCATCCAAATGCTTTCTTATCATGTCACATAACTCATTTTCCTGATGTGCAGAGAGAGAGAGGGGTTTATTTTCAATGTTCTTTATGGACCAAATTATATCATCTTGACATGAGTAGTACTTCAGCTAGCTAGGTACAAATCAGTCCAAGGGTTATCTTCAACTTTCTTTACTAACTCATCAAGAGACATGGTGTTGGGGGGTTGATTATGGAGGATTTGATCAATCAAGTCGTATTCATCAATTTGCCCCCCTCCTATAGTAGCATCTATGGTATAGACTGGGTAAGAGGTGGTAGAGTAGACTTCATCTTCCTCCTCCTATTCCAACCATAAAGGTAAGTCATGCTCTAAAGATGGTTACGCAGGAGGGTATAAGACCAATTATTTGGACAAATGTCGATTCCCAGCCCTACAACTTATGTACAATAGTGGCTAACCATGCCCTTCCAAGGATTAGAGGATAACCACTAAAATTGGTCTTAGCTTAGAGAACTAAGAAGTCAATAGGGTATTCCCAGGAATCAATTGGAGACCATTACATCCTCACCAACTCCCTCAGGAGCTAGTGTGGATCTATCTACAAGCTACAAGACGGTTGTGGTCTTCCTTAATGATCCTTGGAGTTTCAGTTTAAGCATAGTCTCCTTAGTCATCACATTGATGGAAATTGCAAGATTGTTTAAGGTATGGGAGAAAATGATACCATTGATGTGTACATCTACTACCGAACTTCCAGGGTCTAGATACTTCAAGGAATTCACTTGCCCTGACATTAAGTCAAACAATTGTTCGATGGCGTTAATGGTAGGGGTATATTTCTTTTTCCTCCCAGGATGTTTGAAGCATTTCTCCTTGATTAACTTGTTATAGATGGGGGCATCCTTGATAGCTTGGAGGAGTGGGATTTTGACACACATTTTTTCCAATTCACTCAAAAGTTTAGTTTCTTTAGGGGTGTGTTGGATAGGATGTATTAATATCTCAACAAAATGAGGTTGATTGGATTAATGAACACTCTCCTCCTTTTTCTCTTCAAGCTCCTTAGGTGGAGTTGGAGGTTTATTATCTAGAAGCACTCTTCCAGACCTGAGGTTGATTTCTTGAATTTCCGTAACATATGCAAGGTAGGATGTCTCTCCACTATAGACCTATTATGCTTGTTTGTTGTTGGGTTTAGATTTGGCCTAGTAGGAATTTGAGGTTGCTTAGGTGGAGTAGGGTGATGGAGATGTGGTTGAGATGGAGGTGGAGGAAGTAAGGATGGAGATTGGTTGTATGGGGGCCTCCACCCTTATGTTGGTGTATTCCACTGAGGTTGTGGGGGAGCATATGGCTGAAATGATTGATTGACATGTTGGGAATGATATTGAGGTGAAAAAGACCAAGGAGAAGGTGTGGACCATGAAGGATGAGTAGGAGGACACCAAGGGGGAATGGATGCATTTTGGTTAGGGTTGTAATATGAATAGGACACCCCTTGCATGCCTTGCTAGTATGGTCGAGGTCCTTGAGGCCTCCTTTGGTTGATATAGCAGAGTTGTTCAGTCATACCTTTAGTTCCTTGATACACAAAATTCAATCTAGGTAGAGAAGGTTGCTTGTCTGCGGAGTGGTTCTCCTCAGAGACTGAGAAAATCTCTATAAGATTCAATGGGCATTCATTTCTAGGGTGCATTCTGGTGCATCTAGGGAAAAATACAACTAAGGCTCTTTCTGCTTCCTCCTGCTTCCTCTTGATGTACATGGTGTCCATTTGCAGAGAAAGGGTATGTAACATTTCACTCTTAAAGTCTTCCAACATGTTCCCCATTTCACTTTTGATGGATGTGTTAGAAAAGGAGGAACTGGCCAAAGCTTGGCTATCCCTACCCTTCTTTCTAGCTGCCCTAGAATGATTTTTGAAAACTCTCTTGATATCATCATATGATAATTGGTATATGTCCCCTCCTAACAACATGTTTAGGGTTTCTAGGAGATCTTCCTTGATCCCTCTAAGAAGGACTAGCTTGAGTGATTCAGGATCGAGAGTGCATCTGGCCTTTTTGTAGCTAAGCTGTAACCTTTCCTCATAATCTTCCAAAGATTCATCATGTCCCAAGGTCATTCTAAAGATTTCGTCTTTGGTGTCTTTGGACCTACAATAATCCTTGTACTTATTATTGAAGGCTTGTTGCATTTGAGTCCAGGTAGTGATGTTGTCCCTAGGTAAACCCATGAACCAGTGCAAGGTTGCATCCTTAAGGGTGGATGGGAACAATTTGAACTTCTAGTCATTAGAGGTATAATCATAAGTTCTGCATATGAAATCAAACTCAAGCAAAAAGGTATCAGGGTCCTTTAAGGTTAAGCCATGGAAGTGAGGAAGGGTAGAGGGACTTATGTTTTTCATCCTAGCATCTCCATTAGTTTCTTTGATGGGAAAAGCACGCTCAGTTCAGTTTTCATCTCCATTTTATTTTTCAATCCCATTTCTATTTTTAGCCATGGTGTAGGTTGGTGGAATTCTTTCTTTTTATTCTTCCCCAATAGGATCTTCAAAGATCTCTGGTTATTCGTGTAATGGGTCCTCCAGCTGACAACCACTGAAGAAGAGGGAAGGTTGGATGTTAGATGGTGTGGGGGTATTTTGCAAAAATTTTCCTATGTTGTCTCTACTCCTATGAGGCATGAAAGGAATTTGGTTTTTTTTCTTTTTTAGGGTTTTTTCATAACTACTTGCATAATGGAAAGAAAGAATAATTTGCAACTATTTTTTGAATGGAACTACTTGCAAAATGGAAAGAAAGTAAAAGTTGCAACTATATATTGAATGAAAAACAAAACGAAAGTAGTAATTGCACCTATTTACTAAATGTTAAATGGAAAGGAAAGCAGAAATCACATCTACTTAGAAACCTCCCTAGAAATGGCGCTAAAAAGTGATGAGCTCCAGTATTGCAGCAAGGATACTACAACTCCTAGGCCTACCAACTTTACTTCATCAACCCGAGGTTTGTAAAAACTTGGAAATGACAGTGTTGTATACATAATAGATGAAATGGTCTACTCTTGTCACTTTTCAAATGGGGCAATATACCACTAGGGTTTTTTAAACCAGTATTCTATTGACTAGAAGGAGTCTGACTACTAACAAGAAATGGAAAATTATATTTAATGCAGAAAGGAAATGCTGCCTACTCGAGGAAATGAAAATGCTGAATTGGAAAGTGCTATGAAATGACATGAAATTATATAGCTAAGAATTTGCACATATTACTTGCAAAAGAGACCTAATTTAACCTTGAATTCTAACATCTAGTTATTTATACTAAGGATGTAAATTATCCTAAACCTACTATCATTGTTGTATGCATGTATTAACGAGAAATTGCATAAAAGAGTCTTTTTTATTTTCAATTTTATAAATGTAAATGCTAAGTGAACCAATATGATCTTTTACAGGGGAGAAAGGCATGGGGAAATAGGTCTATAATGGTATTGAGGGTGTGATAGCCAATTGGAGGCCTAGCCCAAGCTCAAATGATAATTTTTTCTCAATCCAGGCTTAAAACAGGGTTTTACAAGGTTTCCTGTAGTACTACAAGATGTCTTGGTTTATACAAGAAAGAGACTGAAAGTTATAGGAAGGTAGGAGAGGTGGAATAAAGTATGGGAAAGGTGATTGATGGTGAGATAAGGCATAAAGGAGGTGTACACTACCCAAGGCTCAGACCAACTCTTCAAGATGGTTGGATTTTCTTAAGGAAGATGTCCACTTTGGTGTGTTAATGAAGGGCTTCCAATCGACACTCCTATAATTTGTTAGCAGCCTCTTGACTAGGGAATAAGATAAGAGAAGACTTATAGCAAGTAATAAGTGAAGGAGTGAGTCTTTCCTTGACCACGGAATGTGTGACCGAGTCTTCCTTTCCTACTAGTAATGAGAATATAAATAATATATCTAGTTTACCACAAAGGTAAAGTGAGTACAGTAAATAATAAATATGGTGCTTGTTTCTTTGCAAATCATCAATTAAAAATCGGTAACATGTCTTTACATCATTTACCAAAATAAACGTTTTCAAATAAATAGTAACGCATGTTTTAATTGGAGCAGACGCCTATGCACATAGTTGAAAATAATGGAGAATTATGTAATATTGGAGAAATTTTGTTTCACATTTGTGTGCCCTAGATTAGGATTAGTTTCTATTTTCTATGAGACACTTTTGATCTCCCTAAATTCATGTAAACCATTTTGATTCTATGATTAATGAAGTTGTGTGGTACTGACCAAGCAGTCTCTAGGTGAAACTTGCTCACCTGTGAGCTGCTAGTTTCAGCATTTTAGTTTTGTCTTCCATTTTTAACATGGTATCAAAGCTGGTGAGCCTTAGTGGCTAGATTGAGAGCCTTGGTGGAAGATTGAGAGCCTTAGTGGTTGAGAGCCCTTGCGGATGAAATTGGTGAATCTGTGTTGAGCCTTGGTGGCTGGTTGATTTGAAAGCCTTGGTTGTTGGTTGATTCGAGAGCCTTGGTGGCTGGTCAATTCATGAGCCTTGGTGGCTGGAAAATTAAAGAGCCTTGGTGGCTAAAGTGTGAGTGCCTTGATGGATGGAGAGAGGAGTTGTGTGAGAGCCTTTGTGGCAAAAGCATTTCTACAAAACGTTTTTTTTTGTTGAGCAAAGCAGGACCAACGCGGTATTTTTCACTCATTCACGCACTAGTCAACACGGGGACCATCGCGGAATTTTGGGTTAATTCTTGCATTGATGCCCCTTTTTATTCTTGGGATGAATAAGTTCCCACGCAACACACTTCTTATTATTTTTTTTATGATCTAGTTCAAATGCCAAAGCCATATACAAATATTACTTTCAATTCACAAGAAATAATAGCAAATCTAGATGAAGCAATTAGTATAGTGCAAGATGAACTACTTCAAACATATGCATATGAAAATGCAATTGATAAAATGAATTTAAGTTATTATCTTATGAAAAAGGCATAAATTGCAATGAATCAATTTGCTTCTCATTGTCTTAGTCATAGCCTTGAGATATCACAGTGCATTAGACATTTTTGAAATTATAAATTTATGATTTTTTTCCTTTTTTTTTTTATCTAGTGTTGAGTATTGAATTAACAAGTCATTATTATTTTCCATTTTGAAAAGTTTCTTATCATAGTAGTAAAATTTTAATCATTGTAATGCCTCCTCCCACATTTACCCACTTTTATAAGATCTCCAAGTTAAACATGAGTTGAGTGTCACTATGATATGACCCAACCTCCAAGTTCCAGTTATGGAAGTGAGGCCTACAAACCAGAAACAAACTAATATCCCTTAGAGACTATAAATCACTCGAGATCCTAACAACCACCCCAGGTGATAAATCCTCGATTTGGAACTCTTTTTCACAAGGTTTACTCCCCAACCGCACCCATAACATTGCATGCATGCAGTTGGGAGGCTATAACCACACCTACAAGCCTATCTCCATGTGGTTATGACCCAAAATCCCTTATTTTGTGCATGCAGTCACGAGATCTATGCCTCATTTTTAGGTTAGCCTCTAGACCACAACCCAGAACTGTCAGTAACTTTCCAAAATCATGACAATGATGATAACAATGATAAAAAATCAAAACTTGAGAAATATCTTGACCAATACATCCCTAATGCAAGATAGACATTTCATTAAATAAATAGTAAACATATAAGATATAGGTCATGAATGCATATCTAAGCATAAACTTTTAAACTTCAACAGAGAATCACCAAGAAGGCTTTATGTCCTCTCAAGCTAGCTACAACCACACTTTTTATCTCATGCATTCATCAACCATTCAATAACTTATCAAAACATGAGAGAGATCCATACTAATAGCACATTATAGAACCATGCCTATAACTAGTATATAACCAAAATGGAAACCATGACAAATCAATCATAAGATCAATATGATAATCAGTAAAAGTGCTCATAGATCACAATAGAAAAATAGCTCATATTAACATAAGAAAATTTCAACCAAGTAAGGGACTTCCACATACCACCTGACCATATATTGGGTTGAAATAAATCTCTCTTTCAACCAATCACCCCCATTCCATATTCCAAGCATGAATGTGGGATCATATGGATTAAACCAAAATAAAACTAATCAAGGCTTCCAGAGGCAACTTAACCCTCAACCACATTGGTCTCACCTATACAGTCCATAGATCACTAACATCAACCATATTGGTCTCACCTATACAGTCCATAAATCACTAACATCAACCATATTGGTCTCTTCTAAAATTGTCCAGGGCTCCAAGGATTCCATCTCAACCCACAGTCTCCAAGGACCTAAGTTTTTACTAGGCTCCAGGGAACTACCATCCCAACCCACAACCTCTTGGGACCCAAGTTATTCTAGGGCTCTAGAGATCCTATCCCAACCCACAGTCATATGGAACCCATGAACCAATCAGAAAATCAAAATGGGAATGCACTACACAATGGTTATCCAGGAAATGGCAAGGAAAGGCTGAAACCACTGTCAATCGAAGCAAATCTTGATGCCAATGATACCACATAACCAAGGAACCACATGCATATACCATGCATCCAAAAACTAGCAAGGAGATCACACATGCAACTTGTTACCTGCAAAGTAATCATGTTGTAATTGCTAATCCAACTATCTCCTTACACTCCCTTCCTTTCCTTGCTTGTCCTTTTATTTTTTTATCCAATCCAAGTGAATGCTAAAGTCATCCAAGAATTCTCTAAGTGTGCAAGAGTGTATGAGAGAATGAGAGTGTGGAAGGAGAGAACCAACACTAAATTGACAAAAGCTGTGAATTGTTTCTCTGATGCCTTCTTATCATTGATGTCCCCTTTTACTTCATTTTCCTTCATTTTTGCTCTAATTTCCCTTACATGCAAATTTGTTTCTCTTCACCTTCCTTTTCTCCTATTTTCCTTTATTTTCATAATTAAATGCCTTTTATTGCCTCTTTGACTTTGCCAAAGCCTTTGCCAATTTCAATATCCAATATTAAACCACAAGTGATTCCCACAATAATGTCTTCCCACCATTCAGCTTGGAATATGTGTCCCATGAACTTGATTTTATTTTATTTACATGGAAAATCAACCAGGAGTTGTTACAAACCCCTCCCCCTTGAGGTAAAACCATCCTCAGTGTTCAATGACTCTTATGACCAACAAATCATACTGCCTATGGGGCTTTATGACACATCTCATTGTAGTATTTACAACATACCAAACTATTGAAAACAAGATCATCATATTTCTTATCGGAACTTTATAACACAGCTCGATGTAGTATTTACAACATATTTCTTATTGGAGCTATATAACACAACTCATTGCGGTATTTACAATACACATATGCATATATAAATATAAACCAAAACACATAAACCAAGCATATCTGCTCAACCTGCAAATAAATAAGGATACAAGATCCGCATCTAGTTAGACATCTCCCATGTAGCTTCATCGAGCCTAAAGTGCTTCCACTACACTTTAGCTTGCTCTATTTCTTGGTTTCAAAGCATGAGTTGTTTTCACTACAAAATGCACTGAGGTTTTCCTGGAACTCTCCCTCTGGTTCCACCTGCAATACAGACCAACAAATCACATGATTATTATCCTTAACATATCTCTTAAGTAATGAAACATGGAAAACTCATGGACTTTCATTGTTAGTGGCAGTGTGAGTCTGCAGGCCACTGGTCCAATCCTCTCCAAGATCTCAAAAGGCCTGCAATACCACGTTGTCAGCATGGTACATGACCCAATCCTCAATGAGCTCCTCTTGAGCTTTATGTGCAAGTACACATGCTCTGCAACCTAAACCTCCTTGAATGCTCTATGCTAGTCTACATAGCTCTTTTTCTCGTCCTATGTTGCCTTTAAATTCCTTTTAATAACTTGCATCTCCTACTCCATCTCAGACAACATATTCGGTCCAATCGGTACCTTGTTCACTAGATCACTCTAGTTATTAGGAGTATTACAAATGTGCCCATAAAGAGACTCAAATGGACTCATCCTCAAGGACTCCTGATACCCATTGTTATATGAAAACTCCACTAGTGGAAGATACTCCTCCCACTTCCTTGATGCATGACATGTATCCTCAACATGTCCTCAAGAATCCCCTATTAACCCTCTCTACATGTCCATTTGTCTATAGATGATAAGTTGTACTGAAAGCTAACTCTGTCCCCAAGCCTGCAAATGATTCCTTCCAAAACCTAGAAGTGAACTTGGAATCTTTGTCTGATATGATCTTCTTGGGAACACCAAGTAATCTCATTATCTACCTGATGAAGATATGAGCTACCTCACTAGCTAAATTAGTAGGTGTAACCAACCCTCCCACATTTACCCAATTTCACCAGCTTGTCAGGGTAAACATGAGAATAATTTCTACTATGACATGACCCGACCTCCTAGGTAAAATTAAGAAAGTGGGGTTGGTAACTAGAAACTTACTGACCTTCCTCAAGAGCTA
The DNA here is from genome assembly GCA_031772625.1 of Pinus tabuliformis. NCBI lineage: Eukaryota > Viridiplantae > Streptophyta > Pinopsida > Pinales > Pinaceae > Pinus > Pinus tabuliformis. The sequence continues at coordinate 1,387,079,012 of CM062818.1, read as the reverse complement.
CAGGACCCCAAGGAACTAAACAACTACTCCAAGTGTCCTAACCCTGAGCTAGACTTCCTTTTACTCACTTGGACTCTCAGTTTCATTTACAAGCCTGAAGTCCATGTAATTGTAGGCCTCTAGTCACATTCATAATCCTAGAAGGTAGTTACTGCAGTCCCAATTCCCCAGCTTCGAGCCTGTAACCTCAGCATCAGTGCCACCTTTTCAGGGCTAGACTCTAGATCACTACCCAGAACTTGATGATACTTTCCAAAATAATAAATAACACAAAGACAAACCCTCCAACACAAAACTTTATCAAGGACTTGAAATCAACCCCTCCATCCAGTTATGACCCAAAATCCCTTGTTATGTGCATACAGTCATGAGATTTATGCCACTTTTTCATGCTAGCCTCCACACCACTGCACAAAACTACCTATAACTTTATAGAATCATGACAATGATGATAACAATGCTAAAAAATGAAAACTTGAGAAATATCTTGACCAATACATGCCTAATGCAAGATAAACATTTTGTCAAACATACAGTAAACATATAAGCTATATGTCATGAATGCATATCTAATCGTAAACTTTTGAACTTCAATTATGAATCACCAAGAAGGATCTATACCCTCTCAAGCTAGATGTAACAACACTTGTTAGCCCATGAATTCAACAACCATTCAATAACTTATCAAATCATGAGAGAGATCCATAGTAATATCACATCATAGAACCATGATTATAACCAACATATAACTAGAATAGAAACCATGAAAAATCAATTATAAGATCAACATGATAGTTTGTACAAGTGCTCATAGATCACAATAGAAAAATAACTTATATTAACATAAGAAAATGCCAACCAAGTTAGAGACTTCCATGTACCACCTAAACATACATGGGGTTGAACCAAATCTCTCTTTCAGCCAATTACCCCCATGTCGTATTCCAAGCATGAATGTGGGATCATATGGATTAAAGCACAATAAAATTAATCAAGGCTTCCAGAGGCAAAACCACCTCAACCCTCAACCATAGTGGTCTCACCTATACGATCCATAAATCACTAACATCATCCAAATTGGTCTCCCCCTAAGTTGTCCATGGCTCTAGGGATTCCATCTCAACCCACATCTTCCAGGCACCCAAGTTGTTAAATGGTTGCAAAGAACTACCATCCCAACCCACAACCTCTTGGGACCCAAGCTATTATGGGGCTCGAGACATCATATCCCAACCCACAACCATATGGAACTTGAGAACCAATCAGAAAATCAAAAGAGGAACCCACTACACCATGGCTATCCAGGAAATGGTAAGGCAAGGTTGAAATTATTGTCAATCCAATAAAATCTCCATGCCAGTAATAACACATAACCAAGGAACCACATGCATATACCATGCATCTATAAACCAACAAGGAGATCACACATGTAACCTGTTACCTACAAAGTAAGCTTGTTGTAGTTGTTGATCCAACTATCTCCTTGCACACTCTTGCTTTCCTTTCTTGTCCTTTTCTTTATTTATCCAATCCAAGTGAATGTTAGAGTCCTCCAAGAATTATGTAAGTGTGAAAGAGTGTATGAGAGAATGAGAGTGTGGAAGGAGAGAACCAACACTGAACCAAAAAAAGTTGTGAATTGTTTCTATGATGTCTTCTTATCACTAATGTCTCCTTTTTCTTCATTTTACTTAATTTTTCCTCTCATTTCCCTTACATACAATTTTTTTCTATTCAACTTCCTTTTCTCCTATTTTCCTTTATTTTCATAATTAAATGTCATTTATTGCCTCTTTGATTTGCCAATGCCTTTGCCAATTTCCATAGCCATTATTAAACCACAAGTGATTCCCACTATAATGTTTTCCCACCATTCCGCTTTGAATATGTGTCCCGTGCCCTTGATCTTATTTTTTTTACATGGAAAATCAACTAGGGGTTGTTACAAACCCCTCCCCCTTGGGGGAACACCATCCTCGATGTTCAATGACGCTTATGACCAGCAAAGCATACTGCCTATGGAGATTTATAACACAGCTCGTTGTAGTATTTACAACATATGAAATTGTTGAAAAAAATATCATCATACTACTTATCAAAGCTTTATAAAACAAATCGATGCAGTATTTACAACATACTGCTTATCGAAGCTTTATAACAAAACTCATTGCAATATTTACAATACAGATATGCCTATATAAATATAAACCAAAACACATAAACCAAGTACATATTCTCAACCATCAAATAAAGAAGGATACAAAGCCCACATGTGATCTTCCATCTCCCATGTAGCTTCATTGAGCCCAAAGTGCTTCCACCTCACTTTAACTTTTTCTATTTCTTGGTTTTGGTGCATGAGTTGTTTTCACTACAAAATGCATTGAGGTTTTTCTTGGAACTATCCCTCTAGTTCCACCACAATACAGTCCATTCAATCACATGATTAACATCTTGGACATATCTCTTAAGAAATGAAACATGGAAAACATCATGTAATTTCACTGTTAGCGACAGTGCAAGTCGGTAAGCCACTAGTCTAATCCTCTCTAGGGTCTCAAAAAGCCCACAATACTAAAGTGCCATCTTGATACATTACTCAATCCTCAAGGAGCTCCTCTTGGGCATGATGTGAAGGTACACATGCTCCCCAACCTGAAACTCCTTGAATTTTCTATGTTATTTTGCATGTCATGTGTTTCCTTTAAATTCCTCTTAATAACCTGAATCTCCTACTCCATCTCGTCTAAAATATTCGTTCCAATCAGTACCTCATTCACTGGATCACTCTAGTTAATAAGAGTATTACAATTCCACCCATAAAGAGCCTCAAATGGACTCATCCTCAAGGACTCCTTCATTGTTATATGCCACCTCCACCAGTGGAAAATATTCCTCCCACTTCCTTTGATGATGCATGACATACTCAACATGGCCTCAAGAATCCTGTTAACCATCTCTATCTATCCATTTTTCCGTGGATGATAAGTTGTACTAAAATTTAACTCTGTCCCCAAGCCTGCAAACAACTCCTTCCAAAACCTAGAAGTGAACTTGGAATCTCTGACTGATATGATCTTCTTGGTAACACCATGCAATCTCACTATCTCCCTGATGAAGATCTAAGCTACCTCACTAGTTGAATTAGTAGATGTAACCACCCTTCCCACATTTACCCAGTTTCACCAGCTTGTCAAGGTAAACATGAGAGGAAGAGTTACTATGACATGACTCTTTCAATTAGTAGATGTAACCACCCTTCCCACATTTGCCCATTTTCAAGAAGATGACTTTAAAGGAAGTAAGAGTGAACATGCTCTTTCTACAAACAAAAAGGTAATGATACTCTTATTGCAAGTTTGTATGTTGGTGATGTGTTGTATATGGGTAGTAGTTCTAAGATGAAAGATGAATTCAAAATTTATGATGAATGGATTTGAGATAAAATATTTGGATCTCATTCAGTACTTTCTAGGACTAGAGGTTTAACAAAGTGAGGATGAAATTGCCGTTTTCCAAACAAAGCATGCAAAAGATATGTTGAAAAAAATTGATATGGTTGATTGTAAGCCAACCTTCGCTCCAATTTCTTATGGAGTTGTGATGTGTATAAATGATAGCATTGAAATAATTGATGATATGATTTAAAGAAGTATTGTTATAAGTTTGATGTTTCTAACCCACACATGACTTGATTATTTATTTAGTATCTCTTGATGCAAGATACATGACAGAGACATTTTAAATACACATAAAATTAGGAAAGAGAATTTTTAGCTCAAAGAAACAAAGCATAGTTTCATTTTCATCCATATAAGTAGAGTATGTTGTAGTCACCTCTACATCTTTACATGTACACAAACGTCATGGCTTAGAAAAGTTCTGTAATATATTGAAGAGAAAAATGTTAACTTACAATGGTTTTTTTGTGATAAAGTGTCCTAAAATTCACCTAGGATCTAGTCCATTATAATAAGACAAAATATTTTGATTTAAAGTATTATTCCATTCACGATTTTATGCAAAAGAAGTAAAACTAAAGTATGTCCTAAAATTCACCTAGGATCTAGTCCATTATAATAAGACAAAATATTTTGATTTAAAGTATTATTCCATTCACGATTTTATGCAAAAGAAGTAAAACTAAAGTATATAAAAACTTAAGAACAACTTAAAGATATTTTCACCAAAAAAAAATTGAAAAAATTGAATTTTGAACAGTTAGAGATTATATTGTGATCCCCCTCAACATAAAAGGGGAGGATGTTGACGATTAATGGATGATATGCATGGAACTCTTTTTTAGTTTTACTTTGCATGCATGCAATTCATCTTAACTTTATTTTTGATAGTGAATGTTTAATATCATGTGTATTATTTTAGACATTCCAACAAAAACAATGTATAAGTTTTTTTCTAAAATAAATTATTGTAAATATTTAATCATGAATAGCAAATTGTTTATTTGGTAAGATTTTAAACTTTTTTATATTAAGAAGAACAATCTCTATTATCATGATTAATAATGAATACCTTTACTTATACCTTGGCTTTGGCTTTAAGTAATAGTTATTTTATTATTATTATTATTTTTCTATACTAATGATTATACACAGATTTCCGTCCAAGTAAACCCCAATCCACTACGACGTCCTAATGAAATTGATAGATAGTGGCAATGGTAGAAGATACTATATACAATATGAAGCACAAGTTCGTTTTATTTGTCCCGTATATAAGCCTTATCAGGACTGCTGCAAGTGCAGAGACATACTTTCCAGCAATTCACGACAATTTTAGTTTTACACAACACCCATTCAGTTTTCCACGAGAGCTCCGGATTTACAAAAACAATATGGGGAATTTAATTTCATTTGTGTGGGTTATGAAAATTTGTAATCTCAATTTTATTTTTATTCATTATGAAAATCATAGTTACTAAGTTTGAATTCTATTTCTTACTAAAAAAATTTGACTCTCTAAAATTTAATATTGAAAAATATTAGAAGTATACACTCTAAAATTGTTTTCAATAATGTTATAGAAGTTGCAAATTGAATTAGATGTCAAGATCAATAGAGATGAATGCCTCTTCAGATCACTCAATGGAATGAGAGGTCATTCTTTTAGTTGTTGGTCTATCAATAGATTATAGTTAATGAGATTGTTTTCTAGTCATACATTATGAGATAATTTCCTAATAATTCGGTGTGAAGAAGAAGATGAATGTATTGCTCAAGTTCATATACACAAGGAAAGTTTAGGCCTAACTAATTGCTAAAATAAAAGATGAAATAAGGTTAAGTATTTTGAAACTAATTCCAAACTATTTCATTTTAGTTTCTAATTTCAAAGTAGTGAATCTTAGTATCTAGGTGTAATTTTATAGATTTTTTTAATTGAAGAAAAACATGACGTTTTGATAATATTTTTTTTCCAAGCTCATTCTATTTTTATTGGTATTTATTTACATGGAATGGGAAAACAAGTTTTTTTTTTGCAAGAATTGCTTTTAATTATTAGTTTGATAGTTAATTTATTTCTTAAAACAAATAAGTAAATAGTTAGAGTAGTTTGACTTTTGCTTCACTTTGCATCAAATCAGCGAACAAGAATAGACAGTGGAAAAGCGTATTTGTTGGTTATTAGTTTTCAGGAGCTTTATTGTCTATGTCAGAGCCTCACCCAAGGTTCTAGTATGACCACCAATGTAAAAAGAATGTACATATGTTGTAATATTTGGAATTAAAAAAGAAAAATGTGACTAAGTCTGAGGACATGGATTATAGAGCTAGGAATGGACAATTTCTGGTAGGGATGATACAGTTTATTGTATAAAGAAGAGATTTGAACTTGATGATGGCCATTAAAGACTTAGTGGTCCATGAAGTAAAGGGGATGGTTCATGAAACTAAATGGTCTTAGGAAAATATTCAGGCCCATGCTTGTTTGAAATAATACAAGGAGCAAAAGGGAATAGAATTTATGGACTGATTGCAAGAGAAAGAATCCAGTAGTAATGGAGGGACAAGAAACTTGCTCCAAAAGAATGAGAGGCATTTCGAAGAGAGGATGTGGATAGAGGGTCAAATTCAGTTTTCCACAGACAGAAAAGATAAATATTGTATGATTACAATTTCCAATTAATGGGTTATGTTACATTGACATTGTAATAGATATGGATAAATAGCAAGTGCAATATGTGTTGTTTTGAATATATCTATGATGCAATTGTGAACCAATATTTTCTTGATTTGTATATTGATTGTGGTTATGATTATGCATGGGCACATGTGTCCTATGCTTCTATGAAAAAATAAATAAGTTAATATAGTAAGCAATAGTAATTACAGTGTCTGAAAGTTAGACTGAAGAAGAGTCCCATAACATTTTTTCCTAAATGCTTGACTGAAGAAGAGTCCCATAACATTTTTTCCTAAATGCTTAATGATATTATAAATAATTCAATAAATGAAGTTAAGGACTTCAACGATCTATTCGAATTTCAAAACAAGATCAGTTAGAAGAACTTGGTTCTGAGACTCTTTGTATTAATGTACAAATCTATAACAAAGATGCTTTGTTTGACAGAGAAGGTCAATGTGTACATTAAGATATTTGTTTACAAAATATTTTCCTCATAGGAAAACAGTATGTGAAAGATCAAACTAATGTGCTCAGACCGATTAGGCTTTAACCTTTATTTTTCACGAGCCTCCATTCTCGCCACAAGGATCTTGGTAATGAGGATCGTAAGCCCCTATCAATAGCAAAATGCCTTAGTTACCCACGAGCAGTCTCGAGGATTTGTTGAGAGAGTTCGTGAGAATTCTATAATAGTTGGTGTGTGGAAAGTGAGGTGGAAGCCCGATGTAAAGTGGCACCAAGCTTCTGTCAAATAAGAAATTCAGAAGCATTTATGCCACCATGCGAGGAATTCCCTACCCAAAGGCAAAGAAGCGCCATGGGATAGTAATTCCTCAATGTAGCTATCACCCAAGCTCAGAATGGGTAATGGTGTGGAACGTCTTAGTATGACTTCGATAGAGTGGTGAGGTGCTCATTTAGATCTACAAGAAGAATGAATCCCTCAGAGCATTCCACAAACGAGAGGATTAGCTTGAGGTAGTTCACACAGTAGCACACCTGGTCTTTAAGGACAGTGAAAAAATGTCGAGTAAATACTATGTGTGGTGTAGAGCCAAAGGGCCATGACGCAACCATTCTTGAAAAATAAGAAAAGATGTTCAGTGTGGAGCAAAAGGGGAAAAATGCTGAATTTATAGAAAGAATTGGATAAGGCTTATCATGTTGTAGTTAGGACCATGGAAGGGAAAACTTGTGACTGTTAAATGTTGGGCTCATTATTTATAAAAAATTCCATAGTCACTTCATGTTTCGATTCAGGTGGTTAGAAAGTAATATTTATTTTTTACAAAATGTTTTTGGATCCAAATTCCGACTTAATTTTCAAAAAAAAAATTGTTTAAGGCTCTTATTTTTATACATTTTGTGATGCATGAAAGAAAAAATTACAGAACAAACAAATAAAGGAGACTAGGCTTTCAGTAACTGACTCTAAAAGCACGAAAAGTGCAATATTAATGTTGGGATTGTCACAGGTTTTTTTTGTAAGTCGATCATATAGTTAGGAGTTTTATGATTCATTTATTCTATCATGCCCTAGACTAGACCATATTTGGATGAATTCATTAGGTTGGGTAATTTCATAGTCCAGCAATGTTGAGGTCGAGAAGTCACCCTGATTATTTATAAAAAATCGTAGTCAGCTCGAGTTCCTAGTCGTGTGGTTGGAAGGTCGAGTAGTCGGGAGCTTGTATTTTTTTACAAAAATTTTATGGATCCGACCTATGACTTAAGTCTTCAAAAAAGGAAAAAATTGTTTAAGGATTTTGTTTTTATTTATTTTTTGACACACAGAGGAAAAAAAAAATTGTTGTAAACATGACAACAAAAATGCAAATTATTCGGTGATATGCTTGACCATTTGTAAATAGCCAAAAATTGACTTGAACTGACAACCACTTCAAGAACCATTTGATACAAAATTCATCCCCCCAATAAGCTAATTATAGATCGAGTACAAATTTAGAAGAAGGTGTAGACAATCCTTTCGAGTACATTTCAAGATCATTAACATTATGAAGATCCTGAAGGTATTTAGGAGTCAACTATGCATCCAATGAATGCAAAGAAGCATCATGTCCATGAGATAAGCAATGTCAAAAGTAGTTTACAATTCCATGTCGTATTTCAATTGAACTATAGCGAAAGTGAAGAAGAACAAAACAATAAGTCAAATAAACAATGGCCAGGATAATAGAATAAATGCTCTTATTTATGTAGATTGAAGCTAGATAACTTGTGATCAATTTCTTGCAATTTTGATCCTTTCAACACAAAACTAATTTTCATTTTCAAAAAGTATATTGAGACAAACTAACAAATTGTCCAAATGTGACAATGATTTATAGCATTAAGAGCATGGATTGCATTGAATGTTCAATCAACACATATGATACTAGAAAAAATTTATACCTCATATATTATCTAGTCTACATTGTCTTTGTGACTATCTTCTCTCCCTATTTTTTGTTTCACAATACTCTGAAAATGAGTACCTAGCACTGTGACAAAAGAGTAGACGAAATGGCCATAAGGAACCTTGAAGATTTATTTTTTGCAATTGAAACATAATTTAAAACTAAATGCATTTATGCAATTTAAAATAATAGCAACAAAAATATTATTATCATTCTAACAAATTTCAAAACACAATATTTAATTTGTAAAATTCTGTAAAAAAAATTGACAATTACAGTAAATTCTTTTCAAAATGTATAAATCAAATAGAGTCTGATTATTAGCTTAAAAAAACTACAATATAGCTTTCTATAATAAACAACTCTAATTTAAGATAACAAGCATAAAAGCATAAAACTACTTGAAACAATTATCATATTCATAAGCTTATTGAAATAATAAACATATTCAAATGAGTATTACTATAAATCTATCAATTGCACCATGTCTAAGTTACTAACCTATTATTGCATTATAAAGGGATTATGCTATGAAATAAAATGTAAAGTATTTAGGTTCCTAGCATAATGTAATATTTGTTTTTTAAGACTTGGTGCAAATGGATATAGCTCCAATTGTTTGAGCATATCTATGGTCAACACATGAAAACATTGTAGTTTTTTTACATATCCACATCATAGCAATTGGAGAAAGTCTCATAGCTAGTGTGTGCATATGCATGAACAAAACACAGACATAATTGGTAGACAAAAAAAAATGCATGGAGTTAATTTAAAAAGTGAAAACTAGAAAAACTAATAATTGATATTTCTGTGTAGCAAGAAGCACCAAAGAAAATCTGTAAGATTTTTTATCAATAAAACAAACCATACATTGTTGTTTTGTCAACAAATACCTACGCAACATTTTTTGCGATAAAAAATCTAGTTTTTTGCTATATATATGATTTTAGAATTCTTCTATCTAAATTGTCTCTGTATGATTTATCTCACAATAAAATTAATTACATTAGTCGTATATACTTTTTGTTCATGAATAGTCTATACATAGCTCAAATGTATTCGTGATCGCACATTGATCATTAAAAGATTGACATACTTAGAATGAGACTACATGAGAATCACCAACAATGTATGCAAGACACAACAATATTAATAGCATTGTAGCCATGAATTTATGCAAGCTACACAACACTTGTGTACAAAGACAAATTAACATTGCATTCAATGCTACCAGAGAAAATATATATATATATATATATATATATATATATATATATATATATATATATATATATATATCTATATATCTATATATATATATATATATATATATATATATATATATATATTCTGAAAATAACAACAACCAAAAATGAGTATTGTGATTTTGTATCGTATTGTTTACTAGTCATTGAAAGCATTATATACTATGTCATAAATAATAAATAACATTCTAGCCACACATGACTACAGAAATTGAAAATAAAAATCATCGCTCAATATTAATCATAGTTCTATAACTACATTAAATTGCATATGTACTTTAGTAAATGTGTCAATTTGAGCAAAACATATTGCACCAAAATTGGCTAGAAATGCAATAATTTAAGCTTTCATAGCCACTCATCTTGGAATAAAGATTCCAAGTAGACATACATAGCAAAAATGACTATGAGATTTAGGGGTGCATTTAATATCTGTTGATTTTAGCATTATAATTTGTGAAAATTCATTCTCACTTTAGACATAGTGAATCAAAAAAATTATCATTTAAATCACACAAAACAAGCTATTTCATGTTGGCTTTTGATAGCCATTCACTATTCTTTGGATTTTAACAAAGATATTGCATGCAAAAACACAAACATTTGCACCAATTAAAATTGCAACTAATCCACCTACCACGGAAATTGCATTCAAATTTCTCATTGTTTTTTCTCTTCTCTATTTTACTTGCATAATGTAATATCTCATTAGCAATCTCATCCTCTTTTGTAATTTGTTGCAATGACTTTGACAATTCCACAACTACACATTCCATGCCTCAAAATCATTCACAATTGCATAGCATTGTTCTATAACAGATTCCACTCAAACTAGCATACATCGCCTGAATCCAATATAACATCAAGTCAAATAATGATTTAACAATGTAAATAATACTACTCTTTAAAGGCATTTTAGTATCAACTACAATAAATAATACCAGGAAAAAGTGTTCTAAAAACTAATTTTGTTAGTCAAAGATGTTCAATTGTAAACATATTAGACATTGTACTTCAAATCATACCAAACATCAATTGGCCAAAAAATTCAAATCTAAGTATCTAAAAGTATTTGAAAACCCTTATAATTGTCTTTAAGTGTTTAGACATTAAATACTATTAAACACCACAATTACAAATAACAAAGGTTGTAAGGTTCTTTAATTCCTTCTAGTTCCCATTTGTCTTTTTATTGCTTTCCACTTGTTTTGAAAAAAAAGCACATAATTGCTACATAAAAACATTAATATTATTCCATAATTCAAAAATTCTTTAAAAGTTTAGCTTGCCACCTAGACATAAATAACATGTAATTTAACCCCAAATTAATGGACAACAATAAAGTTCATTTAAAATTTCTAAAAAAATTGTCAAGTTTTGGATATTGCCCTGTCTAGATAAAAGTATTTAGCACTTTAAAATTTAGAGCAAATTCAAAATTGCACAAATGTCTAGAACATCTTAATCATTACAATCCCATACCTATAAAATAAAAAGCACATGCAGAATCAAATATTTCTCAACTAATATGGCAATTACTTTATCGAATCCTAAAAATATATATTTCAAAGGTTCATCATAAACATTATGAAAGCATTAAACCAATGCATGATCTATTTACATAAAACACCTAGATAGAATAATTTATATTAGCAATTTGTGTTTTTATTACTCAAATCAATCTTTTTTTTTTTTTTTGATACCATATGTTCATTGAATATCAAACAATGCATCATGATTTACAAAAACCACTAATAAAAATAATAACATGTTTCTAACTATACATCACTAATATATATATATATATATATATATATATATATATATATATATATATATATATATTACAAAACAATATATGTATTAACTATAAAATTATTTCCATTTCCTTAAATCCGATATAAATGACACAACATCACAATGATGTCCAAAATGCTCGCTGAATAAGCAATTTTAACATCCATGGAATTAAAATAAGCAAATATAAAACAACCTAATATAATAATTTAATACTCTATTTATTTATATATAAAAACAAATAAAATTGATAATAAAGCATTTTAGAATTATTTAAATAATTAAAAGAATACAAGATTATTGAAATTTTAATATATATATATAATTTTTTTGTATATGATATATATATATATATATATATATATATATATATATATATATATATATATATATATATATATATATATATATATATATATATATATATATATAGATGAAAAAATAATTTCCGAAGCAAAATCGGGCTTTTTATTAAGACAATAAAAAGTTACATCTATAGATGCCTTAAGCATTGTTGTATCTATTTACCCATAAGAAAAAACACAGAAAGACTGAATAGACTATGACAAAACCAGAAGGAGTTGCGATATTCAGGATATGCAAAAATCCAAAAATTGGGTCTCTCTATATATTGGAGAAAACAACCCACATGTAGTATTGTTCAAATGTTTAAAAACTGTAGCAAGTAAAAACCAAATGGAAACTAGTTGTATCAGTAGAAACATTACACCTGTAAAGATAAAACTAATAATGTTGCATCAAAAATAGTTGAAATGAAACGAAAATGTTGCCTATATAGTGAAAAAAACATTAAAGGAAAAAACATCAATTGATGTATGGAAGCTGATCAGAATATGGGATCCTCACCTCTTCTATCTCTCTTATATGCCATCTACCCATATCCTGTTGTAGACCCTCCTTAGAAAGGATAGCTACCTCTGAGTTTCGTTCCTTATATATGCGGTAAACAGAGATGAAATCAAAACCTTGTTTTATATGTAAAATTTCTTCAATGAGTGGAAGAAAAGTATGATTTTGACATCTTTGTACTTCATTAAACCAATTTATGACATTTAAAGAATCACCAAAAATTTGCACTGTATCAATTCCAATTTCCCGAATCTAACATAATAATAATTTTAGTGAGAGGAGTTCTGCAAGGTTGTTTGTTCTAGTTCCAAGGCCAACTGAAGCTTTTAAGTTTCTTTGTTTATTGATGTGTATAACCAAGCTCGCCATGCATCTATTTTGTGCATCAGATGCTCCATCAAAATAATCCCACGAGATTTGTGGGTTTATTTGTTCCTCTCTAATAATTTGAGGAGACGGGGTTGTTGATGAAGTTGGAAGTAAAGAGAAAATTGCATCACACTCAATAGAAATAAGGGAGGGAGACAAAGGAATGTCACAAAAAATGCCTTTGTTTCTTGCCAACCATATACCCCATGTGATTATTGGTGGAATGTTTCTCAAATTTTCATCTTGCACTGAATTCCACCAATTTTTCCAAGCCTCAACAATGTTTGAACCTCTCCAGTTCAGTCTAAGTCCCAAAAGTCTCAGAGTGGCCTCCCATATTTTTAAGGTGAATGGGAAACTTAAGAACAAATGGTTTACTAATTCTTTAGAGTTTTTGCATAGCATGCACCAACCAGGACCATGTTTGTTTCCTTTTTTAAGGTTATCCCATGTTGGAACCTTGTTTCTGAGGAGACACCAGAAAAATAGTCTTGACTTTGCAGGAAATTTCAGTTTCCATAGTGGTTTCCACCACCATGCTTGCACCCCCTGTACTCTCTTGTCCATTTGATAAATGTAACCATATTTTGGAGAGTAATGACCTGAAGGCACATGGACCCATCTGAGATCATATGGACGATCCCTTATTTTGACATGAGTGCGTTGTAATTCTCTAGGATAGATCTCCCACTCAGCTCCCCAGTGAGGGTCTAAGTGAATATCTCCAACTGATTTCAACCCTGGTGCCAAATCAATGAAACTTCGGCATCTGCTACCTAATTCAAAAAAATAATTCCTTGATTATTGTTGTTGTTAACTCCCTTGGAATCTCATATCATTCGTTCATACTAACCATAGATCAATTCCTATTATGACCTTCTCCCCATTTCCTATATGCCATGCAAGTCTGTCTTCTATAATGTTTAAGTATTCCAAAGTGGCTTTCCAGATAACAAATCCATTTTAAGATTTTTTGTCTAGACTATGCACCCATTCCTCAATGAGAATAGGATCTATATATTTTATTTTGACTACAAGAGTCTAGAGGTTATCCAACGATAACATACACCATCTTGTTTTGCTACAAGAATTGTTGCAAATAAGGGAAGGTCCTTTATTCCTCATCCTCCCCTTGCCTTTGGGAGAGCTATATTATCCCATGCCACCCAAGGGAGTATTGATTTCTCCTTTGCTCTAGCCCATAAAAATCGACCACACATATTCCTAATCTGGAATAGAATTCCTTTGGGAACCTAAGTGAAGGAAATCAAATAAACCAGTATTGCAATTAGAACTGATTTTATCTGTACCAGTCTTCTAGCCCTTGAGATCCATTTATAACTCCAGTGTTTTATGCACTTTTCAATTTTGGCTAGTAGCCACATCCAATCTAGTTTTTTGGATAAATATAGCATGAGGTGGAATCCCAAGTATTTAAAGTTGTCCTTCATAAGTTTTGCTTCAAAGGGGAGGAAAGTATGAACTTTGTTTATTTATGCCAAGGATAAACCTTCGTGAACTAAAGAGAACTTTTATTCATTTATACACATACCTGTAGATTTGAGGAACGGGTCAAGGGAGACTTTCAGCTATTGAAGATATCCTCTAGATCCATCACTAAAGAGGAGAATATCATCTACAAACAGAAGGTGTGTTACAAAAATATTTGTGGCTACTTCAATCCCTTCTATATCTCCTCTATGCTTAGCTGAGATAACTATCTGGCTCAACCCTTCTCCAATAAGAAGAGTAGAGGTGACAAAGGGAACCTTAATCTGAGCCCTCTCTCACTGTGAAAAAAAGGGGTTGATCCATTAATTAAAACTGCAAAACTCACATATGTGATGGATCCCATAACCCAATTTATAGAACCAATATCAAATCCCAGATGAGTAAGCAAGAGGCACAGATGGATCCTGCTTATTTTTCCATATGCCCTTGATAGGTCTATTTTTACTATCAATAATTTTCTTTTTCTCTTTTTGATATGTCCATATATTCCTGGTGGCTTCATGAATTTGTCTACCATATAGGAATCCAAATTGTTCCATGGAAACGTTTTTAGAAATAATTGGTTTTAACTAGATGGCTAGGATCTTTGCAATTATTTTATAGAGGCAATTACAGATATAGATCGATCTGAATTCCTCAAAAGTTTTAGGATCATCATTTTTAGGAATAAGAGCTAAAAAAGTAGAGTTGAAAGGCTCATAAAAATGACCATTGATTCTGGATTCCTCCACCAACCAAGTAAGCTCATCCCTTATAAGCTCAAAGAAATGTTGGAAAAATTTAACCGTCCATCCATCTAACCCAGGACTCTTGTCTTTCTGCATTGATTTAATAACTCCTTCAACTTCTCCTCTTGTGAATAGAGTGATAAGAATATCATTTTCTTCCTCCTCTGCGTATCTAGAGAATAGTTGGGAAACTTGAATTACTTTTGCTATAGATGCTTGTTTTGGGGCTCTAAAAAGTGCTTTGAAGTGGTCTCTCCCCAGTGCTACTAGCTCATCAAAAAATTTAGTTCTGCTTTCGTCTTCTTTTTGCATTTCCCATATAGTGTTTATTTTCTTTCTTCCTCTTGCATAATTTTGAAAAAACTTTGAGTTTCTTCCCCTGAGGCTAGCCAAATGGATCTACTTCTGAGTCTCCATTGTTCTTCTTTGTCTTTTAGGATCTTCCTTTTTTAGTTTTCTAGTTGTTTTATCCTCTCCTTTGTTTCTTTTGTCTCATATCCATATCCCTCTAGACTTTCCAGATTTTCTAGGGATTCTTCACTGATTTTTAATTCAACCTCTTCCCTTGTCCTTTTTTCTTTTCCCAAATAATAGTTGTCTATTTTGTTCTTTTTAGGTTTTCGATAAACTGATGTGCTATGGAATGGTCCTAATCAAGGGCCAAAGGAATGCATGTTTCCTTTACTAAATCATTAAAACTATCTTCTTTGAGCCATGCTAAATTGAATTTAAAAGGGGATCCAAGCTTCCTACTGGTCCCTTTCAACTCCAGGATAATAAGAAAGTGGTATGATTCTCCTCCCATTCCTACCCATTGCCTAAAAGGAGAGATATTTTTAATTAGGTCTTTGTTCATCAAGAAGTGATCCAACCTCTTTTCTACCCTAGCCGCACTCGAGCTTATGTTCCTCCAAGTAGATCTGTTTTTAATCAAGTTAATATCAATAAGCTTACATGCCATCAGATTTCTTACAAAGAAATCTACTAGATGATCGACTTGAGCCTATGGCCCCTAGGTTTCAGACATACCCAAAGAGAAATTGAAGTCCCCTCCCACCACCAAATTGGGAACATTCATGAAGGATTTGGATAAAAGAGAATTCTAGAAAGAGACCCTATCATGAGATGGGCCATAAATGTTGATGAGGGAAACGTCCATACAAAATTTTGAATAACAGACCTCAGTTCCTAGAACCAGTTCTGAGCCCCAAGAGTTTAAAATCCTGAGACTGTTGTCTTTAAATCCCATAGCTAAACCCCTGGATCTTCCCTTCGCATTACAGATCACAATTGACAAACCCAACATCATTCTAATGAGAGATACCAAAACAACTTCTCCATTATCCAAGTTTTATTGAAGCATAATTACATCAGGGCACATATTTATGAAAATATCTTTCAGTGCTAGCTTCTTACGGGTGCAAGCAAAACCTATACAATTGAAGGACAATAAAATCATTTAGAAACCACCAAAGGAGATTGCATTGCTCTAAGGTCCCCTTTCAGAGAGAGTTGTTTCCCATCCTTTATATCCCGTTTTGCTTTAGTTTGGGACTTTGATAAATCATATTTCCTACCTCTAGTCTTCCCTAATTTTGGAGGCTCGTGAATTCCACCTAGACCTCCTACGGATGATAAGGGGAGGTCCTTCTTGTCTCGAGGATACAGATTGTAATGGGAGACCAAAGAGGATGGAAAAGGGGAGGAAATAGACTCAAGGACGACCGGGGAAGATACAGAGATATCGAGAGCAGGGATAGTTGTGATGATACTATCCAAACCAAAAGATAAACTATAGATTGAAGGTAAATATGAAGACAACAGCCTGGAGGGACCGAGCCTTAGTAAAACATCAAGTAAAGAGTGCAAAGATGAGGATAAAGAGGAAGGGGGAGGTAAATAAATACCCGTAGACTGGGGAGGAGGGCCAATGATTTCAGTATCTTCTTGAGCCTCTAGTCACCGATTATCCTCCTATACATCTTGGCATCCAAGCAACAGGTTCTAAACTTCTTCAACATCAATCGAATCGAGACCAACATCTCGCTGCTCTTTGCTTCCTGATTTTGATTGATTTCTTCCTCCTCTACATTTGTCGAAGCTTCATCTCTTGGGGCTCCCCTTTGCTTTCTTCTTCTACAAAATCCCAGGGGACAATCTCGTGCCAAATGGCCATGTTTGTGACATCGATGGAATCGAAATGGCATCTCCCAATAATGAATTATATGGGTGTGTGAGTACCATTGTAGGTGTAAGTTATTTTTATTTGAATGTTATTTTTCTTTATTTTTTTCGTTTACTTTGACTAAGTACGAGATATTACAACATATTTGTTATACTAGGTTGGGGAAGGTCTCTTAGCACAATTATATTTCTTAGTAGAAACTAAAAAATATAATTAAATAATATTATTAGAATTAAATCTCACTCATGTAATTTCTTAAATTGTACTAATCCGAGTGAAGGAACGAAATTGGAAAGGTTTAAGTTTTATATGAGACCAATCATAAATATTTAAACTAGTACAACCGCATTAAAAATATTAATGTGGTTGATATAGCAAAAGGCTTCATTTGTATCTACCATTGATAAATATATAACAAAAAAACTATTGCAACAAAAATATTGTTATTAACTTTGATTTTACTTAACCCTTAAGAATCCCAAGTACTGATAACAAATAGAAGTGTTGAAGAGTTTCTATCCTTTGCAACCACGATATCAAGCAATTTTTCTAAAATTTGGTATGATTTGAAAAGCCCTAAGAAATTGGTGGGGGTGGACATCAAATTTTTTAAATTTATTAAAAGCCAATGCAACCTAACAAAATGTCTAACACACCTTGAGAATCAATCTAGGACATCAATTATAAAAATAAAAAAGTCAAGAAATCCTCATCCACCTTAAGTTGAAAAAGTAAGTCTTCCCCTAATTAATCAAATTTTATATGGTATATATAGTCAAAAATAGATAAAATTAAAAAAAATGTATTATATTCAATTTAATTCTAATCCTACCTTCTTATTCTGGTTAGTTAAAATTTCTTTTTCCTTTTATTCAATTTATTTAAATAATTTATTTTTATTTTTTTAATTTTAAATATAATTTAAATAAGTTTCATAAATTTAGTTTTTTTATTAATGTAATTGTGTAATTACTCAATTTATTTAAAAAGTTTATTTATATTTATATTTTTTTAATTTTAAATATAATTTAGATAAGTTTCATAAATTTATTTTTTTATTAATGTAATTATGTAATATAATTTTGGATGAAATTGTGATATTTGATTATTTAAACCGTATTGAAAATTTATTAAAACATTAAAATTGTATAAATTACAAAATTCGAATTTGTAATTTTAATTATTTTTATTAAATTTTGGTTAGTTAAAATTTCTTTTTCCTTTTATTCAATTTATTTAAATAATTTATTTTTATTTTTTTAATTTTAAATATAATTTAAATAAGTTTCATAAATTTAGTTTTTTTATTAATGTAATTGTGTAATTACTCAATTTATTTAAAAAGTTTATTTATATTTATATTTTTTTAATTTTAAATATAATTTAGATAAGTTTCATAAATTTAGTTTTTTATTAATGTAATTATGTAATATAATTTTGGATGAAATTGTGATATTTGATTATTTAAACCGTATTGAAAATTTATTAAAACATTAAAATTGTATAAATTACAAAATTCGAATTTGTAATTTTAATTATTTTTATTAAATTTTAAACAAAATTAATAAAAAAATATATTATAAAAAACAAGCATTAAAAAAAAAAATTACTCGTTTAAATTTTTTATTAATACTTTAATTAAAATATAAATTAAATAAAAATATTTTACTTATATACACTTTATATATATATATATATATTCAAAAACCCAACATGCCTACATTTCCTAAAAAGACATACACAAATGCTTAAAGAAAATAAATAAAAGCAACCTTACCGATCAATTTATTACATTGTCAAAAGTTTTAGGCCAAGAAGGATTTGATCCTAATGATATGAAAAAAAAAAGTAAACGTATGTTAAACATAATTTTTTAACCAAAATTGAAATGTCATATATTTCCTTCTACTCGAATGAAATTTATTTTTTTTATAAATTTTAATAAATAATTTTTTTTTTTAAATTTTAAATTAAATTTATATAAGTAAATAATTATTAAGAAAAATAATTCTTTTTCATCTTAATTTAGTTCTCACAAATAACATGTTAATCGTTGATAACCGATTTTATGTGAGGCCATATGCATCCTCAACTTTATTTTTATACATTATATAGGTCATTCAATAAGATGCATGTAACTCATTTTAGTATTAGTTTTGATAGTTAATGTTTAGATATTTCCATTAGTATGTATGCAAAATGTTTGAGCTGTTTTCAAAAGTAAATTGTTGAAGTTAAATTATGAGTAGCATTGTGAAACTTTTTATTAGGGTATATATCTTCTATTATAATTATTAATGGTGAATTGTAATGTTTTCAGTAATTGTAAATATTTAATTATTATAATAAATAAATTGGATATTATTATTTAAGTTTGTATATTTATTATTTTGATTAAATTGTGTATGAGGCAACTGTCTTGATAATGATAATCATGTAACTTTCACATGTCAAGTAGTTAGGATGAATAGGCAGTTACCTATCCCTAACTACTTTCTTGTAAACTTATTCTCAAGGAAGAGATCAAGAAGATATTGGTACTTGAGATGAAGAGAGGATAGACAAAGGAGAGGTTTTTGTGCTGATATGTCACACGGATCCAAGAGATAAGTCTGGCGAATATCAGATAGTTGTGATATCTTAACACTGTTAGCCTTACAAGAAACATCTTGCATGTGAGTAACAACTTCGGGGGAGACGTTGGCCTGAAAGCGAGTCTCATGGTTGGGAGGAAACTCGGCATTTTTTAGTCGATCTTGATCCAATAGTTAGCAATAATTACTATCGGAATCAGATAAGTATTTATAACTTCCTGTAGGTTAATTATACTGTTGAAATAAAG
Source organism: Pinus tabuliformis (assembly GCA_031772625.1). Taxonomy (NCBI): domain Eukaryota; kingdom Viridiplantae; phylum Streptophyta; class Pinopsida; order Pinales; family Pinaceae; genus Pinus; species Pinus tabuliformis. Next base: position 1,387,058,877 of record CM062818.1, on the reverse strand, counting down.
ATATGTATATTGTTTGAAAAAGGATATACATACTGGTTCAGTTAAGGCATAATGGCCACTAATAGAAGTTTATAAATTGTATTCTAGTAATCTACAGAAACTAGTAAGCCTTAAAGAAAACTCAGTAAGATCTATTGATTAGATTAGCAGAGTTATTTTAGAAGGATTATTCTTTTAGGGTTTACAATGCAAATACCCTTAAGGGCAATGTAAAATCTAAGAACAAGAATTTCCAGAATTATTTAGAAACTTACTAGAACAGAGGAATTTACAGTTCTGGTAAGAAAAGTATAATACTACAAAATAGATATTTATAGAATAACAAAGGTAGATTCTTCAACACTTTAAATCTTCGATGCTAAGGAAATACCAGTAATGAACAAGAAATTAAGTTTTGGGGCCAAACCATACCTTTTATATAATCTGAACAAAAGAAAAGAAGAATTTTGTCCTAAGAAAAAGAAAGAAAAACCAGAACTGTCATATGATGCAAATAACAGATTCGTCATTCAGGAATTAGGAAAACCCGAAGGAAAATCTGAACCTAGAATTGAAACCCCAATTAAGCGAGGGACATTCATATAAATAATACTTCTAGACTAAGTTGCAAAATGAATATTAAATATTTATATATAACAAGTATAGCAATAACGAGACGCGGGTTGAAACCCCAATTGCTTCCAGAAATAAAAATTAAATAACAAGAACATAACATATAAACAGTCTTGAAGCAAATATAATGCTTGGTTGGATAAATCTCTATGGAAAATATGGAGTCTGAGAAAGGGTATAAAATCGACCCTTTTCATTTATACAAACCGAGTAGCTAACATATATATAAACAAAGCACAAAAAATCTTCATAATGAAACTCTTTAGCTGGTAAGGAATTTCGAGATACAATAATTACCAACTATAATCGAAACAAATCAGTTAGGGTTTAAATTAGAAAAGCCAAGTCTAGCCAAAAACCCAGAACATGAGATAGTAGGAACGACGGCTCTATGACCTGAACTCACATAATATAGCCACATGGGTCTCTTTATACAGAGTCCCGAGAAACGTATAAACCCTTATGGAAACAAACTAAGTACAGACCAAGAGCTCCATAGCCAGATGGTTTGATAAACCAATTTCCGCTAAGAGTCGAAGCCTTTAATCCAGAAGAATCCAAAATAAGTTTTCACATACCCGGAAGCCAAAGGAAGAACAAGTTTACAACCCTCGGTAGGATTTCGGGAGATAAGATTCATTCAACCATTTTTGTGTGACAAGAAACCTTCTGTGAAACCTAGAAAGCCAAGAGAAAAGATTACTTATACACAGCAATAGAAAGGAAAAGCAGCTAAAAAATATTTCAAACCAAACCTCAAAAACCTATACTTGGCCAGGAGTGCGGCACAAAGCATCTCTTCTAAAACAGTGAAACACTAATGCGACTTGTCACGAACCTAGAATCCAAACATATAATCAAGGAAAGATTATAATAGTGCAGGAGGAACAATTTCAATCGTTACAGAGTGGTAGAATCGAACCTGTGTGAAATTGGAAGCTTGGGGTCGGAACCTGATTGCTCTGCTCGACGAAAAACATAATACCAAAAATACTTCATAGTCTAGTTGACAATGGAGATAAGGGTTTTCTTGTTGCCGTCAGATGAACTCACTACACAGAGGACTGTTGATGAGGAGATCTTCCCGAGGAGAAGCCAACAGCTGGAGAGTGGATGGAAGACTCCAGAATCCTTCTCCCACCAACGCTCAGGAGATCAAGTTCACTGAATTAGAGCTAAGCTTAACAACTTGGTAATCATCATAAAGATATTCCGTGTGTATAGTTGGGATCCCATTGAATATTAACAATAAATGAATATCCCATTTCATAATATGTATCCACTTGGTGTAAAAGACATTAAAATATATATGTCAAGCGCACTAAATTCGGGGTTTAATACAATGTAGATATATGTATGTATAACAATAAATTAAATTTTATTGTTTTACCTTTATTTTTATTTTGTTAATGTTTAGAGATATGAAAAGTACCTCTGGAACAAATGAATAACAATGTTTGTGATGTGCATGGAGAAAGTGGAAAAAAGTGAATGCAATGAGCATGAGGAGGACTGGAGAGCGGGAATTCAGAAATGAAAACTTAGAAATAGAAGGGGGCAAAGAGAATCAAGAGGAGGAATCTGATATTGTATCACAGAAAGAAAAAAGACAAAAAATTGAGTTGCAAGGTGAGTTTCGAAAGATCAAACCTCCCCTCTTTGATGGTGAACAGGAGGAAGTTGATGAAGCCTGGCTTATCAACATGAATAAGTATTTTCAATTGTATGAATATGATCATAATTTGAAGGCTCGCTTAGCCATTTATCAGTTGCAAGGAAAGGCCACCTTGTGGTGGGAGGAGGTGAAGACAGTGCGTGGAGTTAATGAGCAGAATGTAACTTGGGAAAATTTTCAAAGGTATTTTAAGGAAAAATACTTAACTGAAATTTTTTACGATGAGAAGGCAAAAAAATTTCGTGACCTTCGATTGGATCAAGTGTCCATAGATGAGTTCATAAAAAAATTCACATCCTTGATGCGTTATGTTCCTTACATATGGGAATAGAAAGCAAAGGTACAGATATTTATCAACAGTTTACCGTTATTCATGAAGGAATGTCTCGAATTTGACAATCTGAAGACCATGGATGAAGTTATATGAAAGGATCATACATGCTATCAGCAAAATAGACCAAAGGGTGATGGAGGAAAGAGGTGGTATAATAAAAAGGGAATAAAATTTGTCTCTGGCAACAAGGGAAATAAGATTGTTGTCAACAAAGGACCCCATAAAGGTCAACCGAACAGAAATATGAACAGAAATCAACCCAGATTCAAATTTCCAAGTGAGTCCAAAACAAATGAACAATATGGAAAAATAGAAGTGGAGATAGCAACTAGACCCCCAATATAGTGTTGGGGATGTGGAGGACCACACTATGTTAAAAATTGTCCATACCGCAAGGGAACAGATCAAGTGGCACAACTTCAGGAAGGATCAACAGTGGGAGAAGTAGCAAAGGGAACAGATCAAGTGGCACAACTTCAGGAAGCATCAACAGTGGGAGAAGTAGCGAGGAGTATTCCTAAAATCAATGCATCCCTCGAAGATCATCAGGTGGAGTACCAACCAACAATGGTAGAATTCGAAGGTAAGATATTCGACCAAACTGTGTCTATTTTGATTGATCCGGGAGCTACTTTGAGTTATATAAGCCCAAAAATGGTTGAGCAATGTCATTTGCAATCTGTTAAATTTAAAAACCCTTGGCTAGTACAACTCACCACAGGGGCAAAGAGAAGGGTGCTGGCTAAAGTTAGCAATTGCCCTCTGAGACTAGCAGGTCAGCCTGTTATGGCAGATATGAATGTCTTACCATTAGGATCATATGACATCCTAATAGGTATGGACTAGTTGGAGAAACGTTGGTCCCTCATTAATTGTAAATACAAAACTATTAATTACATGGATGAAGGGGGTATGAGACAAGAAATTCAGGGTATACGAAGACCACTAAAAATAAGACCTGTAACAACCTCTCAATTAGTGAAATGTATTCAAAAGGGACGTCAAATTTATGCCATACAAGTGGGTTATATCAACTCAACAGAAAAATATGGTAACCTATAAAATATACTTGTGGTAAAGAATTTTCCAGATGTATTTCTTGAAGAGATTGTGGGACTTCCTCCAAAGAGGAATATACATTTTACTATTGAGTTGATCCTTGGAGCTTCCTCGGTATCCCAAGCCCCTTATTGTATGAGCATACCAGAATTGACTAAGATGAAAATGCAGTTACAGGAACTGCTTGATAAAAAGTATATACGCCCAAGTGTCTCACCTTGGGGAGCCCCTGTACTCTTCGTCAAGAAGAAGGATGGAACCTTATAGATGTGCATGGATTATTGACAGCTAAACAAGTTGACAGTTAAAAATAAATACCCTTTTCCTCGTATTGATGAATTGTTTGACCAAGTAAAGGGGGCAACAGTATTTTCGAAGATTGATCTTCGCTCAAGATACCATCAAATTAGGATTAAGGAGGAAGATATAGCCAAAACAGCCTTTAGAACTCGCTATGGGCATTACAAGTTCATTACGTTACTATTCGACCTAACTAACGCTCCTGCGACTTTTATGTGTCTAAGGAACAACATTTTTCATCAATATTTGGATAAGTTTATACTGATATTTATTGATGATATATTAATCTATTCTCGAAACATTGAAGAGCATAAGGAACACCTATGAATTGTCCTGCAAACCTTGAGGGAGCACCAACTGTACGCCAAGTACAACAAATGTGATTTCTTTAAGGAACAAATTCAATATTTGGGACACATCATTACCAAGGATGGGATTGTTGTGGACCCAGAGAAAATAAAAACCATAATGGAATGGCCAGTACCCAAGAATGTAGCTGATATAAGATCATTCATGGGTCTGGCTGGATACTATAGGAGGTTTTTTGAAGGATTTTCCAGGGTGGCATACCCCATTACCTCTTTGCAAAAGAAAGGGAAAACCTTCACTTGGACCACAGACTGTCAAAGAAGTTTTGACCAGCTGAAGCACTTGCTTACTACCACACCTATTCTAAGTATTGCGGACCCAAATAAATAATACATCGTCTGCACAGATGCCAACAAGGAAGGTGTTGGTGGCATGCTAATGCAGGAGGATGGAGTTATTGCTTATGAGTCTTGGAAACTTAAAGAGCATGAACAAAAGTATTCGTCTTACGATATGGAGCTAACAGTAGTAATCCACGCATTAAAAATGTGGCGACATTATTTGTTGGGTAAGAAGTTTTTATTAATGACAGATCATCATAGTTTAACTAACTATTTCAAGCAGCCTACTATGAATGCTAGACAAGCCCATTGGATTGATTTTCTGAGTGAATTTGACTTTGACATCAAACACATAAAAGGAAAATAAAATTGTGGTGCGGATGCCTTAAGCCGGAAAGTAAATTGCATTTATGAAATCTATTTAGTGAGGTGCATACCACTTTTAAAGAGCAGATTAAAGAAGCAGCAATACAGGATCCTGAATATAAAACTTTATGGCAATAAGCTAAAAATCCAAACAGCAACAAATAGCAGCTGGGATATGAGGTAAATCAAGAAGTTATGTTGATTTATAGAGGGAGAATGTATGTTCCAAATCAGAAAAATATTAAACAAATAATTTTAGACGAATACCACAAAATTCCTTATGCAGGCCATCTCAAATATCAAAAATTAATCACTACAGTCATAAATGAATATTTCTGGTCCAGTATAAAAAAGAGGTGGTTGAATACTTGGCTCATTGGTTGGATTGTCAACAAGTGAAAGCAAAACAATAGCACCTAGTCAAGTTACTCCACCCATTTCCTATTCTGGAATGGAAATGGGTAACTATTTCCATTGATTTTATTACAGAGCTACCTAAGTCTAAAAAGCAGAATGATTCAATAATGGTGGTAGTAGACAAGTTGAGAAAGTCTAATCACTTTGTACCTGTACAATATATGTTTAAGGCCATTCAAATTGCTAACATATTTATGCAAAATATCTTTAGATTACATGGAATGCCAAGGGTCATAATTTCTCACCGTGATATTTACATCATCTTTTTGGAAAGCCTTATTTAGAGATTTAGGCACACAATTACATTTTAGTACTGCTTATCACCCTCAGACGGATGGGCATACTGAGCAGGTGAATCAAATAGTGGAAGATATGTTGCGGACTTATGTAATGTAGCAACCTTCCAAATGGGAAGATTATATACATTTGGTAGAGTTTTCTTAGAACAACAGTTACCATACATCCTTGAAAATGAGTCCTTTTGAAGCATTATACAGACGTAGATGCAAGAAACCCTCAAGTTGGGTCGGTACGGAGGACAAGTTAATGTTGGGTCCTAACATGTTAAAAGAGATGGAATATATGGTTAAAAATGTGCACTCCAATTTAAAGACTGCCCAAGATCGACAGAAAAATTTTGTTGATCGGAAGAGAAGCTTTCGAGAGTTTCAAGTCGGAGATCATGTTTACATTCATGTACAAGCCAAGAAGAGTACTCTGAATTCGGGTGGGTGTACTAAATTAGCACCCCAATTTTGCAGTCCCTTCAAAATCCTGGGCTGAATTGGACCTATGGCCTATCAGCTTGCTTTGCCCAGGCACATACATGTGCATAACATTTTTCATGTTTCTGTGTTAAAAAGATATATTTATGATCCCAACCATATAATAAATTGGTAGGATATATAGGTCAAACCGGAAGGCGAGTTCTTGGTTGGACCCTATGTTATACTCGATCGGAGAGAAGTAATTTTGTGGAGACGAGTTATCTATTGGGTGTGTTATATTATTTCCACGACTAGCCCACACATGGGGATGTTACAGGGGGGTGATAGCTTCCCTTGTACGTTGCGTGGGGAACTGTTGGGGGGTCACAAGGGGGTATGCTGGGGAGCAGTAGCCCCTCTGCATGGGGTCCAGGGCAACGCCCCAGGAAAAAAAATTGGACCCTATATTAGGTGGGCTGACCTACCTATGGTTTTGTGGATGGATTTCGCACATGGTTTTGGGCGTGATGGTTTTTGGTCCATGGTATTTTGTAGATTCAGTCAACGGAACTATGGTTATGTTCTAATATAGGGTTAATGGATTAGGATTTATGGATGCTTCAGCATGTATATATATGTATGTAACATTGAAAGAAACATAATGAAAAATCAATCTGGTAGCCCCGGTTTTGGGATCCAGGAGAAAATATTTGTGTATATTTGTTTTGTGTTATGCTCTTACCATTGTTTATTTTCTGTTTTTAGAATTCATATGAAGGTAATTTCTGTATGGGGTTAAAACCTACATTTGGTATCAGAGTTGTTTAGGATTCAAGGGGACGACTTTGTTGTTGAGGGGTTGTGCTCGGGCCTGTAGTAGACCTTGTTCAGTGGGAGATCTACAAGATCGATTCTTGTGGTGAAAGAAGATGGCGAGAAGTGGAAAGATAGAGATCGAGAAATTTAATAGTCAGAGTTTTGAGTTGTGGAAACTCAAGATGGAGAATTTGTTGGTGAATAAATATCAGTGGATCGCAGTAGATCTAGGTACTAAACCAACGAGAGTGCCTAATGAAGAATGGAAGAAGTTGGATCGGAAGGAAAAAAGCACAATACGATTGTGTGTCTCAGATTTAGTATTGTTGAATGTGTCAGGGGAAGCTACAGCGAAGGCTTTGTGGGACAAGTTAGGGACTTTGTACCAATCTAAATCTCTGGTAAATAAATTGTTCCTACATAAAAAGTTGTATAAAGTGAGGATGAAAGATAGAGACTCGGTGACAGAGCATCTGAATGCATTTAATACTTTGGTAAGCCAATTATTATCTATTGATATTAAAATTTCATATGAAGATAAGTGCATCAGTTTGTTGTGTTCTCTACTAGATTCGTGGGATAGTCTGGTTATTACAATGGGTAGTAATGTAACTACCTTGCAGTTTGATGAAATAGTCTCATCCTTGTTGAGAAAGGAGATGAGGCGGAAAAATATGAAGAGCCATAATGGTGATTCCTTGTCTATACGAGGACGATCCCAGAATAGAAACAAAAGTAAGTCCTTGAGTGGGAGATCTAAATCTCCAGGAAAACCTGTAAAGGTGTGCTAGAAATGCAGAAAGGAAGGGCACTACAAAAGGGACTATAAATATAAAGCTCCTAAGAAAGGAAAGGGATCTGATGATGCTCCTTATGCAAAGGAAAAAACCACCTTAGATGAAGGTGGGGATGTGTACTTGGCTTCTTCTTCAAGTACACATGTAGATCATGAGGCATGGTTGATTGACTCAAGGGCATCCTTTCACTTCACTCCCCATAGAAAGTGGTTTTGTGAGTATGAGAAATATGATGGTGGTGATGTCTTCTTAGGGGATGAAAGGAAAGCTATAATTGTTGGTCGCAGAAAATTCATGTTAAAGTTACAAGGTGGAAGGATTAGAAAACTTTCGGGTGTTCCATATATTCCTGCATTAGCCAGAAATCTGATTTCTATTAGCACGCTGGATGATGCAGGTGTAAAAATAGTGTTCGAGAAGGATACCTGCAAGATGGTTCATGGAGAACTGGTATTGATGTGGGGAGTTCAGATTGGAACTTTGTACAAGCTACAACATAGCATTTTTTTTATGGGTGCAGTAGCTCTGTGGTTCTTGAAAGTGGAGCAGAAAATCTAGTGGTCTCTGGAGAAAATACCATGCTATGGCATCAAAGGCTTGGACATATTGGAGAGAAGGGCCTTCGAATACTTCATGGTAAAGGTATGGTAGAAGGTATGTTTAATAGCTCTCTATATTTTGATTTCTATGAAAATTGTATATATGGGAAGCAGAATCAGGTGAGCTTCCCCTTTGGTGGTAAGAAGGTGAAACATATATTAGAGTTTGTGAAGAGTGATGTGTTTAGACCTATGTCGGTTCCATCATTGGGTAATTTTGTGTACTATGTATCATCTATAGATAACTTCAGAGGGAATACATGGATATATTTCCTCAAGAAGAAATCTTAAGTCTTTGATGGGTTTAAAGAATTTAAGGCTCTGGTGGAAAAACAGACAGAGAAGAAGATAAAGGTGCTAAGGACAGATAATGGTGGAGAGTTTTGCAAGAAGGAATTTGAAGAGTTCTATAAGAAGTGTGGTATAGCACAGCAAAAGACTACTCCATACACACCTGAGAAAAATGGAGTTGTAGAAAGAATTAACAAGATGTTGATGGAAAGGGAAAGAAGCATGCTTAGTGGTGTCGGGTTAAGATAGGAATTCCGGGTAGAGGCGGTCAAGACTGCATGTTACCTAGTCAATAGATCACCTTCATCAGTGTTGGAGGATAAGACTCCACAAGACGTATGGACTGGTAAGAAACCTTCTCTTTTACATCTAAGGGTATTTGGATGTGATGCATATGTACATGTTCCAAAGGAGAAAGGAACAAAGCTGGATAGTAAATATGAAAAGTGCATCTTTATTAGGTATAAGGATGGTTTAAAAGGTTATAAGCTTTGGAACCTAGTAACAAGAAAGGTTGTGTACAGTCGAGATGTTATGTTTAGAGAGGTGAAAGATGTTATTAAACATGAATTCCTACCACAGAAACTTGAGAAGATAGAGTTTGAGCTAAAGGAGGAAGAATCAAACTCTACATCAGAAGAGGAATCAGAAGATGAAGAGCCACAAACTTCGGTTGTGGCAAGATCAGTTCAAGAAAGAAGGTAGCTAGAAAGGTATAATCCATCTACTTTCTGTTCAAATTTTTCTTTCTCTATCACTGATGATGATCCCAGAACTGTGAAGGAGGCAATAGATTTAGAGGATGGAAAACTCTAGAAAGAGACCATGGTTAATAAAATGGCATCTTTGCATAAGAATGAGTCTTGGAATCTGGTGGAGTTGTCGGCTAGAAGGAAACCCATTGGAAGCAAATGGGTGTTCAAGAAGAAGATGAATGCAGAAGGAAAGGTGGAGAAATACAAAGCTCAGTTGGTAGCAAAAGGTTATTCCTAGGTTCCGAGAATAGAATTTGGTGATATTTTTCCTATTGCCAAGGTAGCTTCTATTAGATTACTTTTATCTATTTCTGCTGCTTTTGATTTTGAGGTAGAACAAATGGATGTGAAGACAACATTTATTCACGGGGATCTAGAAGAAGAGATCTACATGAAGCAACCTGAAGGCTTTGCGGGGAAGGGTAAGAAAGAACTAGTATGCAAGTTAAAAAAATCTTTGTATGGGTTAAAACAGTCACCTAGGATGTGGTATCAGAAATTTGATACATTTATGCGGGGACTTGGCTTCACTAAAAGCAATGCAGATCATTTTGTATATTTTCAATTAATTGGTGACCATGTTATTTATCTCGTCTTGTATGTGGATGATATGTTGCTAATTGGAAATGAAAAAGAAATTATCCAGGATTTGAAGACAGAATTGTCCTCCAAATTCAACATGAAAGATATCGGTGCTACAAACTATATTTTGGGCTTGGAAATTAAATGAGTTCAAGCAAAGAGGAAGCTCTGGTTAAACTAGAGGAAGTATGTCGAAACAATACTATAGAGGTTTAATATGCAGGATAATAAACCAGTGAAGGTTCATATTCATGTAGGTGTAAAGTTATCTGCTGAACAGTGTCCCAAGACACAAGAAGAGGAAGAGTACATGTCTCGTGTTCCATATGCAAGTGCAGTCTGTAGTCTGATGTATGCAATGGTCTGTACTAGACTAGACATTACACATGCAGTGGGAGTATTGAGCAAGTTTATGTCAAAACTAGGGAAGGAGCATTGGATAGCAGTGAAGTGGGTTTTTAGGTATTTGCGTGGCACTAGTGATTATGGTTTGTGCTACCAAGGAAGACCGGGATTGGACAGAGTTTTGGACATTCGTGGCTTTTTTGATGCAGACTAAGATGGAGATCTGGATCAGAGAATATCTACAAGTGGGTATGTGTTTAACCTATTTGGAGGTGCAGTCAGTTGGATGAGTAAGAGACAATACGTAGTGGCACTGTCAACTATAGAGGCAGAATAGATGGCATCCACTTATGAAAGAAAAGAAGTATTTTGGTTGCAGAGATTGTGTTCAAGTATGGGGTTAGTATAGCGAGCTATAAGGATAGATTGTGACAACTAAAGTGCAATTTTCTTGGCAACGAACTCTACTTATCATTCAAAGACAAAGCACATTGATGTTCAATATCACTTTGTGAGGGATATGGTAGAAGACAAAAAGGTGTTGCTGGTAAAGGTGGACACTTTGAAGAATACTACAGATGCATTGACTAAATCTGTGAGCACAGATAAGTTCTCTTTGTGTAGAGAAACAATGGGCCTTGCAGGGTTGGATCAATGAGTAAGCTCTCATGTGGCCCCCTGTGGAAAGAAAGCAACAAGTGGGAGAATGTTGGGTTGTGATATAGTATTTCCACGACTAGCCCACACACGGGGGGGGGGGGGGGGGATAGGTCTCCCTGTATGTTGCGCTGGGAGTTTCTAAGGGGTCGTAGGGGGGGTATGCGGTGGGGGGGGCCAGCGCCCAGGGAAAAAAAAAAATTGGACCCTATATTAAGTGGGCAGACCTACCTATGGTTTTGTGCATGGATTTCGCACATGGTTTTGGGCGCGATAGTTTTTGGTCCATGTTATTTTGTAGATCTGGTAAAGGGAACTATTGTTATGTTCTAATCCAGGGTTAATGGAGTGGGGTTTATGGATGCTTCAGCATGTATATATATGTATTGTAATATTGAAAGAAACATAATGAAAAATCAATCTGGTAGTCCCAGTTTTGGGATCTAGGGGAAAATATCTATGTATATTTGTTTTATGTGTTATGCTCTCGCCATTGTTTATTTTCTATTTTTAGAATTCGTATGCAGGTAAATCAATCTGGTAATCCCAGTTTTGGGATCCAGGGGAAATATCTATGTATATTTGTTTTATGTGTTATGCTCTCGCCATTGTTATTTTCTATTTTTAGAATTTGTATGCAGGTAATTTTTGTATGGGGTTAAAACCTACATTATCACCCAAGTTAAAATGAAATGGCAGCACTTTGGGCCATAGGAGATCAGTTGGGAGGATGAACAGGTTATGAGGGAGACTTATCCAGAACTATTTGCAGCAGAGAAACATTGGGATGATGTTTAATCTTGGGGGGGAAGATGTAATGTCCCCAGTAATTGTAAATATTTAATTATTGTAGTAAACAAACTCGACATTACTATTTAAGTTTATATATTTATTATTTTGATTAAATTGTGCATGAGGCAAATATCTTGATAATGAAAATCATGTAACTCTCACATGTCAGGTAGTTAGGATAGGTAGTTACCTATCCCTGACTATTTCCTTGTAGATTTATTCTCAAAGAAGAGATCAAGGGGGTATTAGTACTTGAGATGAAGAGATGAGAGATAAAGGAAAGGTTTTTGTGTTGATATGTCACACGGATCCAAGAGCTAAGTCTGGTGAAGACCAGATAGCTAGGATATGTTAAGGTTGTTAGTCTTACAGGAAACATCCTTCATGTGAGTAACAGCTCTGGGGGATACTTTGTCCTGAAAGCAAGTCTCATGGTTGGGAGGAAAATTGGCATTTTTTAGTTGATCTTGATCCAAACAGTTGACAGTAATTACTACCGGAATCAAATAAGTATTTATAACTTCCTGTAGGTTAATTATATTTTTGAAATAAATATATGTATATTTTTTTAAAAAGGATATACGTACTAGTTCAGTTAAGTCATAATGACCACTAATAGAAGTTTATAAATTGTATTCTAGTAATCTACAAAAACTAGTAAGCCTTAAAGAAAACTCAGCAAGATCTATTGACTAGATTAGTAGAGTTCTTTTAGAAGGATTATTCTTTTAGGGTTTACAATGAAAATACCCTTAAGGGCGATGTAAAATATGAGAACAAGAATTTTCAAAATTATTTAAAAACTTACTAGAACAGGGGAATTTACATTTCTAGTAAGAAAAGTATAATACAAAAATGGGTATTGAAGGAAGGAGTAGAGGGATCATCTAGCAAGCCCTAGAGCAAAGTGACTTGCGAGAAGGCAGCAATAAACGACATCATGACCATCTTAGGGTGCGGAAACTTGGTTCCAGCATCCCCCCATACTGCTTTGGGTGAGACTTCGGTTTGCGCTCCACGAGCTAATGCCGAAAGGGCCAGTAGTGTAGGGATTTCTTTAGCTAATCAACACTGAACATGGGTCAGGCCCCCTCAAGCCAACAAATGGTTCCATTGCTGGGACCGGAATCTACATAAGAGATGTGTGATGTCGTATCACTAGAATCCGACTAAGAGATTGGAGACTGGATGGATAGGAAGATCCACGAATTTGTGGCCCAAGAGAATAGAAACCCGCGACTAACAAAGGAACAACGGCTAGACAGGTACTTGTATATAGAGATCCACGAGATCTTTTTCTTCTCCTTTCTAATTGAGCTATACGAGTGGATCACGAAGCTAGCAGATAGCCAAGGAAGGTGAAAACTTGACGATCCTATTGTGTGGACCCTGGAGCTAGTGTGAAGGTTGGAAGCATTAGAGGATAAGATCACTTGTGCTGTCAATCATTGGCTCAATCACATCATATGAGGATTTGTAACTGAATTTGCAGTCGACACCTAAGTCAGCTACAGTGAGGTGAAGCGGCGCTTTTTCAAAGGACCGTGAGGTAAGTACATGAAATCTTTGAATACCTGGAATAAAATGTTATTGTGCAAAAACGAGTTATGCAACTACCTTGATGTTTGGGGCTACGTGAAGCGGAAAAAATTATAGGAACAAAGGAAAAAGGGTCTTGAATATAGTCCGTTGATTTCACCTCCGCGAGGTGACGAAGAGGGAATAGCGTAGGTTTCTCTGTGAAGTGTTATTCAGTTAATAAAGCAAGGATTTCCACAAATACCACCTCCAACTTCACCACCATCACCTGCGACTTCACCCATACCACCTCCACCTCCACCACAGTTCAATATTACAAATTTAGTGAAGTTGTCTTTGTTCAAAGGCTTGGGGAATGAGGACCCTGACCAATTCCGGCTCATTGTGAAGGTTCTATGGGAAGCTTAGGGCGTTACATATGACAACATGAAGAAGGTGACATTGATTAGTGCTTTGCAAGTTTGCGTGCTAACTTGGTATATCAAGTATGTTAATGATAACCCGAATGCGAGAGTGGCAAACATCCAGACGACACTGAATAGAGAATTCAGTAGGCCTAAGTCTAAAGCACAGTGTATTTTAGGGTTCAAAAAAATCACGATGCAACTAGGTGAGACACCTTGGGAACTTGATCAGAGGTTGAAGTCTACAATCCACGAAGCTAACATGAACCTAACGAACGGACAACATCGCGAGTGGTTTGTGGCTTCGCTCCTGCCACACTTAAGGGTTGCGTTGTTGCAACAGAAGATAACAACTCAGGCAAAGGCCTTGGAGATCGCAATAAGGCTGCATGAAACACCGATGCGAGATCCAAATCTGGGGGTTCAGCAGATCCATACACAGTTGAAAAATCTCTTCCTTGAGATGCAAAGATTAAAGAAGGACAAGACAGTTCGACCAGAGGTGCGTGAAGAGGTATGGTGTCTAAAATGCAAGAGTCAGGGGCTTGAAAAAGACCATTATCGGATCTTTGTGAACTACCTTACAAGAGGAGGACTAATGCCTTTGAGGCCAGAAGCTCAAGAAGGACCAAGTGCGGGGCCTGCATTGTGGCGCACTATTTGTCAAGTAGCAAGAAAACACACCACAGATAACTGTCATCTGTTGCAGAAGTTTGTACAAGCACCGCAACAACTATTTTGCAACTTTTGTAGCTTGGTAGGGCATGATGAGCACAACTGTAGAAGTTATGAGTAGATGATGGATAGAACACTTGCCTACAGGGGTTAGGCCGAAATGCGAGCCCCTCACCAGAGCGCAGGGATGGCACGAACAGGATTTCAAGGGCGCGGACGAGGCTGAGGCTAAGGAGGACCTGGCAGAGGTCGGTGACAGTTGATCTGCTACAATTGCGGAGGGCTAGGAAACTATGCTTGCGATTTCACTAACCAAACACGTCCGTGGTGCAAGTATTGCACTATGTTTAATCATGAAACGGAAGATTGCCCTATGTTGATAGCTAGGATACAAGACAAAGGAGCACTACCACCTCCATTGACTCAGAACCTACAGATGATGAGGTCTGAGCCACGTGATGAGGACCCAAATGTTAATATAGTGCTTATAAGTGGAATCGCAACAAGAGATGACAAGGGGAAATAGCCCGAAGACAATACATGGATGCACAAAGCGCCAGCAAAGGAGGTTGAGTTCGATTTGGAGCGCGCACATGAAACATTCATAGAGGCGAAGAAGAGCTTTGTTGAGGCCTCCACCTCTAGAAGCAAGGATAAGCTTGATCAGTAGATGGACCCTTCTATGCTTACATCTTTCCTAGAGACCTGCATGAAGCTACTACGCAATAGCAAGGTTGTGAAGGGGCTGCAGGAACTCATAAATAGATGCGTTGGAAACACTCTTGTTGATCCATGCATAGTACAAAATATTGGCAATCATAAAACAAGGACGGGACGGGAGATGAGACTGAGCGCACAGATAGGAGAGTATGAAATGGATCAGGTTATTTTGGACCTAGGGTCAAATGCAAACATCCTACCAAAGTAGACTTGGGAACGGATGGGGAGACCCACATTGCAATGGCCTCTAATTCAAATAAGGATGGAAAATTAGCAGAATATCATCCCCATGGGGCGAATGCAGGGGGTGATTGTGGATATTGAAGGTGCAAGCGCGCTGGATGATTTTGAAGTAATGGAGATAGTGGATGATAGCAATCCCTATCTTGCACTCCTGGGAATTGACTGGGCTACTAATACGAAGGGGGTAATCAATCTGAAGAAGCAAAAGATGATCTTTGAGAAGAAATCGTTGCACGTAATAGTACCCCTTAATCCTACTAAAGGATCACTCTATACTAAACCAGTCCACGATTATGAGAGTGATGATGATCTGGATTGTATCTACAAGATAACAGCGCGAGACCAAGACTAGGTGAATCTAATAGTGGATGGATGAATTACATGGGATCGTGAGAGTTCATGCACCTCAGACTCTGATGAGGAACTGGAACGCTGGCATAATCCATTACATGAGGTAACTACACTAAGTTGTAACATGATGACCTGGTCGTTGCATTGTGTGTCGTCGGAGGTAAGAAATTTGCCTACTTATGATGGCCTGAATGATGTAGATATTTTTTTGGATGCATTTGAGAGGGAGGTACGAGAAAAGCATCGCTTCTAGGTGTTGGATTGGGCACTACGCGCTATGCTTGCAAGATGGTGGGGTACACACAATGGAAGCTTTTATGATTGGCGCAAATGTAGGAGAATGATGATAACTCACTTTGGGAAGCAAAAGATGTAAATGACAAACAAGTATGATGGGCAAGATGATCCGTGCCACACTTGGCCAAATGGCCCCAGGCTTATGGAGAGAAGCCCCAACCTGAATGGGTGCACTTGTTCTGTCATACCCTGGATATTTTCATGATGAGCTGGTATGTAGAAGCAGAGCTCCGCCATGGGACAAGTGAATGGGATATCTTGTGCGAAGGATTCATGATGACATTCAGTTTTGAAGATGGGTTTGACAGTATTAATGAAGCGCTACAAGAAGTGAAAGCAGCAATATTTAGGATACCATAGGATCCTTTAGACCTGATTCAGCCTGAATGGGCTAATTAGTTGAGTCATGTGCTAGAATGCTATAATGTAACTGCTGAAGAAGAAGATGAGGATCCACTAAAGATTAACATCCCTGAAACAGAAGGTCACCGCGAGGTTGAAGGACTGTAGGTTGAGAACCCTGATATAACCACGCCATTGAAAAGGAAACAAGTAAACATTGGTACTGAGGCAAAGACCAAATTCGCAAAGATTGGAGATTAGTGGGACGACACAACAGTGGATAAGGCCGTTGAATTTCTCCGCAAATATCAGGATTTATTCCCTACCAAGTTTACGGATCTAAAAGGGATAATCGGGGACCTAGGTGTTATGAAGATCACGTTGAAGCCCGATGTGAAGCTGCTTAAGCAAAGACCTTACCGTCTCAATCCAAAATATAAGGAAAAGGTTTGCTTAGAGATAGACAAGATGGTTGTAGCAGGCATCATTGAGCCTATGGAAGAATCTGATTGGGTAAGCCCTATGGTGGTACAAGAGAAGAAGCAGAAGGATGAAATAAGGATATGCGTGGATCTCAAAAAGTTGAATGACACTTGTGTACATGATCCTTTCCCGAATCCATTCACTGATGAAGTGTTGGACAATGTAGGTGGCTAGGAAGCATATTCCTTTACTGACGGGTTCTCGGGGTACCACCAGATCAAAATTGCGCTAGAGGATAGGAGCAAGACAACCTTCGTGACTGAGTGGGGTTTTTTTTCAGTACACTATAATGCTATTTGGATTGAAGAATGCGCCTACGATCTTCTCATGCGTAGTTGTTGTTGCGTTCAAGGAATTTATTCATAAGTTCCTGGAGGTATACTTTGATGATTGGACTGTGTTTGGGCTGGTGAAACACCATGTAGCAAGCCTGCGCCTGATGTTGGATACCTGCCGAAGATACCAGATCATGCTCAATCTGAAGAAGTGTCTATTTTTTGTTCCCTTTGGGACCCTGTTGGGTCATGTGGTTTGCAGACAGGGACTGATGGTAGACCCCATGAAGATCGTAGTGATACTGAACTTGGAAGCACCGAGGAGTGTGAAACAGTTGCGCGCTACCCTGGGGCATATGGGATATTACAGAAAGTTTATCAAAGGCTATGCCCAGATCACCATGCCTATGGGGAAATTGTTGAAAAAAGATGTCATATTCTGCTGGAACAAAGACTATAAGAAGAGCCTGGATGTGTTGAAAAAAAACATGGTCACTGCGCCAATCCTAGTCTTCCTAGATTGGAAGAAGGAGTTTCACGTACATGTCAATGCATCATGTATAGTGTTGGGAGCAGTACTGACACAGGCTGGTGGAGAAGACCTGGACCACCCTATCGCATTTGCAAGTAGAAGGTTATCTAAAGAAGAGAAGAACTATTCCACTACTGAGCACGAAGGGTTAGCCATGGTATATGTGCTCCAAAAGTTCAGAAATTATTTGTCGAGAGGTCATTTTAAGATGTACACAAATCATTCCATGTTGAAATACCTGGTCAATAAGCTTATGTTGGTGGGGAGTATCTGCAGATGGCTGTTATTGTTCCAGGAATGTGATTTTGAGGTTACTGTGAAGCCTGGATGACTGAACGCAAGACTAGACCATCTATCGCACATCGAAATAGGAGAATAACCCACTAATTTGAAGGAAGGATTGTGTAGTGCATGTCTTGGATGGTCATTTTGAAGATATAATAAACCTCCTAACAACACGAACTACCCCGGAAAGATACACTGTCCAGCAGAAGAAGGAATTAGTGGTGCTCGCGGCAGATTTATCTGTCATAGCTGGGCATCTATACAAAATGGAGTCTAATGAGATATTGTGACGATATGTAGCTAATTTTGAAAGAAGCAGCATCATCAGGGGTGCTCATGGGGGCACCGCGGGAGGACACTATGCAGGAAGAGCGACGGCATAGAAGATTCTACGTGCAGGGTTGTGGTGGCCAACCCTCCATCAAGACTTGAAAGTATATTGCAATGCCTGTGATGTGTGCCAAAGGACTGGAAGGCCATCGCGAAGGGATGAGATGCCTTTCAATCCACATATGACGTTGCAACCCTTTGAGAAATGGGTGATAGACTTTGTGGGACCCATTCAGCCCCAAGGAAGGATGAGAGCCAGATACATTATCACTGCGACAAAGTATTTGACTCATTGGGTGGAGGCACAATCTATGAAGGATTGAACAGGTGTGACCACTACAAAGTTCCTCTTTGAACATGTACTTACGTGATTTGGCTGTCCAAAAATCTTGATGAGTGATTGCAATACGCACTTTCTGAATGAGACAATCAGCGCGCTAATGGAGGAATTTCAAGTATATCACCAGAAGAGCGCGCCTTATCACCCGCAAGCTAACAGGACGGTGGAAGCATTCAACAAAGTGCTAGAAAATGTGCTAACCAAGGTTTGTAATGCTCAGCGAAGTGATTGGGACCTACGCATACATGCAGTACTGTGGGCGTATCGAACGACATGAAAAAAGTTGACTGTACAAACCCCCTTTAGGCTTGTCTATGGCGTTGAAGTGGTAATTCATATGGAATATATTGTGCCTAGTCTATGCATAGCAGTGCTCACAGGTATGATGGATCGTGGAGCCCTGGAGGAAAGGCTCGCACAGCTGGACGAACTTGAGGAAGAGAGATTTCTAGCTAGATTTCACCTACAGGTCCGAAAGCAATGCGAAAAGGCATGGCATGATTGGCATATTAATTTGCGCATCTTTAAGGTAAATGACCTGGTTTTGTTATATGATAGTAAGTTTGATAAATTTCTAGGGAATTTCAGGATGCATTGGTTAGGGCCTTATGTCATTAAGGAGATTACCGATGGAGGAGCGATACAGCTGGTCAAATTGAATGGAGATCCCTTCCCGGGAAAGGTGAATGGCAGTTGATTGAAGCCATACACCAGCAGTTAGACCATCTGACTAGATGAAGGTAGCACGATCTTAGTACTCCAGGCAGCTGAAAGGAAGCGCGGGACTATAAACTACACTGCCCAGGTTGGGGAGTTGCATGATTGGCGAATTGTGTGAAGTAAGGAAGTATCACAGGGTCCGCGATAGCATGGAGGGAGCTGTGCTACCCAAGGAGAAATCGCGCAAGTCAGCCGGAAAGTGACCATTAAGGGCATTGTTCATGATTTGACGGTTGAAATATGGCCAAATGGAGCGGGCGGTCAGCATTTAAGACGAAACTTATGGCTCAGACACTTGAAAATATGCTGCCAATTCAGCATTAATGGACCAAATTTGGGGGGAACAGTTGGATTTGAATTCAAAATGCCCTATAAATTACAAGTGGTTGTCTAGCAAAAAACACTTGGGATTTTGAGAATTGAGTTGTTGAGCTCTCAGACACCCATGGACCGAGAATTCTTCAAGGCTTTCAAAGAAACTCCCACATTTGCAAACTTGCCAGAGATGTCACAAGCATTATCAGAAATTGTTATGTCAGCAGCCGCAGAAATTATAAATATTGAACAAGTAGTAGAGGAGGTAACATAGGAAATGGAAATAGAGGGAGAAGTAACTGCTCCGAAAGTGGCAAAAGTACTGGTGGAGGTCCCTAACTCTCCGAGAACACCGAGACCAAAGCCAACCCCAACCAATGAAACTATGAAGGACAAGAAGGGCAAGCAGCCTGCTATACCGGTGTGCGCGTTGCCAAGGAGAAACCCACCAAAACCCATCGCATAGGAGAAAGGCAAGGCCATAAAATTATAACCAGAGGAGGAAGACATTAAAGACATCCCGATGGATGACAAGGATGTGGGAGTTGAAGTCGAGGAGGTTGAAGCCCAGGGCGCGGACCCTATTACCCGGTTGCCGAAGTATGTCCCTCCACACAAGCCTAAGTCCAAGGTGCCGAAGGACATTAACAAAAGTAAGACTCCCCTATAGACCCCTCTACTGCCAGACAAAATTGTTTTCGATGGTCTACACTTGGCATGAGTGCCGTTGTTGAAACTTGAAGACTAGGACTTAGCGGACCATGATAAGTTCCCACACCTGGCAACCAAGCAGCTGATGCACCGCATCATTGACACAAATTCAGGAATGACCACATTGGAGCCACGGAGGTGGCTCAAGGGAGTAGAAAAGGCAAGGTTTCTCAACCTGCTATGGGTGCCGCACTACAACCGCACCCCGGTAACAGTTTTGTTCATCAATCAGCTACTGTGCTTGGTGCATGAAGAGTTTCTGTGGCTAGAGGAGCCAATACCCATCACAGATAAGTTGATTCACCAGATAACATGACTGCCATATATAGGAGAGAATCCAGCCATGATCTTTGGTAGAAAAGTTGTCGAGCAGGCTCTCGCGGAATCAATGAAAGAAAAATTTAATCTGGTGAAGAAGTTGCGTGGATATGCTATATCCAGTATCTGTGACCCCGCTGTGAAGGTAGCCACACAGATCTTAATGGGGAAGGTAATGAGGAAGTGTCACGTCGATGAGGTGCCGACACCTATTGTCACACTTGCAAGACATTGCACTGAAGGAGTCCAATTCAACTGGTCGGACTACCTTCGCAGAGCGTTCTTGGCAAACTACAGTGAAGCACAAGAGATCACAATATGTTCCACTACAGGTGGCTCTTGCTGCCAATTGTACTAGTAGTGTGGGAGCTGCCAGAGGACAGCCAGTTCCCTTCGATCTCTAGATCTCCCTGAAGCAGCAAAGTACGCTTTACTGTGAGAAACCAAGGATGCACAGTGAGTCAGGGATAGTGAGATCTTTTGAATCTTGATGGAAATGAACATTTGGATGGCCATAAATCACAAGCCATGATTGTCACCTACGTTGTATGCCAACCTACAGGGCTACGCCGAGTTTAAAGTAGACTTCCATCAAGTATCCATCAAGGCGTGGAACAACCTTACGTAGAAATGGTATGATTTATCATATCTGGCAACGGATGACGCCATTGATGTAGTGCTTGATCAAAGGCCAGCAGAGTGGCGCTCTACAACAGATTTGGCGATGGGTGGAAGCAAGTCCACCGCGCAGAAGAAAAAGAAGGAGGCCAAGCTTAAGATGACACAGCTGGCTGAAAAGAAGAAGAAGGAGGTTATTGATAAGGCTTAGGCGGAGTGCGAGGTCGTGAAGCAGACAGGGAAGCGGACAAGTGGGACACAACAAGGCTATGATAAAGGCATGAGGTCACCTTCACCTAAGACCAAGGAGGAAACAGATGAACAGCAAGACGCGGACCCTCAGGAGACGTCCGCCTGCATCAAGTGCCCAAGAGAGCTGGAGAAAGGAGGGCTCGAAAAGAAATCAAAGGTGACCAAAACCTCATTGGACCCCATCACATTAACAGAGGGCAATTTATATGATATCAGCGACACAGTGAGGGATGTCACCACGGAGGCCCTACAATAGTTTGAACAGCAGTAGCAAATCGTCTTAGGGGCCATCCAGACAGGGTTGTAGGAATTGCAGACCCACACATCGCAGGAAGGTACGGTGTCTACCATCCTAGCTATCGGCACTTCAGAGGTTGCCTATATGTTGTGCACGAAGACTTTCAATGCAATAGTGCTGCTAGATGGAGCACTGACCACATAAAATGAGGCTGACAGGCCCACTGTCAGCACCTTAAAGGGATTCGGATTGAACCTGGCAGCGCTCCCGCACAAAGCACTCCACCTCTTGCAGGATGGAATAATTACAGAGTTGAGGGCCCGATAGTACCGCACCCTCTAGGTGATCAGTGAACAGCGAATCAACAACAAGCAGATGGCCCTACAGAAAAAGGCTACCATCACCACTGAGACCGAGGTGACCAATCAAAGAAAGCATATTTTGTAGGTCATAGAGGAGGCATGTAGAATGATCCCATAGTTGGCCATTCTGGAGGAGGTGCCAGTCAAGGTACGCATCCACAAGTTGGCCATAGGGGTGTGCGACACTCAGACTGAGATGGCACGGGTTCAATTGGAGTTGAACCTACAAATTACAGAATTACAGTTGAAGGCCCAGCCTTCAACCCCGCCAGAAGTGAAGGAACAGTGGGCGCCCGCTGTCACAGAAGTAGTAGCGGCATTGGATAATGCAGTAGCAGACTAAATGTAGTTGTTTGAGCAGTCATTTGAGGTCCTGACAAGCTTGCAGGAGGACCCCAATGTACAAAGGCTAGAGACAGAAGCGTGTGAGCTACAATAGCGCTACGATGAGGTTAAGGGCACAGCGCGAACCATCATGCTAACACAGAGACTAGCCAAGTTGTAGGAGGCCAAGTAGTTGAAGGAACAGATGGATGCGGTGCTGCACAAGGAAGCAGTGCTCAAGGCGAGACTAAAGCCCTGGATGAATGAGGCTTACGCAGTGACATGAAATATCGAAGGCAAGCATGGGAATCTGCAGGCAACGCAACAAAAGCTTCAGACTGACAGCGCGGGAGCAATGACCGAGAAGACAGTGGAATACGCGAAGTAGGCGGTAGCTTAGTGCATGGTCGAGGTTGCGATCATACGGGTCGAGCTAGAAGGACTTCTCGCAATGATCTCCGTGCCTACCGAGTGACTCAAGGGCAAGTCATGATGTTTGTGTTGGGGGCCTATTGTGAACAAGATCCCCCAAGGGCAGTTTTAGGGCTAAAATCCCATGTTTGAGTCAAATTTTGTAATAACCTAGTAAAGACTCCGCATTTTGTGGTCGCAGAGTGCATATGTATCATAAGTCATAAAGGTTTTCCACCCTTAATTTTGTAAAGTAATGTCAGTTGTAAGAGATCTACCCATGGTCTGCAGACCATGGGATTGTATAAAAGGAGCTAAGCTCTAAGTAGTTTTGGAGAGACACAAGATAAGAGAGTGATAGCTCTGAAGTAAGAAGTCTAATTTTTGGGTTGTAGTGTAGGTAGAGGGTCTATAGCTGAGTGCGCAGAGGCATAGAGTAGAAGTTCACAGCTGAGTGCGCGGACCCCTGCAGCTATGTGCACAGGGAGAATAGAGTCTATAATCACTTGGAAGATATCAATAAAGAGAAGTATTCTGTAATTTTTGTGTCTTTGTTACGATTAATGCATCTTATCATTCTATGTATGAATTTCCTTTATAATGCTTATGTGATGTGCGGATGTGTTAATTATGTTGGATAATTGAACTCATATAAGAATATCTGCTTACGTGGTGCCAACTATGAGTATCTAAGAAGATAAGTAAGATACTTAGACTAGTTTAGGAATCTTCCTGATACGTTGTCTTAGCAGCGCGAAAGTGTTAAGATAAAGGGTTAGGGTTGCTCCAAGGTCAGTCGTACCCTTTCACAAAGGTATTGAAGGACAGAATAGAGGGCTCGTCTGGCAAGACCTATAGTGAAGTGACCTATGCAAAGGTAGGAATAAAGGGAATAAACGACATCATGACCATCTCAGGGTGCGAAAACTTGGTTTCAACATCCCCCCATACTGCTTCGGGTGAGACTTTGGTCCGCGCTCCGCGGGCTTATGCCGAAAGGGCCAGTAGTGTAGGGATTTGTTTGGCTAATTAACCCTGAACTTGGGTCAGGCCCCCTCAAACCAACAGCTCACTAAATATCTGTGGAAAATATGGAGTTTGAGAAAAGGGTATAAAACTGACCCTTTTCATTTATACCAACCGAATAACTAACATATATATAAATAAAGCACAAAAAATATTCATAATGAAACTCTTTAGCTGGAAAGGAATTTCCAGATACAAAAATTACCAACTATAATCGAAATAAGTCAATTAGGGTTTAAACTACAAAAACCAGGTCTGCTGAAAACCCAGAACCTAAGATAGTAGGAAAAATGGCTCTATGACCTAAACTCACAGAATATAGACACGGGGGTCTCTTTATACAAAATCCCAAGAAATGTATAAACCCTTATGGAAACAAACTAAGTACATACCAAGAGATACATAGTAGGATGGTTTGATAAACAAACTTTCACTAAGAGCCGAAGCCTTCAGTCCAGAAGAATCAAGAATAAGTTTTCACATACCCAAAGGCCAAAGGAAGAACAAGTCTACAACCCTCGGCAAGATTCTAGGAGGTAAGATTCATTCAACCATTTTCGAGCAGCAAGAAACCTCCGACGAAACCTAGCAAGCCAAGAGAAAAGATTACTTATGCACAACAATAGAAAGGAAAATCAGCTAAATGATATTTCAAACCAAACCTCAAAAACTTGTACCTGGCCAGGGCTGTTGCACAAAGCATCTCTTCTAAAATGATGAAACACAAATGCGACTCGTCGCGAACCTAGAAGCCAAACATATAATCAAGGTAAGATTATAATAGTGCAAGAGGAACAATTTTAATTGTTACAGAGTGGTAGAATCGAACCTATGTGAAATTTGAAGCTTGGGGTCGAAACCGGATTGCTTTGCCCGACGGAAAACATAATACCGAAAATACTTCATAGTCTAGCTGACAATGGAGATAAGAGTTTTCTTGATGCCATCGGATGAGCTCACTATACAGAGGACCATCAATGAGGCGATCTTCCTGAGAAGAAGCCAATAGTTGGAGAGTGTACGGAAGACTCCAGAATCCTGCTCCTGCCAATGTTCGCGAGGTCAAGTTCATTGAATTAGAGCTAAGCCTAACAACTTGGTAATCATCATAAAGATATTTTGTGTACAGATGGGATGCCATTGAATATTTAACGATAAATTAATATCCCATTTCATGATATGTATCCACTTGGCATAAAATACATTAAAACATATATGTCAAGCACACTAAATTCGGGGTTTAATACAATGTAGATATATGTATGTATAACAGTAAATTATTTAAAATTATTTTTATTATGTTAATGTTTAGAGATATGACATGAATATTTGTGGTGTGTAGTTATGAGAATGACAATTTATATTTGTTTATTTTTAGGTTGTATGTTATTGTTGTTATTTTTATAATGTGGTTATCTTTTTTATATGGTTATAATTGATTAATTAAGTAGTTTAAAAATAGGTTTATATAGAATTTTATGGAAGTGATTATGATTATCAATATTTCAATATGAATATTTTTTTCATAATGAAATATTTATGGGAGATTGTAGAAACATGTTATGAAAAGTTGGTTGGTCGTAACACTCTTACAATCAATGATATAATAATTAAGAAAGATGATAAAAAGAAGTATTATCAAGATTCAGTTCATTCAAATACCTCTAGATAAGATCCTAGTTCCAAGAATTGCAAGTGAAAAGACAACTTAGAATGCCTTATCAAGGTAGTGATCGAATAAATATGGTCAAACTACAAACATTTCAAAGAAAATTTGAGAATTTGAATATTCAAGAAGTTGAAAATATGAGTGACTATTGTATGTGAGTAATAGATGTAGGCAATAATATGACTACTCTTGGAGAAAATGTTGATAAGAAGATTAAAAGGTTTTGAGGTCTCTAATGCCAATGTGGAACCGTGATGTCATAATTACTGAAGAAAACAATGATTTATCTACCCTTCAATTTGATTACTTAGTTGGATTTCTTATGTCTCATGAAGAAGAATAAGAGATTCATTTGGATAGAATGGTGAGAAATATTTTTTCTCCAAATTATAAAGCACCAAAAGAAACCAAGGTTAGCTTAAAGCTCAAAAATAGAATTATTCAAGAGGAAATAGATAAACAAGTGGTTCAAGACGTAGAGGTAGAGGCATATTTGATAAGAGAAATATCCAATGTTATCATTATAATAGGTATATCCACTTTGAAAGAGAGTGTAGATTTAAAGAAGGTAAACACAATTAAAGTGTTAATTATGCCCAAGAGGGTGAAGTGACATCTCCAAAAAAAATTACTTTAGTCTTTTTCTTATGATAAAGATAAAAATAGTATTAAAGATGCTTACATCTCCAAACAATTTATTTTTTCTTATGACAAAGATAAAAATAGTATTTAAGATGTTTAATATTTAGAGTTAGGTTGTTCTAATCATATGTGAGGAAATATGGAGTTATTTTCTACAATGGGTTTCAAATCCAAGATCAAACTTGGTGATGACATGGAAGGTATGAAAAGTGTTAAAGACATTTATTAGATTCCACAATTAAAGCATAATTTGTTGAGCATTGGCCAATTGTGTGAGAAGAATTATAAAGAGGTGTTTGAAAATGTACAGTCTATGATAAGAGTTAAGGAAATAAGGAGATTATTATTGTTCCTATGTAAAATAATAGGGAGTTCCTATTGAAAATTGGAGAAAATAATAATAGTATTCCAATGTGGCATATCAAAACAAAATTTAATCATGGCATCTTATATATGAACATTTGAATTTTATAGTTTGAAAAATCTAACATCAAGAGAATTAGTTTGTGGTTTCCCTAGAAGGTTAAAGAACAAAAAGAAATTTGTGAAGGATGTGCTAAAGGAAAAAAATGCAAGAGAGAAATTTGCAAAAGGTAATGCATGGAGATCGCATTATCCACTTTAGTTAGTTCAGACAAACATTTTTGGTCCTCTACATATAAACAATTTTGGTAAGTAATCATATTTCATTATTTTATATTGATGGCTACTCACAAAAGTGTTGGGTTTATTTTTTTAAGACAAAGGATGAGGCATTTGATACATTGAAGAGGTTATAACTCTTGTGGAAGGTGGAATAGGTGCATAATTTTGTGAGTAAGGATTTATAATGGAGGAAAAATTTGTTCAAGAGATTTTTTAGAATTATTGTGATATGAATGTCATCAAAATAGAAATCATAATTTCTTACAACAAAATGGAGTAGATGAAAGGAAAAATATTATAGTGGTTGCAATGGTAAGGAATATGTTACTAACAAAGGGACTAAGCAATTATTTTCAGGGTGGTGTAGGTTTTACAACAATATACATTCTAAATTGAAGTCCCACAAGTGCACTTGACATGATAACTTCATCTTAATCTTGATATCAAAGAAATCTTATTGTTAATAATTTTAGAGTTTTTGATTGTTTAGACTATGTCCATGTATCTCATCAAATGAGACAAAATTTAGATTCAAAGAGTCAATCATGATTTTTTGTTGGATATAGTGAACAATGTATGGATTATAAGTTGTATATCCTCTCACTAATAGCATCGTTGTGTCAGAATATGTGACTTTTGATAAGGGGGAGCTTATGGTCATCAAAAAGGCCATATTGAGATGTCAAAATCTATTTTGAATTGAGATATTATTGATGATATTGATAAAGTGTATACCACTATTATCTCAATTAGAAGTGATACAAATAAATCATGTATCACCTCTTCTAGTTTTTCAATCCAAGTGCAAGCCCATCTTCAAGTTCAAATACTACAAGGGCAGTAAGATGCAATTCAAGTAGATGAATAAAATCCAATAGGTGAGATGGTAAATCTTGCTTTCTTTTCCAAGTCATATCTTGAACTATCATGTTTTGAATATGCACATGTACCAATGAGATTTGGGTGCAATTAGTGCACTAAGAGAGCTATTTTATTCACAAGAATGAGAGTTTCTAGGATTAGTATTTTATTGAAAGTATTGAATAAAAGACTAAGTACAAAATTCAAAGGAGTGTTGAAATCCACAAGGCAAGATTAGTTGCTAAAGGTTTCATGTAAGGGTATGGGATTGATTATGAAGAGACACTTGCATTGGTAGAAAGAAGATATTTTTAGAATGATGATTTCATTAGAGGCTCAAAATGAATGGAACATTCATCACATGGATGAGAAAAGTGTCTTTTTCATTTGGTCCATAGAATAAGAAGTATATACGGAATAAGTGCAAGGGAAGAAACTCAAGTCTACAAGTTGAAGAAGGATTTGTATGGCCTCAAGCAAGGACCAAATGCATGGTATGTTAATATTTACAGATATTTTCAAGAAGATGGCTTGAAAGGAAGTAAGAGTGAACATGCCCTTTCTATAAACAAAAAGGTAATGATGTTCTTATTTCAAGTTTGTATGTTGGTGATTTGTTATATATGGGCAGTAGTTCTAAGCTGAAAGATGGAAACAAAATTGCTATGAAGAATGGATTTGGGATAAAATATTTGGGTCTTATTTATACTTTTTAGGATTGGAGGTTCAACAAAGTGAGGATGAAATTTTTATTTTCCAAAAAAAGTATGCAAAAGATATGTTGAATTGCTTATGGAGTTATGATATGTAGAAATAGTGGTGCACAGAGGTATTGTTGTAAGTTTGATGTTTCTAACCCACACATGACTAGTTACTTATTTGGTATCTCATTTGAAATACATATAAAGGTAGCCAACATAATTTTATCTCAAAGAAGCAAATTATAGTTTCCTTTCATCCATATAAACAAAGTATGTTGTAGTCAACTCAAGAGCTTAACATGTACACAAATGTGAGGACTTAGAAAAGTTCTATAATACATTGCTAATAAAAAAATAGGTTACAATGGTTATTTGTGATAAACTAAGTATCATCAAATTAACTTGGAATCATAGTAATACAAAACATTTTGATTTAAAGTATCATTTCATATACGATTGGGTGCAATAAAAGGGAGTAAAACTAAAATATATAAAGACTTGGAACAACTTGAAGACATTTTCACTGATGAAGTTGCAAAGGTTAAATTTTGAACCCCCTAAGCATAAAGGTGAGTTTGTTGACAATTAATGGATGATATGACTCTCGTATCATGTATGCAACTCATTTTTATTTTTACTTTGGGTGCATGTAATTCATCTTCAACTTTATTTTCTATGATTAAAACTAAAGTGCATAAAGACTCAAAACAACTTGAAGATATTTTCACTAATGAAGTTGCAAAAGTTCAATTTTGAGCCCCTCAGCATAAAGGTGAGTATCTTGAGAAATAATGGATGATATGACTCTCATATCATGCATGCAACTCATTTTTATTTTTACTTTGGATGCATGTAATTCATTTTCAACTCATCAATGTTTATATTATTTTAGACATTCCCATAAGAATAATATATGAATTATTTTCCAAAATAAATTATTATAAATATTTAATCATAAACAATTAATTATTTATTTTATAAGATTTTGAACATCTTTTTATTGAGAAGAAACATCTCTATTATGATGATCAATGTTTATATTATTTTAGACATTCCCATAAGAATAATATATGAATTATTTTCCAAAATAAATTATTATAAATATTTAATCATAAACAATTAATTATTTATTTTATAAGATTTTGAACATCTTTTTATTGAGAAGAAACATCTCTATTATGATGATCAATGGTGAATATTTTATCTTTATATTTATTTAAACCAACTTAAGTAATTTCATTTTGTTATAGTTATCTTAGGATTATTATTATATTTTCTATGCCAATAATTATTTAATCAACTAATTCAAAAATAAACCACTCAGCCATTATGAAACCTTCATTAATAACTCTACATCTAAATACAAAAATCCTTACTCAACAAAAGAATTGATCTTGAACTGAACTCAATGCATTATGTTTGAGAGGAGTTAGCATGGCACCATACCAAATAATAAAGTTCAACTCAATGCATTATGTTTGAGAGGACTTAACATTTGCACCGTACCAAAATAATAAACTCATCGTTCTCTATCGTTAAACAATTCCAAATTTAAATAAAGTCTTTCCAATGATTCAGGCCCCCACTCGACAGTAAGATCTACCCAAAAACACCGACATATGACTCTTAATTTTGTTTATGTCCATCATGAAAATTCTGCGATCCATTGTCAGGATGACAAATTTTGGTACTCTAGAGCATAATATCACATGAAAATATGTGATATAGCTTTAAAAGCATTATAAAAGATGTGAATGTGTACAAAATATCACAGAGTATATATATAGAGTAAGATCTACCCAAAAACACCCACATATGAATCTTAATTTTGTTTGCATCCATCATGAAATTTCTGAGATCCATGTGTCCGTCATGAAAATTTTGAGATCCATGTGTCATCCTCTAGAGCATAATATCACATGAAAATATGTGATATAGCTTTAAAATAATTATAAAATATGTGAATATGTATAAAACATGATGTTTTATATATATATATATATATATATATTTATTTATTTATTTATTTATTTATTTATTTATTTATTTGATTTGGATTTGGATTTGGATTTGTTCATTATATATGAGGATTAAAAAAAACTTTAAAGATCTCATTCAACAAAGCTTTAAACATCTCTGTAACTAGAAACTACTAGAGACAGCATTATTTTTCATAAACACGATCAAAACGTATAAAACATAATATAACTGATTTTATGCCTTTGGCTCGAGTTTGAAGGCCAATTTGGCACTTCCCTGC
Source organism: Pinus tabuliformis (assembly GCA_031772625.1). NCBI lineage: Eukaryota > Viridiplantae > Streptophyta > Pinopsida > Pinales > Pinaceae > Pinus > Pinus tabuliformis. The sequence goes on along the minus strand of CM062818.1, from coordinate 1,387,028,234 downwards.
ATCAATATTCCTTCAGACGCAATGGATAAATCAAAATTCTGTTCACACTAATATAAAAATAAATTCAGCCCTATTGATCAATGTCTTTAAATGGCAAGGGAACCGTTTTCACTGCTCTGAACTTGCCCACGTTGTTCAGGTGCTCGTTCTCCAGTCTGCACAGTTTTTTGGGGAAGAGAAACCAACAATAATTCAGAAAATCTTTAAACAGAATTTCAAGACTTCGATAGTTTTTCTCAACAAAACAAATTACTATATAATATCAGTACTAAAGCTTTTGGAGAATTTTATTTCCACCTCTATTACAATATTAATGCGTCTTGACATGCTGGGATAGCCAGATATAACGCCCGCCCTTTTTTTTTCTTCTAGTCATCAAGATTTATATAGGGCTATCGCCCTCATATCAAAGCGCATTAATATTGCAATAGAGGTGGAAATAGAAATCTCTTTCTTTTCATTCTTTGCAAACCTGAAAAAACTCCACATGCCACGGCTGGCGATTTCTGCTATCCCGAAAATTGAGTCCAAGTGTTTGTGATCAAAGGGTTCAAAACGTACGATTTCGTGTACCAATGAATAGATCCAAACTAATCGAAGCAGTGCATTAGCAGCCTGTAAAATTTCAATCCCCACACCAAATTAATAAAACTTCATTTTGTGGCTTAGGGTTACCAAAATAACAATATGAAATGCAATTATTTTACCATCGCCACGAAATATGGCACTTTGCTCTTCAATATGAGTTGGTCTCTGAGCCAAGGGTTCACAGAATTCCGACGAAGTAAACCCCAATCCATTACGACGTCCCAATAAAATTGATAGATAGTGGCAATGGTAGAAGATACAATATACAATATGAAGCACAAGTTCGTTTTATTTGTCCCGTACATAAGCCTTATCAGGACTGCTGTAAGTGAAGAGACATACTTTCCAGCGTTTGCAATCTGTATTCTATCTTTCGGATCATCGCGCCACCTCCTCCCACACTGTCATGAATTGTTAAAAATAATATTGGAAGTAATCTGATTTGATATAATAAGCAATTTGATTTCAAACAGCACCTCCTGCCACATTGGCCACATTGCATTGGAGTGTAAAAATAATATTATAGTAATTTTATTCTATATCTAACTCTATAGATAAACCTTTTCATATTAGAGTTTTGGCCCAGATATTATTTGATTTATCAATTATTTAGGTTGAATTTCATTTTTTTTTTCTTTCTTTTTTCTCTTTTTCTCTCCCTCTTTCTTTCTCTCTCTTTTTTTTTTTTTAATTTGAAATTTTTTTAAATTAAATATTTCAATTTATCTTATTTTTTAATAAATATTTTATTTTATTCAAATTAGCCATTTCAATCAAGTATTAAAATTTATTATTTCTCTATGAGGTTATCTCTATTTCATTGGTACTGATCCAATGCATGGTTCTAAACAACCACACTGAATAGTTCCAAATGTATCGACATAATTTCTCTAATATGATTTTTACCTAAAAATGTCTCATATTCAAGATATAGATCACAAAAACCTAAATTCAAAAATAATAATTTTAAATAACTAATATCATAAATTAATATATAAAATCTTATATATTTATATTAAATATGAATAAAGTTAATATATTTATATTAAATATGAATAAAGTTAATATATTTATATTAAATATGAATAAAGTTAATATATTTATGTTACATATGAATAAGAATAATGTTAATACAATTATTTGTATCTTAATATTAATATAAATATTGATGTGTAATGTTACAATATTTATATTTTTTATATTTGATTAAGGTTAATTATGGTTGATTATAATTTATAATATTGGACGATAATTTATTATGGTTATCTATATTTAACTATGTTTAATGATAATTGATTATATTTGATGTTATGATTATTTGTTAATAGTTTATTATGGTAAATGATGGTTTGCATATTCTTTATTATGTTTAATTATTTTTAATCATGGTTGAGATAGACCATGTGTAAGTATGGTTGACTATGATTATAAATGGATGATTATAATTCACTATCATAGAGAATGACTGATTATGGTTGACTTTGCTAGATCATTTTTTAATTATTTATAATTAATTTTCATTCTATATTGTTGACTTTTGTAGAGCATGTTTGAATATGTTTAATTATACTTGATGAAGGTTGAGCATGCTTAAGCCATCATTGACAAGTTTGTTGACTATTAACTTCCATTGACTAACTTTAACTATAATTGAAGTTGGTAAGTTATGGTTGTAATTGACATGTTTTCTTTTGTGATCCATAATAAATTAAGAAAAGTGACATGTTTCTAACCAAGTGTGGTTCATCACGAGATGAACCACACTTTGGTACTCCAAAAATTTCTCTTATGTGATTTCTACAAAATACTTTTCTTAAATGTTTTATAATGTTTAGATGTAATCTACTATGTTTGACTATAACCAATTTTTATTAACCATAATTAACTCTCTACCAAATTATAATCTAAAAAATTTAGCATAAAAAAATACTTTAACAATATACTTTATTACCAACTATTCTATATCTATTAAAAAATATTAATTTACAAAATAAATTAATTTTTAATATAAAATAAATTTAATATATTTCTGTTATAAAAATAATTAATATATAATAATAAAATTGAATATATATATATATATATATATATATATATATATATATAATTCAATTTTGAATTTATATTTATATAAATTATTAAAATTATAATTTAAAAATTAAATATAATATTAAACCAATAACAATAACAATGTTTAGAAAATAATATTAAACCAATAACAAGGTTTTAAAAAATAAATAATTTCTAAATATAAATATAATATTAAATAAAAACTATCCCTGTCACATTAAAATATTAATTCAAACATTCATGTTAACTCCATATTCAAGAAAGATTAACCAAAAAGAAATATAAACTATTTTGAACATTCATGTTAACTCCATATTCAAGGGAGATTAACCAAATGAAATATAAACTTTGTCAAAATTAGCCGTTAGTCTATTTAACCGTTGGAGACTCTGCTCAGACTATTTAACATGCTAAGCTGGATCTGTTTCTTCAACTTGTGACGATGAACCACACTAGTTGGTTCGAAACGCTCGACAAATGTCTGTCTACATGTGATTTAGGCCAAAGTTATTCTTTCAACTATTATGGATCACAGAAGCCTCAATTCAACTATTGAAATATAAACTATTTTGAAAGATTAACCAAAAAAAATATAAACTATTTTGAAAAAATGTTGCAGTTCGTTTACGCTTCCAAAAATTTGATAACTTTTTGTGATAAAAATTGATGTATTGACATTTATATTGGAGAGTTAATTCTTCAAAGGTTGGTGCAGAAACTAAATAGTTAAAAAAGTTTTAGAGACTAATTAGAATATAAAATTAAGAATTATTAAATTTATATAAATTTGTATTATTGTAAATAATATAGGCATTCAAAGTTGATTTTTTATATATTTCGTTTTAGTCATTGTTGTGTTTAACATGTTATCAAAGCTTTGACCTAAGTGGAGTTTGAGAAAGTGTTGGATTTTCACATTTATCTGAACGTGGACTAACTAACGGTTACACCCCGAATCACTTAAAAATATAATAATAATAATTTGGAAATTTGCTAATACTTTAAATTTTGATGTAATAGAAAAATTAACCTGATATAAGAGCAAAGTTAACTCATGCAGAAAAGACAAAGCAGAGTTCAAACTCCTGATCGTGAAATGCCTTGGGGAATTCTTTCACCAGTTAACCTGTGAAACATTATAAAATCTAGACATTCGTGCATTTAACCTGCAAATGGACTATTGTAGGATATTATGTTACTAAATAACTAGAATCGAGCATTGAAAATCGAGAAAATGCGTCTATACCAGTAATTCTCTGTGGTTGAGGTTTTATTTCAAATATTTCTATAAAAAGCCAGTTCATTTATTAAGTCAGTCACGTTTGGGGGGACTCGCGCCACTATACAGATCACCACCTATGTTTGCGTAAGTAGAGGTGTCAGTGGGCAGCAACTTCCTTGCAAGTCACTTATCAAGCCTGCGACAGGGCATATGTGCAGGGTTCTACATTGTCTACATCTTTTTCTTCTGTTGTTTGAGATCTTTTTGTCCTTATCGGTGAAGTTTGAATTAATTATTCAAGGGTGAAGTTACAATAAAACTTGAGATATTTAAATGGGACCCTTTGATACAGTATTAGAGTTATTGAATACATAATATGCGGTAGAAAAGAAGGCTATAATGGCCGTACCTGCAACAATCTCCACCAATATGGTAGTACTGCGATAAAGAGTTTGAAATATTGGATGACATGGCTCTTGGAACATACGTCTGAGCTACCACTGTAGTAGTGGCTTACGTAATAACACGAAATGTTCGCAACATTTCGCAACACAGTGATCTGCAGCAATCACAGTGATATACAATAGATGGGATTCCTTGAAGTAAAATAAGTAATTCATGCGTAGGTTTTCCTAGTACAAATGAAAAAATATTATGAAAAGCGTTACACACCTGGCTAGTTAATTGGTCAGCGAGGAAAAAATCAGCGAACTTAACCTGTTAATATAATTTGTATCAGCGAAAACATCAAGCATCATAAAAAAACCATTTCATGGTTTTGTTCATGGTTTTATTTGGGTTTTGATTACGTTTCCACCATGTTAAGAGGATTTGGAGATTTCTTAATCCACTGAAAACTTCAGACAAAATCGAATACCATTTTGTTTTGTGATATTCTATGAGAAATGCCTTAAAACAATGCCTCTTAAAACAATGCCTCTATAAATAGTTTCAGATCAGATTTAGATCTATACCAATATACTTTTTAAAAACAAAGATATTTATCTATATGAAAGAAAGGATATTATCGAGATGTATATTACTTTTTGAAAATTGGAAAAATGAGATTTTAGGGATATTACCTTATAAAATGGGGAACAAATAATATGCCAAAAGCATCGAAGGAAATAATGTCTGGTTTCTTTGTAACAAATATTGAAAGGAGAGATTACAAATAACAAAAATGTCTGCAATTCAAAAATAAATTAATAAACAGTAGGAAAGAGTCTAGATAGTTATATATACAAAGAATATATATAAATGATAAATGCTTTTATGCTGAGGGAAATTAAAAGAATAACAATCCTGAATACTTACTATCAGACTGGTAACTGGAATTATTTCCACTTCTCTCGCAAAGAATGAAAATTTTGATATGACCAAAACAAGGTGGAAAAGTATACAAGTCATAAAAATTGCAGTGAGAGCAGTACTGATAAGCATAACTTCGAGACTTCTTAATTCTGTACCAACTGCAAATTCAAATATAAACGAATAGTTGATTCTTGTCCTCTTCCAAAGGTACAAATCGAGACCCCATATATAAAGATGGAAAATTATCATGGCAAATATGCTACACACATCATACACACATCAAACACCAGATCAAATTAAAAATATATTAAAAAAATAAATGATAGAAATTAAATTAAAAGATTAAAATAATAGATAAACATAAAATATATATAATCTCTATTAACACCGTAATACCTGAAAGTTAAATATACACTTATTGCAAATTTTGGACTTCCTAAGTACTCTGCAATTTGAGAGTGAGTTAGAAGCACAAGAACAAGCGATAAAAGCAAACTCCATGACCAGCCAGTGAAAATTCCTGCCAAGAAGAATGTGTTAGAACATTGTATATATAAACCATTGATAATTGTATAAAGAGAGGAGGTTTACTTTACTCTCTCAGAAAAGAAACTGTGACATTTTCCTACAATTCATTAATTAAATTGACAAATTAAAGTCCTAGTGATTAACTAAAAAAATTATATATTAGTGTGATGTAATGCAGGTGGTAGAACGTTTTTGTCAAAGAGAATGCACTGAGTAGCCTAATTAACATCAAAAGTTTTTTGATCTCTACATATTCTTTTTCATTTTTTTATTTATTTTTAATATTTATGCTTGTTAGGGCATATTTACATTTTTAAATATGGAAGGATTCAAATGAAGGCATGCTTACATTCTTAAGTATGGGAGAAACACCTGATTCAAATTAGGTCATACCTACATCCCTAAGTATGAGAAAAACAACTAATTTAAATTTGTTGTTTATTTCTAGCTTCTTTAAGGTTCTTTTGGGTATCCCATTTTCTTGAGTAGATCTAGTGCTCATCTAATTTCAAGGTGGCTTATCACATAATTATTATTTTTGTAAAAAAAAAAATATATATTTTTTAATATATTTTTAAGATTCTTTTAGGTTTCTCATAGTTCTAGTAGATCCACTGCCCACCTCTTTTTCTTTTCCATTATATATTTGTCACTTTTGTGATTGAGCTATTTAAAAAATATTGTTCAAGTTTGCACTTGCAAAAATTGATGAGCATATTATTGTGGGGATGTGTTTAAAAAAAGGAAAAGGAAAACAAGAAAGAGAAAGTAATTATGGTTAGTAATAGATATTGATGATCACGTTATTAATGGAATGTGTTAATTAAAAAGAGAGAGAGAGAGAGAGAGAGAGTAATTATGGTTTACATGGCTTAAAGTAGTAAATAGATTCACACAATTGTAGTCTCTAATTTTAATTAGTATTGACTTGCTCAACTCCTCCTCTTATTTCTCACCACCACATATTTCCATTCATAAAAGTTATGATTTTTGGGTTATTGTTTTGAAAGGATTTGAATAATCTTTAAATCAAGCAACTTAAAAGGCTATTACACTTCATCAAAGGGATCAACTTATAGTGAAGGATGATACAATGACAACATTCTTCCTAAAATTGCATGAGCAACTAAGTCTAAGGAAGTTTGGGATATTTTGAGGGTGGTATAAAGTGAAAGTGGTAAAAACACCTATTGGCAACAAATCGAGTTAAAAAGCATTGCAAGTTATGAATTTATTGTTGTAACAAAATAATTTTGACATTGTAGAAATAATAGGAGATGATTTGGAAGACCCTGTGGAAGCATAAGAAGATATAGAAGACATGGAAAGCACAATTTTACTAAATGCTACAAAGAAATTCATTGAACTTTGTATATATGGAGTATGAGCATGGTGAAGAAAGTTAATCCCACTATGTAAAGACTCATTGGATGATGAAATTGAAGTTGAAAATGAAATTACCCTCATAGTATTAGGAAAATGTGAGAATAACCTACTAGTAAACGTTGAATTTGATTGTTACTCTAACTAAGCATTTGTTGAGAAGTAGCTTGTAAAGCCCAATCATGATGAAGGTGAAAGTAGGCATGAAAAATTGTCATATTTTTTGTAGAAAAATGAAGAGAACCATCAACATTGTTAGAATATTTTGCCACATTAAAAGTGCATATGAAAGAAAATAATATTACTTAATTATCTTATAGAGGTTAATAGAAAATTTAAATCAACAGTGCATGAGGTAAAAGCATGTGCATAAGAGAAACAAGATGAAGGTGAAAGAAACAATCAAGTTGAGGATATATTGGAGAAGAATAATACGGTAAAGCTAAATTTGAAGAAGCACAAAAAGTATGTAGAACAAGTTTGGAGGGAAAAAATGGGGGAAAAAGTACAATAGAGTTGATAACAAGTTACATGCTGAAGTAAAACAAGATTTTGAATTGATCTCAAATATTGTGAGTCATTAGTGGTGTAATTAAGGAGCGTGTTAGAATATGTTAATTACTATCAATTTCAGTTTTTATGTAGTTTGCATGTAAAATCTAAATTTAAAAAAGAGATTAGAATGAGTATAAAAACTAAAATTGTATAGTGTAACTATTATTAATATACTAAGATATCTCATAATAATTCGTGTTTATTTATTTTTCTATTTTCAAACAATTCAATCAATCTGAATTAATGAACACAACTACATCTTTTTACTATTGTATAAATTATTTAGGTTAAATTATTTATGTTAACTATTGCGTCACTTAGTATCTTCCTACATTTTCCATTAATATTTCACACATGATACAAAACCAAGAGATTTCTCTCATCCCCATTCAATATCATTCATCAACGCAGATCAACATCCTACTTGTTGCGTTTAAACTTCACTAGTCCTACTCTCTTAGCATTCTTGGAGTCCTTTGTCTATGACTACTCTTATCTCCAATAGTAATCACAATCTGTTTTTCTTTGCAACCATTACTTGGGATAATTTTTGTTGTCGCATCACTTAGAGACACTACCCTCATGATTTCAGAAATCCACACTGGTTGCGTGCACACTCCATAAAGCTCTGTCATTTCTTCTATTTCTTATTTACTAATTAGTTTCCTTCCCATTTTATGGATTTCATTTAATAGGGAGTCCAATGAGCACCCATGTGATCTCTTTGTACATAGGACGTTACCCTATCACTATTTTTAGTTCATCGGATATCATTCACACATTTGTAGAGGTTCCATGGTTATGAACCAAGTTCTTATTCGCGGGCTTGTCTTGCTAGCAGGAGAAGTGTTTTGTTCAAAGTATAAAGCTTTGTCATTTCTTCCATTTCTTATTTACCAATTAGTTTCCTTCCCATTTTATGGATTTCATTTAATAGGGAGCCCAACGAGCACCCATGTGATCTCTCTGTACATAGGACGTTACCCTATCACTATTTTTAGTTCATTGGATATAATTCACACATTCCTAGAGGTTCCATGGTTATGAACCAAGTTCTTATTCGCAGGCTTGTCTCGCTAGCAGGAGAAGTGTTTTGTTCAAAGTATTAAGTGAAATAATGACTTCCACAGTAGGAGGAGCTTGCATTCCCTAGTTACCTATGTGCGAGGAAGTGAAGGCTCTCATTCATTCTTTATATATGATTAACCAACACAAAGGTATCAATGTAAGGTAACAATTATGGCCATGACTTTAAGGGGCACCTTCACTACATCTTCTCAATCAAACTTATTCATTTTTTTAAGGTAAATATGGTTGCTAAATTCCAGAAGACTGGACATATCGAATTGTAAAGTTAATGTATATTTCAAACTTTTCCTTGACATAAATTCCACTTAGATGCCATTATCCTTACATGATGTTAACTTGATACAACCTAGATTGTTAGTTGTAATTGTAGTAATATTTGGGATGTTGTTGTTTTTTCTTTCTATTTTGGTATTTAGGTAAGAAGTAAAGGGTGAGTATTTTAGTTTTTTTTTTATAAAGTAAAGTGTGTAACAATATATTAAGGCTTTTAACACATTTTGTATTCAATTTGAAATTAAGAATTCTTAAAAGTTATTGATTCATAAATTAATTTAGTTTACTTTATACTTTTGCTAAGAAGTATTTTGGTTGAGAGTGACTTTATTTAACTTCCACATTAACCCTAATGTTATTAACCTTAGTATTTACTCATCAACACAATAAATATTTTGGCCAGCCTCATATTTTACAAAGTTCCCCTCATCTCACACTTAGCTATAGTGCCACTACCATAAAATACATACCCATTCTACTACAACTTTCCAATAGAGCTATATAAATATATTTCAATGACTACATTACCCATCCCTCAGGTACAACTATCTCTTAATTGTCATTCTCCTCCCTTCATTTTCAAATCCCTATATATCACCCCTCATCAATGTACCTATGAACAAACCACCATTAGAGCTTGGCACATAGATACACCTTTTACCTATATATGACACATTGACTTGCCAACTTCTTTCCTCCAACATTTATGTGCCCAAGGATATTTTTGTGTTGTGTCTCAACTCTTCTTCCTTCTTCCAAATCCATCTCTATACTCCTACATATACACACAAAGCAAGGATTTAACAATAATGCTCACACCACACCCATGTTGCACATCCCTTTAGCTTTCTTACTAACACCTAGGAAAACTTTAGAAAAAATAGGTACCATTACACAACCACATTATGAGAATTATCACATCTTTTAGTAGTTATTACCACTTAGTAGCGAACCATAATAGCACAAGATTTTATAGAAACAATATGTATTGCAAGTTGCATAGTAAAAAATGATGAAGTTCACCCCCATATACCTTTGGTCACAATCTAGCATGGCCCAATATTTGAATTCTTCTCAGCTCTAAAGTGTTTTATCAACTTAGCATCTCCACTACTATTATTTTTCAAAATTTTGGAGCATTAGCACTTTTCCTTGTTTATGTAAAATCATCATACATTGGAATACATATTCATCTTCAATAGTCTTACACATTATGCATCGCGGTTTCTTTCTTTTGCACATTCAAGAGGAAAGCCAAGATTCTTTCAAAATAAACCAAGAGTAAATGATGTAGTTTCCTAGAGCATTTTCCTCAAGGATAGTACAATCCTACCCGTCCCAACTTAGATAGAGTGCACCAATTGATTTTCATATAGATTATTTTGTATGTGCATGTTGTTTGGCCATGTGAGTTATTTAGTTGCATTACAGCTACTTGTATGAGTTGTTTAATATTTTCTCTATAAATCATTGGTATGTGTGTATCTTGAGTGCAGTGCACTTTGTATCCTTATTAGAAAGTCATTTAACCATAATAATAAAATCATTTTGCCATAAACATATTATATACTAAAACATATAAATTACTCTTTTAATAACTCAACATAATATTATATACTTATTTAAGAGAACCACAAAATCACTTAAATTACCCTTTTCAAAAACTAAAAAATAACAATTATTTCATTCATTCACCTAAATTAAACATAATTAAAATAAACATTGGAATTACATCCAATTAACATATATTTTTTAATTTATATTTAATAATTCAAATTATTTTAATAAATAGTAATAAATATTCCTATATTTGGCCATAGTAAATTGAGATTTGACGTAAATATATGTACCTAAGTTAAACGTCGTCATCTTGGAATCTAGTTGGGAAGAAGGCCTTAGACGGACCAACGCTTCTCTTCTGTTGTTTTTGCTGAAGTGCTTGGTGAACAGATCCTCTACTTTCTCCGCTAAGCTCATAACCTTTGGCAACAATATTTCAAACCAAACGAAGTAAATTGTGAACAGAACTAAAATAGAGAAAATTAGGTGTTCTGAATTCAAAGTTCCCGTTAACAAAATCACTGAAAAAAATATCTTCAAAACACCTTGCCAGAGCTAGTAAAAAAAGAAGCTTCAATGACTCTCAAGTACGTATCGATCACATTCTTTCCAGTAACCTGTGCAAAACCATTCAATCATTAATAATAAAACTTTATACTGAAGGTACTGTCCATAGCTAATGCGACGATGTTTTGGATTAGACACCACCTTATCAAACTTCTTCAGTATTTTTGCAAACGCCAACGTGTTAAGCGAGCTGAATTAAGGAAAAAAAATCGATCAATAAGATGCTTTTGGTTGAAATGAAAATGCTTTGGTTTTTATTCTAATCTAATGAAATTAATTTTTACCCAATATACAGGTCACCCAAATTTTCCCGTTCTTGGGTAGCATATAAATTGCAATAACTATACTTATTTAGATTAGTGCAGTATTTTATTAAGTAGTTGTGGTCTAATTTTATGTATGACAATAATCACTTGGAGAAAGTGTATTCTTACAAGTACCTAGGAATCGATATTCATCACAAGCTCAACTGGAACTATATGGATGTGAGGTTTGGGGTTGCAGCATCTCTAGAGAATCCTGGAGAAAGATTGAGCAAATCCAAAAGCGTTTTATAACATATAACCTGAAAATTAAAAACAATACACCATATCCTATTCTCCTTATAGAAGTAGGTCTTTCCCCTATCGAGAGTCTAGCTATGACTAGGCTTCTGGTGTACAAGCACAAACTCAATAACATAGTAGATCATAGACTTCCTAAGCTAGCTTTAAATTCTAGCCAAAACCACCTAAGGCTCAAGCAAGGGTGGTATAAAAACACAAGGGCCTAGTTAAACCATTGGGAGATCAACAAGAATGATGCATTGCAAAACATTAATAACATTAAAAATATTGTTACTTCTAAGTTCAAAGAAAAAATGTGGTCTGAAAAAGACTTAACAGCTAAAATAAAATTAAGTTATTATAAGAAAGTCATCAACCCCACCCTAGAAGATCAAAAGTATCTCTTTGTTTTAACTAGCTCAAAGAAGAAAATTAATATAGTGAAGATTAGAACGAACTCTCATGAGCTACATAGTGAAATAGGTTGTTGGCAGTTCCTAAAACACCATAGATGGAAAGGATTTTCCATCTCTGTGAGAATAGGAACATCGAGGATGAAAACCACTTCCTCTTAGAGTGCCCCGCATACAACCACATTAGATCTCAGTGTCATAATCTCTGTCGCAATACTGACCTTCCTAGCTTTTTACAATGTCAAAATTATAGTGAGCTCGGGAGGCTTCTCTCCAAGCTTTTTGAGCATAGGAATAAAATCTTAAATCAAACTAAATAACTTGTTTCTTTAGGTCCGATAGACCAAATTTTGGTCTCAGTAGACGTTAACCACCATCATCATCATATTGAAACATTATATAATTTAATACAAAATATAAAAGCTATTTCAATATTTATAAACTATATAATTTAGAAAGTCATAGTATTAATTTAAAATTAACATAAAATTAACATTAAATATACTAGGTTGAAATAATAATAATAATAATATGAATTAAAATATAATAAAAAATTATTTTATATTATTTTTAAGGTTTATTTTTATATGTTAAGTAGCATACTAAGTTGAGGATGGTTTTTTTTAGCAAAGTTACTTAAGATCAAATCTCACCAGGTTGATTGTGACAGTGTTAGAGAAGAAGACACCCTAAAAAAATCCATTCAACTTAGGGCTCGCCTAACCTAGGTAGAGTGTGCTCCTTGGATGAATTAAATGCCCTGGGTAACTCTTTCTTAATCTACAAATCAAGCAAGCCTAAAAGAATACTCCAATTAACCAAAAAAAAGTATTATCTAAAAAAATAAAAGGTCATTTTCTCTATATCCTTGATTTTATTCCAAACATAACTTTTGAATATCAAAATCACGGACTAAAATGCACTCACTCTATAGTCCCTTATGTAGAGGAAGCTAAGGTGCATTCATTCTATAATCCCTTACATATGTAGAGAACAATTGGGAAACAATTTCATCAAACATTTTAGATTTTATAGATTTTATTCTTATCACACTTAGGATAAACGTTTCCCACGCCACTTTGCTGCATGATGATTTATGGTTTATTATTGATTAATTATTATTTTTTATTTAATATTATAATTTTAGGTTGGATCTTGGCGTTAGTTGTTTTTTATAATTTTTTTTATATATTATGTGAAGTGGCTAATCAACATAGATAGGTGGGGTTTTGTGCGTGGATTTTATTTTTTTCTAATTGGTTTGGTTTGTTGTGGTGTGTTGTTATATACAAAAGGTTCTAATTTATTTAAAAGTTAGCATCCTTACTTTTATGTTCATTCTTGTTGGAATGATGGATAGTGATAATTTGATGGAGTGAGTGTGATGACAGTTAAAAAATAAAAGTTAGCATCTTTACTTTTATGTTCATTCTTGTTGGAATGATGGATAGTGATAATTTGATGGAGTGAGTGTGATGACAGGTAAAAAATATTTGCAGGAGTGTTTGTTAGGAATCTAAAATAGAGAATAGGTATTATTAAAATAACTAAAATTTATAGAAGAGAATTACATTAATGCTAACAAAAAATCAATATTTTAGAGTACACTCCCAAGAAGAATACAAAGGACTCTAAAGATGTATTCATAATAAAAAGTTTACATGGCCAGAAATGACAAATTGAGGAATTGCCACTTAATAGTCAACTTTTTGTTGGTATCCTAAGAATCAATTCCATCACTCATTAAATGATTGAGGCAAGGATTTATATGGGATATGTAAAGATCAAGAAATTTTGAGCCAAGAAGATGTGGAAATGCTAAATGTATATCATAATTACATCACTAATCTTTTGAAACATGAAAAAGCATGCAACCAACATGATTTTATGATTTTATTTAATAATGAATGATATTTTTTAAAATTTGATTAATTTTAAAAATATTTATCCAAATATATATTTATAATAATTAACAAAATTATTTTGTAATTATAAGTTTTAAATTTTAAATATATATCATAATTACATCACTAATCTTTTGAAACATGAAAAAGCATGCAACCAACATGATTTTATGATTTTATTTAATAATGAATGATATTTTTTAAAATTTGATTAATTTTAAAAATATTTATCCAAATATATATTTATAATAATTAACAAAATTATTTTGTAATTATAAGTTTTAAATTTTAAATATATATTAAAAAAATCGATTAACAATACTCTCCTAAATATATTATCATATATATCATTACTATTGCAGCATATTTTTTATACAAAAGTTTGTTTTTTATTAAAAAACTATAATAAATTTATATATAAAATAATTTATATAATGAATCATATTTAATTTTTATAAATAAAATTGTATACTTCTTCACTTTTTAATTAACATTAATTTGTTGCTCTACTGGAATATGGGATTGTGTATATATTGTAAGGGCTTGTGTGCCATAATATTTGTGGGATTGTGTATATATTGTAAGGGCTTGTGTGCCATAATATTTGTGGGATTGTGGGATTGTGTATATATTGTAAGGGCTTGTGTGCCATAATATTTTAAAGAAGGGTGAGTTGAAAGAAACCTGTAATTCTGGAGGAGAGTGAGACCCTTGTAATGTTCAACAAAGGCCGAGCGTAACATCTTTTCTGCACGACCAGCCTTGATTTTATTTCTTCTCATACAAAATGGTGTGTTTTCCATGCTATTCATCACGTGGGCATTGCTTTTGATTCTGCTCATGCAAAATGTTATGTTTTCCATGTTATTCATCGTGTACTTATTGTCTCCTATGTTTTCCATGTTATTCATCGTGTACTTATTGTCTCCATTGTCTCCAGATTCTGCAAAAACAAATCAAAAAAATTCTTATTAAATCATTGTCTCCAGATTCCCGGAAAAAAATATTTTCATCATTAACAGTGTTGTATGTATTGCATGTAATATAAAATGATGAATCACACTTGTTAGTTCCAGAAAGATTGGTCAAAAAAATTTCTCATATAATTTCTACTTTAATTTATTAGGAATCACAAAAACTTGAATATAAAAAATGCTATAAAAAATTTATTAATTTATTATGAATCACAAAAAACTTCGAATACAAAAAAATACTATAGACTCTTAAAAATTATCAAAATGGCCACCAAACAAATCTTTATCAGATAAGCAGTTAACACTATATTTTTTCAGTTTCTTCATATTCCATACATACCTATGTCTACTTCCTTCTCGAAATCACCTTCGTCATCTATTTCACACGCTGCGAGTTCCCCTCGAATCCCGACTAGAGTCTCAAGTTGTACTTCCAGCTGTTCACTTTGGAGGATGAATTCCCTTGCTTTGATTTTGTAGAAGTTGTTGACCATGTTAAGCTGAGAATCCAGCAACGAGAAAAATCTGTCCTCGTCCTCTAACCATGGAAGCGGGCCACACAGCTCTGTTGCATACAACTCCTCGGCCTCCTGACCGAGAAGATCATCAGGCTGCACTCTATGATGTACCACCTGTCAATAAGTTGCTGCGCAAATTAGGTCTTTACCCAATATACTATTTCACACTATTTATACACAGCACGATCCCAAATTTTGCATGAGGCTAACGTTGTTTCATAGAGTGTTTGCAATTGGTTTATTTCTGGGACACTTAGAGATTCCTATCATAAAACTATTGCAAAAGTTTTCTTAAAATATCAGGAAAGTTAATGATGAGGAAAATTCAAAAAACGCCATTCACCGTATTACGAAAAATATCATTTACTGTGTGAAACAAAATCGACTGAAATCGATCTGCAGTTTTTTATGCCATACCAGTGAATTTTCGTCTCGAGAACGCTTAGTATATATATTGAAAATGGGCCTATACTGTCCTCCATGAGCAGCGTTGCTTGCTTGCTGTTCTCTCACAATCTGCTGTCGAATCTGTCTGACGAGTCTCTTTAGCTGCTTATAGTTCACGTACGCGTTTCTCCACTCAGGGACCAGTTGCTCTTCCAACTGCTTCTGAAACTTCACCATTTTCACAGATGCGAAATGTGATTGTATTCCTATTCCAACTTTCTCTGCAACAACACCGAATGACCATAAAAATCCATCTTTCTCTGCAACAACACTAAATTATTATAAAATCAATGAGTGCTATGCATTGGCAATAGGGAAGTATCGTGGGTAGTTATTAATAATCATCAAACATCAAACTACATGATTCCTCACGGTGCCAATTGGAATTTGACATGAGTATGTGTACTTGGGGAATTCGCTTTGAGGTAAATTTCTTTGTGGCCAAAATTTGTTAAGAATAGGGTAAAGGTATCCCATTTCATTTCGTTTCGCTAAAATCTAATGTTTGATTTTAAAATTTTTGTCCATTTTAAATATTTTCAATTTAGGTATCACTTCAAAATATTTACTAAAATTTAGTGTAAACCATTTTATTTTATAGAGTAGGAAAATCCAAAAATCTATTATAATTTAACTGTCACTGGGATAATTATCACTAGCTGTTATCAGTTAATATACAGATTGACTCATCACTGTTAAAATTACCTCACTTCTAATTATCTTTTTAATGATCCATAAGAAAAAGACTTTCGCTCATACTAAATATTTCTAAATCTTAGACTTTGTATCTGTTTCCTTAAATCCAAAAAAACCTAAATCTTAACAAAACAAAAACAATTTTAGAACCTAAAAAACCTAATATACCAAATTTTATCTTCCAATAAATTTTGGCAATCCCTTATCAAACTTGTCAATGTCAAGATCATCTCATAACTCGTAGATTTGTCATCAATCTCGTATGATCGTTGATTGGGACGTTCAATAATTTGACTACTCATTGGCACGTTCTCATGTTGGGAAATTTGAATTCAGTTCTGGGGTTGGGAAATTTGAATTCAGATCTGGGGTTTGGGGTAGTGCATTTGGTGTGGTATAGGTTTAGCATTATATTTGAAGAAATTTATTTTAAATAATTTAGGTTTTACTTTAAAGTTTTAACCGTAGTTATAACGTATGAATTTAAATTTGAATTTATTTCATGATAAACAAAAACTAAAAGGAAAATTTTTAGTCAAACTATTCTTTCTATTTCTGATGATGGATTTCAAATTACAGCAAAAGCAACAATGGAGGACGTAAATTACCATGTATGGACATTGGAATTCATTTAAAAAAGGCGTACACCCCTTACCTGAAGTAAATTCCCCTGCTTCGCGCGACTGAACTCTGCACCATCCACGGTGAGGACGCGATGAAAATATTCAGATCAATCCCAAGTTCCAGCTACCATGAAACCAAAGGTCAGAAGTTCTCTTTAGCTTCCAACACAATCTTGTTCTAAAAACACTCAGACAGCGTTAGAAAGGTTTGTGATTCACAGTTCACTTCTGAAGACAACAGTTGGATCTAAAATTCCATGTACTCGTAACTCAACAAAGAAGTGAAGTGGAAGTCTCCTCACACGAAGGCAATGCATTATGCCGAGAAGAGTTCACATATTACCACACAAATAATAAACTCATATATTATCTGTCATTGGCAAAGGATGGCCATATTATTCTGATTCCTCAATTTCAATCTCTAACCCCAAGGAATCCACCCATACACAAATATCATTCCAAGATATGCCCTCACACTCACCACAATAATTTTAGTTTTTGCGTAATAAGCATTTTCCACTTGAAACTTTTTTACCTGAAGGAATTGCACTTTGAACAACTATCAAGCCTCTATAATCTTACCCGGGATTGCACCACATCCTCGAAACTAGATTTTCCACTTAAAAGTCTACGTTGTCTTTCTACCTACGCATTGTGCAAGATTTCTAAAAAAAATATATCATTCCAAGGTATTCGCTGTACTCACTGACACTCACGACCATTTTAGTTTTACACAACACCGATTCAGTTTTCACGGGAGCGCCGGATTTACAAAAACAATAGGGGGAACTTAATTTCATTTTCGTGGGTTATGAAAATTTGTAATCTCAATTTTATTTTTGCCCATCATGAAAATCTATGCCATCCATTGTGAGCACACAACAGAGTCTAGTTCCTTGTGAATGCAAATATGCAGGTGCGAGGCAGATGGGGATCGTCTATGATCTTGTGAATGCAAATACGCAGGTGCGAGGCAGATGGGGATCGTCTCGGGATCATCGAAATGAATGAGGGATTAAATGATTGGGACGGTGTGCGGTCTTGTCCACGTCCTCACACGCTTTCTCGTATTAAGGCTGTGAAGGGTTGTAGATCTCTAGGGATCCACTATTTGAAGTTGGGTAGACCACTATGCTGGTGGGAGCTGAGGTTTATTTAAGAACGTATGTCTGGTCATTGAACGGGAAAAGAAACAATGGTTAATTTGGAAGTTTCTATGACTACAAGCTCTGGATTTCTGGACTATGTTATATCAATATCCATTTTTTTTTGGTAATTTAATATTCTGTATGGGCATGATTACTAGTTTCCCAATCTTTTTTATATGTTTCCTCTGTTGATTATGGGCTTTTCCATTTCAAGCCAAAATTGCATTGGAAAACCTTGTTGAGAGTAAGGGTTCATATTTTTGGTCAGGGGTCGAGTCTACATGCACTGGTTTAGGGGTGCACGAGAGTCGTTGTTCTTATTCATATGGTGCCTCACACTCCGGGAGGGTTCTTGTTTGTCTCTGCATATTGGCTCAGACGATGGATTTTTGGTGTGGTGGGAGTCGTTGTTCTTATTCATATGGTGCCTCACACTTCGGGAGGATTCTTGTTTGTCTCTGCATATTGGCTCAGACGGTGGAATTTTGGTGTGGTGCAGTGTCGTCTCGCGCTACCTCTCTTCTTATGCCCTTCCATTAAGTTTATGTTTGATTTTTAGGTGGTTTTCTCGTATTGTTGTTACTCTAGGTCCACCTAAGTCGCTTCTCCCTCCGACCTCTACACAATGGGCTGGCTCTCGAGTGTGGGAAGGTGAGAGAAGATTGACAAAGGGTGGTCCAGTTCTCCTCATTATGGTGAAGACTCCTCGTGGTGGTGCCTCTAGCCGCAGAGGTCGTGGTTGCAAGAATCAAGGTCGTAAGGGAATTGAAACAATCTCGACGTCTGAAAAGACTCCGCAACAGCGCAACGGGAACATGGCGGGAAAATGGATGCTGAGATTTTACAGAATATGGTCCAGGCCTATTGTGTAGGGACCTCGACCCAGGTGAAGTAATTGATTTTGACCTAGGAGGCAGAATTAAACTTGAAATTTGAGCTCGAGCTGCCGGCAGATTGGAGTGATTTGATCCCTGACCCTGGTTATACCTGCAGCTACCTCACTTTGTATAAACAATTTGTTCATCTCTTTTGTCTTATGAAATGTATTGTGGCTAAAGCAATGGCTTCTTCCTTCAACATAGTTGCAAATATGGATTCGGATCTGGGTCTTAGAGACATTCAAAAAGAGCTCTAGCTAATTCATCTCCAGCTGTAGCACCAGAAGGCTCACCTTGTTCGCATAGAACGCCATATTTTGTGTCTGCCCCAATCTAAACTGCCGGGTTCAAGTGCAAAAGATACTCCTCTGGTGGAATCGTTAGATGACTAGTTGTTGGAAGTCATGTTTTATCATTTTTTACTTATATTTTGATGTATATGTCGGGTAGCATTTATGTATGCAATTTTATGCTTACTAGATGGTTTACAAGTTATAAGTCTTATAATGCTTGGTTAGACAGACTCGGACTATTTATGTTTTGGATGGTGTATAATGTGGTTCGGTGGCTAACAAACTTGGTTTCCCACTGGGCAGGTTGAGGCCATCGAACGATTTATATGATTGTAACTTGTGTGATTATTGTGATTATTGAAATGAATGAATGGAAAGGTACTTACAAAAAAAATCCATTATAAAATACTTTTAAAGACCTTTTCTTTGATGAACTTACCAAATTAGCTGAGGTGAATAAATATATTTTTAAAATTGATTTTTGTAATAAATGGTATATAGGGCATATTGTTGATGTTAATTCTATAGTTACAAGTTTTTCATTTGGTCTCAAGGTAAGGTATATATATATGATGAGTTATTGGTTTGATGAATCATTGTGCATTTCTTGATTGTTTTGCTACTTCTATAGCTATGATTTTTTTATTTAGTATTAGAGCATGGAAAACTTGCTCTCTAGATGTTTGGTTTGATGAATCCTCTGAGATATGGGGCATGTGGTATTATGCGATTTCTAGTAATATAGTAATAAACTTTGAGGGGAGTGGGTGCTTAATTCAAGGCAAGTTTAAAGGGAGAATATTGGATCCTATTTAAAGGTGGCCAAGGTGAATGAATGTATAACTTTAAACGTTATTTATCGGTAGTTCTATATATAGATCATGGTGATAAGGGCTATTTTGTATTTCCAATACCCTATTATTGGGGGTTAGGTGATTATCCCCAATTAAGTTTAAAGAAAAGAATATTAACTAAATCTTTATTTAGTTATTCATAAATTGAATAAGTGATGGTATTTAGCCATAATATTAACATGTAATAAGTGAATAATATACATGTTACAATAACATATATAATTTTAAAATTTAAAATTTTAATATGTAAAAAATACATACCACTTATAAAATCATAAACTCATAATATTTATTTATTATGTTATTTTAATCTATTTGATCACACTTAAATAAAAAAATGCAAAACACACACGTGCACATATAGCCTTGAGGGTTAGCTAAATTTGTCGAGTCCCCGTGATTAAAGCACCTTTTTATTGATAGGTCACAGGTTCAATTCTCTTGACTCCCTCGGGGTCAAACTCCATGGTTGAGATGGAAAGAAGTGATCCCTTCAGGTGGACATCAACATATCCTACCATGTCGGTATATTATTGGGTTTCTTCACTATCGGTGGAAATCTCGATCCCTAGACCTTTCCCTCTCGATACCCAACTTTCCATAGCTTAATATCTATCACTTGACGACCCAACTGTCCATTTCCCTTAACTCATGGATAGTGTCGGTTTTGTTACTATCAAACATTTTGCAAGGATGATGAAATATCCAACGCCTAGGCATGATAATATGATATCCCAATACTGATAGCTTCGTTGGTTGTTAAAATTTTATTTATAATCCACAACACTTACTTGTCAAACTAGGGCCTCGTAGGCTTTGAGGCGTAGCACAGTTTATGCCAAAGGAACCTTTTAGATTTTGCAAATCCTATCTCTACTCCAGAAATCAATATTTCCATATTCGAGAATGAAAATCACAATGAAAAGCCCTTAATCACATTCCTACACTACTCACACAGCAGCACCGAGATCACTCTAGATGTTGGGCTTCTTTTAGGATGTAAATAAAGATTTTAAATTAAATATCCTTCTCATAGATAAACTCAGGATTCAAAGTTGATTCGGAACAAAACATACTCAAAAAGGAAACATGCAAAACACCAAATTATTCATGTACTGAACCAAACTTTTTGATTAACCAATTCCTGCACTATTTTAATTCATCAATCACTTCCACACTGCATGGGAAATAAAACATCTACTCTAGTGCATTCAAAGTATAACCCAAATAAATGTGCTCAATTTAGAAACCACTCTTCCTTTCAAATGAACTTATAAAAGAATTTTTCAAACCCTCAAACAAATCTTGTGCTAAGATAAAAGATCAAATCAACAGTGAAATATTATTAAATAGACTTTCCACACCTGTGTATACAATAGTATAATAAATGAACCACCTGTGCTTTAACTAATCCAATAATACAATATATTGCTTGAATCACTCTACAATCTGAAACCAAATCTTAATCCAAATACCAACATTCCTTGCTTTGTGGCTAAATAAAAAGACTCACTTTGTGACTTGAAATCATTCAGTATTCAAAAGTTACACCAAGGACTTTGTTCCTGCACCACAGAGGTATGAGACAGCAAGTTCATTGGTCAAGCTCTCTTAATAACCAAAATATTTTTTAAATAGAATGAAATCAAATCAATCATGAACATAAAAGACTCAACAAACTGACCTTTAAAGGTTTGCCATAGCTCCAAGCTTGAGCAAGCACGATATGCTTGCCACAAACTTGTAATAATGGTTTGATTACCAAGGTCACACAATATATTAACAAACTCTTCAATAAAATAAATAATTGAAACGCACAAGTATAAATTGAATCTCAAGTTTGCTAGGTTTCTTAGTCACGACTTCAACTCCCAATCTTGTTTTCATTGTTGACAATTCTTTTAACGAGAGAATAACACAAGACTAAACATAAAGGGTTTGAATCCCTATTAGAAAATGATCCAAAGGTAAAATGCAGAATTATAATGGTCCTTCAAAACACACACTCACACCGGCTTTCCAGATCTAGATTAATATCACTCATTTCAAGAAAAGAAACCTTATACAAATCACAATCAACCAAGGTTTCATAACAGTTCACATACTAATCATTGAGCACAACTCACACCAAAATAGTAAACTTAATAAATACATGCAATGAAATTTCTAAGGGAGAACGAGTTGGGTTGGTTGGGCCCTAGCCAACCAGCTCATTTCCCTATAAAGAAAAAAAGATATTAACTTATAAGGTGCAAGAAATCATTCAGAGGATTAAACTCAAATATTATTTGAACCTAACATTAAAGCTCTTTTTTATTGAAATAAGTATTGGCTTAATACATCCGATACAGAAGGATCTATCTCCAAATCTGGGAGATACAAGTCTTTGACACCAAAATACAGAGTAACCAATAGTATCGCTAACATATGCCTTCCTATGACTCAATATTTATACTTGTTTACAACAAATATCTGGCCACAACGAGCCATCTTATCATAAAACAAAAATGGAGGTTGTTACTAACAAATCCCTAACAATAGACCTCTCCATCAAACAATATTGATTCGCTTCATACTCTGTGTTATCTCGAGCTATCTTCAGTGAGAGGAGACCAAAACTATAGTTGCTCTGCTAGAGAGAAGGAGGGAGAAGCGCACATTTTCTTCCTTATTTTCCACGAAGACCTTATCTCAAAATCTCACGTTGACAACAAACCAAACTTCTTCATCCAACAGTCCTCCTAAACTAGTGTAAGAATCGACCTTAAACTAGTGCAGGAATCTTGAGGTTGACTATTGCCCATACCAAATACACTTCAAATCATAGTAAATGAAAAATATTGATAAAATCTCCTTGGGTAACCTGAATAAAAGCACATAATTATAAAAATGTTAATCTATTAACCTTTTCTTTAAAGATGAACAACATTTACCCAAATTCTCATGGATATGTTAAAAGAGGCTAAAAATGCATACATAAGGGTTTGTTCAAGTCGTAAAACAAACGATAAGATGGGGTTCTTTAGGTAAAAATTAGGGAAATTCTGGGCCATAACAAGCTCAACTCCCAAAAATCCTACTAGCTAGATCTTGGTCACCTCTCCTGATGGCCATGTAACCAAGGCTAGGAATAAAGGATTCTAGCCCCCAAATTTATCCCTGACCTAAAACAAAATGGATTAATCCCTGAATTCTCATACATATCAAATTGAAACTAAGGAAAATGTTTCCATCTTATCTCTCTATTATACTCTAATTATATCTCTATTATAATTTTCTACTCAATGCTTCTATGTGATATGTTAATCACATAACAAAAACTTATTAAATGCAAACAAGCATAAATGCAAAGAAATTTTAGGTATTCTTGTTTTTATGTACCTTTGGCTTCAAAAACATCAATTACTCAATTTTGTTATTTGTGTCTTAGCCATAGACTTGAGATATTACAGTGCATGACATAGTCACAATATATATTTATGATTTTATTTTCTTTTTGTAGTGTTGATTATTGAATTTACAAGTCATTATTATTTTTTCATTTTATAAAGCTGTCTAGCATAGTAGCAAGCAACTTAATCATGCACCTACAATCAACACTTTTACATTGGATAATATACAATATATTTCTAAGTCTTGCATAGTTAATGACATATTTTCATATCAAAAAAACAATAGAAAACAAAAGGGTATATATTGATGTGAAACCAACATAAAATATTTTCTCTATGTTTACTACATAGTAAATGCTCAATTGTTTAATTTAGTAAAAAATTGGCAATTTAAGGGAGCATCAGCGATGAAATATCACAACAACAAATAAATAGGTGAATATATATATAAGCTATCATTCTATTACATTTAAAAATGTGAATTTTCTTATTAGTGTTTTTATGATCTACTTCAAATGTCAACACCATATACAAATATTACTTTCAATTCACAAGAAATAATAGCAAATCTAGATGAAGCAATCAGTATAGTGCAAGATGAACTACTTCAAACATATGTATATGAAAATGCAATTGATAAAATGCATTTAAGTTATTATCTTATGAAAAAGGTGTAAATTTCAATGAATCAATTTGCTTATCATTGTTTTAGTCATAGCCTTGAGATATCACAGAGCATTACACATTTTTGAAATTATAAATTTATGATTTTTTTTCCTCTTTTGTAGTGTTGAATATTGAATTAACAATTCATTATTATTTTCCATTTTTCAAAGTTTCTTATCATAGTAGCAATCAACTTAATCATTGTAACGCCACCTCCCACATTTACCCACTTTTACAAGCTCTCTAGGGTAAACATGAGTTGAGTGTCATTATGATATGACCCAACCTCCAAGTTCCAGTTATGGAAGTGGGGCCTATAAACTAGATACAAACTGACATCCCTTAGAGACTACAAATCACTCGAGATCCTAACAACCACCTCAGGTGATCAATCCCAAGTTGTCTAGGTTTCCAAGGATTCCATCTCAACCCACAGCCTCCATGCACCCAAGTTGTTACAGGGCTCCAGGGAACTACCATCCCAACCCACAGCCTCTTGGGACCCAAGCTATTCTAGGGCTCTATAGATCTTATCCCAACCCACGACCATATGGAACCTGAGAACCAATCGAAAAATAAAAAGGGGAACCCACTACACCATGGTTATCCAGGAAATGGCAAGGCAAGGCTGAAACCACTATCAATCCTAGCAAATCTCCATGCCAATGATATCACATAACCAAGGAACCACATGCATATATCGTGCATCCAAAAACCATCAAGGAGATCACACATGCAACCTGTTACCTACAAAGTAGGCTTGTTGTAGCTGCTAATCCAACTATCTCCTTGCACTCCCTTTCTTTCCTTGCTTTTTCCTTTTATTTTTTTATCCAATCCAAGTGAATTCTAGAGTGCTCCAAGAATGCTCTAAGTGTGCAAGAGTGTATGAGAGAATGAGAGTGTGCAAGGAGAGAACCAACACTAAACTACTTCTTATCATTGATGTCCCCTTTTTCTTCAGTTTTCTTCATTTTTCCTCTAAATTCCCTTACATGCAAATATGTTTCTCTTACCCTTCCTTTTTTCTTATTTTCCTTTATTTTCATAAATAAATTCCATTTATTGCCTCTTTGCCTTTTCCAATTTCCATATCCATTATTAAACCACAAGTGATTCCCACGATAATGTTTTCCCACCATTCATCTTGGAATATGTGTCCCATTTTTGTTTTATTTACATGGAAAATCAACCAGGGATTGTAGCAAACCCCTCCCCCTCAGGGTAACACCATCCTCGGTCTTCATTGACATTTATGACCAGAAAAGCATGCTGCCTATGGAGCTTTATAACACATGTCGGTGCAGTATCTACAACATACCAAATTGTTGAAAACATTATCATCATATTGCTTATCAAAGCTTTATAACAAACTCAATGTAGTATTTACAACATATTGCTTATTGGAGCTTTATAACACAAATCATTGTAGTATTTACAATACACATATGCATATAGGAATATGAAACAAAACACATAAACCAAGCACATCTACTCAACCAGCAAATAAAGAAGGATACAAAGCCCGCATCTGATTAGTCATCTCCCATGTAGCTTCATCGAGCCCAAAGTGCTTCCATTGCATTTTAACTTGCTCTAATGCTTAGTTTCGAAGCATGAGTTGTTTTCGCTACAAAATGCACTGAGGTTTTGCCTGGAACTCTCCCTCTATTTCCACCTATAATACAGACCAATCAATCACATGAGTATCATCCTAGACATATCTATTAAGCAATGAAACATGGAAAACATCATGGAATTTCATTGTTCGCGGTAGTGCAAGTCGGCAGGCCACTGGTCCAATCCTCTCCAAGATCTCAAAAGACCCACAATACCAAGTTTCCAGCTTGGTACATGACCCAATCCTCAAGGAGCTCCTCTTGGGCTTGATGCGTAGGTACACATGCTCTTGAACCTAAAACTCCTTGAATGCTCTATGCTAGTATACATAACTCATTTTCTTGTCTTGTGTTGCCTTTAAATTCCTTTTAATAACTTGCATCTCTTGCTTCGTCTCGGGCAACATATTTAGTCCAATCAGTACCTTGTTCACTGGATCACTCCAGCTAGTATGGGTATTACAACTCCACCCATAAATAGCCTCAAATGGACTCATCCTTAAGGACTCATGATACCCATTGTTATATGCAAACTCCACCAGTGGAAGATACTCCTCCCACTTCCTTTGTTGATGCATGTCATACATCCTCAACATGTCCTCAAGAATCCTATTAACCCTCTTTGAATGTCCATCTGTCTGTGGATGATAAGTTGTATTGAAAGCTAAATTTGTCCCCAAAACTACAAACAACTCCTTCTAAAACCTCGAAGTGAACTTGGAATCTTTGTCTAATATGATCTTCTTTGGAACACCATGCAATCTCCCCATCTACCTAATGAAGATCTAAGTAACCTCATTAGCTGAATTAGTAGATATAACCACCCCTCCCACATTAACCCAGTTTCACCGGCCTGTCAGGGTAAACATGACAAGAAGAGCTACTATGACATGACCCGACCTCCTAGGTATAATTAAGAAAGTGGGGTCGGCAACTAGAAACTTACTGACCTTCCTCAAGAGCTACAAGACTCCAAGGAGCTAAACAACCACTCCAAGTGCCAAAACCTTGAGCTAGACTGTCTTTTACTAACTTGGACTCCCAGTTGCATGCACAAGCATGAAATCCGTGGAATTGTAGGCCTCCATTTGCATGCATAATCCTGCAAGGTAGTGACTACAATCCCAATTTCCCAACTTTTAGCCTGCAATCGCGACATTAGTGCCACCTTTAAGGGCTAGACTCCATATCACGACCCAGAACTTGATGATACTTTCCAAAATAATAAATAACACAAAGATAAAGCCTCCAACACAAAACTTGATTAGAGATTTGACCTAACCAAGCATAACCATTAGAGATATTTCATCAAACATATGGAAAACATATAATCTACAGGTCATGAATGCATATTTAAACATAGGGGTCTGATACTTATTTGAGAATCATCGAGAAGGTCTAATTCCCTCTCATAATAGCTGCAATAAAATCTATTATCTCATGCATTCAATAACCATTCATTTACTAATCAAAACATGATAAGAGACATAACTATAATCTATCATAAAACCATGCATATAACCAAAATAATAACAATGATAGAACAACCATCAAAGCCACATAATAGCAAGTACATTTACTCATAAAATTACAAGAGGAAAATACATCTTATTAACATATGAAAATCCAACCAAGTTAGGGACTTCCACATACCACCAGACCATAGATTGCGTTAAACCAAATCTCTCTTTCAGCGAATCACCCTCGTGCCATATTCCAAGCATGAATGTGGGATCTCAAGGAATGAACCAAGAAAAACCAAACCATGGCTTCTAGAGGCCAAACCACCTCAACCCTCAACAAGTGATTCCACCTCACAGTCGAACATCACTAACCATCACCAAATTGGTCTCTACCCAAGTTGTCCAAGTCTCCATATCATTTGTTCCAACCTGACTCCAAGACTAGTAACTCAACCCACAGTTGTCATAGGGCTCCAGAGTGTCTATCCAACCAAGGCTCCAGGACTAGCTACTCAACCCACCAAGGGCTCCATAGCGTTTTTCCAACCAAGTCTTCTAGGACTAGTAACTCAACCCAAGTTGTTCCATGGATTCTAGAGCGTTTGTCCAACCAAGGCTATAGTAACTAGTAACTCAACCCACTTCCATACGAAACATGAGCACCAATCAAAACAATCAAGCGGGAAACCCACAACACCATGGTTATCTAGGAAATGGAAAGGCTAGGAAAAACCATTTTCAATCAAGTAAATCCTCCATGCTAATGATAGATCATAACCAAATAACCACATGCATATACCATTCATGCCAAAACTAGCAAGGAAATCATACATGCAACTTGGTACCTGCAAAGCAATTCAGATATAGTCATTGATCCCACTGTCTCCTTACGCTTTCTTGCTTTTCCTTTGCCTTCTTTCTTCAATCTAATGAAAACTATAGTGCTCCAACAATGCTCCAAAATATCTCTAAATGTGCATGAATATGAGAGGGAGAGAGAGAATAGATTGAGAGTGTTAAGACTGAACTAACAAAAGTTGTGAATTGATCCTCATAAGCCTTTTTATCATTGAGGCCTCTATTTTCCTTCAATTTTCCTCACATGCATTTATGTGGCCCTCCACCTTCCTGTTCTCCTATTTCCATTATTTTTCATAAATAAATGCCAATAAATTCCACTTTTCCTTTTCCAATGTCTTTTCCAATTTCCATAGCCATTTATTAATCACCAGTGATCCCCATCACTATGTTGTGCCCAACATTCATCTTGGAATATGTGCTCCATGACCTTGGTCTTATTTTTCCTTTATTAACTTTATTACATGGATTTTTTAACTGGGGTTGTTACAATAGACTTCACTGCAATGAAGTGAGCTACCTTGCTCAATCTCTCAACCACAACCATGATGGAATCATGTTGCTTTGATGTCCATGGAAATGACCTTCCATTTTCATTATGGAATCGGAATAGGTTGCAATAAACCAGTTGGATGCTTAAACTCTTCTTTCACTTACTGACATTCCAAACATCTAGCAACAAACTTAGCAACCTCTTTCTTCAAGTTCATTCAATGATAGAATTTGCTAACAATTGTCAAAAATTTTAGGTATCCGAGGTGGCTTGAATATAGCTTGACATGAAACTCCCTCAAGATAAGCTTCTTCAAATCACCATTGTCAGGCACATAGATCGTGTTCTTAAATCTAACCAAGTCATCTACTATGATGTGATACTCCTAATTCATATTACCTTCACCCTATTGCTACAATCTCTGCTTCAGCTACTGATATCTCTCATCATGTTTCCCTACAATTAAGATTTTCTCTTGTAAATTTGTCCCATATGAACTCACAGTTGAAATATGATTCACTTGCACTCTCTTATTAATAGGATTTGCAAGCCTATTATCCTCACCCTTGATGTACCTAATCTCAAAGTCAAACTCACTGAGGGTAGCCAACCATCTAGCTTGCATGGCGTTCATATTGGGTTGTTCAAACAAGTACCTCAACCCACTATAATCACTCATCAAAACAAACCTCCTAGCAAGGGGATAATGTCTCCACATCTTCAATGCATGAATGATATTTTCCAACTCAAGATCATGAGTCACATAGTTCCACTCTTTCTCATTCAGCTTCCTTGACTCATAACATACCACCCACCCTTCTTGCATCAGGACTCCACCAAGTCCTTCATTGCAAGCATCTGCACAAACCATGATCTCCTGATCAGGATCTGCAGTCTTCAAAACTGCAGCATTTGTAAGCAAATTATTCAACTTCTCAAAACTAGATGCACACTCCTCAGTCCATTCAAACTTCTTCCCTTTCCTCTGCAAATATGTGATAGGGTAGCCAATCCTTGACAAGTTCCTAATAAACTGCCTGTAATAGCATGACAATCCCATGAATGATCTTACCTTATCCACATTCCTAGGAGTTGGCCACTCCATGATAGTTTTAATCTTTTTCGGGTCCATTGCTATCCCCTCCTTGGAAACAATATATCCCAAGTAGTTAATCTAAGACTAAAAGAAACTACACTTGCTAAACTTGGCATACAACTTATGATCTCTCAACAATATTAACACTACTTCCAGGTGCTTTACATGATCCTCCTCATTCTCGGATTATATCAATATATCATCAATAAACATTATCACAAACTTTTCCAAGTAAGGATGCAACACACTTCTCATCAAACACATGAAAGTGGTTGGAGCATTGGTAAAACCAAAAGAAACCACCACAAACACATAATGCCCACACCTTGTACAGAATGAGATATTGTAAACATCTTCTTCTTTGATGTGCACCTGATGATATCCTGATCTCATATCAATATTTGAAAACACTATTTCTCCCTTCATCTGATCAAATAAATCATCAATCTGTGGAAATGGACACATGTTCTTGATAGTTACCTTTTTTCAATTGTCTATAATCAATGCATAATATGATAGTACCATCCTTCTTCCTTACAAACAATATTGGTGCACCCCAAGGCGACACACTTGGCCTTGTGTATCCTTTATCAAGCATTTCCTTAAGTTGTAACTTCAACTCCACCAACTCTGGAGTGCTCATCTTGTATGGTACCTTAGATTTTGGTGTTTATCCCAAAATCAACTCAATAGAAAATTCCACTTCTCTATGAGGATATAAATCTAGATCCTTTGCAGGAAACACATCTTGAAACTACTACAAAATAGGATACCTCTTCAACGCTTCATCATTCTCGTCTTCCTTTCCTTTATCACTAGAAATATGAATTGCAAAAAATACACATCCCTTCCTACAACTGCACTTTTCCTACATAGTTGTAACCATTCTCACGTATATAAGCTTCTTCTTTCTCTACAAGATTCTCCTTTCTCCATCATCAACCAGGCACTCAATAGCCTTATCATAGCAATCTACCATGGTCCTATGAATGAATAACCAATCCATGCCCAAAGCCATACTATATGATCCCAATGGAAGCACATTTAGATGTGTTGATGTTGGCATACCATTCAGCTCAAATGCGCAATATCTCACCCAATGATGAACTCTTCTCTTGGTCCTTATAGCCAACTGCACCAACAAAGATTCAGCATGCACTTCTTTATTCAAGCAACACTTATCCACTAGGTCAAGACTGATATAGCTATAATTAGATCGAGGATGATTCAAAATGGAAACAACTTGATCACAAAGCTTTTCTTCCATCTCAATAATGGATGTTTGATGATCTATCTGCTTGTTATCCGCTGCTGCATAAATCCAAGGAATACTCTAACCAACATATCCAATTGTTTGTGCCTCCTGAGCACTATAAATCTGAGGCCTTTTTCCCTAGTGCGATGGGCACTCACTCCTGCAATGCTCTCCACCATAAATCCAACACCTCAAAGGTTTTCCACCACATCCATTATTATTCTCCTCGAGTTGAGATCCATGTCCTTTCCCAACTGCATTGAGCTTCTTATAAGGTGTTATGTTCTCCTTGTCACTCACATCCTAAGGTCTTCTTCACTTCTGAGCCAACTTCCCTTTAGTCTTCTCATCCTTCAATTAGGGCACATACCTTAATAGCTCCAGTCAAAACTTAGTTGTGTACTCTTCATCTATCATGGAACACATCTTCAACTCATAGAATTATTTGGCCTTTCTGTCATA
Source organism: Pinus tabuliformis (assembly GCA_031772625.1). NCBI lineage: Eukaryota > Viridiplantae > Streptophyta > Pinopsida > Pinales > Pinaceae > Pinus > Pinus tabuliformis. The sequence continues at coordinate 1,386,996,488 of CM062818.1, read as the reverse complement.
ATATCTCTTGGACAAGTACTTATTCTTGAAGAGTATTTTAAACTCATGCCAACTCAACTCCTCTACCATGATGCCTATGACACGCTTCACATATTCCCACTAGGTATCTACTTTTCCCTTGAGACCTAAGATAGTTATCTTAGATTTCATATTCTCTGAACAATCATGCAATCTGAAGAACTTCTTCACCCCAAGCAACTATGTTTCTACATCTTCCAATTTCTTCACTTCCCTATCAAAAGTAGGAAGATTGGATTTCTTGAACTCCTTTGGGAAATAATTCTTCTCACTCCTACTATATGGATGCTTGTGATAATGACAATGATGTCTCTCAGAACCAAAACTAGAATAAAATCCATGAGTGTTAGCCCACCTATCAAGTGTATCCAAATATCTTCCACCTCTAACTATATCATTTATGTCCAACCTATATCCTGATCGAGACCTTCTACCAGATGCCTCATTAGTCTTTTCCTCTTGTCCATGACTGATCCTCAGCCATCCTTGTCTTTTCAAATCTAAAAGACTCTGAAGGATGACTAGATTAACCTCTGCTTATTTTTCTTGAGCTTTGGAAAACCTTTCTTCTTCAATCAACCTGTTGTTATCTACCTTCAAACTTCTCAATGTATCTACTATATCAAGAGAGTGCTCTTCTCCTTTTTTCTCAACTAACCTTTCCCATTCCATATAATTCACATCATTCCTATAAGGGGAGTCATGTGAACTGTAGTCCACCATTCTTCTCTTCATCTCTGATCTTCTATCTCCTGCAAACATGTCATGTTAGATAAACCAAATAGAGACATAATCAAAATCATACCTCAGTGTATTTTAGGGGAGGCTATCTCGTCTGCACAATTAATCCAAATTAGTGTGATATAGGTACATAATTACATCAACATATCAACATCATGAATGATAATATAAAACTTCAATAATGACCACATGCATGATAACCATAACCATCTCAATGCATGCATAACAAACACATTTATCCCATCCAATCCAAGTGTTTGAACCTAGAATCTCTCCAAGATAAACATGAGTTGAGTGTCACTATGATATGACTCGACCTCCAAGTTCCAGTTATGGAAGTGGGGCCTACAAACCGAAAATAAACTAACATCCCTTAAAGACTACAGATCACTCAAGATCCTAACAACCACCCCAGGTGATCAATCCCTAAGCTGGAACTCTTTTTCACAAGGTTTACTCCCCAACCGCACCCATAACACTACATGCATGTGGTTGGGAGGCTATAACCGCACCCACAAGCCTATCTCCATGTGGTTATGACCCAAAATCCCATGTTTTGTGCATGTAATCGTGAGATCTATGCCACTTTTTTAGGATAGCCTCTAGACCACTGCCCAGAACTACCTGTAACTTTCCATAATCATTACAATGATAATAACAATGCTAAACAATCAAAACTTGAGAAAGATCTTGACCAATATATGCCTAATGCAAGATAGAAATTTTTTCAAATAAATAGTAAGCATATCATCTACAAGTCATGAATGCATATTTGACCATAAAATTATGAACTTCGTATGAGAATCACCAAGAATAATTTATGCCCTCTCAAGCTAGCTACAACAACACTTGTTATCCCATGCATTCATCAACCATTTAATAACTTATCACATCATGAGAGACATCCATAGTAAGGTCACATCATAGAACCAACGATAAGATCAACATGATAGTCAGTACAAGTGCTCATAGATCACAATAGGAAAATAGCTCATATTAACATAAGAAAATTCCAACTAAGTTAGGGACTTCCATGTACCACCTGACCATAGTTTGGGCTAAACCAAATCTCTCTTTTGGACAATCAAACCCATGCCATATTCCAAGCATGAATGTGGAACCATATGGATTAAACCAAAATAAAACCAACCAGTGTTTCTAGACACCAAACCACCTCAACCTTCAACCAAAGTGATCTCATATATACAGTCCAAAAATCACTAACATCAACCAGATTGGTCTTTTCCCAAGCTTTTTAGGGCTCCAGGGATTCAATCTCATCCCACAACCTTTAAGGACCCAAGTTGTTACAGGGCTCCAGAGAACTATCATCTCAACCCATAACCTCTAGGGACCCAAGTTGTTCCACAGATCCAAAGATCCTATCCCTACCCACCGCAATATGGAACCTTAGAACCAATCAAAAAATCAAAAGGGGGACCTACTACACCATGGTTATCCAGGAATTGGCAAGGCAAGGTTGAAACCACTATGAATCTATGAAAATCTCCATGCCAACAACAACACATAACTGTTGAGCCTCAAACCTGCACCTTCCTATACACCCTCTCAACCTTCTTTTTCCACTTACTTCATCCACCCAGCTGTTAAATCATTGCATTATAGTCTAAAAATAACTTTTTACATGGTTTTTTGACTATGCTTATGACAGGTTTCCGCAGCCAGCACAGGATTCCGCAGCTATTTTGTTAAAAGTTGTGCTATAGGTGTCCTATGAAGAAACGAGCCACATGGGCAAGCTACAGGTGACGGGTACATGGAACGTGTCCCTTCAAATCAGCCAAATCATCCATGGAAGGTCACGGTCAACAAGGGTCAAAGGCAAAGCCAACCAAGGAATTCAGCGGTGGAACGTCTCTGTTTTTAGCACGTGAACGTTTACGTGGCATAGTCCTCAGCCCACGAAGACACCGGCACACCTGGAGATCATCCCCGTAACCTGAATCCAACAGCTACCACTCCGAAGATTTAATAGACATGATGATAGTTACACTAGATCTTGGCTGAGGAGATCTACGTGTCTTTGGCAACACAGTCAATAGCGTAGGATTCAGTTAGTTAGTTTCAGCACTTTTTCATTATAAATAATGCGTTGATGAACGCTGTGGAAGAGTTGTCTGATATGTAATTTCTGAACTGTTGTTGTTATTACCCCACTGTACTTTGCTTTATATATGTTGCTGCTTTAATACATGAGAAGACTACTTTGCTGAGCTCGTTCTTATGACTGTTCATTGACTGGCTGAGGTGGCAGAGGGCCCCTGCACACTAAAGCCCTGTATAGTTGTTATTTGATTTCCTTATGTTTCTATTTTCATAATCATTAGTCTATACATAACACGTTGTTTTGATGCTTCTTAATTCACTGCTATTTATATTTTCGCTTCTGCTTTCTTGTAGCTATCAGCTGATCAATGTTTTTCTGCAGGTTTTCTTAGGCAGCCCGGGCAAATTTTCATCTTTTTGATAACTATTGGCATATGAGATCATCTTGTCCTTCCTGCTAACTTTCATTTTCTGAAGTTTAATTCCAGTACTGTCCTTTTTCAAGTTGTGATTTGCTTTTCTGTTATTTAGACATCATACTACTCATCTGTTTATGGTTTTTTTCTATAGTCAAGTGACTCTATTAGTAAGAAACCAGAATATTACTTATTGTAGTGTGATTTAGTTATCATATTGCTTAAACTTATTCATGATTGCTTCCCACAAGGTAGATTGAGCTGAAGGGTAAAGGATCAGAAGAGTTAAAGTAGTGTGATTAGTTTCCTTTCTGCAATTTAATTTCTTGCAATTTAGTTATCATATTTCTTAAACTTATTCATGATTGCTTCCCACAAGGTAGATTGAGCTGAAGGGTAAAGGATCAGAAGAGTTGAAGTAGTGTGACTAGTTTCTTTTCTGCAATTTAATTTCTTGCCATTTAGATATCATATTGCTTGACTTGTTCATGATTGCTTCCCACAAGGTAGATTGAGCTGAAGGGTAAAGGATCAGAAAAGTTAAAGTAGTGTGAATTAGTTGCTTTACTTTGAGTTGCTCTAAGTTTAGTTTTTACTTTCTTTTCATTCAGCAGCAAGGATACTGGGCCATTGTCATTAGTTCATTGTTTTTCTTAAGAATTGATTTCATTACAGTTGTTTTAAAGCTTTCTTTTTTAGCACTTTTAAGTTTTGAAAAATCACTGTAGAAATCACCATCACCATCCATCCATATTTCATACTTAACTTTCATTTTCGCCATCACACATTAGGGAAAGATAAATCCATAAACAACCAAAAAGAACTCAAAAACGACAAAAGACTAAGGAAATGGTTATCTAGTACATATAGTACACTTCACTTCGTCAGTTTACGAACCCCGGATTGACATTTTAAATAGCAATTTAGAACACACTAAATTGACCAAACATTTTGGCGCTGTTGTCGGGGAAGTGAAATTAGGTAGCCAATTTCTTAAAAAAAAAAAACAAGAAAATTTCAAGGAAGGGAAATTGATAACCTCTCAAAGTATGCTCTCCTCTTGCACTTAGTGTGATCTGGAGGATCAGAAAAGAGAAAGTTATTGGTTTAATAGTTTCTTGAGTATGCTCTCTTCTTGCACCTAGAGTGACCTGGAAGATCAGAAAGAGAATTATTAGCCCGACTTGAAGAAAAATTAAAAAAAAAATGACATGCATAGAGCAAGAGATTCTAGGGGAAGATTTTTAGCTAGAGCCAAGAGTTCGATTTTTACAACTCCATCTACTTCAAGGAATAGACAAGAGACACCTCCATCATCTCCAACCTACACTCCTAGCCCTAGGATTCCTGGAATTCAAGAGGCAGTAGTTGACTCTCCCACACCATCCATCGAATCTGAATTAGGAAGAGATCCTTTCCTTCCTTCTACAGGGAGACAAATTGTAATTGAAGAAGTAGAATCACCTGAGGAAGAAGAGGGAGAAATTCCTCCTCGTTCGCCCTTAGTAGAGGAACCAGAGGACTCTGAATTCTCCAGGGAAACTACCATGACAGAAGAAGGAGTAAACGGATTTGGTAGAGGTAGAGGAGGAGGAGGAAATAATGGAGGAGGTAGAGGTAACAATGGGGGAAATAGCGATGGAAATAACTCATTTGGATTTCCTATAGTCGATGAGGATTCTCGAGCAACAATGAAAAATATTTCACCATCTGTCCTCCCAAACTTTCATGGGTTAAGAAACGAGGATCTTGAAACATTTCTATTTGAGTTTGAGGTCGTGTGTCAAACCTATGATTATCTGGAAGACTCTCAAAAACTCAAACTGTTTCCTTCAACATTGAAAGGAGCAGCTTTGAAATGGTTCATGGGATTACTCACTCAATCCATTAGGACTTGGAATGATATGAAAAAAACATTTTTGGATAGGTATCTGGACTATTGTATGCCCACCAATCACAAGGATGAGGTATTCAAAATGGTACAAAAAGAAGACGAAAACTTGGAGGATTTACTTGAAAGATTTCAATACAATCTGAAAAGAGAAAAAATGAGTAACTTAGATGAGGAAACCTTGAAAGCCCTTTTATTAAAAGCCATTAGAGATGAATGGATAGATATTTTGAACATGATGAGAAAAGGAGACATATCTCAACTTCCACTTCATGATATAGCAGAACTGTGTGTCCATCTCTCAAGGGGGAAATCTAAAACTCAAAAAGGGCCTAGATATCCTTCTCTCATCAGAGCAAACAAATCTGCAACTAGATCAGTAAGTAGGGCTGAGATTGGCAACATGCTTGATGAATTCAAAACTGATATCTTAGGGAGTCTTAGTGAGCAACTAGACACTCTTAAGATCCACAATAAACAGAAAGCTGAAGCTGAAGCTTTAGCCATCTTTTGCCCAAAATGTAGGAAAAAACATGCTCTTAGGGAATGTCCCTTGGATGCAAAAGTTGTAGAAACATGTGTGATCTGTTCAGAGAATCATGAGACCAAGGATTGTCCTTCAATTCCTGGGCTCAAAGCTGTCTTTCAAGAAGATCCAAATACAATTGAGTCTCTTTGTTTTGTTGCAAGGAGACCTTGGCAGGGGCAGCAAAATCAAGGGTTTAACAACTCTATGAATTTTCAACCCCCACCAAATTGGAATCCTTGGCAACAACCTTGGTCCCAACCTCAAAATCCTTTTCAATCATGGGTACAAGGTATGCAAAATCCTTATGGGAGATTTGCTCAATTTTATCAATATCCTCCATCTTTTCAAAATCAACAAGCTCCACAACTTCCAAATCAAAATCCGCAATTATCATTGCCATTTCCACAACAACAACAACCTTCTCAACAGAATCCAAATTCTCAACTCTTGCTCCCATTCCAACAGAAGTCAAATCAACTTCCTTCTCAGCCATTGCCAAACCCCAATAATAAAAACCCTCAAAATGCTTACATGATAGAAGGTCAACAATCTCCTGCCTATATGATTGTTCCTCTCAATGATGTACAACTCAGATCTGTTAGAGTTTTAGATAAACCTTCTATAGATGCCCAAAATCAAAGCATTTCTGAGGAAGAATCTCTTGAAGCCAATAAGGGTTCTGAAGCATCTCTTCAAAACCCAAACACTCAGAAAGAAAAAGAAAAAGAACTAACCCCCACAACTCCTATAGTTGAGCAACCTGCATCTTCATCCACACCTCCTTTTCCTGAAAGATTACAAATTGACAAAGGGGTGGAAAAACAAATCTTGTTGCCTGACTATGATTTTCTAGATGAATTGAAGAATGTCTGTATCAAGATTCCCTTGTTACAAGCCATTAAAGAGATTCCTATTCTAGCAAAAACAATAAAGGAGTTGAGTCTTAAAAGACCAGGAAGGAAACCTAGAGATACAAGGAGAATCCACCTGGTAGAGAAAATTGCAGACATCATGAGGGGAAAAATTACTATGCAGAAGTATGTAGATCCCGGTAGTCCAATTGTCAAAACACATATCAATGGGGTAGAAATTCCAAATACTTTGATTGATTTAGGGGCTGCTATCAACATTATGAGTAGACAGACTATGGAACAGCTGAAACTTCCTAACCTTCTCTTTACACCTACTTTACTGCAACTTGCAGATCGATCAATTATTAAACCAGATGGTGTATTAGAAGACATTTCAGTCTCCTTAGACTCTTGGGAATATCCAGTAGATTTCATGATTTTAACTCCCAAGAGTAATTTAGGAGGACACCCTCTCATCTTAGGAAGACCTTGGCTAGCCACAGCTGATGCTTTTATCAGTTGTAGGTCTGGGGATATGTATATTTCTGATGGTAATTCGACAAAGAAATTCAATCTGTATCCTCCAGCAAAAGCAATTACAGAAATAGGAGATAATGAGTGGGTTGATGATGAAGATACTATACAACCTGTCTTTACCATTTCTGAAATTAGTGAAGATAGTCAAATCCTGAACACATTAGAAAATTTTGAAACATCTTCAAAATATGACCACACACAATTTTAGTTAGATTCTGACATTGAGTATCTATCATCTAGACAAATGTCTCTTTTCTCTATGGAAGAGTTTGGTAGTTCCGCCATTGAGATCTTTCCAGGTAAAACATTGAATATCAACAAAAACTTGGAAAGATCACAATAGGAAGAGCTAACCAAAATCTTGCAAAAACATTCTACTGCATTTGCATGGGAGTATACCGATATGAAAGGTATTGACCTTAAGACTTGCATTCACCACATCTACATTGAGGAAAACAGTAGACCAATCAGACAACCTCAAAGAAGGATGAATCCAAACCTTAGGGAGATAGTGAAAGAAGAGCTCCAAAAGTTACTTAATGTGAACTTCATTTATCCAATTTCAGATAGTCGATGGGTTTCTCCTTTGGTTATAGTACCTAAAAAGAATGGTAAATGGAGGGTATGCATTGATTACAGGGAATTGAACAAAGCAACTTTGAAGGATCACTTTCCTTTACCCTTTATCGATCAGGTATTAGATACTTTAGCAGGCAAAAAGTATTTTTCATTTTTGGATGGTTTTAGTTGTTACAATCAGATTCAGGTAGCACCTGAAGATCAGGACAAGACCACATTTACCTGTTCATGGGGAACTTTTGCTTATCAAGTACTTCCTTTTGGGTTATGTAATGCACCCACAACATTTCAAAGGGCAGTACTAGGAATCTTTTCCGATCTAATCCATGATTGTGTAGAGGTTTATATGGATGATTTTACAGTTTATGGTAATTCGTTTGAAGAGGCATTAGAGAATTTGGAAAAAGTCCTTATAAGATGTAAAGAAACAAACCTATCATTAAGTCATGAAAAATGCTTTATGATGTTTACTGAAGGGATTGTTTTAGGACATCATATTTCAGGAGATGGGATTAAAGTTGATAGATCAAAAGTTGAGGTCATCTCCTAGTTGCCTATTCCAAATTGTCAAAAAGATGTTAGAAGTTTTCTTGGATTTACTGGATACTATAGAAGATTTATTGAAAACTTCACCAAAATAGCATCTCCACTCTTCAAATTACTTACAAAAGACTGTGAATTCAAATGGGATCCTAATTGTCAATCTGCATTTGAAACTTTGAAAACAAGAATATCTGAAGCACCCATTTTGAGAGGGCCAAATTGGAAACTTCCTTTCCATATTTCTACAGATGCTTCAGATATAGCTCTAGGAGCTGTGTTGGGTCAAAAAGATTTAGTTCCTTATGCCATTTACTACACCAGTAAAAATTTGACTCCCACTGAATTAAACTATACTGTGACTGAGAAAGAGTTCTTAGCTGTTGTTCATGCAATCAACAAGTTTAGACATTATATAACAGGTTATGAAACTTTTGTCCATACTGATCATTCTGCAATTAGATATCTCATGAACAATCCTGTTACTAATGGCAGAGTTACAAGATGGCTTTTACTTTTACAAGAATTCAATATTACTATGTTGGATAGGCCAGGGAAACAAAATACAATAGCTGATTTCTTGTCTAGAATCCAAAATACTAATGAAGATTCTCCTGTAGAGGATAAGTTTCCATATGAATATTTGTTTGCAGTAACTACTAAGACTCCTTGGTATGCAGATATTGCTAACTATTTGGTTACAGGGAAGCTACCTCCACATTTATTTCCTAATGAAAAGAGAAAAATTATTCAGGAGAGTTCAAGTTATTCATGGATTTCTAATGAATTGTTTAAAACAGGGCTAGATTGTGTGATCAGAAGATGTGTTCGGGAAGATGAAATGCCTGACATCCTCAAGGCATGTCATGATGAACCATGCGGTGGACACTTTGCTGACAAGAGGACGGCCTATAAAATCCTTTCTTTAGGATATTATTGGCCTTCTCTCTTCAAAGATGCAAAACAATATGTCAGAAGGTGTGACAGCTGCCAGAGAGTTGGGAGACCGACTCTTTCAAATGAAATTCCATTACAGCCACAGGTACTCATCGAACCCTTTGAAAAATGGGCTTTAGATTTCATTGGACCCGTTAATCCACCATCTAGACAAAAGAAATATATATTGGTTTGCACTGATTATGTCACTAAATGGGTAGAAGCCAAAGCATTGCCTTCTGCCACTGAAAATTCAATTGTTCAATTTCTTTTTGAGGATATTTTTACTCGTTTTGGTGTCCCAAGAGAAATTGTGACAGATCAGGGAAGTCAATTTACATCTAATTTGATGGAGAAGCTGATGGAAGAATAAAAAATCAAGCACAGAAAATCTACTCCTTACCATCCACAAGCAAATGGCCAAGTAGAATCTACAAACAAAGTTCTTGAGAACATCATCACCAAAACTGTTCATCTACACAGAAGAGATTGGGCAGAAAGGCTTCCTGAAGCCTTATGGGCCTACAGAACTACATGGAGGAACACAACAGGACATTCTACCTATGAACTTGTTTATGGGAAAGAAGTCTTGCTCCCCATTGAGTTTCAAGTCAAGACTTTCAAGATGGCAGTTCAGTTGGGGATGAATCTATCAGAAGCCCAAAAGCACAGAATGGAGCAGCTGAATGAGCTAGATGAGATCAGACAAGATGCAATTTTAAGGACTGATCTAGTTCAACATCAAAGAGCTAAGTGGCATAACAGATATATCAAAGAAAGAAATTTTCAAGAGGGAGATTGGGCTTTACTGTTTGATTCCAAGTTTAAAGACTTCAAAGGAAAATTTCAGACTCATTGGCTTGGGCCATATGAGATTGACAAAGTCTTTAACAATGGAGCGGTAAGAATCAAGACCATTGATTTATTTCAGACTCCTCTTATTGTGAATGGCCACCGATTGAAAATTTATCATAAGCCACTTTCAAAAGAGGAGTTTGTCAAAATGTTCCAAGAGAATTCTGCAATCAGGCTGGTGGAGAAGAATCCTTCTCCCCCACCAGCCTAATCTTTGTTTCTTTCAATTTTTGAAAAAAAAAAAAAAAATGTGTATAAGCCTGAAAACCAATCATAGATTGGCGGTCTTATACAGAAAATATAGAGTGAAAATCAGGGACACCTAACACTCTATATTTTCCAAAAAAAAAATATCTCCTCTCCTTCTCTTTTCATCTTCACTTCATCTCACTTACCATTTCACTTCACCTCCATCTCATTCTCATTTCCATTTCACTTCACTTTCATTTCACTCCACTCATTCCATTTCACTCCATCAATAAAAGTCCCCTTCAGGACTATTTTCATTCAGTTGGTTTTCCTCTAACTATCTTTGTGCAGTTAAGGGGGTGTTGTCTCAGTTTCCGCAGCTGGAGACCGTTTCCGCAGCCAGAAACAGTTTCCGCAGCCAAAAACGATTTCCGCAGCCGGCATCACTCTGTTTTCAAAATTTACAATCAACTGTTAGTGCCATAATCATAAAATGCAGGTGTAATTGAGCTAAAGACATGGGGCATCTCCAAGACAACAAAGAAGAGCAATTGGTTAGAAGCCTTCAGCAAGAAATGACAAAATTTACAAAGGTATGATCAAAAATATTTATCAAATAACAGTTCAAGTCATAATTACACATAGTCATTAAACCATAACAAGTTCTACTATGTGCAATGATTTGATACGATAGCTCCACTACCACTCCTATTCCACGATACCACTCAACACACCTCGCATTCATTTCCCTAACGGTCTCATGATTATTCCGAGTTTAAACTCAATATTGACTGCACTTCCATTTATTACCCGTACTCTTAAGACGTGACCTATTTTGTTACGGCTCTTCTTAGCCGTAATTTCCGCAGCCGTCTGTTGAGACGTGTAAAATTTCATACACAGTCATCCGATTCAAAGAATTCTGCCGTTACTCCACTCATTTATCAACTCCACTTATACCATACTCCTCGCATGCATCCACATTTTATTTTAAACTTGTTCACTGCTGCTCACCCTCTGTTCCTCTGGTAATTTGGATACTTCCATCCCCTGTTCTCCATTTCTAACTGCAGCCACTACAGTTCGTTCTAAACCCTGACTGCAGTCACTACAGTCATCCTAAACCCTGACTGCAGTCACTACAGTCATCCTAAACCCCGCTTGCAGTCACTACAGTCTATCCTAAACCCTGTAACAGAGCTATTTTTTTTTTCCCTTAACCCTCACACGCAGAAAAACTCTCAGTTGGAATTTAAAACAGAGGATGGGAAAATTACTGAGAGCTGAGCCGGAAGGACCGAAATACTTGGAGGGTTATCCTCAAACTAAGGAATTGTTGAAGAAAGTCAAATGGCTACGATTCATCCAAAAGTTTAAAGGCCATAACAAGGAGGTGACCAAAGCTTTTGCGAGGTCTTTTAATGGACAAACAGTGGAGATTGGAGACTTGAAATTCACAGTGACCGAGGCCACTATAGCAGCTGCCACGGGCCTACCTCAAGAAGGTGAAAGGTGGTTTAAAAATAGAAGTGTGGACGATCAAATATGGAGAATCATGCTACAAAACCAAGGTATGGATACCACCGTATTTACAAGAGGCATCCCTGTTCATGCACTAAAAGAAGAATGGTCTAGTCTACTGTTAGTCATCCAGAAATTTATCACGTGTGAAGGTCGTTTTGGCTCTATGTATATGTATCATGTTAGACTGATGATGAATTTCATAGACGGTCACACTCTTAATTTGCCTCATTTTCTGCTACTAAGTTTGAAAAAGATGAGTTTTACAGTTCAAAAACACGTAGGCAATATTGAACCTCATCTCTACCATCATGGGCTCATAAAAATTCTTATTGAGGACCAGTTAAAGAAAACTAAGGATACTTGGGAGCAATTCTTGACAAGAAACTACTTCCAAGAGCCGTCTAAGGCCTCTAGAAGCAGTCCACCAAAGATGCCAAGGAAAAGTAGGAGGAAACAAAAGAACATTACAGTCCAAGATTCCCCTACAATAGAAATTCAAGAAACTGTCCAAAAAGAAGAAGAAGATAGAGCTAAAAGTAAGAAACAGAGGAAAGAAAAAGGCAAAAGAACCATCCAAGAAGTTTATCCATCCCCTGAGCAATCCATAGAAGAGGATTATCAGCCTCTGTCAGAAAGATTAATAGATCTTCAGGCTGCTGCTATAGCCAAGAAAAAGCAAAAAGGAAAACAGAGTGCACAAGAGAAGAGTACTAGTTCATACTTAAGAAGGAGCAATAGGCTAAAAGGGAAGGGGAATAAAACCAAAGAAAAACAGTCTCACTTTATTGATTTAGGTGAAGAGACACTTGAGAAATCTCCAGCTCAGCCAAGCATTGAATCAAGTCCTCCACGTGAGGAAAGCCCTTTTCGGCCGGAAAGAGAGAGCAGTCTTCCTCCTCCACCAGATTTTGAGCCTAGTCCGAGAAAGACACCTGAGGTAGATCCTAATCAGCAAGAGGCATATAACTACCTGGAATCCTTAGAACAATCAGCTGCAGGACCGAGTACCACTCTGCCACTTGATGCACAAGTTCAGTCTTTGAAACAGGAGGTATTTGAGTTAGAAGTCCTAAATAGGCATATCAAACAGGAAAATGAAGCACTCAAAGAGCAGAGTAAGGTAGACAAGATTATCCATGATAACAATATGCTTCATTTACGACTGTGGCAAAAGAAAAATAGAAAACTGAAGAAGAAGTGAAAAAAGTTAAGCAGAGCATTGATTAACCTCAAGTTCAAATGTCTAGTCAGGAAACCAAGGATGATGATGTTAGCATCAAAGAAGAAGAAAAGAGGGCTAGATGTCCTTGCAGAAGCCTCAGAACATGTGGATTAGAGGGAAATAACTCAATTTTGGTTGCATGAGGACATGCAACACCTTCACAGTGGGGGTATGTTGAGCCTCAAACCTGCACCTTCCTATACACCCTCTCAACCTTCTTTTTCCACTTACTTCATCCACCCAGCTGTTAAATCATTGCATTATAGTCTAAAAAGAACTTTTTACATGGTTTTCTGACTATGCTTATGACTGTTGTTTGGTTTAGTTTTTGTTCATGCAGCTACAGAAACTTGTCAATTTCCGCAGCCAGCACAGGTTTCCATAGCCAGCACAGGATTCCGCAGCTATTTTGTTAAAAGTTGTGCTACAGGTGTCCTATGAAGAAACGAGCCACATGGGCAAGCTACAGGTGACGGGTACATGGAACGTGTCCCTTCAAATCAGCCAAATCATCCATGGAAGGTCACGGTCAACAAGGGTCAAAGGCAAATCCAACCAAGGAATTCAGCGGTGGCACGTCTCTGTTTTGAGCACGTGAACGTTTACGTGGCACAGTCCTCAGCCCACGAAGACACCGGCACACCTAGAGATCATCCCCGTAACCTGAATCCAATAGCTACCACTCCGAAGATTTAATAGACATGATGACAGTTACGCTAGATCCCGGTTGAGGAGATCTACGTGTCTTTGGCAACACAGTCAATAGCGTAGGATTCAGTTAGTTAGTTTCAGCACTTTTTCATTATAAATAACGTGTTGATGAACGTTGTGGAAGAGCTTTTTGATATGTAATTTCTGAACTGTTGTTGTTATTACCCCACTGTACTTTGCTTTATATATGTTGTTGCTTTAATACATGAGAAGACTACTTTGCTGAGCTCGTTCTTGTGACTGTTCATTGACTGGCTGAGGTGGCAGAGGGCCCCTGCGCACTAAAGCCCTGTATAGTTGTTATTTGATTTCCTTACGTTTCTGTTTTCATAATCATTAGTCTATACATAACACGCTGTTTTGATGCTTCTTAATTCACTGCTATTTATATTTTCACTTCTGCTTTCTTGTAGCTGTCAGTTGATCAATGTTTTTTTGCAGGTTTTCTTAGGCAGCCCGGGCAAATTTTCATCTTTTTGATAACTATTGGCATATGAGATCATCTTGTCCTTCCTGCTAACTTTCATTTTCTGAAGTTTAATTCCAGTACTGTCCTTTTTCAAGTTGTGATTTGCTTTTCTGTTATTTAAACATCATACTACTCATCAGTTTATGGTTTCTTTCTATAGTCAAGTGACTCTATTAGTAAGAAATCAGAATATTACTTATTGTAGTGTGATTTAGTTATCATATTGCTTAAACTTATTCATGATTGCTTCCCACAAGGTAGATTGAGCTGAAGGGTAAAGGATCAGAAGAGTTAAAGTAGTGTGATTAGTTTCCTTTCTGCAATTTAGTTATCATATTGCTTAAACTTATTCATGATTGCTTCCCACAAGGTAGATTGAGCTGAAGGGTAAAGGATCAGAAGAGTTGAAGTAGTGTGACTAGTTTCTTTTCTGCAATTTAATTTCTTGCCATTTAGATATCATATTGCTTGACTTGTTCATGATTGCTTCCCACAAGGTAGATTGAGCTGAAGGGTAAAGGATCAGAAAAGTTAAAGTAGTGTGAATTAGTTGCTTTACTTTGAGTTGCTCTAAGTTCAGTTTTTACTTTCTTTTCATTCAGCAGCAAGGATACTGGGCCATTGTCATTAGTTCACTGTTTTTCTTAAGAATTGATTTCATTACAGTTGTTTTAAAGCTTTCTTTTTTAGCACTTTTAAGTTTTGAAAAATCATTGTAGAAATCACCATCACCATCCATCCATATTTCATACTTAACTTTCATTTTCGCCATCACACATTAGGGAAAGATAAATCTATAAACAACCAAAAAGAACTCAAAAACGACAAAAGACTAAGGAAATGGTTATCTAGTACATATAGTACACTTCACTTCGTCAGTTTACGAACCCCGGATTGACATTTTAAATAGCAATTTAGAACACACTAAATTGACCAAACAATAACCAAGGAACCACATGCATATACCATGCATCCAAAAACCAACAAGGAGATCACACATGCAACCTGTTACCTACAAATCATGTTGTATTTGTTGATCCAACTGTCTCCTTGCACTCCCTTGCTTTACTTGTTTGTCCTTTACTTTCTTTCTCCAATCCAAGTGAATGCTAGAGTGCTCCAAGAATGCTCTAAGTGTGTAAGAGTCTATGAGAAAATGAGAGTGTGGAAGGAGAGAACCAACACTGAACTGACAAAAGTTGTGAATTGTTTCTCTAATGCCTTCTTATCATTGATGTCTCCTTTTTCTTTATTTTCCTTCCTTTTTCCTCTAATTTCCTTGCATGCAAATTTGTGTCTCTTCACCTTCCTTTTCTCCTATTTTCCTTTATTTTCGTAATTAAATGTCATTTATTGCCTCTTTTCCTTTGCCAATGTCTTTGCCAATTTCCATAGCCATTATTAAACCAAAAGTGGTTCCCACTATAATGCTTTCCCACCATTTATCTTGGAATGTGTGTACCATGACCTTGGTTTTATTTTATTTACATGGAAAATCAACCAGGGGTTGTTACAATCATGCACCTGTAATCAACACTTATGCATCACATAATATGCAATATACTCCTAAGTATTGTGTAGTTAATTTACATATTTTCATATCAAAAAAAAGAGTAGAAGGGTGAAGGATATATTGATACGAAATAAATTTAAAATAGATTATCAACATAATGCAAGATGAATGAATTCAAAGGTTTGTATATGAAAATATAACAAATAAAATGTATTTAAGTTGCTAGGTTATGAAAAAGAAGTGTAAACTGCCCCTTATGCTATTTATTTTATGCATTTATCATATAAAATCCTAGAGTCACAACTTTTACTACATTATGCAATGAAGACTTGAATTATTAAAAAATTAGAGAAATATTCATTGGAGAAGTAATGGTCATATATAATGTATATTTGGGAAGAAAAAAAAATAAGCCACATTGAATTTACACATATTTATTTGACAAATGACAATGGCATGATGAAAATTACCTTGATTGTTCCTACACACCATATTCAAAAACATGAACAAAAAATCGTATTTGAAATGGACTATCCATTACAAATTTTAAAATCCTACCAAAAACTAGATATGATTATGGGGATTGTAATCATCGCTAAATGACTTAAGTATTATAGAGACAATACATGCAATCTGCCAAGAATAAAATTCTATACTAGATATACCAGTTAAATTATTTGCCAGAAAATAAAGATATGTATTTATTAACGGTGTTGGAAATCCATCAACCAAAGGGGTCTCCCCGATGTGAATTCCTAATTAGACTTCACACTGTTTGGAATAGGAGCCCCATTCAGAGTATCAGCCTGGTTGCCATGTATTCTAATAGATATACCTTGGCTTTAGTTGTCGGCAAGAGAGAGAAGTGTTGAGAAATCAATGCTAGTAGTATTAGGGTTAGATTTCTATTTCTTGATAATTACTTGTGAATTATGTTCGCTTATTTTACTTATTTGTTATATTATCTTTCATCAATCAATTACCAAGCAATTACTAAATTATGCGTGCATGAAGATCATAAAAACACAAGACACAAGATGTAGGCACTCATCCATGGAAAAACCCCTATCTGCGGGAAAACCCAGCCAAAATATCTTCCTTCGATATTTTTCCTTAGACTCTTTAACCTAGACAAAACCTCCTTCACACTAGACCAGCCTTTCCTTCTTTGATCTAACCTTAAACCTAGTAGTAGCAGCACTTGGACCCTAGCAACTTCGACTTGGCAGCTTCCGGCATCAACAGCAGCTTCAACCTTGACTAGGAGACTTCGATCTCCTAAACCAGCCCACACGAGAGAGAGAGAGAGAGACCAAAACTTTGATTTTCTTCTTCTCTTCCTCCTTGACCAAACTCACACTCCTTTTAGCTCCTTCCTTCAACTTCGCACTTTTCCTAGCTTCCAGCTACAAATATCGAACTATGCTTGAGAGAGTGAGATACCCAAATGAAGTCGAACTGCCTTGTATATATAGTCTTCCAATGAGGTCAAATTTCCTTCCTTGAAGCCGACTTGATCTTCTTGAGGTTGACTTGGTTTGGAGGTTACATAATTCATTTTTTACTCAAAAATAATTATTTTTACATTGATCGAAAGCCAAGAAGGGTCTCAAAAAATATACAATGACTCTAATGAATCTTTATTAATCCTCAGAGTTCATAATGGAGACTTCGACTAATAAAATGATGGCCCAAGCATGAAACCCGTGCTTTAATAATTCATTGTAACAATAGTAAATATTCTTTTTTTGACAAATACATTTTATGAAGATCAAACCTAGTTACATTTTTAAACACTCCCTCCTACTAGCAAGGTATTCATATGGAAGATCTCGAATTATATGAACTATGAAGATTTTTTATGCACTGCAATGGCATGGACTAGATTCCTTACCAGGGAAATCTATCCAAGCTCTCTCAACAGTTTAGGCATCGCAATGCCACAAATTAGATTCCTAACCAGGGCAATCTATCCAAGTGGGACTAAGATGGACTAAAGCTTTCAGCCTTTTTAGGTACCATCGGGCTTACTTTCTAACCATCAACCTGGGGATCTAGGTGTGTATCTGAGGCCAGAGCTCCATGACCAATTCCACCTTCCCTACTTTGGAAACCAGACATCAACATATGGTGTCGGCCATATGTCCTCCCAGGCAATGTGTCTCACACACAAGGCCTCAACAAATATCTTCCAAACTTTTGTCATCATCAACAAAATCGGCAATATCAACTAAACCAATCATGCTTCTAAGATATCCAAAATTCTTATTAGGAAGAGACTTTGTTAGTATGTCATCTACCTGATTGTTTGTTGGGACATATTGTAGTTTCACAATCCCATCCTGCACCAAGCTCCTAATATAGTGGAACTTATTATTAATATCCTTCATCCTAGCATGAAACATGGGATCTCCAGACATCTTGATACAACTTTGAATATCACAATTAATCATAATAGGATCCAGAGGCTTCTCGAAAAAATCTGTCAGAAGCTTCCTCAATCATACAACCTCCTTTCCTACTTCACATGCAGCCACGTGCTCTACTTCAACACTACTCAAAGAAATAGGATCTTTCTTTCTACTCATCCATGAGATCATGGCAGATCCCAAACTAAAGCATCCTCTGGTAGTGCTTCTTCAATCGGTCTCACTGCCACCCCAATCAGAATTTGTGAATCCAATCAACTTTACTTCTTTGCTATTGTACTCTAGGCAATGATGTATCATAACACGAAGATATCTCAATATATGCTTGGAAGCTATCCAATGATCATAACGAGGCTCCAACTGAAACTAATTAAGAATGTTCATAGCAAAGCATATATCAGGCCTAGTATTTACCAGATACATGATAGAACCTACCAGTTGACAATAGGAGGTGGGATCCACGAGACTTGATTCATAGCTCCTCAACTTCTTAAGATTGGTGATCATAGGAGTAGTCATGGCTTGGAATCCATCATCCCAAATTTCTGCAACAACTTGATTATGAAATTTCCTTGCCCCAAATATATCTCCCCTAAATTTTTCCACACTTCCAGACCTAGGTAATAGTGCATCAATCCTAGATCCTTCATCTCAAATTCAACTTCCAGCATCTTCTTTCATTATTGTATTCTTCTCTCCACACTTGTGATGAATAGATCATCCACATACAATAGAATAATGGCTAGCTCATTATTCACAACCTTGATGTAGATATTTGGATCAATGGAACTCTTCCCAAACCCAATTCCTAGAAGGTATGCATCCATTCTTGCATACCATGCCCTAAGAGCTTGCTTCAAACCATACAGGGCCTTCTTAAGTCTACAGACATGAGTATCCTTGTCGTTTACCTCAAAGCCTTCATATTTCTCAATGTATACTTCCTCATCGATGGTCCCATTCATAAATGTTGTCTTCACATCCATCTAATGGATGTTCCATCCCATTGTAGCAGCCAACAAAACCAACAATCTAATGGTAGTATACCTTACAGTGGGTGCAAAGGTTTCTTCATAATCTATGCCTTCCTTTTGAGAGAAACCCCATGCAACAAATTTGGCCTTGTATTTATCTATTCTTCCATCAACAGCATGTTTGATCTTGTAGATCCATTTTTACGTGGCAATTGATTTGTCACTAGGTCTGGGAATGATTTCCCAAACCCCAATCTTCATGATGGATTAATATTCTTCATGCAAATATTTTTTCCATACTTCTTGATGAGAAGATTCTTTTAATCTAGATGGTTCTACTTCAATTAGTCTTGTCATATATGCAGCATATCCAAAAGATCTCTTTGGCCTTTGGCTTAGGTTCCTTTCACAACTCCAAGCCCTTCAGCATCTTCAAGAGTGGATTTTAACCAATTTTTCCCCTTCCTTGTGTTTGGTATGACCACAGGTTGAATAGCCTCACTTGGTCCTTCTTCTTCCTCTTGAATTGTGGAAGGGTTGTTGGGTTGTACTTCTTCTTCTTCAAATATGGGTAGATCTTCATCATTGGAATCAATAGGAATATCCTTCGATATTTTGTAGGCTTGATTCTCATCAAATATAACGTCCCTGCTAACTTCAGTGTGTCTTCCTTCCTTGATGTAGATTCTATATGCCTTTGAGGAGAGACTATAGCCAATGAAGGTACCTTTGATGCTTGTAGAATCCAGCTTCTTTCATTTGTCTTTTGGAACATGCATATATGTAGGAATCCCAAAGATTCAGAGATGGTCCACACTAGGTTTTTTCCTGTGAATTGTTCCTTGAGTGTCATATTATCAAGAATTCTATGAGGGCTTCTATTTTGAATATATACAGTTGTCAATGTTGCTTCTCCCCATAGAAACTTTGGAAAGTCTTGATCAAGTAGAATTGTTCGTACAAGTTCTTCAATTGTTCTATTCTTTCTTTTGACCACTCCATTTTATTCGAGATTTTAGGGAACAATGAGCTCCCTCTTAATCCTTGCTTCTTTACAATATGCAATCAATTCTTTAGAAGTGTATTCCCCACCATTGTCAGATCTTAAAGTATTTATCATTCTTTCGGTTAGGATTCCACTTTGCATCTAAACCCTTTGAATTTTTCAAAGACTTCATCCTTTTTCTTAAGAAGGTAGAGTCATGTACTTTTAGAGTGATCATCAATTAATGTTACATAGTAAAGATGACCTCCACGTGATTTTTCATGCATGGGCCCACACATATCAAAATGTATGAGGTCTAATATTTCTTTAGACCTTGTTTCACTATTTGAGAATGGTTTTCTTGTATGTTTTCCCAAAGAACATCCCTTGAAATCTCCTTCACGCTCTTCTTTGATATCAGGGATGCCATGGACTAGATTTTTAAGAGTGGGAATGACCTTGTAGTGAAGATGACCATATATTCTATGTCATGGCTCAATAGGAGAGATTTCCATATGAACTAGGTCTTGAGGATGTGGTGTAATGACCCTATACAAACTTCTTTCATGAACTCCAATAACCATAGCTTTATCAATACTTGAAGCTTTTCTCGAAACCAAGACCTTTCCATCAACAAAAGAAATTCTATCCCCTTTATCTTCTAAGCAAGAAATTGAAAGCAAATTCTTTTTCTAACCTAGAAAATATAGTATTTTGTTGAGATGTAGTTTTGCTCCATTCTCTAGCTTCAAAGATGTTGATCCCAAACCTCTAACAACATAGCTTTTGTTGTCTCCCAATTCCACTGCATGGGAATATGGTTCCTTTGATAGATTTTATATTTGTTTACTTTCCCCTGTCATATGCCTCGATGCTCCACTATCAATGATCCATGCATTATCATCATTTAGTGATAATGTAAGTGCAGCTAAGAACCCTTGATTTTTGACCTTGTTGAATAAGTAGTAGACAATCTTCTTGATCCATCTTCCTGTAGAATTTAATCTCATTATTATCATAGAGGGAGTAATCATTTCCTTCAATCTAATGAAGTGATCTTCAATTTTCCTTGACCTTAGCTATGGTACCATTTTGAGAAATCAATGCTAGTAGGATTAGGGTTAGATTTCTCTTTCTGGATAATTACTTGTGAATTATGTTGGCTTCTTTTACTTATTTTTTATATTATATTTCATCAAGCAATTACCAAATCATATGTGTGCATGAATATCAAAAAGAAACAAGACACAAGATGTAGGCACTTAGCCAGGGAAAAACCCCTATCTAGGGGAAAACCCAGTGAAAATATCTTCCTTCAATAGTTTTCCTCGAGATTCTTTAACCTAGACAAAACCTCCTCCACACCAAACTAGCCTTTCCTTCTTCGATCCAACCTTCGACCTAGTAGCAGTAGTACTTTGACCCTAGCAACTTTGACTTGGTAGCTTCTGACATCAATAGCAACTTTGACCTTGACTAAGAGACTTCAATCTCCTAAACCATCCCACATGCAAGAGAAAGAGAGAGAGAGAACAAAACTTCGATTTCTTCTTCTCTAACTCCTTGACCAAACTCCCACTCCTTTCAGCTCCTTCTTTCAACTTCACACTTTTTCCTAGCTTCCAGCTTCCAGCTACATATATCAAACTATGCTTGAGAGAGTGAGATACACAAATGAAGTCAAACTACCTTGTATATATAACCTTCCAATGAGGTCAAATTTTCTTCCTTGAGGCCGACTTGATCTTCTTGATGCCGACTTGGTGTGGAGGTTATATAATTCATTTTTTACTCAAAAATAATTATTTTTACATCTTTCAAAAGCCCAAGAATGGTCTCATAAAATATACAATGACTTTAATGGCCTTTTACTAATCTCAGGAATCCACAATGGCGATTTCAACTAATAAAATGATGACCCAAGCATGAAACCCATTCTTTAATAAGTCATTGTAACAATAGTAAAGATTCTTTTGACAAATATATTTTATGAAGACCGAACCTAGTTACATTTTTTAACAAGAAGCGTGTATGTACCTTTGTGAAAAGCAAGTTTTCCTAGTAAATGTTTGGTTGCAGGTGTATCAAGGTTCTTCTACTGTAGAGGGATGAAAAGTGAGCCTATAAGAGAAAGTTAATAGAACCACCCTAGTAGAGTCGCACACAAGCAAAAAGATAACCACCTAACATCAAGCATAATAGTCCACATATATGTGTCGATTGTTACAACCACTACAACACATTTTCAATTAGCTAAGCACTATAATTACCGAAATAGTTCAACTATTTTAGTATGGGTGAAAGCAAACATGAATCATAAATATTCTTAGAACGGTGTTACAAATATTCACAATCCATGCATGAAAATGTGTCGGCCATCAGGCTTCAAGTATTAAGTAAAATTCCCAAGATACATGAATATAACAAGCATCACTAGCTCCAATAGTGGAGCATTGGAGCCACGACTTGCTCCCCAAAAGTACTAACTCTGTCTCTCTGATGCCTTATGGGAGAATCCAAGGAGAAAATTCATTTTCTTGTACAATGAGGGTGTATATATAAAAAATGAGGTGACCAATCACCTCGCTTGTGACTCTTGGACTACCCTCATGATTGTTTGATTTCTCCATGACTCTTTGACTTCCTACATGACTTTCCACATTACATGGATGACTCTTGGACTTCCCCTTTTACAATACATTTTCCAATGTTGAATTACATATTCCATAAAATGATGTGGCAGATGATGACTAATGACATGACATGGGTGACATGGACTGCATGATGACATGGCAGTGTCAAGTCATTCTTTTTCCTGCTTCCTTTTTGTCTTCTTGAAAGATGGAACATGCTCTTCTTCTTCCTCCTCCTCATGACTTGAAGATAAGGAGTCTCCAATGTGGTCTTGGTCTTCAGTTGTTATTGCAAGTCCCTTTGTCTTCTATTAATGGGCCAACTTGTCTTTGCAGTTGTAAGCGTATCTTCTAGCATGGTCTCCTTCTCCATCTCGTTCATCATCATCCTATCATGACATAATAGAATACCTGCGACTTCAAACCACTCATGATAAGATGGCATCAGTCTAATAAGCCCCTAGCCTAATATGCTTCATGAAATCTCTTGTTATGGATGGAACTAGTGGCTGATTAAGTGACTGACTCAGGGATTGTGAAGTTCCAGAGGCCAAGGTCCAGGACTAAGGCTTGAGACTACGCAATGCGCAGTTCAGGATGGCCATAGTCAAAGGACTATGTAGTAGAGGGACTCAAGGACTCAGGTTGGAGGCTTGAGCCTTGAGACTGTGCAATGCGCAGTTAAGGAGGCCTGGGTAGAGGGACTGCGAGGTTGAGAGACTAAATTACTCAAGATGGAGGCTTGAGGTCTGAGTCTGTGCATTGCATAGTTCTGAGGGCCTAGGTTAAGTGACTGCGCAGTTGGGGAACTCACAAGTCAAGCTTGAGGCTTGAATTCGCCCAATGCGCAGTTTAGACAACATAACAAGTTAGGAGATTACACAATTGATGGGTTCAAGGGCATAAGGTTGAGGCATGAGGCTTGAATTTTCCCAATACGCAGTTCTAGAGGGAGAATAGTCTCAAGGATTATGTGGTTGCGCAGCTCAAGTTGTAACAACCTCCTCCTACATTCACCCAAGCTAACCGGTCCACTGGGGTAAACATGTGATGAAGATTTTCTATGATGTGATTAAACTCTCCATGTACAGTTAAGGAAGTGGAACCAACCAAACAAAACCAATCTAACCTTTCTCAAGACCTACAAAACCTTCAAGAGACAACCAATCGTTCCAGGTGCCCAACTCCTGAGTCAAAACTTGTCATTTTTTTGAGCTAGAGCCCCAATCACTCCCATGATAAGCCATGCATGTGATTGAGACCCTCCATTCACTCCCATAGCAAGGCATGCATGCGATTGTGGCATTTTTCAGGCAATTATGAGCTAGTGACCCTGGATTCTATGCCAATTTTTTAGGGATAGGTCTCAGGCCTCTGCCTAGAACTTCATGAAACTTCTAGAACTGGTAAATAACAATGAATTAAAGCTACTATTTCAAACATTGGTACAAGGAATTGACCTAAACTCTACTAGCCATGACAGGAATTTCATCAAAAATATCACAAACATATAATATATAGGTCATAACCACAAATATGAGCATAGGGGTCTCATACTTATCTGAGAATCGTCAAGGAGAATTGATGCCTTATCACAATAATTGCATTATCATTTATTAGATTATATAATCATTCACATTTCATGTACTAATAAAATCAATATGAGAGCCATAACCAAAGTTTCTCATGAACCATGCTTATTACCAACATATAGTCAAAAGAATAACAATAATAGAACAATCATTAAGGCCACACATTAACAAGTACATTTACACATAAAACATGAGAGGAAAAGATCTCTTATTAACATATGCAAAATCCAACCAAGCCAGGTACTTCCACATACCACCCAACCATAGGTTAGGCTGGACCAAATATTTCTTTCATATTTCTTTCAGTCAATCACCCTCATGTCATATTCTAAGCATGAATGTGTGACTCGCAATAGAACCAACCAAGTCCCTCAAGTGTTACCGTATATCCACCAAGGGATTCTTAGGCCTGAAACCCTCATCAATACAACCAAGCTTTACTGCAATCCCATCGGATCACTAGGCCCTAAAAAAACATGGATGCCTCCTAATCTCTCCACCTAAACCATGAGGAATTTTTCCATCTCCACCTCTAGGATTTATTGTATATCCCGACATTCACCAGTCAAGGATTCCTAGGCCCAACGAGGCTCTACCCTCTAGGATTTACCATATATCACACCATTCATCGATCGATGATTCCTAGGCCTAATGAGGGAATACACAACAAGGCTTTGTTGTAATCCCACCTTCATCGGTCCAAGGATTCCTAGGCCTTTTTTTCTCCCCTAAGACCACCTCATTTAGTTTCAAAAAACCATCTGGAAATCCATCTGAACCAAAAAAAGAGAAACCCATCACACCATGGCTATCCGGAAATGACAAGGAAAGGCTAAAAACCACTGTCACACCTGGAAAGACCCATGCCAATGATAGTGTTAACGCTACTAGAAATCCATCAACCAATGGGTCTCCTTGATGTGAAGTCCCAATTAGACCTCACACCACATAGAATAGGAGCCCCATCTAGAGTATTGGCCTGGTTGCCATGTATTCTTACATATTTTCCTATGATCTAACTATCATCAAGAGAGAGGAGTGAAAATGTGCCTTCAAAAGCAAGGGGGTGTGCCTGGTGGGTATTTGGTCGTATGTATGTCAAAGTTCTTTTACTGCAAAGGGGGAAGAGAAGTAAGCCTCTAAGAGAGAGTTAATAGTATCACCCTATTAGAGACACACATAAACAAGAAGAATTCATTCAACATCCAGCAGAATATTTCACAAGGATGATATGGTCATTGCAACCAATACAACAAGAAAGATTTGTCTAATATCTAGAGGAATTGTCCACGAGAATGCGACAACGATAATAACCATTACAACATATTCTCAATATGATAAGTACCAAAATAACCAAAATAATTTAACTACTTTAGCACAGATGAAAAAAAATATGAATTACAAACATTCTTACAAATATTCATAATCCATGCATGAAGAATGTGTTGTCCATAAGGTTTCTGATATTAAGTAAAAGTTCCAAGACACATGTATAAAATGAACACCACTAGCTACAACAGTGGAGCATTGGAGCCACTCCTTGCTCCTCAAAAAAACTAGCTAGTCTCTCCAATGCCTTGCAAGAGGATCCAAGGTGAAAAGTCATTTTCTCATACAATGAGGGTGTATATCTAACCAAGAGGTGATGTTTCACCTTCCTTGTAATTCTTTAACTACCCCCATGAGTGTTTGACTTCCTATGACTTTTTGACTTTACATGACTCTTCATATTCTAAATGTGTCCTTTGTACTTCCACTTTACAATAAATTTTGAATAGATAATTACATAATCCACAATAATGATGTGGCATATGATGACTCATGACCAGACATGACATGACACTAATGACATGGACTGTGTGATGATGTGGCGGTGCCAAGTTGTCCTTCTTGTTGCTTCTTTATTTCTGCCTTCAGTAAGAGATGTATCCAATGCTTCATATTCATGAGATATATGTTGTGTTCTTCATATCTACCCTCCAAAGGGTTGTGAATCAGATGGAATATTCATGCGGTCGTGATATTTGGTCTTCTGTTGTAATCCAATGTTCCTTCATCTCCTTTTCTGATGATCATCTTATCTCCTCAGCTCCTTAGGTCTCATCTAGCATGTCCTCCTTCTCCATATACTTCTTCATCATCTTTCCATAGCATGATAGATTTCCTACATCTGCAATCCACTCATGATAAGACAACATTAATCCGATAAACCCCTAGTCTAATATGTTGCATGATGATCCATTGACTAAGCCAGAACCGGGTGGTAGGTTAAGGGATAGGCTTAATGATTGTGAAATTGCACAACTCAAGCAGTCAAGGGTTAGGCTTGAGCCTTAAGACTACGTAATGTGTAGTTGAGGCTTGGACTGAGGAAAAAGATTATGTAGTTGGGGAGCTCAGGGAGCTAGGCTGAGGGCTTGAACATTGATTTTTCCCATTATGCAGTTCTAGAAGACAGAGGATCCCAAGTGATTATGCAATTGGGTAATTCAAGAGCTTAGGGTTGATGCTTGAGTCTTGATATTGGGCAATGTGCAGTTCAGGCTAGACTATGCAGGCAGATTGTGAGGTTTTAAGGCTTAGTAAGTCAGGCTACAGGTTTTTGCGTTGTTTCAGCCAACTGTGTAGTTCTAGGAGGCAGAGAAGTCCTAGTTATTGCACATTTGTGCATTTCAAGAGCTCAGGGTTTGATCTTGAGCTCAGATATTGCGTAATGTGCAGTTGGGGCCAGGCTGGAAGGTTGAATTGCGTAATTTTGGAGCCTAGGGCTCAGGCTTGAGCACTGAAATTACGTAGTGCACAATCTTGGGATGTAGGAACTCCACATTTTGTAGTTTCAAGAGGAAATTTTTTAGCTTGAGGGTTGGTACTGTGCATTGCATAGTTCAGGAAGGTCGGATGAGGCGAATTAGCTGGGAATTTTCATAAATTTGGTTGTGTGGGATCAGTGAAATTGATGTGAATAGTGATACGACTTGACCGTGATCACACACTTAGAGTGCTTGACGACACAACATAGATCATCTGGAACACATTAACAGCATGCTTCCCTCAATGCGACAACTTTCATGAAAAATTACGGCAAGTGCGACACTAAAGATACACTTTGTGGTGACCATGACGACACTTGTGCGACATTGCTTAAAACTTTCAAAATGCATGCGACCAAGGTTTACATGGTAATATCGACTCATTTACACAAACAGAACCACTTTAAACCACCAAAATAATCTTATGTACATTGTGTGACACTTAACATGCGAGAAGATGACAAGTGCTAAAGTGCGAACACAGAACATACTTAAAAAGGAAACATGAAAAACACCAAACTATTCATGTATTGAACCAAACTTTTTGATTAACGAGTTCATGATCTACTTTAATTCATCAATCACTTCCACAATGCATGTGAAATGAAACATCTATTTTGGTGCATTCAAAGTATAACCCAAATAAATGTGCTCAATTCAGAAACCACTCTTCCTTTCGAATGAACTTATAAAAGAACTTTTCAAACTCTCAATCAAATCTCATGCTAAGATCAAATATCAAATCAATAATGAATTATTATTAAAGAGACTTTCCACAACTTTGCATACAATATTATAAGAAAGGAACCACCTATGCTTTAACCAATCCAATCATACAATATATTGCTTGACTCACTCTACAATCTGAAACCAGATCTTAATCCAAATACCAACATTCCTTGCTTTATGGCTAAATAAAAAGACTCTCTCTGTGACTTGAAATCATTCAATATTCAAAAGTTACACCAAGGACTTTGTTCCTACACCACAGAGGTATGAGACATCAAGTTCACTGGTCAAGCTCTCTTAAAATACAAACTACTTTTTAAATGGAATGAAACCAAATCAATCATGAACATAAAAGGCTCAACAAACCGACCTTTAAAGGTTTTCCACAAATCCAGGCTTGAGCAAGCAGAGTATGCTCGCCATAGACTTGTAATAATGTTTTGATTACCCAGGACACATAGTATATTAACAAACTCTTCAATAAAAGAAATAATTGAAATTCACAAGTATAAATTGAATCTCAAGTTTGCTAGGGTTTCTCAGTCACGACTTCAACTCCCAAGCCTTGTTTCATTTTTGATAATTCTTATAACAAGAGAATAACACAAGACTAACCATCGAGGGTTTGAATCCATGTTAGAAAATGATCCAAAGGTACAACACAAAATTATAATGATCCTTCAAAACACACACTCTCATTGGCTTTCCAAACTTGGATTAATATCACTCCTTTCAAGAAAAAAACCTTATATGAATCACAATCAACCAATATTTCATAATAGTTCACATACTAATCATTGAGAAAACCTCACACCAAAATAGTAAACATAATAAATACACACAATGCAATTCCTAAGGGAGAACAAGCTGGGTTGGTTGGGCCCTAGCCAACCAGCTTGTTTCCCTGTAAAGAAAAAAAGAGACTAACTTATAAGGTGCAAGAAATAATTCACGGGATTAAACTCAAATATTATTTGAACCTGGCATTAAAGCTCCTTTTTATTGATAAAAGTTTCTGCTTAATACATATGATACAAAAGGATACATCTCCAGAGAAGATTCGGGCAATACAAGTCTTTGATACCAAAATACAGAGTAAACAACAGTATCGTTAACCTATGCCTTCCTATGACTTGATATTTATACATTTTTACAACAAATATTTGGCCACATCGAGCCATCTTCTCACAGAACAAAAATGGAGGTCATTACTAACAAATTCCTAACAATAGACCTCTCCAACAAATAGTACTAGTTCGCTTCAGACTTTGTGTTATCTCGGGTTATCTTTAGTGGGAGGAGACCAAAACTACATTTGCTCTGTTGGAGACCAGAAGTGAGAAGTGCACACTTTCTTCCTTGTTATTCACAAATACCTTATCTCAAAATCTCACATTGACTACCATCCAAACTTATTCATCCAACGGTCCCCCTAAACTGGAGCAGGAATCGGCCTTAGACTAGTGTAGGAATCTCGAGGTTGACTAATGCCCGTACCAAATACACTTCAAATTGTATTAAATGAAAAATATCGCCAAAAGCTCCTAGGGTAACATGAATACAAGCACATAATTATAAAAATGTTAATCTATTGACATTTTCTTTAAAGATGAGCAACCTTTACCCAATTTCTCATGAATATATTAAAAGAAGCTAAAAATGCATACATAAGGGTTTTGTTTAAGTCGTAAAACAAAGGATAAGATGGGGTTCTTTAGGTAAAAATTAGGGCAATTCTAGGGCCTAACAAGCTCTAATCCCAAAAATCCTACCGGCTAGATCTTGGTCACCACTCCTGATGGCCATGTAACCAAGGCTAGCAAAAAAGGCTTCTAACCCCCAAATTTCTCCTCAACCTGAAACAAAATTGATTAATCCCCAAATTCTTATTCATATCAAATTAAAACTTTGGAAAATGTTTCCATCTTATATCTCTATTATCCTCTAATTATATCTCTATTATAATTTTCTACTCAATGCTTCTATGTGATATGTCTATCACATAACAAAAACTTATTAAACACAAAGCAATTTTAGGTATTCTTGTTTTTATGTACCTTTGGCTTCAAAAACATCAATTACTCAATTTTGTTCTTTGTGTCTTAGTCATGGACTTGAGATATTACGGCGCATGACATCTTCACAATATATATTTATGATTTTTTTTCTTTTTATAGTGTTGATTATTGAATTGACAAGTCATTATTATTTTTTAATTTTATAAAGTTGTCTAGCATAGTAGCAAGCAACTTAATCATGAACCTACAGTCAACACTTTTACATTGGATAATATACAATATATTTCTAAGTTTTGCATAGTTAATGACATATTTTCATATCAAAAAAACAATAGAAAACAAAAGGGTATATATTGATGTGAAACCAACATAAAATATTTTCTCTATATTTACTACATAGTAAATGATCAATTGTTTAATTTAGTAAAAAATGGACAACTTAAGGGAGCATCAGTGATGAAATAGAACAACAACAAATAAATAGGTAAATATATATAAGCTATCATTCTATTACATCTAAAAAGTGAATTTGTTAATAAGTGTTTTTATGATCTAGTTCAAATGTCAAAGCCATATACAAATATTACTTTCAATTCACAAGAAATAATAGAAAATCTAGATGAAGCAATCAACATAGTGCAAGATGAACTACTTCAAACATATGTATATGAAAATGCAATTAATGAAATGAATTTAATTTATTATATTATGAAAAAGGCGTAAATTGCATTGAAACGATTTTCTTGTCATTGTCTTAGTCATAGCCTTGAGATATCACAATGCATTAGACATTTTTGAAATTATAAATTTATGATTTTTTTCCTTTTTTTTGTAGTGTTGAGTATTGAATTAACAATTCATTATTATTTTCCATTTTTCAAAGTTGCTTATCATAGTAGCAATCAACTTAATCATTGTAATTCCTCCTCCCACATTTACCCACTTTTACAAGCTCTCTAGGGTAAACAAGAGGTGTGTGTTACTATGATATGACCCAACCTCCAAGTTCCAGTTATGGAAGTGGGGCCTACAAACCATAAACAAATTGACATCGCTTAGAGACTACAAATCACTTGAGATCCTAACAACCACCCCAGGTGATCAATCCCTGAGCTGGAACCCTTTTTCACAAGGTTTACTCCCCAACTGCACCCATAACATTGGATGCATGCACTTGGGAGGCTCTAACTGCACCCACAAGCTGGTCTCCATGCAGATATGACCCAAAATCCCATGTTTTGTGCATGCAGTCACAAGATCTATGCCACGTTTTCTTGCTAGCTTCTAGACCACTACCCAAAACTGCCTGTAACTTTCCAGAATCATGAAAATGATGATAACAATGCTAAACAATCAAAACTTGAGCAATATCTTGACTAATACATTCCTATTGCAAGATAGACATTTCGTCAAATAGATAGTAAACATATAAGCTTTAGGTCATGAATGCATATCTAATCATAAACTTCTGAACTTCAACAAAGAATCACAAAGAAGGCTCTATTTCCTCTCAAGCTAGTTGCAACCGCGCTTGTTAGCTCATGCATTCATCAACCATTCAATAACTTATTTAATCATGAGAGAGAGTCACAGTAATAAGACATCATAGAATCATGCTTATAACTAGCATATAACCATAATAGAATCCATGACAAATCAATCATAAGATCAACAAGATAGTCAGTACAAGTGCTCATAGATCATAATAGGAAAATAGCTCATATTAACATAAGCAAAATGTAGCCCCAAGGGATAGCTCAATTGGTCGAGTTCCCGTTGCTAAGTACTTTCCCAGTTGGGAGGTCATGGGGTCAAATCTCCTCGACGCCCTCGGGGTTAGCCTGTTAAGATTGGCCGACGAGCAAATCCCTTCAAGTGGATCTGCCCCGATATTTCACGTGGATGTAGCGACCACTCAGTGATCGTGAACCACAGCTTTAAAAAAAAAAAAAAAACATAAGCAAAATGTCAACCAAGTCAAGGACTTCCACATACCACCTGACCATAGATTAGGTTGAACCAAATCTCTCTTTAAGCCAATCACCCCCATGCCATATTCCAAGCATGAATGTGGGATAATATGGATTAAACCAAAATAAAACTAATCAAGACTTCCATAGGCCAAACCACCTTAAGCCTCAACCATAATGATATCACCTATACGGTCCATAAATCACTAGCATCAAGCAGATTTGTCTCTTCCCAAACTGTCCAGGGCTCCAAGGATTCCATCTCAACACACATCCTACAGGGACCCAAGCTGTTATAGGGCTCTAGGCAACTACCATCCCAACCCACAGCCTCTTGGGACCCAAGCTATTCCAGGGCTCCAAAGATCCTATCCCAACCCACAACCATATGGAACCTGAGAACCAAGCAGAAAATCAAAAGTGTAACCCACTACCCTATGGTTATCGAGGAAATGGCAAGGCAATGCTAAAACCACTATCAATCTAGGAAAATATCCATGCCAATTGTTAACACTCAGGTTGTCCCTAAAGCTCTTTAAAGGGATACGGCCGAGGTAACCACAAACCAATCTTTGGACTGCAGGTCCTAACCTACCTGCAGTCAGAGAGGGCTCTCTCTTTATGATTTAGCTTTGTTGAAGATGATATTAGGCTAGTTATTGAGTTCAAGGGGTTTTGTTTATGTTTGGTGGGAAGGAGGATGTTTTCAAGTAGAGAGGCAATGCATAGTGTGGTAAGTTTCAAACCATTGGGCATGGAGTCA
Organism: Pinus tabuliformis; assembly: GCA_031772625.1. Classification (NCBI taxonomy): domain Eukaryota; kingdom Viridiplantae; phylum Streptophyta; class Pinopsida; order Pinales; family Pinaceae; genus Pinus; species Pinus tabuliformis. The sequence goes on along the minus strand of CM062818.1, from coordinate 1,386,963,997 downwards.
TGGAGTAGGACTGTTGGTGCGTTTTCTTGGTCACAAGAGGAATGAGGAGCAAGGTAGCTGCTCATGAAACAACGCTTAAGTTTAAAAGGATAGAATGAGGGCTAAGGAATGAGAGGCAACAAGGAATCTCACACTCAGCTTAACAGAGGGAAGATGAATGAGTTCTGTCTAGGAGCAACTAAGAATTCTTAAACAACAGTCATTCATATGTGAAATAGATCAAACATGAGCCATAAAGGAATTCATATTTATGCCTAAATCAAGAGGAAAACATTAAGAAACCACAAAAACTGAGCATAGAGTGCAACTAAGCAAATTCTAAACCAATCTTTTGTTCTGTGACTTGAGCATGTATGAAATTGAAATAACAGAGGTGAGAAACACTTATTGATCCATATAGCAGCACATGAATTCCATCATTCACTCTTCAACCATTAAAAACACTTCAAACAGCCCATCCTCCAAACTTTAAGCAGTCTTTGATTAAAGAAATCATATCAGATACAGAGCGAGTCTCTAGACGAGTCATACAACCAACCAACCCTTAAAACAGAGCAGAGGGTGGTATATATAGGGGAAATGTCTACAAAATATCTATCAAAATAGATCAAAAAAAGATATGTGCAATAATTGCTTCTAATGCTAAGTTCTGCTGGAAATGAATGCATAAAATAACTTAAAACAGCTCCGCATGAGGGAGCAGCCTCATCAAAATGGCTCTTTAGGGCTGCACAGGGTCCTGCAGCTTCAAAAATGGACTGAAAGAGTGCCTTGAGCCACGTGCTGTCCTCTGTGTGATAAGTGCACAATTAAGGAAGCAGCGCTGCTCCAAAATGTGACTAGGACCATTGCACTTGTCATAAATCTGCATTGAAATCCTTTAATCTACCTTCAAGTGGTCCTGCTGCCTTAAATGGCCAAAATCTGTGAGTTGGAGAGCTATACGGCTCAATGACAGCTTGCTAGATCTGCTGGGGCCATTTTGAATTCATCTACTTTGAACCGCAATACCGATACTCTCTGTCGCTTCCCTGATACTCTTTGTCGCTTCTTGATCTTTCTTGGCTTTAAAAATGCTCTAAACTATCACATCATCTCATTAGTGGCCGTTATTTGGCCCAAGTATCTGCTGCGAGGCGCTTTGTTGCTTCTGGGTGGTTGTCGGCCCTTGGCCGACTCAAAATGCTTTAGCAACACTTAACATCATGAACTGGATGGGTAAAGGGTCACTGAAGGCCCGCCGAGATGAAAGCCTGCTATTTGGGGCAATTTGGGCCTGGAGCGATCCAAGAATGGCCTGAGAAAACCATTATTTCTTTAAACCTGGGCGGGCGCGGGTGCCGCATACAAAACCTTTGAAAATGGCCCATTTCCGAATAACACAGAAAATGTGTCAAAAACATGAAATTTTAATGAAAAATTGGCTTTTGGCGGGCACTGTAGCAGCCTTTAAATCCTAGCCGTTGGATCCGGCGCGGGCCGATCCAACGGCTGGCGCTAAATCGCATCGGGGCGGACCGGGGGGGCGGCACATAAACAATCGTCGAACTGCGCGGACCCGATATGCTATAGGCCATGCTTTATTTGGAATCGCGTCCGGCCCATCGACGATGTCATATCGGCGGATTTACAAGAATTTGGTTTGCGGACCTGAAATGCTAATATATCATGCTTTATTGTCATTTCGGCTCCGCCAGTCGGAGCGATACATGGGGAGTGCTGGCGCTAAATCGCATATCGGCAGTCGGAGGGACCGTGGGGGAGCATCTGTGTGATCGCCGAAAAATGGCGGACCCGAAATCCTTTACAGACCCACTTTATCTCTTTTCGGGTCCGACCCATCGGGACCCTCATATCGGCGGATTTACAATTGAAATGGGTCCAACGGACCCGAAACCCTTTAACACTGGCTTTTGATAACTTTTCGGCTCCGCGAAATCGGAGCAGTATATGGGCGCTGCGAAGTGGGGGCCGCGCGACAAGATCTGGACCATCAGATCTGGGGCCCGATCCAACGGTCCTGGATCCGTCGGCGAATCGGCAGTCGGAGGGACCAGAGGGCGGCACATATGGAATCGCTGAACTGCGCAGACCCGATATGCTTTTACCGGTCCACTTTATATGTTTTCGGGTCCGGCCCATCGGCACTATGCCCCATGCCTTGAGACTTAGCCATTTTCGCTTATATATGCCACTGCCCCCTCCCGATAGCGATATCGCATCGGAGGGGGATCAAACAGATCTTTATCTCGTCGGAGCACGCTTTTTATGAAAAGGCAAGGCAAATGAATTCGAAGGGGTTATATATGATGTTTTAAACATATGATTGCCCCCTCCCGATAGCGATATCGCATCGGAGGGGGACCAAATGAAACTTTATTATATCGGACCCATGTTTTTGTGAACTGCCAAGCCTTTTAGGAAATCGGAAGGGTTCCTTTATAGTTTGGCATGGATTCTAAGGCATCGGAAGGGGTCCGATAGCCAAAAAAGGGAGGATTTTATCCTTTTTTGAAGGTTTTTCATGGTTTTTGCATGGTTTTTGTATTCTTATGCCTTGGAAGGAGTCCAAAGGCACTTAGGAGGAAAGTGATGTGGTTTTGAGAGGGGTTTAGTGGCCAAAAGAGGGTTTCATGCCTTGGAAAAGGTAGGAACAAAGTCCAAAGATGGTATTTATACATATGAAGGGAATTTATGCTTTGTGAAGGAATCAAAAAGCATTAGAAGGGTTTTATGGAGTGATGAAGGACTTTATGCATCGGAAGGAGTCTGAAATGCATCTGGAAGATGGTTAGAGGGGGGCAGTGTGGGTTCTTGCTGAGTTTCTAATAAACTTAGCAATTCCCAAGGATGTATATGGTTATTTTTCAACCAGGGGGAAGGATAAGTATATAGGGGAGTTATATACATAGTTTTAGTAGGGGAAGGGTAAACAAATAGGGAGTTACATAATAAATTTAGTAGTTAATATGATAATGATGAGAAAAAGCGCTAAGAATGATGTCTTAGGCTATCAATGGAGGAAAATGACTGATAGAAGAAGTGTGAGCATTCCTTGAGTGAAGCAGATCTCCACCAAGGCAAATGATATGGAGAATGATAAATCTAAGAGGTATCAAGCAGATCTTGTCCTCTTTAGGGGAAGTTAGTGAGTGATTTGGGGAAAGAGGAAGAAGGGGAAGTTAGACATGCCTCGCTTGAAGTCCTCCAACTGAACAACTGCCTTCAACTTGTGATATGATATATATAACACTTGACAACATGAAATGGATCACAAGCCATGATTCTGCAACCATAAAGCTACCTACCCAACCTACTCACCTAGCATTTTCTCTTCTTTTTGGTTTGGGTGCACTTGAACTAGCATACCCAGCTTTTCATTCTTTCTTGTTGCTTGTGCTCCTATCTACTTCTACACTTATTTCAGCCAGGGGCTCAAATTAAGTTGTTGAGCACCCTTGTTTCTCTACCTAACTACAAATCTGCCAAGATTAAGTTGTTTGGACAGATGTTCATTCTCTATATTCTACAACATGAAATTGAAACCCAGGGAAGCCAAGATTAAGCTGTTTGGCCTTTCCCATGCTTGAAAACTGATCAAAAATGGATTACTCATCAAGACTAGAACAAAGCAGTGGCATTTAGATTAGCTCACTTTCATGGATACTTCTCTGGCCATCTGTATCAAATATGGAGCATTGCAGCAAGCAAAGTATGACATATTTGGAATGTAAAAATGTCGATCATGAAAGATGATTAACCTGTTGTAGCAGGAGGCTAACAGTGGCTCCACTTGGGGATGGCTTTTCCTTGTGACAAGCCAAGAACAGCAGGTCAGAATGCCTTGATCCTCTGTAGTTGCTGTTAATTGAAAATTTCTTCTGTGCTAACTGTTGAATGACTAGAACTTTAACTCCTGAATGCAGCACTCCTCCTTAACTGAAACACTGTGAAAAATAAAGCATCGCCTGCTTTCTTCTGCGTGCTTGATATTGCCTACACTTTTGCTTGAGAATTGCCTTGTAAAATAAACACAAAAAGGGAACAAAACTGGAGCTCTTCTTTTCTTGTCTTTGAACAGGCTGTAGATGTAATGCTAACAAAAACTCCTCTATTTTGATACTACTGACTGAAGAACTGGAAGCCTGAATGCAGCATTTTTAATAGAACTTGTTGTTATAAAAAACAGCGATAACCTTTTGACACCGAATGTTCAAAACAGCATTGAACTCTGCTTTGGGAAGCCATCTATCTCTTATTTGCGCATAGGTATCAAAACTGAATATTTTCTTTGAAATATTTCAAAGAACAGAGAACTGTAATGCTGCACTTTTTTGTTTCTTTTCCCTCAAAATTGCGTTGCGCTTCTTGCTGAGACTAACATGAAGACAGAGCTTTGAAATGGATGACTTATGTGGGCTTGTGCCTTCAAACTTTGTTGCGCTCTTCTAACAACCAAACTGCTATAAAAATTAAAAACCAATCGCTGATATCTACAAACATGTATGTACATATATATACAGAGCTGCGTTATCTCTCAAATACATGGATCAAGGTAATGTTTAAGCATGCGGCCATTCACAGGGCCCTCTTCAACTGCGCAACCATCTAGAGTTTTGAGAAAATATGTGTTATTGCCTTGCATAGCGCTGATGAAAAATGGGCCTTTCCACAGAAAGTCAAACTTTGCATGCTTTCCCTTGTCTTCTCTTCGTGAGTCCCACTTTAGAACCTTGTCGCCAATAAAGAAATCCTCAGCTTTAGCCCTCTGGTCAAATGCCTTCTTTAGCCTTTCTTGTAACATTTGAGCTTTGTCATACACCTGCTCTCCGGTTTGTTGAAGATGAATGGTCTGATTGATCCTTCGTTGAATATCATTTGGTTCAGCTTGAACCTCCTGCAGCAGCTTGATAACAGGAATGCCTAAAGAAGACGGAAATCTGGCTTCCATGCCATATACTAGCTCATAAGGGCTCATTCCAATGGATCTCTTTGTTGAAAGTCTGTCTGCCCATAGGGCATTGGTCAGCTTTTTATGCCAGTTCTTCTTATTTTCTTCTAAGGTCTTCTTGATAATACTGATCAGGCTTTTGTTGGATGACTCGGCTAAGCCATTACCTTGAGGGTAATAGGCTGTGGAATGGCCTAAATTGATATGGAATTTATGGCAAAAATTGATCATCTTTTTGGATTTGAAAGCAGCGGCATTGTCAGTGATGATCTTCTCAGGGCAGCCAAATCTAGAAAGGATATTGCACTCAAGGAATTGGATAATGGTGGTGTCATTGGCTTGCCTACATGGGATGGCCTCAATCCATTTAGTGAAATAGTCGGTAGCTGTTAAGATCCACTTATGCTGGCCTGAGGAAGAGGGATGTATTTCTCCAATGAAGTCAAGACCCCATTGTTGAAAAGGCTTCTCGGTTGAGATGGGCTTAAGAGGCAAAGGGAGCAGCTTTCTCTTGCCCTCAAAGATTTGGCAATTGTGGCATGACGTGGCAAACTTCTTTGTTGAAAAGTGTGCAACAAGAAATGCTTGTTGAGAATACAACAAGATGATGGAGCTTAGTGAAAAGAGTCGCCTTCACTAAGTGGGCCCGCAGGCTATTTTTGGCGCAAGTCTATTTTTAGACTATGTCTATTTTTAGACATATGGATCATGTCTATGGATTGCAGGTTGCTGTTTATGGATGATTGGTCAAGTTGGAAAAAAATAGATGGACTTCTATTTTTTATGAAAGTGTGAGTGATCACAGTGTGAGTTATCAAAGTCTATTTTTAGACTAGCTGTCAAAAATAGAAAAGTCAAATATTATTATCTCACAATAATATTTGGACTATAAACTTGATCTTATTCTCTTGGAGCACTTCAGTTTGAGCTACAGAGGTGGCACATGCAGCTGTCAGAAGGAAATACGCTTTTCTTATGAGTCAGTTGAGTTGTTGCATGCATGACTTCAGTTAGAACTCAAGTGAGTTGAGTTTAGTGGACTAGAGGTACAGTTGATGGAGTTGTGTTCAGTTTGACTTAGTTAAACTAGTTGTAGTTAGTCTAACTGCAGATAGACTAATGATGAGTTGTTAAACTAATTATTAACTCATAATACAACTAAAGAATACATCAGTTAACTCAGTTGCATGTCAGTGCATGTTCAGTTCAACAGGGACAAGTGGTAGAGAATCAGATTGCTATCAGTTGTGACTATAGTTGTGCACCAGATCTTGCACAATCAAGGGATTGAGTATGCCAATGAGTTTGCTCACGTATTTGGCCCACATTTTAGCCTTTGCTCACGTCCACAAAGAGTGAGTGACTATTTTGCAGGTGAAAATCGAGTTTGGGAAGCTATTCTCATCAGTTCTTGAGCAGGTATTGAGCAGTGGAGGCAGGCAAGCAGTGGAATAGATTTGGAGATCAAATCTTAGCTGTATTGTGTGTAACAGGTGGAGATACTTGTGAGAAGTATTATTTTGTGTAATGTTACATGATTCAATCAATATAATATACAGATAGTTGGGGTTTTTAGCGAGATGCTTTCCCCGGGAAAATACTGTGTTGATATGTGTGATTGATGCTTCTATGTGCACCTGTGAATGTTTCTGCTTCTGTAAATTGATGATCAACGTAGAGGAGATTATGTATTATACATGTTCCGCTTATAATTGTATGATCAGGATAATCTCTGTGAATATGTGTTAAATTATTCAAAATTTCTACATGGTATCAGAGCGAGCTAGATAATTGTAGAAAAAGTTTCTACATGGTATCGGAGCTGTTGATCATCAGATCTACTATTCAGGAAGTGTTTACATTCTATTTCTTCAGGCAGAGTCTGTAATCGGGCCAGGTAGCCTCTGGATTCATCCTTCTTTTGGAAGGTGAGATATCCGGTGAATGCCCATACAGTCAATCTCTGTACGAGAAATATTGTGTTCTCACGAATTCTAGATCAGAGGCAGTTGAGTTTGGAGCTGGTGGAAATCAAATTTGCAACAGTGTTGTTGAAATGTCTTTCAACGGATTGCAAATGTTATTCCAAATCAAGAGCGACCTGGCGCTCAAGGATAAACTCAGTAACAATAAAGGTGAGAATGGATCTTCATCAAAGGTATCTGATGAAGAGAATTGCGCTTTGGCTGCCAAAGCAAAGAAGGGGAAGAACAAGAAAGCTTCTCATTCCGGTGCAAAAGGCAAGAAGCAGGACATGTCCAAGGTGAAGTGTTTTCACTGTCACCAGCACGGACACTATGCCACAAATTGTTCGCAGAAGAAGTCCAAGAAGGGATCCGGGGAAGGATCTGAAGGTGAGGCAGCCTCACTTGCTTCACAGTTTGAGTTGGACTTCACACTCTTCGCATGCATGGTTTCATCCATGATGGGAAGTGGTTGGTTTCTTGATAGTGGAGCTTCTTTCCACATGACCGGTGACAAAAGTTTGTTCAGTACTTTGGAGGAGAAAGATCTCCAGATACTCATAGGGATGGGTAATGATGAGAAGTATAGTGTCTCAGGTGTAGGCACGGTTATTTTTCAGAGGGAGCATGGAGCTCGCCTTACCTTGACCGATGTCAAGTATGTACCAGGACTGAAGAGAAACTTGGTGTCGATCGCGATGCTGGAAGACAAAGGCTATGATGTAGTCTTCAGTAAGGGAAAGTTTTTCCTTAGACACATCATCACCAGACAGGTGAAGAAGATTGGTTCACGGGTCAAGAACCTGTATGCTCTTGAGGTTCAAGATGCATGCAAAGCCTTGAGCAGCAAGGCAACTGATGGAGACTTGGTGGTTGAGAGGGAGCGTATATTACCTCTCAACATGCAAAGCCAGAAGAAGTCTCAGACGATTGTGGAGGAGCCACGATTGGTGCAGCAGCTTCAGGAGGTTGTGGAGGAGCCACAACAGGGGAAGCTGAAAGGAGATCAAGTAGAGACATCTACTCATCCAGAGACCTCCAGTAGGGGGAAACTTCAAGCCAGGTGGGCTGAGGGATCGCATGCAGCCATACCTCCAGGTAGGAGGTGGGGTGATGTGGATTGATTGTCCCAAGGAGGAGGGGCAGGATCCTTGAGGTACCCAACCTCTTGGATGAGACCTTGCTACGGGAGCCCCGATGTGTAGTAGCAGGAACTGACTGATTGGGTAGAGACAGATGCGGATGGAGCGGCAGAGAGAGCGACAGTGCAGGGAATCCCAGGACAGCGCATAGCTAGCAGGCTGTAGCAATGGGAGAGGCACAAGTGTTTTGCACAGTGCTAGGTGGCACAGAGAGGTGTGCAATGGTGCGAGATGCATGGAGATGTTGCAGTAGCACAGATGTCAGAGAGGGAGCACTTGTCAGCAGCAGGTAGAGCTTCAGCATCAGAGGGTGTTTCTATCCCAACAGGGAGGTCAGTTGGGAGGTGCAGTGCGGATGCAATGCTGGGAGATAGAACTAGCAGCAGCACGGATGCAGTCAGAGATCAAAGTGACAGAGGCTAGAGTAGTCAGATACTGAAGAGCACAGAGATGCAGAGTTTCAGTCGACAGAGGCAATAGCAGTCAGAGACTTTGATGACAGAGCATGTGGACCAGCCAGATGTGTTGCATGGAGAACATTCCAGAGTTACAGGATCGGGTTTGAGAGGAAGCCTTTCTTGTTGAGAGGGAGTGTTGAAAAGTGTGCAACAAGAAATGCTTGTTGAGAATACAACAAGATGATGGAGCTTAGTGAAAAGAGTCGCCTTCACTAAGTGGGCCCGCAGGCTATTTTTGGCGCAAGTCTATTTTTAGACTATGTCTATTTTTAGACATATGGATCATGTCTATGGATTGCAGGTTGCTGTTTATGGATGATTGGTCAAGTTGGAAAAAAATAGATGGACTTCTATTTTTGATAAAAGTGTGAGTGATCACAGTGTGAGTGATCAAAGTCTATTTTTAGACTGGCTGTCAAAAATAGAAAAGTCAAATATTATTATCTCACAATAATATTTGGACTATAAACTTGATCTTATTCTCTTGGAGCACTTCAGTTTGAGCTACAGAGGTGGCACATGTAGCTGTCAGAAGGAAATACGCTTTTCTTATGAGTCAGTTGAGTTGTTGCATGCATGACTTCAGTTACAACTCAAGTGAGTTGAGTTTAGTGGACTGGAGGTACAGTTGATGGAGTTGTGTTCAGTTTGACTTAGTTAAACTAGTTGTAGCTAGTCTAACTGCAGATAGACTAATGATGAGTTGTTAAACTAATTATTAACTCATAATACAACTAAAGAATACATCAGTTAACTCAGTTGCATGTCAGTGCATGTTCAGTTCAACAGGGACAAGTGGTAGAGAATCAGATTGCTATCAGTTGTGACTATAGTTGTGCACCAGATCTTGCACAATCAAGGGATTGAGTATGCCAATGAGTTTGCTCACGTATTTGGCCCACATTTTAGCCTTTGCTCACGTCCACAAAGAGTGAGTGACTATTTTGCAGGTGAAAATCGAGTTTGGGAAGCTATTCTCATCAGTTCTTGAGCAGGTATTGAGCAGTGGAGGCAGGCAAGCAGTGGAATAGATTTGGAGATCAAATCTTAGCTGTATTGTGTGTAACAGGTGGAGATACTTGTGAGAAGTATTATGTTGTGTAATGTTACATGATTCAATCAATATAATATACAGATAGTTATGGTTTTTAGCGAGATGCTTTCCCCGGGAAAATATTGTGTTGATATGTGTGATTGATGCTTCTATGTGCACCTGTGAATGTTTCTGCTTCTGTAAATTGATGATCAACGTAGAGGAGATTATGTATTATACATGTTCTGCTTATAATTGTATGATCAGGATAATCTCTGTGAATATGTGTTAAATTATTCAAAATTTCTACATGGTATCAGAGCGAGCTAGATAATTGTAGAAAAAGTTTCTACATGGTATCGGAGCTGTTGATCATCAGATCTACTATTCAGGAAGTGTTTACATTCTATTTCTTCAGGCAGAGTCTGTAATCGGGCCAGGTAGCCTCTGGATTCATCCTTCTTTTGGAAGGTGAGATATCCGGTGAATGCCCATACAGTCAATCTCTGTACGAGAAATATTGTGTTCTCACGAATTCTAGATCGGAGGCAGTTGAGTTTGGAGCTGGTGGAAATCAAATTTGCAGCAGTGTTGTTGAAATGTCTTTCAACGGATTGCAAATGTTATTCCAAAGCAAGAGCGACCTGGCGCTCAAGGATAAACTCAGTAACAATAAAGGTGAGAATGGATCTTCATCAAAGGTATCTGATGAAGAGAATTGCGCTTTGGCTGCCAAAGCAAAGAAGGGGAAGAACAAGAAAGCTTCTCATTCCGGTGCGAAAGGCAAGAAGCAGGACATGTCCAAGGTGAAGTGTTTTCACTGTCACCAGCACGGACACTATGCCACAAATTGTTCGCAGAAGAAGTCCAAGAAGGGATCCGGGGAAGGATCTGAAGGTGAGGCAGCCTCACTTGCTTCACAGTTTGAGTTGGACTTCACACTCTTCGCATGCATGGTTTCATCCATGATGGGAAGTGGTTGGTTTCTTGACAGTGGAGCTTCTTTCCACATGACCGGTGACAAAAGTTTGTTCAGTACTTTGGAGGAGAAAGATCTCCAGATACTCATAGGGATGGGTAATGATGAGAAGTATAGTGTCTCAGGTGTAGGCACGGTTATTTTTCAGAGGGAGCATGGAGCTCGCCTTACCTTGATCGATGTCAAGTATGTACCAGGACTGAAGAGAAACTTGGTGTCGATCGCGATGCTGGAAGACAGAGGCTATGATGTAGTCTTCAGTAAGGGAAAGGTTTTCCTTAGACACATCATCACCAGACAGGTGAAGAAGATTGGTTCACGGGTCAAGAACCTGTATGCTCTTGAGGTTCAAGATGCATGCAAAGCCTTGAGCAGCAAGGCAACTGATGGAGACTTGGTGGTTGAGAGGGAGCGTATATTACCTCTCAACATGCAGAGCCAGAAGAAGTCTCAGACGATTGTGGAGGAGCCACGATTGGTGCAGCAGCTTCAGGAGGTTGTGGAGGAGCCACAACAGGGGAAGCTGAAAGGAGATCGAGTAGAGACATCTACTCATCCAGAGACCTCCAGTAGGGGGAAACTTCAAGCCAGGTGGGCTGAGGGATCGCATGCAGCCATACCTCCAGGTAGGAGGTGGGGTGATGTGGATTGATTGTCCCAAGGAGGAGGGGCAAGATCCTTGAGGTACCTAACCTCTTGGATGAGACCTTGCTACGGGAGCCCCGATGTGTAGTAGCAGGAATTGACTGATTGGGTAGAGACAGATGCGGATGGAGCGGCAGAGAGAGCGACAGTGCAGGGAATCCCAGGACAGCGCATAGCTAGCAGGCTGTAGCAATGCGAGAGGCACAAGTGTTTTGCACAGTGCTAGGTGGCACAGAGAGGTGTGCAATGGTGCGAGATGCATGGAGATGTTGCAGTAGCGCAGATGTCAGAGAGGGAGCACTTGTCAGCAGCAGGTAGAGCTTCAGCATCAGAGGGTGTTTCTATCCCAACAAGGAGGTCAGTTGGGAGGTGCAGTGCGGATGCAATGCTGGGAGATAGAACCAGCAGCAGCACGGATGCAGTCAGAGATCAAAGTGACAGAGGCTAGAGTAGTCAGATACTGAAGAGCACAGAGATGCAGAGTTTCAGTCGACAGAGGCAATAGCAGTCAGAGACTTTGATGACAGAGCAAGTGGACCAGCCAGATGTGTTGCATGGAGAACATTCCAGAGTTACAGGATCGGGTTTGAGAGGAAGCCTTTCTTGTTGAGAGGTAGTGTTGAAAAGTGTGCAACAAGAAATGCTTGTTGAGAATACAACAAGATGATGGAGCTTAGTGAAAAGAGTCGCCTTCACTAAGTGGGCCCGCAGGCTATTTTTGGCGCAAGTCTATTTTTAGACTATGTCTATTTTTAGACATATGGATCATGTCTATGGATTGCAGGTTGATGTTTATGGATGATTGGTCAAGTTGGAAAAAAATAGATGGACTTCTATTTTTGATGAAAGTGTGAGTGATCACAGTGTGAGTGATCAAAGTCTATTTTTAGACTAGCTGTCAAAAATAGAAAAGTCAAATATTATTATCTCACAATAATATTTGGACTATAAACTTGATCTTATTCTCTTGGAGCACTTCAGTTTGAGCTACAGAGGTGGCACATGCAGCTGTCAGAAGGAAATACGCTTTTCTTATGAGTCAGTTGAGTTGTTGCATGCATGACTTCAGTTAGAACTCAAGTGAGTTGAGTTTAGTGGACTAGAGGTACAGTTGATGGAGTTGTGTTCAGTTTGACTTAGTTAAACTAGTTGTAGTTAGTCTAACTGCAGATAGACTAATGATGAGTTGTTAAACTAATTATTAACTCATAATACAACTAAAGAATACATCAGTTAACTCAGTTGCATGTCAGTGCATGTTCAGTTCAACAGGGACAAGTGGTAGAGAATCAGATTGCTATCAGTTGTGACTATAGTTGTGCACCAGATCTTGCACAATCAAGGGATTGAGTATGCCAATGAGTTTTCTCACGTATTTGGCCCACATTTTAGCCTTTGCTCACGTCCACAAAGAGTGAGTGACTATTTTGCAGGTGAAAATCGAGTTTGGGAAGCTATTCTCATCAGTTCTTGAGCAGGTATTGAGCAGTGGAGGCAGGCAAGCAGTGGAATAGATTTGGAGATCAAATCTTAGCTGTATTGTGTGTAACAGGTGGAGATACTTGTGAGAAGTATTATGCTGTGTAATGTTACATGATTCAATCAATATAATATACAGATAGTTGGGGTTTTTAGCGAGATGCTTTCCCCGGGAAAATACTGTGTTGATATGTGTGATTGATGCTTCTATGTGCACCTGTGAATGTTTCTGCTTCTGTAAATTGATGATCAACGTAGAGGAGATTATGTATTATACATGTTCCGCTTATAATTGTATGATCAGGATAATCTCTGTGAATATGTGTTAAATTATTCAAAATTTCTACATTCTTTACATCTACAAACAAAGTGGGCCAATAGAAACCAGCCCTTAGAATTTTATCAGCAGTGGACTTCCAGTATAGATGTCCTCCACAGTCCCCTGCATGGAATTCTTTCATGACATTTTTAGTTGCATTCACAATCAAGCAGTTAAGCAATATAACTTCGTGATTTTTCCAAAATAATGCACCATCTAAGACACAAAATTTCAAATCCTTCATTCTTAAAAATCTCTTCTTGGTCCTGGACAATCCTGGGGGAGCACACAGGTTTAACAATACGAAGAAAATATCAGCATACCATGGGGATTGCAAAAAGGTGTCACTGATCTGTGGAGTCGCCAGCTCCTATTCATTGTCCAATTGGTTGATGTCTAAGGCTTGAAATTTTGTTTCGGACATCAGTTTAGCTAAACCTTGTCCCTTTATTAGCTTGGTTGGTTTTATTTCTTTGTCATACTCAAGTATGCTTGCAATCCACTTACCTCTTTTGCCTTCTAATCCTTCTTGGGTTAATATGTCTTTTACAATAGCATTTGGCACATAAGCAATCACATGTGAATATAAAATATAAATTCGGAATTCCTTGATTATTTTAACAAGGGCATAGGCTTGCTTCTCCATGATTGGGTATTTCAGGGGTGCATCTCTTAAGGCTCGGCTGAAAAATGCAATTGGCTTTTCAGTTCCTTGATCATCCTTTTGCAAAAGGACAGCAGCTATAGTATTATCAGATGCAAATGAAAATATGATAAAGTCCCTATCAAATTTTGGACTTGTGAGGACTGGGGCTTGAGTTAAGGCTGATTTAATATCCTCAAATGCTTGCTTGGCCTCTAGAGACCACTTTACCTTGGCGTCTTTCTTGAGCATGTTGTTTAGCATTCTTATTAGCTCAGCCAAGTTTGGAATAAACCTCCTTAGGAAATTGATTTTCCCAAGGAATGCTTGCAATTCTTTTATATTTCTAGGATATGGGATTTGCAATATGGCTTGGATCCTTTCCGGATCAACTCTAATACCATCCTTTGAGATGATATGTCCAAGTGATTTGCCTTCTTCAAGGCCAAAGAGAGACTTCTTGGGATTCAAGGAAATGCCATATTTCCTACATGTGATGAATATTTGCCTTAGGTGTTTGAGGTGCTCTTTATCAGATTTGGAGAAAGGGGTTAAGTCATCAAGGTAGACAACTAGGAAATCATGGATTTCCTTGGCGAATGCAATGTCCATTGCCCTTTGAAAGGTGGCACCAGCGTTCTTTAGGCCGAAAGGCATTTTAACATACTTGAATGTTCCCCACGGTGTGGTAAATGTTGTCTTGTCTTGGTCATCCGGGTGAACAAGTATTTGGTTGAAACCTGAAAAGCCATTGAGCAGGGAAATTCGTGATGACCCCACTACTCTCTGTAGAATGTGATCCATTTTGGGCAAAGGATAGTGGTCCTTTAGGGATACTTGATTTAGATTTCTGAGATCTACACAAAGTCTGATCTCATTTGTTTTCTTTCTTGTGGGAACTAAGTTTGACACCCATTCGGAAAATCTGATTGGTGCTATGATTCCTGCCTCATACATCCTCTTTACCTCCTTCTCAACCAAGGGAAGGAGCACGGGGTTGATTCTTCTAAGTTTTTGTTTGAAAGGCTTTTGATTTGGTTTTAAGGGAATGGTGTGTTGGATTACTGAGGTATCATAAGACTTCAAGTCCTCATAACACCAAGCAAAGACATCTTGGAATTCTTTGAACAAATCCACATACTTTGGTTTTTGATCAGGAGGCAAAGATTTAGACAGTTTGATCATTTTGGGCTTCTCTGCTGTTCCAATGTTGTATTCTTCTATGGCAGTGTTTATAGGCTGCATTTTTGGCTTTTTGGGCACATCATTTGCATCAAATATGTCTTCTAGTGGAGTGAGGCCAACCGGGAGAAAATTGTCTTTTAGATCAATAATCGTGGCCTCTGTTTTATCTATTTCCTCCAAATGCATTTGTTTCAACTCTTCAATGTTTGCATTGTCAAAGACTTTTGGGCTTAGCAATTTTCTAGTTGTTTCAGCTGTTACAGTTTGCTGGATTTGGTTTATTGCTTGCAGTGGATCATCCATGGCATCCATATCAATGTTTAGGCCTGAAAACTCATGCTGTAGGGTAAGAAAATTGTTGATTTGAGCATCATCCTCAAACACTTGCCAATCTTTAACATTGTTAGGGCAGCAGGCCTGTGCTTTATCTCAGCAGTAAAGTGGTGATTGGTTTCAAAAGGAAGCTTGCAAGTGCTAGCAAAAGTAGCTAGGCTGTGAGCATGCATGTTATTGCTTCTAGAAATTTTAACAAGTTTGGATTCAGTGAAGGTATCAAGTATTGCAGTGGCAGCAGTCCTATAAGCTCTTAGCCTTCTATCATTGGTAACAAAGTTGCCTTTCATTTGTTGGATTACTAGGTCTGAGTCACCTAGAATGGAAACTTTGGCAGCTCCTAAAGCTTTGAGCAGATTAAGGCCCAAGAGGAGTGCCTCATACTCAACCATGTTGTTGGTGCATTTGAAATTCAGTCTATAAGCATGACCCTCTGCATGGTTGTTGTGTGTATTGTGAATCCATATCCCTGCCCCTGCTCCTAACTTGTTAACAGAGTCGTCAAACTCTAAATACCATGTGATTTCTTGCTTGTGGTTAGTGTTAAGAGTTTCAGTCATTTTAGGATTGGGCAGACCCAAGTCTTGTGTTTCAAGAGGTTTTTCTTGTGTGCTGGTTGCATTGGCTGTTGTGACAGTCTCATGGGTATGTGCAACCGATTCTTCATTGATGTGTGCTTGTTGTACTAAAGCCATAGGCTTATCATCAGTTGGAGGACTTGTTTCATCATTAAACAAAATAAAAGAATCCATATCAGAATGGATTGAATAGATAGGGAAATTTTGGGGCTTTTCCTCACTACTTACCACATACTTCATCAGTGTTTCTCTATACAGTCTCTTTGGTTGCCCAAAGACTGAAATAGTGGCATAGGAGAGGTCTAATTGGAGAGATCCTTGGAGTTTTGCTCCCCAAGATCTTGACAAGAGCATGCCATACTTTGGTGGGATGTCAGCAACCACCATGTCCATTAGGATTGTCTTGTTCGGAAATTGGACTAAGGAGACACATAAGTCTTTGATTAAGCCTAAACACTTGACCTGACTTGAGTCAAAGGAGAATAGATCTTTGTAGGGTCTTGTGACATCAAGGTTTAGTTTCTCCATTACAGCTTTGGGCATAAGATTGTGTGAGGCACCTGAGTCAAACATAACATTGTGCAAGACTTTGTCATGAATGTGCAAACTGACATAAAAGGGTGGAACAGATCCATATGTTGATTTTCCATTAACTTCAGGACCGAACAGCAACTCAGGGGTATCATCTAAAACATTTACATCATCCCTGACCTCTGGCATTTGAAGTGATCTTTGAATTTGTTGCCTATACACATCATGTTTGGCAAGTTCTGAGAGGGGGATGGATATTTTAAGTTTTCCAATCTCTGCCTCTAAATTAAATGGCTTTTCCAATGGAGTCTTGGTGTTGATGACGGCAGTTTTTTCTTTTTCATTTGAATTATCAGCGATTTGCTCTTGTATATCAACGTTATGGGAATTGATTGCTTGCGGTTTTTCAGTTTTAAGAGGGATTTTTGGAACGCTGTTCAAGTTCTCTTTCGAGGAAGAAGGTGGCAGAGGCTGATCAACAGAAGGTTGTATGTCTATTATGTCCTCTACAGTCACTTGGTGCGGGTTTGGGACAGTTATATCAGTTGTTTCTGTTATAATAGCCTTGCCTCTAATCTGGTTGGGCTGTTTTCCCTCCTTTGGTTTAACTTTTTCGGGCACATCTATGGTTCTTGTCCTCAGCTTATACTGTTTGTGGACTTCATAAATAGCTGAATCATAACCTTGTTTAAAGTCAAAAGACTCACCAGAGTTAGTCTGAAATTGATTTATCTCATGGTCATCTTGGTCTTCTTGGGTTAGAAAAATTTGTTGCTCACCCTTCAAATCCATTAAGTTCATGTGAGTGTCTTCTATGGGTTCATTAGAAGTGGATGCCTCTGCGTAGTTTTCTTGAAAAGGAGTTCTTATATCATGGTCTGGGCTAGACCTACTAGCGTTTGGATTTTGATTTTTCCTGAAATTCGGGTTCCTGACAATGTTAGCTTGCTACCCATCCCATGATGATTTTCTCTCAACGTTGTCCACTCTATCTACTAGCCTATGCATGCCATTGATAAGGGCATCAATCTTTTGGTCTATGGCTGAGGGTTCTTCCTTAAAGGTTGTTCTCCTCTCTGTTCTGGCTCTGTTTCTCTTGGCAATTAAATTTGCCTCCACAGTAACAGCCACATTTTGCATGTCTGCAAGGCTGTTAGGGGCTCTTTCTTTTAACTGGTAGGCCATATCTGGGTCGAATTCATCAGGGAATTTATATAAGGCAAGGTCAGGTGGAGGCCTTAAGTTTTTTGGGATAGCATTATAAACGTTATTGAATCTTGCACAGTAGTCCAAAACAGTCTCTTGAGGGCCTCTTTTAATTGTATCGTATTCAGCTAGTATGTGCAAGGGGTCTTTCTTTTTCTCCCATCTGTTGATAAATGATTGGTGTAAGGCTTCTGGGTCTGCTATGGAATTAGCTGGGAGTGCTCTAAACCAAGTCCTGACATCGCCTGTCAAACTTTGGACAAAAATCTTCATTCTCACACCATCATCATCAATCTCATAGCTTTCAAAGTAATCCTGCATTTTCTTTGTATGCTGAAGGGCTGTGTAGGCACTTGTGCCATCAAAATATGTGATTTTAGTTTGGTAATCCTGAGGCATAGCTCCAGGATTAGCAGGTAATTGCAAAGGTGCATATATGTTAGCCATATTCACAGGGATAAGAGGGACAATAGGAACAACTGGGATAATAGGAGTAGTAGTGGTAGTATGTGCAGTGAATGGAGGTTTGGAAGGAGTGTTTGGAGAGGTAGATGAAGAACAAGGGGAACTAGGGGTTGAACGAAATAAAACTTTGACCGGGGTTGGAAAACAACTAGGCTGAACTATTTCAGGACTAGAATCAGCAAAATCCTCTTTTTGTTGTAATCTCCTGAGGTTCCTTGGGATTAAATTCGGATTTTCAACAGCAGCTTGGGGATTTGGGTCTAGATTTGACCTTGTATGGCATTGCTTTCTCTTTGGAGCCAGCTCTAATAATATTTTTGGGGAATTTTCTTAAGAAAAATTTGGGCTGGAAGGAAACCTTTGACTAATTCTATCCCAGTGGAGCTTTGCCAATTGATTTGTGAATTTTCTGAGGAAGATTCCCCAGCCGAGTCGCCATTATGTTAACACTCAGGTTGTCCCTAAAGCTCCTTAAAGGGATACGGCCGAGGTAACCACAAACCAATCTTTGGACTGCAGGTCCTAGCCTACCTGCAGTCAGAGAGGGCTCTCTCTTTATGATTTAGCTTTGTTGAAGATGATATTAGGCTAGTTATTGAGTTCAAGGGGTTTTGTTTATGTTTGGTGGGAAGGAGGATGTTTTCAAGTAGAGAGGCAATGCATAGTGTGGTAAGTTTCAAACCATTGGGCATGGAGTCATGGAGTAGGACTGCTGGTGCGTTTTATTGGTCACAAGAGGAATGAGGAGCAAGGTAGCTTCTCATGAAACAACGCTTAAGTTTAAAAGGATAGAATGAGGGCTAAGGAATGAGAGGAAACAGGGAATCTCTCACTCAGCTTAACAGAGGGAAGATGAATGAGTTCTGTCTAGAAGCAGCTAAGAATTCTTAAACAACAGTCATTCATATGTGAAATAGATCAAACATGAGCCATAAAGGAATTCATATTTATGCCTAAATCAAGAGGAAAACATTAAGAAACCACAGAAACTGAGCATAGAGTGCAGCTAAGCAAATTCTAAACCAATCTTTTGTTCTGTGACTTGAGCATGTATGAAATTGAAATAACAGAGGTGAGAAACACTTATTGATCCATATAGCAGCACATGAATTCCATCATTCACTCTTCAACCATTAAAAACACTTCAAACAGTCCATCCTCCAAACTTTAAGCAGTCTTTGATTAAAGAAATCATATCAGATACAGAGCGAGTCTCTAGAGGAGTCATACAACCAACCAACCCTTAAAACAGAGCAGAGGGTGGTATATATAGGGGAAATGTCTACAAAATATCTATCAAAATAGATCAAAAAAATATCTGTGCAATAAATGCTTCTAATTCTAAGTTCTGCTGGAAATGAATGCATAAAATAACTTAAAACAGCTCCGCATGAGGGAGCAGGCTCATCAAAATGGCTCTTTAGGGCTGCACAGGGTCCTGCAGCTTCAAAAATGGACTGAAAGAGTGCCTTGAGCCACGCGTTGTCCTCTGTGTGATAACTACACAATTAAGGAAGCAGCGTTGCTCCAAAATGTGACTGGGACCATTGCACTTGTCATAAATCTGCATTGAAATCCTTTAATCTACTTTCAAGTGGTCCTGCTGCCTTAAATGGCCAAAATCTATGAGTTGGTGAGCTATACGGCTCAATGACAGCTTGCTAGATCTGCTGGGGCCATTTTGAATTCATCTGCTTTGAACCGCAATACTGATACTCTCTGTCGCTTCCCTGATACTCTTTGTCGCTTCCTGATCTTTCTTGGCTTTAAAAATGCTCTAAACTGTCACATCATCTCATTAGTGGCCGTTATTTGGCCCAAGTATCTGCTGCGAGGCACTTTGTTGCTTCTGGGTGGTTGTTGGCCCTTGGCCGACTCAAAATGCTTTAGCAACACTTAACATCATGAACTGGATGGGTAAAGGGTCACTGAAGGCCTGCCGAGATGAAAGCCTGCTATTTGGGGCAATTTGGGCCTGGAGCGATCCAAGAATGGCCTGAGAAAACCATTATTTCTTTAAACCTGGGCGAGCGTGGGCGCCGCATACAAAACCTTTGAAAACAGCGCATTTCCGAATAACACAGAAAATGTGTCAAAAACATGAAATTTTAATGAAAAATTGGCTTTTGGCGGGCACTATAGCAGCCTTTAAATCCTGGCCGTTGGATCTGGCGTGGCCCGATCCAACGGCTGGCGCTAAATCGCATCGGGGAGGACCGGGGGGGCGGCACATAAACAATCGCCGAACTGTGCGGACCCGATATGCTATAGGCCATGCTTTATTTGGGAATCGCGTCCGGCCCATCGGCGATGTCATATCGGCGGATTTACAAGAATTTGGTTTGCGGACCCGAAATGCTAATATATATGCTTTATTGTCATTTCGGCTCTGCCAGTCGGAGCGATACATGGGGAGTGCTGCGATTAAATCAGGGCCATTTATCTGGGGGCCCGATCCGACGGTTGGCGCTAAATCGCATATCGGCAGTCGGAGGGACCGGGGGGGAGCATCTATGTGATCGCCGAAAAATGGCGGACCCGAAATCCTTTACAGACCCACTTTATCTCTTTTCGGGTCCGACCCATCGGGACCCTCATATCGGCGTATTTACAATTGAAACGGGTCCAACGGACCTGAAACCCTTTAACACAAGCTTTTGATAACTTTTCGGCTCCGCGAAATCGAAGCAGTATATGGGCGCTGCGAAGTGGGGGCCGTGCGACAAGATCTGGACCGTCAGATCTGGGGCCCGATCCAACGGTCCTGGATCCGTCGGCGAATCGGCAGTCGGAGGGACCAGAGGGCGGCACATATGGAATCGTCGAACTGCACAGACCCGATATGCTTTTACCGGTCCACTTTATATGTTTTCAGGTCCGGCCCATCGGCACTATGCCCCATGCCTTGAGACTTAGCCATTTTCGCTTATATATGCCACTGCCCCCTCCTGATAGCGATATCGCATCGGAGGGGGATCAAACAGATCTTTATCTCGTCGGAGCACGCTTTTTATGAAAAGGCAAGGCAAATGAATTCGGAGGGGTTATATATGATGTTTTAAACATATGATTGCCCCCTCCCGATAGCGATATCGCATCAGAGGGGGACCAAATGAAACTTTATTATATCAGACCCATGTTTTTGTGAACTGCCAAGCCTTTTGGGAAATCGGAAGGGTTCCTTTATAGTTTGGCATGGATTCTAAGGCATCGGAAGGGGTCTGATAGCCAAAAAAGGGAGGATTTTATCCTTTTTTGAAGGTTTTTCATGGTTTTTGCATGGTTTTTGTATTCTTATGCCTTGGAAGGAGTCCAAAGGCACTTAGGAGGAAAGTGATGTGGTTTTGAGAGGGGTTTAGTGGCCAAAAGAGGGTTTCATGCCTTGGAAAAGGTAGGAACAAGGTCCAAAGATGGTTTTTATACATATGAAGGGAATTTATGCTTTGTGAAGGAATCAAAAAGCATTAGAAGGGTTTTATGGAGTGATGAAGGACTTTATGCATCGGAAGGAGTCCGAAATGCATCTGGAACATGGTTAGAGGGGGGCAGTGTGGGTTCTTGCTGAGTTTCTAATAAGCTTAGCAATTCCCAAGGATGTATATGGTTATTTTTCAACCAGGGGGAGGGATAAGTATATAGGGGAGTTATATACATAGTTTTAGTAGGGGAAGGGTAAACAAATAGGGAGTTACATAATAAAGTTAGTAGTTAATATGATAATGATGAGAAAAAGCGCTAAGAATGATGTCTTAGGCTATCAATGGGGGAAAATGACTGATAGAAGAAGTGTGAGCATTCCTTGAGTGAAGCAGATCTCCACCAAGGCAAATGATACGGAGAATGATAAATCTAAGAGGTATCAAGCAGATCTTGACCTCTTTAGGGGAAGTTAGTGAGTGATTTGGGGAAAGAGGAAGAAGGGGAAGTTAGACATGCCTCGCTTGAAGTCCTCCAACTGAACAACTGCCTTCAACTTGTGATATGATAGATATAACACTTGACAACGTGAAATGGATCACAAGCCATGATTCTGCAACCATAAAGCTACCTACCCGACCTACTCACCTAGCATTTTCTCTTCTTTTTGGTTTGGGTGCACTTGAACTAGCATACCCAGCTTTTCATTCTTTCTTGTTGCTTGTGCTCCTATCTACTTCTACACTTATTTTAGCCAGGGGCTCAGATTAAGCTGTTGAGCACCCTTGTTTCTCTACCTAACTACAAATCTTCCAAGATTAAGCTGTTTGGCCTTTCCCGTGCTTGAAAACTGATCAAAAATGGATTACTCATCAATACTGGAACAAAGCAGTGGCATTTAGATTAGCTCACTTTCACGGATACTTCTCTGGCCATCTGTATCAAATATGGAGCATTGCAGCAAGCAAAGTATGACATATTTGGAATGTAAAAATGTCGATCATGAAAGATGATTAACCTGCTGCAGCAGGAGGCTAACACCAATGATAGCACATAACCAAGGAACCACATGCATATACCATGCATCCAAGAACTGGCAAGGAAATTACACATGCAACCTGTTACCTACAAAGTAAGCCTATTGCAGGTGATAATCCAACTATCTCCTTGCACTCCCTTTCTTTCCTTGCTTGTCCTTTGCTTTTTTTATCCAATCCAAGTGAATACTAGAGTGCTCCAAGAATGCTCTAAGTGTGCAAGAGTGTATGAGAGAATGAGAGTGTGGAAGGAGAGAACCAACACTAAACTAAATAAAGTTGTGAATTGTTTCTCTGATGCCTTCTTATCATTGATGTCCCATTTTTCTTCATTTTCCTTCAGTTTTCCTCTAATTTCAGGTACATGCAAATTTGTTTCTCTTCACCTTCCTTTTCTCTTATTTTCCTTTATTTTCATAATTAAATGCCATTTATTGCCTCTTTGCCTTTGTCGATGCCTTTTCAAATTTCCATATCTGTTATTAAACCACAAGTGATTCCCACAAAAATATTTTCCCACCATTCATCTTGGAATATGTATCCCATGACGTTGATTTTATTTTATTTACATGGAAAATCAACCAGGGTTGTTACAAACCCTCCCCCTTGGGGTAACACCATCCTTGGTGTTCAATGATGCTTATGACCAGCAAAGAAAACTACCTATGGTGCTTTATAATACATCTCATTGCAGTATTTACAAC
Source organism: Pinus tabuliformis (assembly GCA_031772625.1). Taxonomy (NCBI): domain Eukaryota; kingdom Viridiplantae; phylum Streptophyta; class Pinopsida; order Pinales; family Pinaceae; genus Pinus; species Pinus tabuliformis. Next base: position 1,386,940,928 of record CM062818.1, on the reverse strand, counting down.
ATACCAATATGTTGAAAACATGATCATCATATTGCTTATCGGAGCTTTATAACACAAATAGATGTATTATTTACAACTTACTAATTATTGGAGCTTTATAACACAACTCATTTCAGTACTTACAATACACATATGCATATCGAAATATAATCCAAAACACATAAACCAAGCACATCTGCTCAACTAGAAAATAAGGATACAGGCCCGCAACTAATTAGTCATCTCGCATGTAGCTTCATCGAACCCAAAGTGCTTCCACTGCACTTTAACTTGCTCTATTGCTTGGTTTCAAAGCATGAGTTGTTTTCGCTACAAAATGCAATGAGGTTTTTCCTGGAACACTCCCTTTAGTTCCACTACAATACAGACCAATCAATCACATTATTATCATCCTGGACATATCTCTTAAGCAATGAAACATGGAAAACATCATGGACTTTCACTGTTGGTGGCAGTGAAATTGAATAGGCCACTATTACAATCCTCTCCAACATCTCAAAAGGCCCACAATACCAAGTTTCCATCTTGGTACATAACCCAATCCTCAAGGAGTTCCTCTTGGGCTTGATGCGCAGGTACACATGCTCCCCAACATGAAACTCCTTGAATGCTCGATGCTAGTCTACATAACTCTTTTTCCTATCCTGTGTTGACTTTAAATTCCTTTTAATAACCTACATCTCCTACTCCATCTCGGCCAACATATTCATTCCAATCAATACTTTGTTCACTGGATCACTCCAGCTAATAGGAGTATTACAACTTCACCCATAAAGATCTTAAAATGGATTCATCCTCAAGGACTCCTCATACCCATTGTTATATACAAACTCCACCAGTGGAAGATACTCCTCCCACTTCCTTTGTTGATGCATGAAATACATCCTAAACATGTCCTCAAGAATCCTATTACCCCTCTCTGCATGTCCATCTATCTGTGGATGATAAGTTGTGCTAAAAGATAGATTTGTCCCCAAGCCTACAAACAGCTCCTTCCAAAACCTAGAAGTGAACTTGGAATCTTTATCTGATATGATATTCTTGGGAAAACCATGCAATCTCACTATCTCCCTGATGAAGATCTAAGCTACCTCACTAGCTGACTTAGTAGATGTAGCCACCTCTCCCACGTTTACCCAGTTTCACCGGCCTGTTGGGGTAAACATGAGAAGAAGAGCTACAATGACATGACCCGAGATCCTAGGTATAATTAATAAATTCAATTCGACATCTAGAAACTTATTGACCTTCCTCAAGAGCTACAGGACTCCAAGGATCTAAAAAACCACTCTAGGTGCCCTAACTCTGAGTTAGACTACCTTTTACTAATCTGGCCTCCCAGTTGCATGCACAAGCCTAAACCCCATGCAATTGTAGGCCTCCAGTTGCATGCATAATCCTACAAGGTAGTGACTACAATCCCATTCCCAGCTCTGAGCCTACAACAACGACATTAGTGCCACCTTTTTAGGGCTAGACTCCATATCACTGCCCAGAACTTGATGAGACTTTCCAAAACAATAAATAACAGAAAGACAAAGCCTCCAACACAAAACTTTATGAAGGACTTGACCTAACCAATCCTAACCATGATAGACATTTTGTCAAACATATGGCAGACATATAATCTGTAGGTCATGAATGAATATTTAAACATAGGGGCCTGATACTTATCAGAGAATCATCAAGAAGGTCTAATGCCCTCTCACAATAGGTGCAATAACATCTATTATCTCATGCATTCAATAACCATTCATGTACTAATCAAAACATGATAAGATCCATAACTAGAATCTATCATAAAACCATGCTTATAACCAGCGTATAACCAGAATAATAATAATGAAAAAACAACCATCAAAGCCACATAATAGCAAGTACATTTACTCATAAAATTACAATATGAAAATAGCTCTTATTAACATATGAAAATCCAATGAAGTTAGAATCTTCCACATACCACCCGACCATAGATTGGGCTAAAACATATATCTCTTTCAGCCAATCACCCCTGTGCCATATTCCAAGCATGAATGTGGGATCTCAAGGAATGAACCAATCAAAACCAAACCAAGGCTTCTAGATGCCAAACCACCTCAACCCTCAACCCTCAACTAGTGATTCCACCTCACAATCGAACATCACTAACCATCACTAAATCGATCTCTACCCAAGCTATCCAAGGCTACAAAGTATTTGTTCCAACCTAGCTTCAAGACTAGTAACTCAAACGATAGTTGTTGCAGCGCTCCAGAGAATTTTTCTAACCAAGGCGCCAGGGCTAGTAACTCAAATCACTAAGGGCTCTAGAGTGTTTGTCCAACCAAGGATTCCAGGACTAGTAATTCAACCCAAGTTGTTCCACGGATTCCAGAGCATTTGTCCAACCAAGGCTCCAGGAACTAGTAACTCAACCCACTTCCATATGGAACATGAGCACCAATCAGAACAATCAAGAGGGAAACCCACAACACCATGATTATCTAGGAAATGGCAAGGCTAGGAAAAACCACTGTCAATCCAGGAAATCCTCCATGCTAATGACAAGTCATAACCAAATAACCACATGCATATACTATGCATGCCAAAACTAGCAAGGAAATCATATATGCAACTTGGTACTTGCAAAGAATCCAACTATAGTCGTTGATCCCACTATCTCCTTGCACTTTCTTACTTTTCCTTTGCCTTATTTCTTCAATCTAATGAAAACTAGAGTGCTCCAACAATGCTCCAAAATTTCTCTAAGAGTGCAAGAATATGAGAAAGAGAGAGAAAATAGATTGAGAGTGCCAAAGAGAGAACTGACAAAAGTTGTTAATTGATCCTCATAAGCCTTTTTATCATTCAGGCCTCTATTTTTCTTCATTTTCCTATATTTTCTTTCAATTTTTCTTGCATGCAATTTTCTGACCTTTCACCTTCCTGTTCTCCTATTTCCATTATTTTTCATAAGTAAATGCCAATAAATTCCACTTTTCCTTTTCCAATTTCCATAGCCATTTATTAATCACCAGTGATCCCCATCACTATGTTTTTTCCCCAACATTTAGCTTGGACTATGTGTCCCATGACCTTGGTCTTATTTTTCCTTTATTAACTATATTACATAGACTTTTTAACTAGGATCGTTACAATAAACTTCACTGTAATGACGTGAGCTACCTTGCTCAACTTGTCAACCACAACCACAACCATGATGGAATCATGTTTCTTTGACGTCCTCAGGAAACCTGTAATGATGTCCATGGAAATGACCTCCCATTTTCATTTTGGAATCGGAATAGGCTGCAATAAACCAGTTGATGCTTACACTCTGCTTTCACCTTCTGACATCCAAACATCTAGCAACAAATTTAGCCACCTCTTTCTTCAAGTTCAGAAAATGATATAATTTCTTAACAGTTGTCAAAATATTTTGGTATCCTGGGTGGTTTGAATATAGCTTGATACGAAACTCCCTCAAGATAAGCTTCTTAAACTCACCATAGTCAAGCACATAGATCGTGTTCTTAAATCTAACCAAGTCATCTACTGTGAGAATATACTCCTCATTCCTATCACCTTCACCTTATTGTTGTAATCTATGCTTCAGTTTTTTATACCTGTCATCCTGTTGGCCTACATGTAATATTCGCTCCTGTGAATCTGTACCATATGAACTCACAGTTGAAATATGATTCACCTGCAATATCCTACTGAGAGCATCTGCAACCCTATTCTCCTTGCCCTTGATGTACCTGATCTCAAATTCAAACTCACTGAGGGTAGCCAACCATCTTGCTTGTGTGGCATTCATATTGGGTTGGTCAAACAAGTACCTCAACCCACTATAATCATTCATCAAAACAAACCTGCTACCAAGGGGATAATGTATCCACATCTTCAATGCATGAATGATAGCTTCCAACTCAATATCTTGAGTCACATAGTTCTGCTCATGCTCATTCAGCTTCCTTGACTCATATCATACCACCCGCCCTTCCTGCATCAGGACTACACCAAGTCCTTCCTTTCAAGCATCTGTACAAACCATAAACTCCTTATCACGATCTGTAATCTTCAAAACTGGAGCATTTGTAAGCAAATGCTTCAACTACTCAAAATTAGATACACTCTCGTTAGTCCATTCAAACTTCTTCCCTTTCCTTTGCAAATATGTGATAGGATAGCCAGCTCGTTTCCCTATAAAGAAAAAAATAGATTAACTTATAAGGTGCAAGAAATGATTCATAGATTAAACTCAAATATTATTTGAGCCTACCATTAATCCTCCTTTTTATTGATAAAAGTATTTTCTTAATACATCCGATACAGAAGGATCCATCTCCAGAGGGGATCCGGGCGATACAAATATTTGACACCAAAATACAAAGTAACCAACAGTAACGCTAACCTATGCCTTCAAATGACTTGATATTTATACATTTTTACAACAAATATTTGGCCACATCAAGCCATATTCTCACAGAACAAAAATGGAGGTCGTTACTAACAAATCCCTAACAATAGACCTCTCCAACAAACAGTACCGGTTCGCTTCATACTATGTGTTATCACGGGCTATCTTCAGTGGGAGGAGACCAAAACTACAGTTGCTCTGTTGGAGACCAGGAGTGAGAAGCGCACACTTTCTTCCTTGTTTTTCATGAAGACCTTATCTCAAAATCTCACATTGACTACCATCCAAACTTCTTCATCCAACTATCCTCCTAAACTAGAGCAAGAATCGCCTTAGACTAGCACAAGAATCTCGAGGTTGACTACTTCCTCTACCAAATACACTTCAAATCATAGTAAATGACAAATATCGACAAAATCTCCTAGGGTAACATGAATACAAGCACATAATTATGAAAAAAATAATTTATTGACCTTTCCTTTAAAGATGAGCAACCTTTACCCAATTTCTCATGGATATATTAAAAGAGGCTAAAAATGCATACATAAGGGTTTTGTTCAAGTCGTAAAACAAAGGATAAGATGGGGTTCTATAGGTAAAAATTAGGGAAATTCTAGGGCCTAACAAGCTCTAATCCCAAAAATCCTACTCGCTAGATCTTGGTCACCACTCTTGATGGCCATGTAAGCAAGGCTAGGACAAAAGGCTTCTAACCCCCAAATTTCTCCCTAACCTGAAACAAAATGGATTAATCCCCAAATTTTGATTCATATCAAATTGAAACTAAGGAAAATGTTTCCACATTATCTCTCTATTATATCTCTGTTATAATTTTCTACTCAGTGCTTCTATGTGATATGTCTATCACATAACAAAAACTTATTAAATGCAAAGCATTTTTAGGTATTCTTATTTTTATGTACCTTTGGCTTCAAAAACATCAATTACTTAATTTTGTTCTTTGTGTCTTAGTGATAGACTTGAGATATTACAGTGCATGACATCTTCATAATATATATTTATGATTTGTTTTCTTTTTATAGTGGGGAGTATTGAATTGACAAGTCATTATTATTTTTTCATTTATAATGTTGTCTAGCATAGTAGCAAGCAACTTAATCGTGCACCTACAATCAACACTTTGGCATTGGATAATATACAATATATTTTAATTTAATGACATATTTTCGTATCAAAAAAACAATAGAAAACAAAAGGATATATATTGATGTGAAACCAACATAAAATATTTTCTCTATATTTACTACATAATAAATGCTTAATTGTTTAATTTAGTAAAAAATGGACAAATTAAGGGAGCATCAGTGATGAAAGATTGCAACAACAAATAAACAAGTAAATATATATAATTTATCATTATATTACATTTAAAAAGTGAATTTGCTTATTAGTGTTTTTATGATCTAGTTCAAATGTCAAATCCATATACAAATATTACTTTCAATTCACAAGAAATAATAGAAAATCTTGATGAAGCAATCAATATAGTGCAAGATGAACTACTTCAAACATATGTATATGAAAATACAATTGATAAAATGAATTTAATTTATTAACTATTGAAAAAGGTGTAAATTGCAACGAATCAATTTGCTTCTCATTGTCATAGTCATAGCCTTGAGATATCATAGTGCATTAGACATTTTTGAAATTATCAATTTAAGAATTTTTTCCTTTTTTTGTAGTGTCGAGTATTGAATTAACAAGTAATTATTATTTTCCATTTTTCAAAGTTGCTTATCATAGTAGAAATCAACTTAATCATTGTAATGCCTCCTTCCACACTTACCCACTTTTACAAGCTCTCCAGGGTATACATGAATTGAGTGTCCCTATGATATGACCCAACCTCCAAGTTCCAGTTATGGAAGTGGGGCCTAACAACCAACCCACTTGATCAATCCCCGATCAGGAACCCTTTTTCATAATGATTACTCCCCAACTGCACCCATAACACTACATGCATGTGGTTGGGAGGCCATATTTGCACCCATAAGCCTATCTCCATGCAATTATGACCCAAAATCCCCTACTTTGTGCATTTGGTCTCGAGATCTATGCCACGTTTTCAGGCTAATCTCTTGACCACTGCCCGGAACTGCCTATAAATTTCCAAAATCATGACAATGATGATAATAATGCTAAACAATAAAACTTGAGCAATATCTTGACCAATACATGCCTAATGCAAGATAGACATTTCGTCAAATAGATAGTAAACATATAAGCAATAGGTCATGAATGCATATCTAATCATAAACTTCTGAAATTTAGCAGAGAATCACCAAGAAGGCTTTATTACCTCTCAACCTAGATGCAGCCACACTTGTTAGCCCATGCATTCATCAACCATTCAATAACTTATCAAATCATGAGAGAGATCCATAGTAATAGCACATCATAGAACCATGCTTATAACTAGCATATAACCAGAACAGAAACCATGAAAAATTAATCATAAGATCAACATGATAGTTAGTAAAAGTTCTCATAGATCACAATAGGAAAATATCTCATATTAACATAAGCAAATGAAAACTAAGTCAGGGACTTCCACATACCACCCGGCCATAGATTGGGTTGAACCAAATCTCTCTTTCATCCAGTCACCCCCACACCATATTCCAAGCATGAATGTGGGATCATATGGATTAAACCAAAAGAAAACCAATCAAGACTTCTAGAGGCCAAACCACCTTAACCCTCAACCATAGTGATCTCACCTATACGACTCATAAATCACTAACATAAACCAGATTGGTCTCTTCCCAAGTTGTCCAGGGCTCCAAGGATTCCATCTCAACCCACAGCCTCCATGGACCCAAGCTATTACAGGTCTCCATGGAACTATCATCCCAACCCACAGCATCTTTGGACGCAAGCTATTACAGGGCTCCAGTGATCCTATCCCAACCCACAACCATATGGAACCTGAGAACCAATCAGAGAATCAAAAGGGGAACCCACTACACCATGGTTATCTAGGAAAAGGAAAGGCAAGGTTAAAACCACTGTCAATCCAGGAAAATCTCCATGTCAATGGTAGCACATAACCAAGGAACCACATGCATATACCATACATCCAAAAACCAACAAGGAGATCGCACTTGCAACCTGTTACCTGCAAAGTAAGCCTATTGTAGTTGTTAATCCAATTGTCTCCTTGCACTCCCTTGCTCTCCTTGCTTGTCCTTAGCTTTTTTTATCTAATCCAAATGAATGTTTGAGTGCTCCAAGAATGCTATAGGTGTGCAAGAGTGTATGAGAGGATGAGAGTTTGAAAGGAGACAACCAACACTAAACTAACAAAAGTTGTGAATTGTTTGTTTGATGCCTTCTTATCATTGATGTCCCCCTTTTCTACATTTTCTTTCATTTTCCCTCTAATTTCGAGGGCTCTGAGATCCTATCCCAACCCACAACCATATGGAACGTAAGAACCAATCAAAAAATCAAAATGGGAACCCACTACACCATGGTTATCCAGGAAATGGAAAGGCAAGGCTAAAACCATTGTCAATCCAAGAAAATCTCCATTTCAATGATAACACATAACCAAGGAACCACATGCATATACCATGCATCCAAAAACTAGCAAGGAGATCACACATGCAACTTGTTACCTGCAAATTAAGCCTATTGTAGTGCCTAATCCAATTGTCTCCTTGCACTCCCTTGTTTTCCTTGCTTGTGCTTTGATTTTTTTATCGAATCCAAATGAATGCTTGAGTGCTCCAAGAATGCTCTAAGTCTGCAATAGTGTATGAGAGTGTGAGAGTTCGATACTTATTTGACAATCATCATGAAGGTATAATTCCCTCGCACAGTAGCTGTAATAAAATCTATTATCTCATGCATTCAATAAACATTCATTTTCTAATCAAAACTTGATAATTCCAAAACTAGAATTTGTCATAAAACCATGCTTATAACCAGAATAATAACAATGATAGAAAAACCATCAAAGCCGAATAATAGAAAATACACTTACTCATAAGATTAGAAGATGAATAACTCTTATTAACATATGAAAATCCAATCTGGATGCGGGTGAAATTCAAGGTTATTAATGGCGTTTCAGAGGAGCGATGGCGCTCGGCCCAGCCAGCTGCTGGCCAGCGCTCTTTTCCATGCCCAGTTATGGCACCTGCAGACTCACCTAAGGTGAGAGCAGGTCCACCTACAGGACATCTTTAATGATCACTCCGGCCGAGATAAGGATGTTGTTCATTTAAACATGGTGCATATGCCCATCAATCCCTCTGTCTGCCCTCCCTCCTTCAGCATTTTCCCGCTCCAAGCAGGAAACCCCTGCAGTAGAACTGTTACAGGCAATCGTTGTTGGCTTCTTTGTTGTCTTGACTTTGGAAATGGGTTTCATTACTCCCATTCCCAGCTCTGCCCTTTGAACCCTATTCAGGCACCCTCTGCGCATTCTCTGCTTCCCATCCAAGCACCCAATTCTCCTGAGCTTCTCCTCCGCCGCATTACCATGGTTCGTCACTGCATGAGGAGCCACCATGGAGGTAACCGAGATGGTCGCGCTCGCTCTCAGGCAGCGCAAAGCATGGATCAGCCACCACCACCTGCCTCTCCGCCTTCATCTCAGGCCAATTCTCCCCCTCCTAGCCCGCCCCGCAGACACTATCCGCACAATGCCTTCCAGTCGACTCATTTCAGATTCTAGAGCAACCTGAATCGGCCCATTATCACTGCTAATATAACCATCATTTTCTCTAAAGAAGAAGAATAGCACAGTGCTCCGGCGCGTAACTCGGCAGAGCAACCTCAGGACATTCACAGAATTGTTGGTAGTCATGGCTCTAAGCAGCTCCCAGCGGAAGAAGGCAGAGCAGCAAGGCGTGGTGGACAGCATGAGGAAGGTGATACTGTAGGTGACACTCGACAACCAGGTGGCAGCTCTCATGGAGCCACAATTTCGATGGCTATTGCTGGCAGCTCGAGCGACACCCTTCAGGCGACGGAACCTCCAGGTGGCAGGGCGGATGGCGACGTGGCGAAGGAAGGCGAGATATGGTATGGGAATGCTTGCCCCGTCGTCGAGGAGTCACTGGACCAGGACATCCCAATGTGATGCCACATGGACTCCCACGTGCCATCTTAGAGTTTTGTTGCTGACTGGTTAGGTTCTGTCGTTTGTGGTTTTGTGGTTCTGTTTGTGGTTTTGTGGTTCTGTCATTTGTGGTTCTGTTGCTGACATGTTTAGCAATTCTGTCAAATGGTGTTGTCTCAACTGCTTCAAATGGTGTTGTCTCAAGTTCTCATTCTGGTTTTGACGTTGTATTCCCGATCTTCTGCATGGTTTTTTGCAAAGTGTAACTGGTTTTCCCAAATATGGGACAGTTTTGATAACCAGAAGGAACTCAAGTGTTCTCGGCTGAGGCTACAGCCTCATTGTAATTATATTTTTCTTTCCTTTTAATAGAATTAGTTTTACAGAGAAAAAAAAACATATGAAAATCCAACCAAGTTAGGGACTTCCACGTACCACACGACCATAGATTGGGCTAAACTAAATCTCTCTTTCAGGCAAGCACCCCAATGCCATATTCCAAGCATGAATGTGGGATCTCAAGGAATGAACCAAGCAAAACCAAACCAGGGCTTCTAGAGGCCAAACCACCTCAACCCTCAACCATCAACCAGTGATTCCACCTCATAGTCGGACATCACTAACCATCACCAAATCGGTCTCTACCCAAGTTGTCCAAGGCTCCAAAGCATTTGTTCCAACCCGGCTCCAAGACTAGTAACTCAACCCACAGTTGTCGCAGGGCTCCAAAGCATTTGTCTAACCAAGGCTCTTGGACTGATAACTCAGCCCAGCAAGGGCTCCACACCATTTGTCCAACCAAGGCTACCAGGACTAGTAACTCAACCCAAGTTGTTCCATGGATTCTAGAGCATTTGTCCAACCAAGGCTCCAAGAACTAGTAACTAAAACCACTCCCATACGAAACATGAGCACCAATCAGAACAATCAAGTTGGGAACCCACAACAACATGGTTATCTAGGAAATGGAAAGGCTAAGTAAAACCACTGTCAGTCGAGGAAATCCTCCATGCTAATGACAAATCATAACCAAATAACCACATGCATACACCATGCATGCCAAAACTAGCAATGAAATCATACATGAAACTTGGTACCTACTAAGTAATCCAACTGTAGTCGTTCATCCCACTGTCTCCTTGCACTTTCTTGTTTTTCCTTTACCTTCTTTCTTCAATCTAATGAAAACTAGAGTGCTCGAATAATGCTCCAAAATTTTTCTAGTGTGTAATAATATGTGAGAGAGAGAGAATAGATTGAGAAAGCCAAAGACTAAACTAAAAAAAGTTGTAAATTGATCCTCATAAGCCTTTTTATCATTGAGACCTCTATTTTCCTTCATTTTCCTCTGTTTTCCTTCAATTTTCCTCACATGCAATTATGTGACCTTTCACCTTCGTGTTATCCTATTTCCATTATTTTTCATAAATAAATGACAATAAACTCCACTTTGCCTTTTCCAATTTCCATAGCCATTTATTAATCACCAATGATCCCCATCACTATGTTTTGTGCCCAACATTCATCTTGGAATACATGTCCCATGACCTTGGTCTTATTTTTCCTTTATTAGCTTTATTACGTTGATTTTTTAACTAGGGTTGTTACAATAGACTTCACTACAATGAAGTGAGCTACCTTGCTCATCCTATCAGCCACAACCATGATGGAAACATGCTGCTTCGATGTCCTCAGAAAACTTGTAATGAAGTCCATGGAAACTACCTCCCATTTTCATTCTGGAATCAGAATAGGTTGCAATAAACTAGTTGGATGCTTACACTCTTCTTTCACCTATTGACATTCCAAACATCTAGCAACAAACTTAACCACCTCTTTCTTCAAGTTCAGCCAATGATAGAATTTCTTAACGATTGTCAAAATCTTATGGTATCCTCAGTGGCTTGAATACTAATTGACATGAAAATCCCTTAAGATAAGCTTCTTCAACTCACCATTGTCAGGCACATAGATCATGTTCTTAAATCTCATCAAGTCATATATTGTGAGGTGATACTCCTCGTGCCTATCACCTTCACCCTATTGTTGCAATCTCTGTTTCAGTTGTCGATACCTCTCATCATGTTTCCCTACATGTAAGATTTGATCCTGTAAATCTTTCCCATGTGAACTGACAGTTGAAATATGATTCACCTGCACTCTCCTATTGAGAGCATATGCAACCCTATTGTCCTTGCCCTTAATGTACCTAATCTCAAAGTCAAACTCACTGAGGGTAGCCAACCATCTAGCTTACATGGAATTCATATTTGGTTGGTCAAACACATACCTCAACCCATTATAATCACTCATTAAAACAAACATCATGCCAAGAAGATAATGTTTCCACATCTTCAATGCATGAATGATAGTTGCCAACTCAAGATAATGAGTCACATAGTTCCACTCTTTCTCATTCATCTTCCTTGACTCATAACATACCACCCACCCTTCCTGCATGAGGACTCCACGAAGTCCTTCCTTGCAAGCATTTGTACAAACCATAAAATCCTTATCATGATTTGCAATCTTCAAAACTGGAGCATTTGTAAGCAAATGCTTCAACTACTCAAAACAAAATGCACACTCCTAAGTCCATTCAAACATCTTCCCTTTCCTCTGCAAAGATGTGATAGGGTAGCCAATCCTTGAAAAGTTCCTAATAAACCACCTATAATAGCATGTTATTCCCATGAATGATCTGACCTTATCCACATTCCTAAGAGTGGCCACTCTATAATAGTTTTAATCTTTAAGAGAAGTCTTTCGATAGACATCACATAAGAGAAATTTTTGGTCGATGTTTTTCGAACCAACAAGTGTGGTTCATCATTAGGACTAGATGAAGAGGCAGACCATGGAAAAGACTTAAATAAAGAGCAATGTAGAGACCATAATTTCAAGTAATGGCTATATTTGAACAATAATATTTAAATTATGATATTAATTTATTAAAACAAATATTAATAACTAACGGTTATATTAAACAACTAGTTTATGAAAAATAATATTTAAATTATTTTTTTTAAATCAAATATTATTAAAAAAATTCTATTACTGAAGAAAATAATAATAATAATAATAATAATAACTAATGGAAATAAAATAAACTAAAATAAGACTAATTAATGGAAAAATAAATAAAACAAAACAAAAATATACACTAGTCAAAAGAAATATATATATATATATATATATATATATATATATATATACAAAGAAAAGTAATCAATAAATAAAACAGAGTCAACAATAAAATACATACGGGGTTGAAGACCATTAAACAAACAACAAAAATACTAAAAGGAGTTAAGAACAAATAGGATGATAAAATACCTAAGAAGACACTAAGGATCAAGAATATAAACTCTAATGAAGAATAAACCAACCACAAATACTATAAAAATGACACCAATACCTACATAAATAAATTAACAAACAAAATAAATCCCAAAAAGAAACCTAAAAAACTAGGAGGACAACATAGGGACCCAACAAGGAGGATGGTTGGATTATTAGTAGACCCAACCATCAACTTCTACTAATAATCTAACCATCTTTCTGGGATTTATTTTGTTTGTTTATTTATCTACGTAGGTATTGGTGTCATTTTTATAGTATTTGTTGTTGATATACACTAGTCAAAAGAAATATATATATATATATATATATATATATATATATATATATACAAAGAAAAGTAATCAATAAATAAAACAGAGTCAACAATAAAATACATACGGGGTTGAAGACCATTAAACAAACAACAAAAATACTAAAAGGAGTTAAGAACAAATAGGATGATAAAATACCTAAGAAGACACTAAGGATCAAGAATATAAACTCTAATGAAGAATAAACCAACCACAAATACTATAAAAATGACACCAATACCTACATAAATAAATTAACAAACAAAATAAATCCCAAAAAGAAACCTAAAAAACTAGGAGGACAGCATAGGGACCCAACAAGGAGGATGGTTGGATTATTAGTAGACCCAACCATCAACTTCTACTAATAATCTAACCATCTTTCTGGGATTTATTTTGTTTGTTTATTTATCTACGTAGGTATTGGTGTCATTTTTATAGTATTTGTTGTTGATATACACTAGTCAAAAGAAATATATATATATATATATATATATATACAAAGAAAAGTAATCAATAAATAAAACAGAGTCAACAATAAAATACATACGGGGTTGAAGACCATTAAACAAACAACAAAAATACTAAAAGGAGTTAAGAACAAATAGGATGATAAAATACCTAAGAAGACACTAAGGATCAAGAATATAAACTCTAATGAAGAATAAACCAACCACAAATACTATAAAAATGACACCAATACCTACATAAATAAATTAACAAACAAAATAAATCCCAAAAAGAAACCTAAAAAACTAGGAGGACAGCATAGGGACCCAACAAGGAGGATGGTTGGATTATTAGTAGACCCAACCATCAACTTCTACTAATAATCTAACCATCTTTCTGGGATTTATTTTGTTTGTTTATTTATCTACGTAGGTATTGGTGTCATTTTTATAGTATTTGTTGTTGATATACACTAGTCAAAAGAAATATATATATGTATATATATATATATACAAAGAAAAGTAATCAATAAATAAAACAGAGTCAACAATAAAATACATACGGGGTTGAAGACCATTAAACAAACAACAAAAATACTAAAAGGAGTTAAGAACAAATAGGATGATAAAATACCTAAGAAGACACTAAGGATCAAGAATATAAACTCTAATGAAGAATAAACCAACCACAAATACTATAAAAATGACACCAATACCTACATAAATAAATAAACAAACAAAATAAATCCCAAAAAGAAACCTAAAAAACTAGGAGGACAGCATAGGGACCCAACAAGGAAGATGGTTGGATTATTAGTAGACCCAACCATCAACTTCTACTAATAATCTAACCATCTTTCTGGGATTTATTTTGTTTGTTTATTTATCTACGTAGGTATTGGTGTCATTTTTATAGTATTTGTGGTTGGTTTATTCTTCATTAGAGATTATATTCTTGATCCTTCGTATTTTCTTAAGTGTTTTATCATCATATTTGTTCTTAACTCCTTTTAGTATTTTTGTTATTTGTTTAATGGGCCTCAACCCCGTATTTTATTGTTGACCCTGTTTTATTTATTGATTACTTTTCTTTGAATATATATATATCTATATTTCTTTTGACTTGTGTATATTTTTGTTTTATTTTATTTATTTTCCATTAATTATTTTTATTTTAGTTTATTTTATTTCCATTAATTATTTTTATTTATTAAATGATCTTGTCTCGATTAGGGTCTTGACTCCTTTTTATAATTTTTGACTTCCCTCCTTGTTTGGAGTTTGACTTTAATTTTTTTATTCTTGTTAGTTTTTTTTTTATTATTTCCCAATAATAGATTTTTTTAATAATATTTTATTTTAATAAATTAATTTAAATATTATATTTCATAAACTGACCGTTTAATATAGTCGTTAATTATTAATATTTGTTTTTAATAAATTAATATCATAATTTAAATATTATTTTGCAAAAACTAGCCGTTTAATATAGTCGTTACTTAATAATAAAAAAATTAATATATTAATAAATTAATATCATAATTTAAATATTATTGTTCAAATATAGTCGTTACTTGAAATTATGGTCTCTACATTGCTCTCTATTTAAGCCTTTGTCTTGGTCTGCCTGTTCATCTCGTCCTGATGATGAACCACACTTGTTGGTTCGAAACATGTCGGCCAAAAATTTCTCTTATGTGATTTCTACCTAAAGACTTTTCTTAATTCATTATGGATCACAAAAGCCTAAATTTAGGAGTTTTAATCTTTTTCGGGTCCATTGCTATCCCCTCCTTGGAAACAATATATCCCAAGTAATGAACCTAAGACTGAAAGAAATTGCACTTGCTAAGCTTGGCATACAACTTATGAACTCTCAACAATCTCAACACTGCTGCCAGGTGCTCTTCATTTTCCTTCATTTTTCCTCTAATTTTGTTCCATTCAAATTTGTGTCTCTTAACGTTCCTTTTCTCCTATTTTCCTTTATTTTCATAGTTTAATGTTATTTATTACCTCTTTTCCTTTGCCAATGTCTTTTCCAATTTTCATAGTCATTATTAAACCATAAGTGATGCCCACTATAATGTTTTCCCACCATTTATCTTGGAATGTGTGTACCATGACCTTGGTTTTATTTTATTTAGATGGAAAATCAACCAAGGGTTGTTATAATCATGCATATGTAATCAAGACTTTTGCATAACATAATATGAAATATACTTCTAAGTATTGTGTATTTAATGTACATATTTTCATATCAAAAAAAGAGTAGAAGAGTGAAGGATATATATTGATACGAAATAAATTTAAAATATATTGTCAACATAATGAAAAATGAATGAATTCAAAGGTTTGTATATGAAAATATAACAAGTAAAATGTATTTAAGTTGCTAGGCTATGAAAAAGTAGTGTAAATTGCCCCTCATACTATTTATTTTATGTGTTTCTTATCTAAAAGCCTAGAGTCACAACTTTTACTACATTATGCATTAAAGACTTTAACTATCAAAAAATTGGAGAAGTATTGGTCATGTACAATGTATATTTGGGAAAAATAAACTAAACCACTTTGAATTTTACATATTGATTTGACAAATGATAAGGGCATGATGAAAATTACATTTATTGTTCATGCACACCATATTCAAAAACATGAAAAAAAATCGTATTTGCAAATGGACTATCCATTACAAATTATAAAATCCTACTAAGTGACTAGCTATGATTATGATGATTGTAATTGTCGCTAAATGACTTAAGTATTGTCGAGACAATACATGCAATATTCCAAGAATACAAGTTTTTACTAGATATACCAATTAAATTATTTTCTAGAAAATAAATATACGTATCTATTGACGGTGTTGGAAATCCATCAACTAAGGGATCTTCCCAAATGTGAAGTCCCAATTAGACCTCACACCATTTGGAATAGGAGCCCCATCTAGAGTATCGGTTTGGTTTCCATGTATTCTTATAGATATTCCTTGGCTTTAGTTGTCGGCAAGAGAGAAGTGTGTATGTGCCTTTGCGAAAAGACAGTGTGCCTAGTGAACGTTTGGTTGCAAGTGTATCAAGGTTCTTCTACTATGGAGGGAGGAAAGGCTAGCCTCTAAGAAAGGTAATAGTACCACCCTAGTAGAGGCACACACAAGAAAGAATATAACCACCTAACATCAAGTAGAATAGTCCACATAGATGTGGCGATTGTTACAACCATTACAACACATTTTCAATTAGATAAGCATTAAAATAATTGAAATAGTTCAACTACTTTAGTACAGGTGAAAGAAAACATGAATCATAAATATTCACAAAACAGTCTTACAAATATTCACAATCCATGTATGAAAATGTGTCGGCCATCAGGCTTCAAGTATTAAGTAAAATTCCCAAGATACATGAATGCAACGAGCATAACTAGCTCCAATAGTGGAGCATTGGAGTCACGAATTGCACCCCAAAAGTACTAACTCTGTCCCTTTAATTCCTTATGGGAGAAGCCAAGGTGAAAAGTCATTTGCTTGTACAATGAGGGTGTATATATAACAAATGACGTGACTAATCACCTCCCTTGTGACTCTTGGACTACCCTCATGATTGTTTGATTTCTCCATGACTCTTTGACTTCCTACATGACTTTTCACATTACATGGATGACTCTTGGACTTCCACTTTTACAATACATTTTCCAATGTTGAATTACATAAAATGATGTGGCATATGATGGCTGATGACATGACATGACATGACACTAGTGAAGGGGAATACATGATGACATGGCAATGTTAAGACACTCTTTGTTTCTGCTTCCTTTTTGTCTTCTTGAAAGATGGAACATGCTCTTCTTCTTTGTCCTCCTTGTTGTAGCTCGTTTTTCACTATGTTTTAAAATTGTGAAAAAAGAAATCAAAATCAAAGTCTAGAATAAACATTAATATTTTGATTTATCAATGGTGGATTAATATTATTGATTAAGAATGATGCAGTATTAATTTCATTGGGACCCAGTCGAAAGTGTTTTACAGTTAAATGGTGTGCATTTTCATCAGGCATAGTTAAATGTCGTGTCGAGACCCCTCGATGGTTCCAACTTGAAATCATGGGTTGCTCGACTGTTATACCAGCAAGTTCCTCCGTAAGAGCAGTCAACAATGTGTAGTTTACTATCGATGAACGATTGATATGATCTATGGGATCAATCCCACTGGGCTTCCCCTGAACTAGTGGGTGCCCTGTAGCTCCATAGCAAGCAAACTTGTTTCAGCAATTTAGTCTTCCGCATCATCATTATGTCACTCCCACGTCACTCCATCACATCATCACGCCTCGTATGCTACTTCGTCCATCCAGTAAACTTCAATTCCACATTAATTCAATTTTCCCTCCCATCTTCCCGTTTTCCCATAACCTCCGTTCAGTCCCATTTTTCCCATTTTATTATTTTCAGTTCTCCATGTCTATAACACATCATGGTCGTTGTTCGGCTTAAAATTTCAAATTATCACTGCCAATCATTTGTTAACTAGGTAATTATAAGTCATTTCCACTTGTTGAAGTATCCAAAATGTCAAAGAAAGTTGTGTTGATGGGTTCTGCTACCCACATTCCTCTCATGGACATCAAGAGGGATGTGTTTGATCCAATTTTCTTTCTAAATCTAATGGAACTTTGTCAACATATTTTAGTCAACCAAAAGGAGTCCCCTATGTATGTTGCAGTCATAAAGTTTGGTCTTTTTGCTGCAATAATTCCCCAAACCTATGTTTTTCTTGAATTTGTTCACTAGTTAGTCTCTGCTCTCTACTCTCATAAGTGTTTTGTGATGAATGCTTTAGGTGAAACTATTTTTCAGGTGTCTTCCCTTTTAATTCAGTAATCCCTGGTCTTTCCACCTTCAAGTCTTTATACCTCATTTCTAGAAGAAACTTTGTTGTTTTCTTTTCAAAACTTGTCTAGGAAGGATTATGTCGAGATGACCTTCTTTTTAATGCCTACAGAACAACAATTGTCTATAGAAACTACTCATATTTCTCTTGAAACTTTTATTGAATATGTAAGACCAATTGTGCAAATAATTGACAAAGTTTTAGGAAGGGAAGATACAACTGTCATTGACCAAGCCATTTTGGGAATGTTTAATTTAATGTTGCAACCTGAGACTATACTTGATATACTTTCCTATTGGGAAAAACTGGTTAATTCTCACTTGTCAGACCTTGCTCTTACTAGTTGTTTTAGATTTCCTTCATTGGTGATTTATCTTTTCTTGTACACTCATGTGAACAAATTCATGCATTTTGGTCTTAATATAATAGATATGCCTAAGAAGAAGCAATCAATGGTGAATTAGACAGATACCTTAACAAATCATGCAAATTATGAAGGATTTATATATTTCACTACTTCTTTCTTGTCAATTGCTTACTCCCTTATAAATAGCTTTCCTCCACCTTGTATTTTTCCAAAACCTCAATCTCTTCTTCAGCTTAGCAGAGATGTAAGAGTGGGTGATTGGTTCCAGTTTTAAGATTATGCTGAGGTTAGATTGTATGGAGCAGAGGTTGCCCCTTATAGACTTCCCATATTTTTACCTATTGGGTTGTTCTCTTTAGAATTTATCAGACATAGTTTAAATGTTGATTGGATTCATTTTGTCCCAGCAAAGAAGGGGCACTTATTCAAAATGCCAAAATAAATTGGGTCTTTTATTGTGAACAATGGAAAAACCATGGAAGAAGTGGAGAAGATTCTTGAAGACATACAATTACAGTTGGGTGAAAAACGGTCATATGATCCCCGTCATATTATTTCTTGTTGGGTCCCTATAATACTAGTGATTACCCCATTACTATTGTAGTTATACCCCTTATTTATATTGTTGTGCCCCTATTACCCCCATGTTGTTATTTCTGTGCCCCATAGAATCCCTCTATTGTTATTTTTGTGGCTTTATATTATTATTGTTAGGTCGGCTGGATTATATTGTGACTCCTTAGACTTCTATATATAGAAAGGAGGTTTTGTCATTTGTATCATCCAAGAATTGTTCATTTATGTAATGTAAAGGAGGTTGCCCCCTCGAAGAGGCTGAATTCTAAGGCGTTGATCTATCTTTTCTATCTTTTCTTGAGCTGGTTTCATAACATTTGGTATCAGAGCTTTGGATTCTAGGGTTTCACTGCTCCAAACAGGTCATCGTGGCATTTTCGCTATAACATTTTTCTGTGACGTTTCAGAAGTCGCAAAAAAAAACCCATTTGAGAAGAAATCGCGCTGAACCTTGGGTCCGAATTTCAGAGCTTTTCGCATGATATTTGCGGAGATATGATCTGAGGAAGTTGGTCTTTTTGCAGACTCCTGAATTACATTCAAAACAGGTGACCTGGGGAAAATCGTCATAACTTTCTCTCTGGGGATCGGATTGAAATTTCGTAAGAAGTTACAGAAAGAGGACAGACTGTAGTTTCTTGTATGCATTTTTCAGATCCAAAGGTTGAAACAGTGACTCGTGGCACGTTGTACAAGTTCGCTCTACTGAACTAGTCTATAATCAAGTCACTGTGGGAGATTTCGCATAACTCTTCCTTGGAGAATCCAAATTGGGTCAGACTTGTGGCATTGGAAAGAGGACACAGAAGGCTACTACAGGTCGCAATTTCAGAATTGGAGGATCTGGAATTACAGAGATACATCAGATTCAATATCAGGCTTCTACAAAGTGAAAAAAGGTGTGTAGTTTTTTTTTTTTTAATTTTTGTGTAAGCTGGGTTTGAAGGAATTCAAAGGGCATAGTAAAGAATTATTATCGGTAACTGATGCCCCGAGGAAAGAAAATGCAAACACCTAGTAAGGAACCTGAAAGCTCTAGCATGACTCATGAAGAAGAGGAAGAAATGCTACATGATATATCAAAATTACAAGAACAAGTGCAACAAATGTCACGCTCACAAAAGCTAACAGAAGCTAAGATAAATGGCGTGGAATCTAAGATAAAGGGCATGGAAGCTAATATGGATGACTCGAAGATAGATTTGAAGAGAGACATGGCAGATTTGAAGACAGATTTGACAAATTTTCTACAAGAAATACTTACTAATGGTGAAAAGGTTGTAAAGGAAACTCATGATGTGAACAAAAGAAATGTTAATCATGATTCCATAGACTCTAATGTTGGATCGAAGACCCACCATATTCCAAAAATCGATATGAGGAAGTTTGATGGCAAGGATCCCGCCACATGGATATTACAGATGGAGCAGTTCTTCGATCTCAATAATGTGCAAAACACACAAAAGGTACGTATGGCAACTGTATATTTGGAACCAAATCAGTTTGTATGGTATCAATGGCTTTTCTCTCGTAAAAAATTTATCACTTGGGCAATTTTTACGGAAGAATTGATAGCACATTATGAAGATACAAAAAGCAACACTTTTTTTAGCCAATTGATAAGTCTCAAACAAAAGGGTTCAATAATGGAGCACATTGAGGAGTTCCAAAAATTGAACATAAGGGTAAAAGATATTCCAGAGGAGCATAGGATTGATGTGTTCATAGGGTCTTTAAAGGATAATATCCAACATGATGTTCGCCTTTGGGAACCTGATTCATTAGAGAAGGCATTCAGGTTAGCAAGAAAAATGGAAAGCAAAATTATGGCAACCAGGAAGCATACCACTCACAACTATAAAGACGGAAGTGTTGTTGCCCCTAGTCTTCCACAACCTATAAGGTTGACACCACAACAATTGGAAGAAAAAAGAGCAAAAGGGCTTTGTTACAGTTGTGATAGCAAATACACTAAAGGTCATAAGTGTGCTGAGAAGAAATTATTCTACATAGATTGTGAAGAGGAAGAAGAAAAGGAGCAAGAAAGGTCAAAAGAAGAAGATATACTCCAGGAACAAAGCCTAGATGAAGAACAAATAAATCCGACCATATCTTGTAATGCATTGGCGGGAATTACCACTCCTCAAACCATCAAGATAGAAGGACAAATCAAGAAGAAAAAGGTAATAGTGTTGATTGATTCAGGAAGCACCCACAATTTTATTCATTGTAGGGTAGCAAAAGAATTGAATTGCTTCCTATATCCAGCACCAGAGTGTCAAGTGATGATTGCAAATGGAGGAACAATAAATTGCTCTGGAAAGTGCCATAATATCAAGCTATCCATGGGAGAATATGTATTGACTAGCCCAATGCTTTCCATTCCAATGGGAGGTGTTGATGTTGTACTAGGAGTCCAATGGCTACAATCCTTGGGTACAATAGCTTTTAATTTTCAAGAACTTTTCATCAAATTTTCTACGGAAGGAAAGGAAGTTGAATGAAGGGGTATTGCAGGGAAACCAGGAAAGATAATCAGCTCTCATGACAAAGCTTCTAAAAAAGGAGCAAAGAGGTGTAATTGCACAATTATGCTCGCTAGATGTTTCCACATTGGAATCATTTATTTCTCCAGATCTCCAAAAAGTCCTGGACAATCATTCCAAGGTATTTGAGACTCCCAAAGGTCTCCCACCTATGCGTGATCATGATCATGCTATTCATCTGATTCCAGGAAGTGTTCCTCCAAACATCAGGCCGTACAGATATCCCTATGTCCAAAAAAGTGAAATTGAACGTATGGTTGCAGAAATGCTAGAGGCTGGTATAATTCAACCAAGTCAAAGTTCTTTCTCTCCTCCAGTAGTATTGGTGCACAAGAAGGATGGATCATGGCGCATGTGTCCGGATTATAGGGAGCTCAACAAGCTCACTATTAAAGATAAGTTCCCCATTCCTGTCATTGATGAATTACTGGATGAATTGCATGGATCAATTTACTTCACCAAGTTGGATCTTCGTTCAGGATATCATCAAATCAGAATGAAGATTGAAGACATTCCGAAAACGGCATTTAGAACTCATGAGGGTCATTATGAATTTTTGGTCATGCCTTTTGGCCTTACCAATGCACCTTCAACATTTCAAGGTTTGATGAATTCAATTTTCAAACCATTCCTTAGAAAATTTGTGTTAGTATTTTTTGATGATATACTAATCTACAGCAAGTCTTGGAAGGATCATGTTGAACATGTTGACAAGGTGCTACAACTATTGGAGGAGAAACAATTATATGCAAAAAGATCCAAATGTTTCTTTGGAGTCCAGGAGGTGGAATATTTGGGTCATATTGTATCTCATGAAGGAGTTAAGGTAGACCCTAGCAAAATTAAAGCCATTAAGGAATGGAAAATCCCCACATCCATAAAGCATCTGCGAGGATTTCTTGGGTTGACAGGGTATTATCGCAAGTTTGTTAAGAATTATGGGAGAATAGCAGCACCTCTAACAACATTATTGAAGAAAGATGCATTTTCATGGACTCCGGAAGCAACAAAGGCCTTTGAACATCTTAAAGAGGCAATGTGCCAAGCACCGGTCTTAGCTACACCGGACTTCACAAAAACCTTTATTGTGGAATGTGATGCTTCAGGAAATGGAATTGGTGCTGTTCTAATGCAAGATGAAAGACCCATTGCTTTTGAAAGTCGTCCAATCAAGGGAAAGTTTTTAAGCAAAGCTATTTATGAGAAGGAAATGTTGGCAATACTCCATGCACTTAAGAAATGGTGACCCTACCTAATGGGAAGACACTTCAAGGTAAAAACGGATCATGATAGCCTTAAATACTTTTTAGAACAAAGATTATCCTCTGAAGAGCAACAAAAGTGGGTCACAAAGATGTTGGGTTATGACTTTGAAATCATCTACAAAAAAGGGAAGCAAAATGTGGTGGCAGATGCACTCTCAAGAAAGGATGAGGATGTGGAAGCATTGTTGTGCGCCATTTCTATTATCCAACCAGATTGGATAAACGAAGCAAGGGAGGAATGGAAGAATGATGAAGAAGTGTGGGCACTTATTCGAAAGCTACAACAAGATTCCAGTACGTCTGATACATTTAGCTGGAAAAATGATTCGTTATGGTACAAAGATCGCTTATACCTCTGTAAGAATTCCCAGCTAAAACAAAAGATTCTTATGGAATTGCACACTTCTCCCTTAGGAGGGCACTGAGGATTTTTAAAAACTTACCATAGGGTTAAGAAGGAATTTTTTTGGGATGGCCTTAAATCAGATATTCAAAAGTTTGTGGCGGAATGTTTGGTTTGCCAACAAATAAAGTTGAAACAATTAAGACACCGGGTCTATTACAACCTTTATCCATTCCAAGCCAACGTTGGGAGGAGGTTTCAATGTATTTTATCACAGGTTTACCCAAGTCTGAGGGAAAGAGTGTAATCATGGTGGTAGTTGATAGACTTACCAAGTATGCACACTTTGTAGGAATTTACAGGGTAAGTTCCTCAGAAAGAACACCAAAAGGACACCGCTCACAACCAGATCACAGATCAGTACACCAGTATTTTTGACGTGGTTAAAACCCTCAAAGAGGGAAACAGTCCACAGCCTGAGCCAACGCGGCCACTTCAGGCAATTTATTAATCAAATAATGAAAATTTACATAAGCTTCTCTCATGCACGGATTACCCTACAAATGACCCTCCATGCGCTTTAAATAGAATTCATGGACCAATCGGGTGTCAAGCCACGGATCGTGTCGGTAATACCGAGGAGAGAATGAACCGTCGGATCACTACATATCGTGACCGTCGGATTGTAAGTTACAAAATGTACAATGGTAAAGAAACACACTTTACCTAACTCTATACCTAACTCTATACTAGACCAAGTTGTGCTTAACTATTTCCTATATGTCGGAATATCCTAACATCCCCCCTTAAGAACAACTTGGGATAGGATTGAAGGATTTACAAATATGACACAATAGGAGAAGGAAGGAGGCACTAGAGCCTATCCCCCCTTGGTGACAACTTCCTGAACTCCAACCATAAATCGAAGTTTAGTGAACTTCGCCTCTGTGAGAGCCTTTGTGAAGATGTCTGCAACTTGATCATCTATTGAACAATATTGCACTTCAAGAACATGGTCATGAATGAGCTTTCTGATGAAGTGCATGTGCAGTTCAATGTGTTTGCTGCGCTGATGTTGAACTGGATCTTTGCATAGCTGAATGGCACTTTGATTATCACACCAAAGTGTAGTCAGATGCTGCTGCTGAAAGCCAAATTCTGACAGGATCTGACGAAGCCACAAGGCTTCCTTACTAGCTTCTACGGCACCACAATACTCTGCTTCTGCTGATGAAAGAGAAATGGCACCCTGTTTCTTGCAAGCCCATGTAATAGGTCTTGAACCAAGAGTGAACACATAACCGGCAGTAGACTTCCGATCATCAGGGACACCAGCCCAATCGGAATCAGTGAAACCAACCAATAGAGGAGATGCTTTGGCACTGTAATGAATCCCAAACTGAACTGTACCTCGAACATAACGAAGTATTCTTGTAGCTGCTTTCCAATGACTTTCATGGGGGTTTTGCATGAACCGAGCAACAAGGCCAACAGCAAAGGAAAGGTCAGGACGAGTATGGGTTAGAAACAAAAGTTTTCCTACAAGTTGACGGTATAAGGTAGCATCAACTTCAGGAGAAGTACAAGTGACTGAGAGTTTGACTCCAGACTGAAAGGGAGAAGGGGCTGGCTTACAGTCTTCCATGTGAAAATGACGTAGAATATCACAAGCATACTTGGACTGGGAAAGGGAAATACCCTCCTTGGATTGCAAGACTTGAAGATCGAGAAAATAGTGTAAGTGTCCTAAGTCTGTCATTTCAAATTTCCTTTTGAGGCTAGACTTCACATGGTTTATAAGGTTGGGATCACTACCAGTAAGGATAAGATCATCAACATAAAGAACAAGGATGATAAGAGAGTTGCCCACTTTCTTGGTGTAGACAGTATTGTCAGAATGACACCTAGGAAAGCCAGATTCTAAAAGAAAGCTATCCATTTTGGCATACCAAGCCCGAGGAGCTTGCTTGAGACCATAAAGGGATTTCTTAAGTTGAAAAACAAGGCTGGAGTCTGTTTGTATGAAGCCAATGGGTTGTTCCATATAGATTTCTTCATGCAAGTCCCCATGCAAGAAGGCAGATTTAACATCCATCTGATGGACTTCCCATTTGAAAGAGGCAGCAAGGGAAAGAACAAGGCGGATAGAGTTCATTTTGGCAACTGGGGAGAAGGTTTCAGTGTAGTCAATGCCTTCAACCTGTGAAAAGCCCTTAGCAACAAGACGAGCTTTATGTTTATCAACTTTCCCATCTGGTCCATACTTGGTTCTGTAAACCCATTTGCATCTAACAAGTTTTCGTCCCTTTGGTAAAGGAACAAAATCCCATGTATCATTTGCCAATAATGAATGATATTCTTCATTCATAGCTGCTTCCCAATCTGGATGGCCTGAAGCTTCTGCAAAGGTGTCAAGATCATAATTTACTGGAGCTTGAGCTAGTAAAGAAGAGGCTCTCTCGAACTGAGAACGTGTGCGTCGCTGATCTGTAGGATCACCGGCAAGATCACCTGCTGCATCTCGAGTGGCACGAACCCATTTTGGAAGCTCAGGAGCTGAAGGAGGATCCTGAGATGGTGGGGGAGGATTTTCATCCTCACTTTCATCATCTGAAGAAGAAATGTTTTCAAAGGTAGAAGAGATAGGGAGAGGTGGCACCTCCGCCGGACTAGGCTCGCAGGCCGATATATTTTCATCAAATTTTACATCTCTTCTAATGATAACATTTTTGGACTTAAATTACATTTTTCACTCTTAGGTTCTAAAGCTTTATGCTTTTCATCTGGAATATGGGCCCACGCTTCACTTCCAAAAACACGAAAGTGACTTACATCTGGTTTGATTGAGCTCCATGCTTCTTCTGGAGTGATATTCTTTAAAGCCTTAGTAGGAGTGTGATTTATTATGTAATTTGCACAGTTAATTGCTTCTACCCAAAAACTAAGACCAATTCCTTTAGATTGTAGCATACAATTAGCCATTTCCTTTAAGGTGCGATTCTTCCTTTCAGCTACACCATTTTGTTGTGGAGTATATGGAACAGTATGTTGCATTTGAATTCCATTCTCAGTGCAATAGTTGATGAATGTGTTTTTAACATATTCTCCGCCATTATCAGATCTTAACTTAAGAATTTGATGTCCAGATTGTTTTTCAACAAAGGCCTTGAAGGCCAAAAAGGTGTTAAATACTTCACTCTTGAGTTTTAAGAAGTATACCCAAGTGCGTCTGGAGAAATCATCAATGAAGGTTAAGAAATACTTGCAACCAGAGAATGACACAACTGGAAGTGGACCACATAAATCACTATGCACAAGTTGTAAAGGGGCTGAGGTGTGCCAAGAGGCACGTTTTTCAAAACTGTCCCGATGATGTTTTCCGAGTACACATCCGGAACAAACACCATCTCTGCAAGATACCATAGGAAGACCTGTCACCATATTTTCTTTACATAGATGCTGAAGGGAGCGATAGTTTAAGTGACCAAATCGCTCATGCCAAAGTTTGCTCACTTCATCGTTATGAGCAAAAAATACTGAGGGAAGATTTGATGACCCAAAGTTGTGAAACTTATACAACCTTGTAGAATCATCAGCAATGCCAGTAGCCAAAATCTGTTTAGGATCTTTTAAGTCCTTGATTACAACATCATGAGGTGAAAATTCAACGATTTTACCTTCACCTGAATGAGTTATCTGATATACAGATAGAAGGTTGCAGGATAAGGTTGGAACACATAATACATCATTAAACTGACCATTGTCTAGATGAACAGTTCCAGTCCCTACAACATTAAGAGATCTATCATCACCAACATATATATTTTTGGTGTTACAATCATTTAAAGAAGAAAACATGGCTTTGCTTTTGGCCATGTGATAAGAAGCTCCAGAATCAATGAGCCACTCATGAGAATGAGAAGAAGAAGATACATTTAATGCATAGCCAGACCGAGATGCTTGACAACCACATGCAGAAAGTGCCATTCCTGAAGATGAAGTTGAAGTTGAAGATTGCCCCAAATGGATGTTATGCTTCTTCATTGCTGCTTCCAAGGCTTCCATCTTTTTAAAGCATTTTGATTCTAAGTGGCCATCTCGATTACAAAAATTGCAATGTCTATCAGTCTTCTTCCCTTTGTTTTTATTTGTCTTATCATTTTGTTGAAATGATTTTTCATTTTGGGGCTGAAATTGCTTAGGACCCTTGTTTGGTTTAGGACCATTCTTTTTAGGATATGACTTCTTAGGATTCTTTGAATTTGGTTGCTGCTGGGCGGCTAACGCTTTCTTGGAAGAGTTTCCAAGATTAAGAAGACCAAGGTGTAAGAGTTTTTCTTGTTCTCTTATTAAAGAATCACAAAAAGAGTCAAAGGAAGGGGGCTTGTAGTCTTTTCCTTGAGAAATGAAGGCTTCTCTTGTAGAATGGAAGGTGGAAACAAATACAGAGTAGGCTGGTCCCAACTTAGTAAGGATGGAATAAATAAGGTTACTATCTTCTTTCTTAACCTTAACACTTTCCAAGAGATATCTAAGGGTCTTGAACTTTGACAAGAAATCTTCAATGCAAGAGAAGTTATTAGGGTCCAATGTAAGCAATTCATTTTCAAGTTGATGGGCTCTAATTTCATTTTTAATCCCAAAAACTTTAGTGATTTGTTCCAATGCTTCATTAGGAGTATCAAGTTCTGCAATATGGAATCTAAGATCACGAGAGATAGACATCCCTATCAAACCACGTGCTTGATCTTGTCTATTTTCCCATTTAGCAACCTTATCTTCATCCTTTGGTTTCTTCTCTTGGCCTATGGCTATTCTGTAGAGACCTTTACTTCTAAGTAAATCCTCATGTAGGACAACCATTGGAAGTAGTTGGTGCTGTCAAGGGTAACTTGGTATTGACTTTCCATTTCAACAGAAACTGAAGCTGAAGATGCTAAAAGTAAGTGTTCCAATGGATAGATCTCGAAAAATTAGGCTGGTTTAAAAAAAATGGCTCTGAAAAAGGCTTCCGAATGAAGAAGTTATGGCTTTTTGAAAAAAAGTTGTTGAAGTTGCCGACGAAGTGCGGGAATGTGCGGAAATGAAAAAGTCCGCCCCCACAAAATGGAGACTTGAACCTGTTGTGCCCTACAACAACCCCCCATTTCATATCATTCTTATTTACAAAAATTAACATATGGAATGGGTCCCTTTTAAAAATTTTGGCATCAATGCTTGTATGTTCAAAAAAGGCCGGATAATCAAATGAGTTTTCATGTATTTAAGCCTTTTTGATATTAATGTTTCAAATAAATAATCTTTTGTTATTGCGATAAAGCGATCGCATATCGCAATAACATGAGACATGCATTCAAATGGCATTTTGGTCTCCGCCGATGCGATATCGCTATCGGCGATCGGCAATGTTTACATGCACACCAAGTAACGGCACATAACTCATGCCCCGACGCGACGCGATATCGGCGATCGGCTATCGGCGATACCTCATGTGGAACCGCTTTATGTTATAAATCCCGACCCGATGCGATATCGCTATCGGCCGTCGGCAGAATTCCATGCACTTCAGTAAGGCACCCGGTTCCTACCCCCGATGCGATGCGATATCGCAATCGGTAACCCCCAAACCACTTTATATGCACCTAGCTCTGTTTCCATGCGCTAGCCCGATGCGATATCGCTTATCGGCTGTCGGCAGGATCTTTTGGTAATAATTGTGCAGCACTTATTCCCCGAAGCGATGCGATATCGCTCATCGGTGATCAGCATTCTTAAAAGCCATTATTTAAAGCTTTAATTTTATATTCATATCCGGTTGACAAAGCGCGAATCCCAAAATGCCGTTAAATGCAAGGGATAAGGTAATGCGTGTGTATTTAAAAGATTTTGCCCCTTCGATTAACGAACACCAGCGCTTAACCGCCATAATATATGTTGCACGCTTAAGGGAGTCATTCACCCGGATAACGGTGTAATCATCACATTTAATGGTTAGCAGGCCTCAAATCACCATTAATGCATCTGCAATATCCTCTCAGCGATTGGATCCGCAGCCATTTTTGAAAATTAATCTTAGCACGCTTCAAATGATATATCTATCCCGCTGTGAAGTGTCATTGTTATTATGTTGTTACGATTTCTCTTGCAATTGTGTAGAATTCGTCTTTTGAGAGAAGCCTGAGCATGATGGGGAAAAGATCCAAGAGGACTACGGGCTCTGCTGTTACACCTGTAGCAGGGCAAGCTGCCACAAATAAGAAGAAAGGCCTCATTTCAGACACTACGTGCACTGGTCTTAACAAGACTACATGGCAGGGCACATATAATTTACTAGAAGCTGAGCAACCGGAAGTTTCAGTGACAGTGGCTACTGCGGACTCACTCAAAAAGTCCGATGCAACTCTCAAAGAGTTGGCCGATTCCTTTCTTCACAGAATAGCAGCCAGAGAACAAGTCCTTCCCTACACAGATGTAGTGTGATGGGCAATCGAGGAAATTCCAATCATTGACAGAACATTCCACACAAGAGACGGACGGATTTTCGGGTCGTTTAAGCCAGAGCACCTAAGGCAAATGTATCATTTGCCTGAGCCAGAGAAAATCTACAATAAAGACTTCGTGGAGAAGTTTGCAGCTGAAAATGAAGTACCATCCGATCCCATTCGGGATTGGAGGCAGAACCCGGCCAAACACAAGCACGAAAGCTCGGGTAAGTACTCCGTTGATTCTTTGGCTTCTCCCTATTGCTATGCGGGAATTATGATGTGTAGGCTATGGGGATTACATGATTCTGCCAATTTTGATATAGAAATGGTTCCCCTGATGGAGGCTGTTGTTAATAGTATAATCATGGATTGGGCCACCATTCTTTCTGATAAGTTGACTGTAGCTGTTCGGGATTTTAGAGCTAAATCTGTAGTCACCGAAAGGAAAATCCCCCCATTTTATTATAGTGCCTACATTATGGACACATTGTGTTTTAACTCTGAGTTTCCCATCCTCGGTTGGAGATGGACCACCCAAGACCCTTCGCCCATTCATTTGTATCATCAGAAATTGTGGAAGTCCTCTTACAAGGACCATTTGTATCAAATTTGCAATGGTTTTATGGTTCCCATTCATTATTCCATTTTTGATCGGCCTATTCCCAAAATTTCCTATCTCGCTTCCTTCGACTTACTAGCTGTAGCAGGATGGTTTGGAGAAGAGCATTTTACCTATATTAGGGTTTATGGAAGCCAAGCCAAGCCGCATGTTCTCCCTCTATATGTTCCAGACAAACTGTTAGCCCGAGAGATCTCCTACCAAATTATGGCCGAGAGTGTAACCCAAACTCTCAAGAAAGAGAAGAAGAGGGGCTGGCCCCCTTTTCCCTTGAGGATGGGTGTTTTTACTCTGCATAATCTTCAGCATGCAGAAAAGGAGGCTATAAAGATGCAAGCTTTATCCCTGCCCACTATGCCAGCCAGACTCTATGATCCAAGGAAGACTGCTTTCATTGCCCTAGAACAGGCCAAACTGACAAAGATAGACCATCAAGAAGATGAGTTTGATGACCTGTTCGTAGCTGCCGATACAATAAGCCAAACCAAACAGCTTGCCAGGATGAGATACAATGATGAGAATTTAACTGAGTTCAATAAACTTAGAGAGCAGAGGTTACAAACTCTGCCTCTAGATTTATTGTCATTAACCTCAGCGTCCTCCTCAAGCGAGCCTGGTCAGAAACAGACAAGCCAACCTCCTGTTATAACTAAGGAACAAAAGAAACAACAGGAGGAAAGGCAAAAGAAGCAGCAGAAAGAGCAGAAGGAACAAGAACAGAGAAAGCAGAAGCAGATGGAGGAACAGCGGAAGAAGGAAGAAGAAGAAAAACAAAAGAAAGAACTGGCAGATAGGCAGAAAAAGGAATTAGCAGATAAGCAAAGAAGAGAGCAAGAAGAGAAACAGAGAAAGGAGTTAGAGGAGCAGCAGCGGAAAGAGCTGGAGGAGCAAAAGAGGTTGGAACAAGAAAAGGAGAAGAGTAAATCCCAGACGGAGCAACACAAACAGACCTCCATAGATCCTGAATTGCTTAAACAATGGGATCAATTCGATTCCATTATCAGTGGAAAGGAAGGCTCCAAAGACACAGACACCTCTAAGACAAGCGACGCACCAGACACCACTTCTTCCCAGGTTCTAAGCGGAACCAGCGGCCCACCCACTTCAAAGGATGTCGAGGTAATCACCAAAGACCCTTCCGATCAGATTGTGCTCCAGGTGGAAGATATTCCTCCCCTAGACGTTTTCTACAGCCCTAGGCACAAAGCAGTTGTTAAGCGCTCAAGGAAGAGACGAAGGCTTGATCAACCTTCCATCTTTCCTGAGCAAACAGTCACGAGGAATGTAGTCTAGAAGGAGGAATTGGACCCCTCCGATGATCTAACCAAGCTATCGCAGTATGCGGGAGCTTATTCTGCAGCAACTATTGATAAAGCATCGGAGGTAAGTCTTTTGTTAAAGACTAAGGACCAGGAGATTTGTGCATTGCAAGCAGAAGTAGCAGAGGCGCGAAACAAGGCAGCACAGGTAGAAGAGCAGTTGCTGACACAACAGCAAGAAAACAATATATTGACCCAGCAACTGCAAACTGAAAAACAGAGGATTGACCAGAGCGCAATCCAGAAGCAGAAAGAATTAACGGAGGCATTGACACAATTGAGAGCGGCAAACGAGCTAATGACGAAGTCAAAGGATGAGCAAATCGCTCAACTGTTAGCACAGCTCGAAGATATCAAAGGCACCAAGAAAGTCGAAGATTTCAGAGCAGAGGCAGCTCAAATAAATAGTGCATTAATATCTCTAGTTAGACTCCTATGCCGACAACTTACCGAGGTTGAGCCATTATGTGAAATATCTACAACAGTATGTAAGCAGATAGAAAGGGCCAGAAATGAGCTGGATCAAACCGAAGAAACTATAGCCGAATATCTTGATTGGCAAGATTCTGATGAGGGGAAGGCAGCGAACTTGCCTAGAATCTATGAAACATACAAAGACATACTCTTCACGGAATGGAACACTCAGATGATGAAAGCGGAAAGGGCAGCTTCAAGGTGTAAAATGATTGCCAACAATATGATAGATTTAGTCAACAATACACTCTATTTGGCCAACATGATCTCTCAGTGCACACCTGGAAGCATAACCACGGCAAACATGATTGAACAAACAAGTTATCATGAACTGGAGGAAAAGAGAAAGTTAATCGCTGGAGTAAATACTTTAACCTCCGACGCATATTGGCTCTTTCTAATCAAGCCGCACACTCAAAGGTCGGCTCTTAAGTGTTTAACAGATGCTCTCGAATGCCTGATCCCCGACATTAAGGATGCCACATATGATGCCCAGCTCACGTCGCGTCTCAACACTCCACCGGAAGTAGAGCCAATGTTGGCGATATGTCAGCTGAGGTTTAAAGGCAAAGAGCCCACCAAATGAAGCATTGCTGCCGACTGCCAGATCGCCAAAAAAAAGATGGAAAATATTTATTGATGCCAATTTAATAGCTTTTCAGTTTTTTCTTAGATATTTAGATTAGATTAGTATTTATAGACCCTTTCATTGTTTTGGAAAGGGTCGTAAAATTTTGTAATAGACTTAAAGGCTGAAGTTTGCACTACTGTGCTTCAGCCTATATTCTTTTGTGAAACTCGACCGATAGTCCTTAATTTGATAAGAAGGTTGTTTTATGCAATTGCGCACTATTGTCTCTTGTTTGGAATGCTTTCTGGTTTGAAGGAAGGACTGCGACATAGCGATTAATACATCGGATTGTTAAACAGCTTACATGGTACTTTTATCTGCATCTGTTTTCTTTCCTCTTATATGAATTGCTGTGTTATTATTTTTGCTATTGTTGAATACATGTATGCGCTGTAACAGCAAATCTTCATTTCATTCCACTATTGGATGTTTTGTGATATGCCCTTTCTTTTAATCATTCATGTATCAATGATATGAATGACAATGTGTAGTAATTCGCTATTATCGCTTTGCATAACTAATTATGCAGAGCAATCTTAAATGGTTTAAACATCTATGCTTTAGTGTTAGAGTCATCTATATGCCTGCCTTAAAGCACAGATTATCAAACGCTACGCTTTGAAAGATTGATAAGTCCTGGGATTAGATTAGAGTTAATATATTTCGCCGATAGTTTTAGTTGTTCGCTTATCACCATCATACATCATAACTTACTCATCCATCCCACTTTTATCCATTATTGGGAAACTGGTCCCATTACCCCCAGTCGGAGCCACTATTCCAAACGGAAAAGGAGCTGTACTAAGGTCCGGACCGGGTGGTTTCCCCTTTGTTGTGGCAGCGATTTTTGAGGCCTCAACAAAATTGGCGCTAGAAGGAGGGCATCAACTGTGAATGGCACATAAGTCCAAACCTATAAGCCATTCCAAGAGTATATCCCCCTCCGAATCCCCTCGACCTTGTTATTTGCATACTGGTTCGCCGGTATCCAAACAAGTAGAAGGGGAATCAACTACCACTGCTCAAACCCATCATACCACAGAACAATTAGCTCTTGAATCACCTGAAGTCCAGTCTCTAATCCATAAACTTCAGAGCTTCTCGATATCACCACAGAAATCTGAGGTATCAGAAAGCAGTGCGACTTCGCAATTTAACCTCACTCACCCTCTCACCAGACTTCAGAGCGAAAAACTCGGTATTGAACCCACTGAGTTTCCTTTACCTAAAAGGAAAAGGGCAAAGAAAATTACTGAAGGATCTGATAGTGAAGAGCTTTCATCCACCTCCTCCATTGCATTTTCTCCTCTGCGAGGTCAACCATCCACTCCCCCATTACAAATTGTCGTTCATCAGGGATCAGAAGCCTCAATATCCCAACCTATTCACTCCTCATCTTTGATCTCTTCCCATACATCTGGAATCCCAACAGTAGTGTCAACCACTGTCGCTATCATAATGGCAGACCCATGGACTAGGCCAGGAGCAGTCAACATGCCTGCACCATTGCATGATTTACCCGATGCTCCCGAAAAATGGCTGCCTAAATTTAATCCAGATGACGGGACCCAGGCTGAAGAACACATCAACAACTTTATGTTAGCAGTTAACCTAAAAGGAGTGACAGAACAAGATGTTGTTGTAAGACTCTTCCCTTACACCTTACAAGGATCAGCGGGATCCTGGTATTTTTCCTTACCTTCTGGTTCAATTACCAGTTGGAACACATGCCAAGAGCAGTTTCTCACCAAATATGGAGATGACAGGTCCTTAGCTACTTTAATAAACGACCTCTCCAATCTGAGAATAGAGCATAGGGAACCGATAAAGGAGTTTAATGCTAGATTTAATAAACTCCTGAATAAAATCCCTACCGCTTCTAAACCAAGTGAACAAATACGAAGCGAATGGTATATTACAGCCCTACCTGCCAACATAGCTATTTTTGTAGACAGGGTTGGGAAACCTACCTTAGCTGAAAACATGAGAGAGGCACTTGTTGTTGAAAAGCGCATCAATGCTTTAGAAAAGAAAGCTGCTTTGGAAGATAGAAAAGCTAAAAAAGTCTCGTTTAAAGAAGATTCCAAGAAGAAAACCCCAAAGGACCCGTATGACATGGAAGGTTTACAAAAGGTCCTTAAAACATTGTCTAACGAAATGGTTGAGATAAAGAAGCAGGTGGCCGAAACTTCAAACAAAAGACATTTAGAACTTATAAGAATACTGAATCAAAGCCGCCCAATGTTATATCTAACGCGGATTCAGACCAAGAAGAAGAGGAAGAGGAAACAACTTCACAAACCGATGATGAAGAAGAAGTAGAATGCCACGGAATGTGGGATTTTATACTCCCAAACTCTGATACCGAGAATGAAGAAGAAGCCTTTCCGGTTACTACAAGAAGCAAAAGTACTCCTGAACCCGCCCAAGCAACTTCAAAGAAGAGGAGCGCAGGTGCTACTACAGCGAAGGAAAAAGTTCCCCCAAAGAAGTCACCTGTAGTAGTTCCCCAAAACCAGCCTTCAACTTCTAGTTCTCCTTCAACATCTAAGACACTAGTGGTATCTGATTCTATGGAATATAACATTGTTGATGACATGAAGAAAACTAAGGCAAATATAACCATGTTTGAACTTAGCAAACTAAAGCACCAACAAAAGTTACTTCTTAAAGAATTAAATGATGTTCCCTCTACTCCCCTTCCCAGTGCAAGAGCTGCCAACGATTCAGGCCAGCCTCCTGCAGGTATGGTTGAAATTACCGATTCAGTTTTAATCGGAGATAAATCAAATTCTCACACTCCACCCTTCTTGCTGACTTATGAGATTTATAATAGAAACCTGCACAACTGTTTAATTGATTCAGGGGCCTCATCTAATATAATGCCAGCTTCAGTTTGTTCTAAGCTGAACATCGAACCCCAGAAGTCTGCCATTCATATTGTACAGTTGGATAGGACTAAGGTGCAGGTTGTGGGAGAAATTAATTCTGTAACCATCAGGTTGTCAGCCGACCCCAGAATTGTTCAGAGGATTGACATCTTAATTGCCGACATACCTGAATTTTATGGTTTGATTTTAAGCAGAGATTGGTCCGAAAAACTGCATGGGTATATTTCCACAGATTGGTCACATATGTGGCTTCCCTACAAGGGAAAGCCGAATCAGATAAGGATCGATCGGGAGAAGCATATGACCCACACAGTTACTGAATTTGAGCAAGAAAACCAACCTGTAGCATTCAACAACAATATTTTGGGGAACTATTCGTCAGAATCATTCTTTGGCAACTTTGTTGCCCAACCATCTCCTTTTTCAGTCAATCATTTTACATCTCAGATTGAAAATTTTTCACAAACAGATAAGTCCAGATGTTTTAATGATGCTGAGAAAAATGTAGATATTTTTGTTAATACTCCTTTATTTTGGTCTTTATATTTTGATGGCTCTAAGTCCAGCGAAGGCTCAGGAGCAGGTTGCATTTTGGTTAGCCCGCAAGGAGAAAAGACAATGCTGTCTTGTAGGTTAGAATTTGAGTGTACTAATAACACAGCCGAATACGAAGCTTTAGTCCAAGGTTTATATAAAGCGATCGGTCTTGAAGTGCGATATCTAAAAGTGTTTGGCGATTCGGAAATAATTGTCAAACAGGTGAGAAATGCAATTCATTGTCTTTCAAGTCACCTCAAGCATTATCAATCGCTAGTACAGGATCTTACCTCACACTTTTCAGCTTTCAACATTTCTTCTATTCCTAAGTCACAAAAGTCAGCAGCCGACCTACTAGCCAATGTAGCCTCTAAACTTCTACCTTCTGAAGACTACAGCCTTGATAGATTTTCTGTAGAATTACTTTTTAGACCTTCAATTCCTGACAATGTCACCAATTGGAGAGTATTTAACCATGACGAAGATATCTTGCAGTTTCTAACTTCGGAAAAATCCTATGACAATCAAGTCATTGAGGAAGATGATCACGATCTACAGATGAAACAAGCGCCTCAAGAAAATTCAATTCCCAAACCCGTGGTGAAGCTTGAAGACCTTTATGATATCAAAGATAGGTTTAAACCTGTAATTAATGCAAAGCTTCAAAGTTCCACCCTTAGGTTTGAATTAATAAATCTAGGCACTGACGATGCTCCTCAAAACATCAACTTAGGAATAGGACTTTCCCAGGAAGAAAAAGAAGCATTTATTAAACTATTGAGAAAAAACAAACAGGTCTTTGCTTGGAAATACGATGACTTAAAGACATATGATACATCTATTATCCAGCATACCATTCCTATGCTTCCTGATCAGAAACCAATTCAGCAAAAGTTAAGGAAAATACATCCAAATTTGGAGAGCCAGATAAAGTCGGAGCTTAATAAGCTTTTGAAAGCCAAAATTATTTTTCCGGTCCGACATTCAAATTGGGTCTCTAATATGGTGCCGGTCAGAAAGAAAAATGGCGACATTCGAATCTGTATTGATTTCAGGAACCTGAATAAAGCGAGCTTGAAAGATAACTTCCCATTACCTACTATGGAGCAAATCCTCCAATCAGTAGCAGGCTCTGAATTGATGTCCTTTCTTGATGGATTCTCCAGATATAACCAAGTTTTGGTTCATCCTGATGACCAACTTAAAACCACATTCAGAACAAAATGGGGAACTTATGCATATCAGAAAATGCCTTTTGGACTCATAAATGCGGGAGCGACATTCCAGAGAGCCATGGATATAGCCTTCAAAAGGTTGATTAATCGATCAGTAGTCGTCTATCTAGACGATATTACTGTATATTCTAAAAAGAGATATAATCATTTGCATGACTTAAATCAAATCTTTCAGCGATGCAAAAGATATGGTATTTCTCTAAACCCAAAGAAGTCTTTCTTTGCTCTTGACCAAGGAAAACTCTTAGGCTTTATAGTATCCAAAGATGGCATTTATATTGATCCTGATCGGATTAAGGAAATTTCTGAAATCCCTTTCCCACACAATAAAAAATCGATGCAGTCATTTTTGGGTCAGATTAATTTTGTCAAACGATTTGTTCCAGATTTCTCTCAAATTGTATTACCACTTCAGACAATGATCAAGAAGAATTCAGTCTTCAAGTGGGGATCAGAAGAAAAGCAAGCTTTTGATGTTATCAAGCAATCAATAATCAATGCCCCAGCCTTGAATACTCCCAATTTTTCTAATCATTTTACATTGTATACCGTTGCGTCCGATATATCCTATGCTGCAGTTCTCACGCAGCCAAATGCTCACAACGTGGAAGCACCCATTTCATTTTTTAGCTCAAATCTTCAGGGTGACGAACTAAATTATTCTGATGTGGAGAAACAAGCCTTTGCTGTGTTCAAAGCAGTCAAACATTACAGGCCCTTTCTTTTGAAAACTCACACGAAAGTTATAGTCCCTTTCCCAGCGATAAGGCAACTATTAATTCAAAGAGAACTGGGTGAAAGAAGGGCCAATTGGGTCACAGCGCTTCAGGAATATGACTTAGAAATAAAGCCAGCAAAGATTGTTAGGGGCCAAGGTTTTTGCAGGATATTGGCAGGAGCATCAAACATTCCTGAATCAAGCGATATGGATCAGACTGAATCAATCAATCAGATAAGTGTCACTGATTCTGAATCTCAATATGCAGATTTAATATTTTATTTACAGAACGGTTATGCTCCTCCAAATTTATCTTACAAAAATAAAAGGGCCATTAGGTTAAAAGCGAAGAATTTCACTCTCATTGATGATGTGCTTTTTAGACAAAATTATGATTCTATCCTGTTAAGATGTCTTGAGAAACCTGAAGCTCAAAAGGTTTTACAGGAGCTACATGATGGGCCAGCGGGAGGACATTTTGGAGCAGACACAATAGCCCACAAAGTTATTCATGCTGGATATTATTGGCCTACACTGTTTAGAGATGCTCATGAATACGTAAGAAAATGCTTCAATTGCCAAACTTCTAGTGGGAGACAACGGAAATCAGCTTTCCCTCTGCAACCTGTCAACATTGAACAGCCATTTGAACAATGGGGATTAGATATCATCGGGGAAATTACTCCTCCATCTTCCAAACAACATAGGTATATCCTCACTGCTACCGATTATTTTACCAAATGGGTAGAGGCTATTCCTTTGAAGGCAGCAAATTCAGAGGCAATCATCGAGTTCATAGACCAATTCGTCATTACCAGGTTTGGTGTCCCAAACGCTCTCGTATTTGATAATGCTTCCTATTTCTCAGGAAATGCTATATATGATTTCGCTATTAAGAGGGGGTTTAAACTGAAATACTCTGCTAATTATTATCCCCAGGGAAATGGTTTAGCAGAATCTACTAATAAGAATCTCATCAAAATTATTAAGCGAACTGTTGAACAGAATCATAGAAACTGGCACAAATCTTTAGTGTTTGCATTATGGGCTGATAGGATTACACAAAAGGCTTCTATAGGTTCCTCCCCATTTAATCTGGTATATGGAAAAGAAGCAGTATTGCCTACGAATCTTGTTTTACCCTCTTTAGCCCTAGTACAGTACATTGAAGAGACTCCTTCTTCCTCTATCCAACTTAGACATGATCAAATTCTCAAATTAGAAGAAGAAAGGGAAAAAGCTAGAATCACTCATGCCAAACATCAACAAATCATCAAAGCATCCTTTGATTTAACCTCGTCCGGTTCCAAACACTTTCAAGTTGGTGACTTAGTTCTCAAATGGGACAAGGCCCATGAAGATAAAGGTAAGCATACCAAATTTCAGAAAATGTGGCTTGGACCATTTCAGATCTGTGAGAAGATAGGCCATTCGACCTTTTTATTGCAAGACTTATCAGGGGCGAGAGATTCTCTCCCTGTTAATGGCCTGATCTTGAAGAAATTCTTCAATTGAGAAGGTAATCCCTTCTCCTCTTTGTAGATTTGTGTAGTTTGTAGGATCAGTAGGAAATAAAACTGTAGAGTATCCCCATTGACCTTTTGCTGGGTTTGAAGAAGTTGTCTCACAAAATAATATGAATATTTGCTTTTAGATAGTAGAACCCTCAACCAAAAGGAATAATTTCTAGGAAACTAGATATCTATGTGTTCTGAAATCACAACCTAACGTTTTGGAAACTCTTCTCAAGAGGTAAAAGTTCTGTGAATCATTTTCGGTTTTCAAAACTGGTCTCCAAAGGTTATCCATTTTGAGATAGAAGCTAACCCATTTTCAGCATCTTCAACTCTTCACCTGTCATCCATATGCTCTTAAGGAGAAAATTGTTCACCCCATTCGCTAAAGTTTAGGGTTACTCAGAGTGTAATTCTAAAATATAAAAGATTAAAGATAAGAGGTCTTATTACAAGCCTGCTTACCATGTTCATAGGAAAGTAGTTTGACTGACATTACCAATACTGCCTACCAAAACAGGGTAATGGCTTGAAATTTCAAGACAAGAGGTCTCATCACGAGCCAACTTGTTCAGTTAAATTATTACCAGTGAATGGCATTGTCAACAGCTGGCCACCAAACCAGGACAATGGCTTTTTATCTTATCAATAACCAAAGAAGAAAAAACAGGTGAAAAATAAAATATGGGAACATGTTTTAGATTCATTCTGTTAACTACACTCTTATGTGAATGGAAAAGCGAACAATACTATGGTTAAAAGGTATCCCTGTCGAGACTATAAACGTTTGTTGGCAACAGAGGCTCTACCTATGACAGAGGAGTTAATTATAAAAGCTGATTTGGGAAAGTTTTTGTTTTATCGTTATAAACCAATAAAAGGCCTATTTTAAAGACTTAGGATGTATTTATTTTTTCTTGAAACCAAAAGGAAAGAAGTTGACAGAATAAGTTCAATTGGTTCAGAACGCGCGAATATCCAGTTAAATTAGAAGTTTTCCCTTCTGATTGAGTTTCTATTTTCAAAAAGCTTAAGTGTTTGTTTTAATTTTAGAGATAACTGGTTCTTCCAGCGAATCGCCAATTGTTGTGCCCTACAACAACCCCCCATTTCATATCATTCTTATTTACAAAAATTAACATATGGAATGGGTCCCTTTTAAAAATTTTGGCATCAATGCTTGTATGTTCAAAAAAGGCCGGATAATCAAATGAGTTTTCATGTATTTAAGCCTTTTTGATATTAATGTTTCAAATAAATAATCTTTTGTTATTGAGATAAAGTGATCGCATATCGCAATAACATGAGACATGCATTCAAATGGCATTTTGGTCTCCGCCGATGCGATATCGCTATCGGCGATCGGCAATGTTACATGCACACCAAGTAACGGCACATAACTCATGCCCCGACGCGACGCGATATCGGCGATCGGCTATCGGCGATACCTCATGTGGAACCACTTTATGTTATAAATCCCGACCCGATACGATATCGCTATCGGCCGTCGGCAGAATTCCATGCACTTCAGTAAGGCACCCGGTTCCTACCCCCGATGCGATGCGATATCACAATCGGTAACCCCCAAACCACTTTATATGCACCTAGCTCTGTTTCCATGTGCTAGCCCGATGCGATATCGCTTATCGGCTGTCGGAAGGATCTTTTGGTAATAATTGTGCAGCACTTATTCCCCGAAGCGATGCGATATCGCTCATCGGTGATCAGCATTCTTAAAAGCCATTATTTAAAGCTTTAATTTTATATTCATATCCGGTTGACAAAGCGCGAATCCCAAAATGCCGTTAAATGCAAGGGATAAGGTAATGCATGTGTATTTAAAAGATTTTGCCCCTTCGATTAACGAACACCAGCGCTTAACCGCCAGAATATCTGTTGCACGCTTAAGGGAGTCATTCACCCGGATAACGGTGTAATCATCACATTTAATGGGTAGCAGGCCTCAAATCACCATTAATGCATCTGCAATATCCTCTCAACGATTGGATCCGCAGCCACTTTTGAAAATTAATCTTAGCACGCTTCAAATGATATATCTATCCCGCTGTGAAGTGTCATTGTTATTATGTTGTTACGATTTCTCTTGCAATTGTGTAGAATTCGTCTTTTGAGAGAAGCTTGAGCATGATGGGGAAAAGATCCAAGAGGACTACGGGCTCTGCTGTTACACCTGTAGCAGGGCAAGCTGCCACAGATAAGAAGAAAGGCCTCATTTCAGACACTACGTGCACTGGTCTTAACAAGACTACATGGCAGGGCACATATAATTTACTAGAAGCTGAGCAACCGGAAGTTTCAGTGACAGTGGCTACTGTGGACTCACTCAAAAAGTCCGATGCAACTCTCAAAGAGTTGGACGATTCCTTTCTTCACAGAATAGCAGCCAGAGAGCAAGTCCTTCCCTACACTGATGTAGTGCGATGGGCAATCGAGGAAATTCCAATCATTGACAGAACATTCCACACAAGAGACGGACGGATTTTCGGGTCGTTTAAGCCAGAGCACCTAAGGCAAATGTATCATTTGCCTGAGCCAGAGAAAATCTACGATAAAGACTTCGTGGAGAAGTTTGCAGCTGAAAATGAAGTACCATCCGAGCCCATTCGGGATTGGAGGCAGAACCCGGCCAAACACAAGCACGAAAGCTCGGGTAAGTACTCTGTTGATTCTTT
The DNA here is from genome assembly GCA_031772625.1 of Pinus tabuliformis. Classification (NCBI taxonomy): domain Eukaryota; kingdom Viridiplantae; phylum Streptophyta; class Pinopsida; order Pinales; family Pinaceae; genus Pinus; species Pinus tabuliformis. Next base: position 1,386,898,222 of record CM062818.1, on the reverse strand, counting down.
GGCTTCTCCCTATTGCTATGCGGGAATTATGATGTGTAGGCTATGGGGATTACATGATTCTGCCAATTTTGATATAGAAATGGTTCCCCTGATGGAGGCCGCTGTTAATAGTATAATCATGGATTGGGCCACCATTCTTTCTGATAAGTTGACTGTAGCTGTTCGGGATTTTAGAGCTAAATCTGTAGTCACCGAAAGGAAAATCCCCCCATTTTATTATAGTGCCTACATTATGGACACATTGTGTTTCAACTCTGAGTTTCCCATCCTCGGTTGGAGATGGACCACCCAAGACCCTTCGCCCATTCATTTGTATCATCAGAAATTGTGGAAGTCCTCTTACAAGGACCATTTGTATCAAATTTGCAATGGTTTTATGGTTCCCATTCATTATTCCATTTTTGATCGGCCTATTCCCAAAATTTCCTATCTCGCTTCCTTCGACTTACCAGCTATAGCAGGATGGTTTGGAGAAGAGCATTTTACCTATATTAGGGTTTATGGAAGCCAAGCCAAGCCGCATGTTCTCCCTCTATATGTTCCAGACAAACTGTTAGCTCGAGAGATCTCCTACCAAATTATGGCCGAGAGTGTAACCCAAACTCTCAAGAAAGAGAAGAAGAGGGGTTGGCCCCCTTTTCCCTTGAGGATGGGTGTTTTTACTCTGCATAATCTTCAGCATGCAGAAAAGGAGGCTATAAAGATGCAAGCTTTATCCCTGCCCACTATGCCAGCCAGACTCTATGATCCAAGGAAGACTGCTTTCATTGCCCTAGAACAGGCCAAACTGACAAAGATTGACCATCAAGAAGATGAGTTTGATGACCTGTTCGTAGCTGCCGATACAATAAGCCAAACCAAACAGCTTGCCAGGATGAGATACAATGATGAGAATTTAACTGAGTTCAATAAACTTAGAGAGCAGAGGTTGCAAACTCTGCCTCTAGATTTATTGTCATTAACCTCAGTGTCCTCCTCAAGCGAGCCTGGTCAGAAACAGACAAGCCAACCTCCTGTTATAACTAAGGAACAAAAGAAACAATAGGAGGAAAGGCAAAAGAAGCAGCAGAAAGAGCAGAAGGAACAAGAACAGAGAAAGCAGAAGCAGATGGAGGAACAGCGGAAGAAGGAAGAAGAAGAAAAACAAAAGAAAGAACTGGCAGATAGGCAGAAAAAGGAATTAGCGGATAAGCAAAGAAGAGAGCAAGAAGAGAAATAGAGAAAGGAGTTAGAGGAGCAGCAGCGGAAAGAGCTGGAGGAGCAAAAGAGGTTGGAACAAGAAAAGGAGAAGAGTAAATCCCAGACGGAGCAACACAAACAGACCTCCATAGATCCTGAATTGCTTAAACAATGGGATCAATTCGATTCCATTATCAGTGGAAAGGAAGGCTCCAAAGACACAGACACCTCTAAGACAAGCGACGCACCAGACACCACTTCTTCCCAGGTTCTAAGCAGAACCAGCGGCCCACCCACTTCAAAGGATGTCGAGGTAATCACCAAAGACCCTTCCGATCAGATTGTGCTCCAGGTGGAAGATATTCCTCCCCTGGACGTTTTCTACAGCCCTAGGCACAAAGCAGTTGTTAAGCGCTCAAGGAAGAGACGAAGGCTTGATCAACCTTCCATCTTTCCTGAGCAAACAGTCACGGGGAATGTAGTCTGGAAGGAGGAATTGGACCCCTCCGATGATCTAACCAAGCTATCGCAATATGCGGGAGCTTATTCTGCAGCAACTATTGATAAAGCATCGGAGGTAAGTCTTTTGTTAAAGACTAAGGACCAGGAGATTTGTGCATTGCAAGCAGAAGTAGCAAAGGCGCGAAACAAGGCAGCACAGGTAGAAGAGCAGTTGCTGACACAACAGCAAGAAAACAATTTATTGACCCAGCAACTGCAAACTGAAAAACAGAGGATTGACCAGAGTGCAATCCAGAAGCAGAAAGAATTAACGGAGGCATTGACACAATTGAGAGCGGCAAATGAGCTAATGACGAAGTCAAAGGATGAGCAAATCGCTCAACTGTTAGCACAGCTCGAAGATATCAAAGGCACCAAGAAAGTCGAAGATTTCAGAGCAGAGGCAGCTCAAATAAATAGTGCATTAATATCTCTAGTTAGACTCCTATGCCGACAACTTGCCGAGGTTGAGCCATTATGTGAAATATCTACAACAGTATGTAAGCAGATAGAAAGGGCCAGAAATGAGCTGGATCAAACCGAAGAAACTATAGCCGAATATCTTGATTGGCAAGATTCTGATGAGGGGAAGGCAGCGAACTTGCCTAGAATCTATGAAACATACAAAGACATACTCTTCACGGAATGGAACACTCAGATGATGAAAGCGGAAAGGGCAGCTTCAAGGTGTAAAATGATTGCCAACAATATGATAGATTTAGTCAACAATACACTCTATTTGGCCAACATGATCTCTCAGTGCACACCTGGAAGCATAACCACGGCAAACATGATTGAACAAACAAGTTATCATGAACTGGAGGAAAAGAGAAAGTTAATCGCTGGAGTAAATACTTTAACCTCCGACGCATATTGGCTCTTTCTAATCAAGCCGCACACTCAAAGGTCAGCTCTTAAGTGTTTAACAGATGCTCTCGAATGCCTGATCCCCGACATTAAGGATGCCACATATGATGCCCAGCTCACGTCGCGTCTCAACACTCCACCGGAAGTAGAGCCAATGCTGGCGATATGTCAGCTGAGGTTTAAAGGCAAAGAGCCCACCGAATGAAGCATTGCTGCCGACTGCCAGATCGCCAAAAAAAAAATGGAAAATATTTATTGATGCCAATTTAATAGCTTTTCAGTTTTTTCTTAGATATTTAGATTAGATTAGTATTTATAGACCCTTTCATTGTTTTGGAAAGGGTCGTAAAATTTTGTAATAGACTTAAAGGCTGAAGTTTGCACTACTGTGCTTCAGCCTATATTCTTTTGTGAAACTCGACCGATAGTCCTTAATTTGATAAGAAGGCTGTTTTATGCAATTGCGCACTATTGTCTCTTGTTTGGAATGCTTTCTGGTTTGAAGGAAGGACTGCGACATAGCGATTAATACATCGGATTGTTAAACAGCTTACATGGTACTTTTATCTGCATCTGTTTTCTTTCCTCTTATTTGAATTGATGTGTTATTATTTTTGCTATTGTTGAATACATGTATGCGCTGTAACAGCAAATCTTCATTTCATTCCACTATTGGATGTTTTGTGATATGCCCTTTCTTTTAATCATGCATGTAGCAATGATATGAATGACAATGTGTAGTAATTCGCTATTATCGCTCTGCATAACTAATTATGCAGAGCAATCTTAAATGGTTTAAACATCTATGCTTTAGTGTTAGAGTCATCTATATGCCTGCCTTAAAGCACAGATTATCAAACGCTACGCTTTGAAAGATTGATAAGTCCCGGGATTAGATTAGAGTTAATATATTTCGCCGATAGTTTTAGTTGTTCGCTTATCACCATCATACATCATAAGTTACTCATCCATCCCACTTTTATCCATTATTGGGAAACTGGTCCCATTACCCCCAGTCGGAGCCACTATTCCAAACGGAAAAGGAGCTGTACTAAGGTCCGGACCGGGTGGTTTCCCCTTTGTTGTGGCAGCGATTTTCGAGGCCTCAACAGAACCCAAGACCTCTACTCTCTTAAAATAGCTTTGAACCAATTGATCTATACAAAAAATTTGAGAGAGAGAGAGAGAGGGGGGGGGGGGGGGGGCTTTGGGTTGCGTGCTTGCTTTGAGAAAGCTCTTTTTCCCTACAAAACAAAAAACACAAAACCCAACACGGACATGCAAAGAAAACGAACCTTACGGCTCAAAGTTAGCTTTACCTAAAAAACTAAATATTTTCAAAAATGAACCTTGCGGCTCAAAGTTAGCTTTAGCCGAAAAACTAAATATTTTTCTCAATGTTTCTGATTTTCCGAGATCACACTAAGGTGCAGGGAAAAGAGCATACACATGAGAAAAATCCTTCCTTTCTGTTTCTGAATTGCCCAGATCGCACAGAGTCGCAGGGCAAAGAGCATACGTAGAAATGAAAGGTATAGATCCGGTTAAAAAAAAAGCTAAATAAACCGAAACCGAAATAAGCATAGAGAAAATAACAGTAAACTGCAAATAAACACTATATACCTCCAGATCTTAAAAATGACGCAGCTAGGGCTACCGGAAACCTTTTCGCGTGAAATGAAAGGGGTTCCTCACTGGAACAGATGCTCCGAACACAACAGAGCAGTCCTCTCGGCCTGAAAGCAGTCAGAAACAGTAGATCTAGGAAACGGCAGTCGGATGCAGTTCTACCGGCTTCAGATTTGGATCACCAACGGACGCGGCCCTCAAATAGCTCCGATACCATGTAGGAATTTACAGGGTAAGTTCCTCTGAAAGAACACCAAAAGGACACCGCTCACAACCAGATCACAGATCAATACACCAGTATTTTTGACGTGGTTAAAACCCTCAAAGAGGGAAACAGTCCACGGCCTGAGCCAACGCGGCCACTTCAGGCAATTTATTAATCAAAGAATGAAAATTTACATAAGCTTCTCTCATGCACGGATTACCCTACAAATGACCCTCGATGCGCTTTAAATAGAATTCATGGACCAATCGGGTGTCAAGCCATGGATCAAGTGTCGGTAATACCGAGGAGAGAATGAACCGTCGGATCACTACATATCGTGACCGTCAGATTGTAAGTTACAAAATGTACAACGGTAAAGAAACACACTTTACCTAACTCTATACTAGACCAAGTTGTACTTAACTATTTCCTATGTGTCGGAATATCCTAACGCACTTTTGTGCATTATCACATCCATTTAAAGCCAGTAATTTCTACTGCATTTATGGAAACAATTCAAAAGCTACATGGAAACCCAAAGATTATTGTAAGTGACAGAGATCCCATTTTCACTGGAAATTTTTGAACAGAACTATTTTCTTGTCTTGGTACTCAGTTAGCTTATAGCTCATCTTATCATCCTCAATCTGATGGGCAAACTGAGATAGTAAACAAATGTTTGGAAGGATATCTTCGTTGCTTTGTTTCTGATAAACAGACACAATGGGTCAAATGGTTGCCTCTGGCTGAATGGTGGTATAACACTTCCTTCCATACAGCAACAAAAATGACCCCATTTATGGCACTTTATGGGTATCAACCACCATCCATCACATCATATTTAATAGAAAATTCTAAGTTTCAGGCAGTGGAACATCACATCGAACATCAACAACAAGTCCTCCAACTCTTAAAGGATAACCTTGTGTTGGCACAAAATAGAATGAAACAACAGGCAGATCAACATCGCAGTGAAAGAAGTTTTGATGTAAGTGATTGGGTATTCCTACGGCTACAACCATATAAGCAAATGTCCCTAAAGCAAGCTAAGAAGGATAATAAATTATCACCAAAGTATTATGGTCCGTACAAGGTGTTGCAAAAGATTGGTACTATGGCATACAAATTGGAGCTTCCTGCAGCTTCTCGATTGCACCCAGTTTTCCATGTTTCATGTTTAAAGAAGGTTATAGGCGACAAGCTCCCAGTTCAAACAATATTGCCAGAACTTGACGAGGAAGGAAAAATTATATTGGAACTGGAAGCAGTCACAGAAACAAGAACTCGACAACTACGAAATCGATCAATTTCAGAGTATCTTATCAAGTGGAAGAACTTATCCGCTGAAGATTCCACATGGGAGGATGAGAATTTTATGCAGAAGTATCCAGAACTACTCAAGCGTTGAGGACAACACTTTTTTGAAGGAGAGGGGCATGTTGGGTCCCTATAATACTAGTGATTACCCCATTACTATTGTAGTTATACCCCTTATTTATATTGTTGTGCCCTTATTACCCCCATGTTGTTATTTCTGTGCCCCATAGAATCCCTCTATTGTTATTTTTGTGGCTTTATATTATTATTGTTAGGTCGGCTGGATTATATTGTGACTCCTTAGACTCCTATATATAGAAAGGAGGTTTTGTCATTTGTATCATCCAAGAATTGTTCATTTATGTAATGTAAAGGAGGTTGCCCCCTCGAAGAGGCTAAATTCTAAGGCGTTGATCTATCTTTTCTATCTTTTCTTGAGCTGGTTTCATAACATTTCTAAAGAATAGTCAAAAATTCATATGCTTCTTATACACATGAACCTCTACTAGATGTGGAAAAATTGTTAAACGGTGGTCAAACAAGAACGCAAGGAGTAATAGAGATTGAAACTCCATATCCTGTTGAAAAAGGTTTGAAAAGAGGCAGTGAAGATATAATTGATTTGGAATGTGAAACAAACCAAAATTCAAAAATGCCAAGGTTGTGTGAGATAGAAACGGAGCCTGAGTATCGAGCTGGGAGCTCCTCAGCTACCATGACTTTTCAATTGTAACTAGGAAATTCCACTTGTACACCTTCTTCCCCAGTGCCTGAAGAAACTTCTCAGAGTGTTGTTCCTAATATAAAAAATTGTATAGTTAAATAGAATAAAGAAATAGGAGGGTGAAAGAAAGTATTGAATCTCGGCTTGAAGCACAGTCCATTTCTGAATATCACACCAGACTATTGTTTTTAATGGATCTTGAGATATATCAATTGAAGTTGTCTCTCTCTCATCATTTTCCATTGTCTATTTCATCGTCATCAAGTTTTAAAATTTTTAACTTGACTATAGATGCAAGAGAAATCCCACTGCATGACAAGATTAATTTGCACAGGAAAACTGGATAATTAATCTACAGTGACTTAAGCAAAACATCCTTAGCTTCTAGCAAAGTTGAAGCTTTACTAGGAAAGGTTGTTAACTAGTTGAAATTGGAAAAGGCAAATTCCATATTCGTGTTCACCTAGAATGAAGAGTTAAAGAAGTTAATTGTAAAATTTGGTGTGAATCCTAAAGACCGGAGTGTTGTACAAAAATTTTTGCAAGGGGCAGAGAATGAAAATCAGGTCTTGATAAAAGAGATGAAATTACCTTCTGTGGAGCATGTCATGGCCCCAGAGATAGCTCAAGTGGAGAAAGAAAAATAAATTCTAAAAAATGAACTTTTATAGAGAAATAATGAAATTGTTTCCCTCAAATAGATGAATTCTAGTTTGCAGTAGAAACTAGATACACATGTTTGTACTATTTTAGTACAACATGATTCTGATGATCCTATAGAGAAGTTGACTAGAGTAATGACTAAGTTGAAAATATCAGAGGATGAGATGAAGAAGATGCAAAGAAATCTAGATGATACAAAGTAGATCCTGAAGATAACAGAGAGGGAGTTAGTCATGGCTAAAGACACTACCTCAAAGTATCAAAGAGATTATCAGATTGCTTCTCATGAAATTAAAGCACTGAAGGAGAAGGTGAAAGGAAATGTGTCCCTCATTCAATCCAGGGAAATTATTTGGAATGATATTATTAATACAATGAATAATGTTTGGGAATTTTTGTCAATTGTAGTAGAGGAGCACTACAACAAAACCCTGTGATTATAAACCTTTTTTACTTCTTTTTTTGCATCTAGAGCCCATTTTTGGTGCTATTTGTGTCCATTTATCAAATAAGGTGCAAAACTTGATGCAAAGTTTGCACCGAGTTTTGCACTAGGTCTTACATCAAGTTTAGCACCAAGTATTGTAATAGGTTTTGCACCAGATTTTCACCAAGTTTTACGACAGGTTTTATGCCAGGTTTTGTGCCATCCTTTGCACCATGTTTTCCATCAAATTTGGCACCTAATTTTGTTTCACCAACTTTTGCATCCTCTATTGCATCCACTTTTTGCGCCTACACTTGCATCAACTTTTGCATCATCTCTTGCATCCTCTTCTGCATCATTCTTTTGCATTATTTTTTGCATCCATTTTTGCATATTTTTTGCATCCCCTTTGTGCCAAGTTTTGCTTCTAGGTTTGTGTCTAGTTTTGCATCTAATTTTGCATATAATTTTGTTGCATTGACTTTTACATGTTGTTTTGCATCCATATTTACATCCTATTTTTCATCTGTTATTGTATCCACTATTGCATCCATTTTTCTTGTGCCATAATTTCATCTAGTTTGACATCTCCCTTTGCACCCTTTTTTGTTTCTAAATTTGCATTCACAATTGCATCCTCATATACATCTAGGTTTTCATCGACTTTTACCTATTTTTTCATCCCTTTTTACATCCACTTTTGCGTCAAGATTTGTGTCAGGTTTTGTGTCTCATATTACATCGACTTCTGTTGCATTAACTTTTGCATCCTATTTTACATCCATTGTTGCACCCATGTTTACGCCCACTTTTACATCCCTTTTTGCATCTTCATTTGCTTATCTTTTGCATCTATCATTACATCCACTTTTGTTGTGACACAATTTGTTCCATGTTTTGTACTTACTGTTGTACCCACGTTTGCTTCCAATTTTGCATCCATATTAGCATCCTCTTTTGCATAAAATATTGCATCTATTTTTGCATCCAATTTTGTGTTGGGTTTTGCGTCTCATTTTGTATCTTATTTTGCATGTACTTCCATTGCATCCAATTTTGTTTCTCCTGTTGCACCAATGTTTGCATCCACTTTTACATCCCTTATAGCATCTTGTCTTGCATCTAAGTTTGCATTTTTTTGTGTCTATTTTTACATCCACTTTTGTTGTGCTATGATTTGTGCCATATCTTATGCCTATCGTTGCAACCCACATTTTCTTCCACTATTGCATCCACATTTGCATCCTCTTTTGTGTCCAAGTTTGCATCAAATATTGTTTATGTTTTTTGCATCCCATTTTGAATCTACTTTTACATCCACTTTTGATTTGTCCAATTTTGCAACTAATTTTGTGTCAACTATTGCACCCATGTTTGGGCCATGTTTACATCCCTTTTTGCATCCAAGTTTTCCTCTTTTTTGCATTCAAGTTTGTGTCTTTTTTTTTACATTCATTGTTGTATCCACATTTGTTTCACCATAATTCATGCTAAGTTTTATGCCTACTATTGTTCCCATATTTTCTTCCACGTTTTCATCCATGTTTGAATCCTATTTTGTGTTCAATTTTGCATCAACTATTGCATCTACTTTTTCATCCACTTTTGCGTCAATTTTTCTGTCTTGTTTTGCATCTACTTATGTTGTATCCACTCTTCATCCAATTTTACGTCTATTTTTACCCCCATTTTTTGTGTTCACTTTTGCATCCCTTTTCCAACACACATCATATTTTTTGCATTGATGATATTTCTTATGACATTGAAAATTATGAACAACTAATGACAATGTCAATAATTATGATGATGATGATAATGAAGATGATGACGATGACATGAATTGCGATTGTTATGATAATGACAATGATGATAAAGACGATGGAGGTTACAATGACAATGATGATAACGATGCTAATGACCTTGGCCATTCTTCCCAATTTTTAAATATTGTCATGGTCATAATCATAATAATTACCTTTGGCCTCGTCTTCCAAGTCATCATCATTATCATTATTTTCATCTTGGTCATCATCAACAACAATAATGACATGAATCATGATTATGATGTTCATGATGAAGATGACAACAAATATGATAAAAATTATATTAGTTATGATGATGGGGATGATGACAATTATAATGACGATGATAATGGTAGTGATGATGATGATCATCAATCATCTCTAAAAAATAAAGTTGTTATTTCATCTCTAAAAAATAAAGTTGTTATTTCTCTTGCATATATCATGTGTCCTAACAACCCTTTTTGAGCACTCATAACATTTTTTGGGTTGATGATATTTCTTACAATACCTATAATTATGAACAATTGATGACAATGTCCATAATGATGATGATGATGATGATGATGATGATGATGATGATGAAGACATGAATGGTGATTATGATGATAATGAAATGATGACAATAATGATGATCATGATGGTGGTGATGATGGCGATAATGAAGATGATGACCCTCCCTCTAAACTAGGGAGGTACTCATAATGAGACAAAAAAGTACTCTCAAGTTGAAATATTCATATAAGAAAGTATATGGATTGGTAAGCATCAATGATGATTTACATCATCATAGCCAACATTGTCAAAATAGCAAGGCTTTAACTAACAATTTTATCTCTCCATTAGATTAGAGCACAATGTTGGGAGGCATAAATTTGGGCACCATTGCCTCTCTAGGCACTTACCCTACCAGGATGTTCACCAAGTATGTCCTCACATGATCATTTCCTAATCCACTATCATAATATTTGACACCAGGAAATGTCGATCCTCATGACTATTCTTATCTTGGATTAATGTACTTGACTTATGGCGGTTAGTCATAATCAAAGTATAAATTCTCAAAGAATATTGGTCCCAGATGTTTATCCAATCCACCATTCTCCCTACTGGTGTCTTTCATAGTCTTACGACTGTTAGTCTTGGCCATAGTACATGACACATGGATAATATGGTGTCTACCCTCACTCCCTCTCAACCAGAGAGGAGACATCCACAAGCATAAGATTTTCTCAAGAATACCCATAATTTTCATAGAGAATAACATCATTAATGTGTTTTCATCGCATGACGCCTTTATGATTAAGAATTCATAGATTTGTGGAAAAATATTTCCCCTTTTTTCATTTGTGATGAAATAAAATCAAAAAGTGAAAGCCAAAATAATTAAAGATACACTATAATGATTTATCTAAGTCCAAACTCTAAGGTTGAAGTGAAAATTCATGTAAATGTTATATCTGTGAGTTGTGCCAAACTTATGAAAACCTTATTCCCTAAGTCCTATATATAAGAAAAAGAAAAAGAAATAAAAATAAGGCCCAATGAATGGTAACTCATTGATCCACTCCCTCTTTGGAAAATATATGAATATATACACTCCTAGTTGCACTTGATCACATGTTTGTTATGGTTAAATCATGAAGTCCTCTTTTCCCCTTGCATTTTGACTTCATCATTTAAGCACCTAATTGAGGATCTAGGGAATGTTTGTTGCCTATGGGTTTCATGTCTACTCTTGGTTTACTTATGTCACACTACGGTCAATTTATGTGATGGAGTGAAATACATAAGTTTGTGGAGTTATTAGAATAGTGTATTAAGTTAGTCACCACACACACACGTATTACATCTCATTGATCCACATGTGTGGGTTGGAGACTCATTGCTTGAAAACTTTAATGGAGAATACTTTATGGCTTTAATGGTATAGCATACAAAATATCTTGTTAAACATTGTGATTCATCCTTTCTTTCCCTTGAGACACTTGATAATATTGAAGTGACTCCCAATAATACATGGATATGGGGAGTATAAATTACTTGTGCTAGAAATAGAATTGAGAAATAGAGGTTTTCCATTTGCGATATTGGAGTCATAGACATTGGATACATGGTAGTAGTCCTCGATGTCAATTAACTAAAATTGTATTGTCATAATGCGAAAAGAGGTAAACATATTGGTAACCTTGATATCCTGATCATTTCAAATAATTACCATTCCACCCAAGTATCTCTAAGCATCAATAACTACTACTTGGAAATTCCTCCCCCATTTGCTAATTATATGAGGTAGAACCTCACTTAATATTTTTGTTTCTTATATCAACATTATGGATGGGTGCTTTGCGTACCATTTTTCTTTTAGGAGTCTTTTTTCCCCTTTATTATTGAGGCCCCTTATGTTCCATGAGACTATTTTCATCGAGAATTTACATAGAAAGGAAGTATAATGTGACTAAAAAAAACATGTCTCAATATTTAAGTGCTTGGACAATTCCAGTTCATGGCTCCTATATTTCCTTAACCTGGGACCGAATGGTGAACTTGATGGCCTTAAGGGAAATTTACCAATGAAAATCTAAAAAAGAGGTGACTTTTGACTTTATCACATACAATTTAATATACTAAACAAATATCCATAACAATTTCATCAATCAATGAATCATTAAAAAACAATGCCCAAAACAATTTCATCAAGCAATGAATCATTGCATTATAAAATACAATCTATAAACCTTTTGGGAACGTTTCGCTAAACCATGCTAAAAGACCAACATATTTAATATTAATATTTAACAATAATATGGACAATAACACATTTTGATAGATTAAATAACATATTATCAAGCCTAAAAAATGTCACTAACAGAAAACTATAAACCATGCAACTAATGGAAGTGACCACTCAAGGCCACCATAGGACAATTAATCTATTAAGACCAAGATTAATGGGGACAAAGATCTACAAAGGACAAAGGCAAACATATTTTAACTTTATTGTTTTATTAGGTTCAAGATGAACATTTCAAGATATAATGAAGAACATAATTAGTTTTATTGCATTAAGAAAACCAAAACACATTCTATAACTTAGCAAGGAAGAGATGTATAATACCCATCTTAGCGACACAACACATGGCATTAAGTTACTTTTTTATATATAATTTAAACTCCTACCATAAAATCACAAATTTAGCATGAATGGAATGTTTAAAATCCATTTTTATAAAAACAAAATACAATTTTTCTTATAGAAAAAAATACCAAAAACTAAATATATTTTTTTAGAAAATAAAAAAATACTAAAACTAAATATATATTACAAAAAACTAAACCATAAGCAAACTAGAATTTGAATTTGACACTCTTGTTCACTTTCAGAAACTCATATGGTGGAATGTGATCTCTTTATCCTCATTCTTAACTTTTTCCTAAAAAATAAAAGCATACAAAAGCGGGAAAGAGCCATAAAGCATGGGGAAGCTTTTTCCTAAGCACAAAAGCATCTAAAAAGTGGAAAAGGCCATTTTTTTAAGAGGAAACATTATTCACCCAAAATATTTTGCCCAAATTGAACTAATGAGGAATTTGGGAAATCTCATAGCCTTCACTTTCCTATATATTGGAGGCTTGGCCATTGAGAAAATGATGGGAATTCTTGTACTGTCACGCTGCTGAGATCTATCTTGAGAGGGAGAGTTTTGGAGCTAGGAGTTGAGGGAGGTGATGTCGCAACTACATCTGATTGTTGTAACTTTCCTCCAACTCCTTTATTAATATAGATCAGTTGTTCTTCCTTCCATATGTTTCTATTCATTCTTTACTTATTCTATTTAACTAATGAATGTATGGGATTTTGGTTTATATTTATTTATTCAATAATATTTATATGTTTATGATAGTTTCGATTATCAAGATATTATGTTGTGAAGGTTGCTTTATTCTCTCTCTTATGTGTAGGACCAAGCTTTGGAGCTAGCTAGGAGCGCTTCCTAGCTATACTAAAAACTCCAAGAAGACCTGCATGCAAGGACTCACAAGAATTCCTTCTCTTTTTCTTAATCTATATTCTACATCTTGATCTACTAAGAATCCTGAGCCTTAGAACAACCTTTCTCTTAATTGGTCTGTCCTAGGTTTCCGGGATAAACTGAGAGGGTTTTATGTTCATCTAACCATGCATTAAATCCTAGAGCAAAATGATATTTAGAATCTTTAATATATTTCACTATGTAAATGAAATTAGTAAAATGAACCCAAAGAGGGCGTCATAAATGGAAATAAAAGTAAAACTCTAAACAAGAAGCCAAAAGTGGATGTAACCATGGATGCAAAATTGGGAGTAGAATTGGATGTTAAGCTAGCCATCAAAACAAGATGAAAACAATGACACAAAAAGGGTTTTAAAGTAAAATTAAAAAAGGGTGCAACAATAGACACAAAGAAGGGAACAAAATAGGGCATATGAAAGGATACCAAATTAGGTGCAAACAATGATGAAAAAATGGACACCAAAATGAGGATGCAAAGAATGGTGTAAAATTAGGATACAAAATTGGGTGCAAAAAGGATGTAAGAAAAGACACAAACGAAGATGCAAAATGGGACTAAAAAAGGGTGAAACCAAGGATGTCAAAAATGATGCATAACTACATGAAAATTCAAACTAAAATCTAGGTGCAAAATGAGATGCAAATGTGGACATAAAATGTGGCAGAAAAAAAAGATGCAAATTTGGATGCCAAAAAAACGCAAATTAGATACCAAAAAGGATACAAATTTGGACATAAAAAATGGTGCAAAATTGGATACAAAAGAAGAAAAAATGTTGCAAAAATGGACATAAAAATGGCTCAAATTTGGATGCAAATTGAGATGCAACATTGGATGTAAAATGAGGTGCAACAAATCATTCAAAACTGGGTGCAAAAAAAAATGCAAAAGTAGACCAAAAAAAATGGCTCAAAATTGAACGTAACAATAGACAAAAAATAGGATGCAAAGGTGGATGCAACACATGGTTCAACATAGGATGCAAATTTAGATGCTCAAACGGATGCAAGAAATGGTGTTAAAGATGATGCTAAATTGGATGCAAAATATGGTGCAAAATAGAATGCAAAAAAGGGAGATAAATAAAACACAAAAGTGGATGCAAAAAATGGTGCAAAAATGCATGTAAAATTTGGCACTAAATCAGATTCAACATATGGTGCAAAATTGGATGGAAAAAATGGTGTAAAAAAGGCAAAAAAATGGCACAAAAATAGATGTAAAAATAAGTACAAAATTAGAAGCAAAAAATGGCATAAGACCAGATGCAAAAATTGGAACAAACTGGATGTAAAAAAGGCACTAAATCAGATGCCAAAGATGCTGTAAAACTTGATGCAAATTACGACACAAAACTAGAAGCAAAGAATGCCACAAAAGAGGAAGCAAAAAATGATGCAAAAATAGATGCAAAAAATGGCACAAAACTAGAAGCAAAACCTATTGTAAAACCAAATGAAAATCTTGGTGCAAAATATGATGCAAAAAATGATGGAAAATTTGGTGTAAAAAAAGACGCACAAAATGATGGAAAATTTGGCATAAAAAAATATGAAAACTTTGGTGCAAAAAAGGACGCTTTAAAAACTGTACAATAGAGCCAGATTTAGCACCAGGCTGCTCATCCCAATTGAGAAAAAAATTCACTAAAATATGGTGCTAAATCTGGCGCAAATTGCTTGTTTTGTTGTAGTGGAGACAACCATTGTCAGAGATTCGGAAAGCATAATCACTGTTAGTAAACAAAAGCTTCAATAATGTGCACAGTTTGCCAAAAAGATGATCGATTTTCTTAATTCTAAGTCATCACAACATTTAAGAGAGATGAAAATTGAAGACATAACAGAATTGGTGCTGGAGATAAACAAGATGGTTTTGAAAAACTTGTGCAGAAAGACAGTTGAGAAAAAGTTGGCAGAGATTAAAGAATTTGTTTCAAAGTTTAACACTAACTTTGATGAGAGAAACAGAGCAGGACTGCCTTCATGCTGGGATCAACAGGGAAATATGCTTCCCTAGGAGACTTATAAAACCTCGCTGGTAGAAGCCAAAAGCAAGATTGACACTTCTCATGAAAAAACAATAGTTCTTAAAGGGGAAACAATTGTAAATTATCTATACAAGGACTTTCAATTGTTATGGTTAATTATAACTATTTTTACTGACAAGCCAACTTATACTAGAATCACCAATTTCATAATGAATCATGCAAGGTTTGTTAAAATTCGAAGCTCGGATATTATAGTCTGGAAGAAATGCATAGAGTGGATGTCTCCTATAGTAACAACAACAAAATTTGGACCTTGTACTGCACCATAATCGCAGATTATGTAGGAATTTACAGGGTAAGTTCCTCAGAAAGAACACCAAAAGGACACCGCTCACAACCAGATCACAGAACAATACACCAGTATTTTTGACGTGGTTAAAACCCTCAAAGAGGGAAACAGTCCACGGCCTAAGCCAACGCGGCCACTTCAGGCAATTTATTAATCAAAGAATGAAAATTTACATAAGCTTCTCTCATGCACGGATTACCCTACAAATGACCCTCCATGCGCTTTAAATAGAATTCATGGACCAATCGGGTGTCAAGCCATGGATCAAGTGTCGGTAATACCGAGGAGAGAATGAACCGTCGGATCACTACATATTGTGACCGTCAGATTGTAAGTTACAAAATGTACAACGGTAAAGAAACACACTTTACCTAACTCTATACCTAACTCTACACTAGACCAAGTTGTACTTAACTATTTCCTATGTGTCGGAATATCCTAACATCCCCCTTAAGAACAACTTGGGATAGGATTGAAGGATTTACAAATATGACACAATAGGAGAAGGAAGGAGGCACTAGAGCCTATCCCCCCTTAGTGACAACTTCCTGAACTCCAACCATAAATCGAAGTTTAGTGAACTTCGCCTCTGTGAGAGCCTTTGTGAAGATGTCTGCAACTTGATCATCTGTTGAACAATATTGCACTTCAAGAACATGGTCGTGAATGAGCTTTCTGATGAAGTGCATGTGCAGTTCAATGTGTTTGTTGCGCTGATGTTGGACTGAATCTTTGCATAGCTGAATGGCACTTTGATTATCACACCAAAGTGTAGTCGGATGCTGCTGCTGAAAGCCAAACTCTGACAGGATCTGACGAAGCCACAAGGCTTCCTTACTAGCTTCTACGGCACCACGATACTCTGCTTCTGTTGATGAAAGAGAAATGGCAGCTTGTTTCTTACAAGCCCATGTAATAGGTCCTGAACCAAGAGTGAACACATAACCGGCAGTAGACTTCCGATCATCAAGGTCACCAGCCCAATCGGAGTCAGTGAAACCAACCAATAGAGGAGATGCTTCGGCACTGTAATGAATCCCAAACTGAATTGTACCTCGAACATAACGAAGTATTCTTTTAGCTGCTTTCCAATGACTTTCACGGGGGTTTTGCATGAACCGAGCAACAAGGCCAACAGCAAAGGAAAGGTCAGGACGAGTATGAGTTAGATACAAGAGTTTTCCTACAAGTTGATGGTATAATGTAGCATCAACTTCAGGAGAAGTACAAGTGACAGAAAGTTTGACTCCAGACTGAGAGGGAGAAGGGGCTGGCTTACAGTCTTCCATGTGAAAATGATGTAGAATATCACAAGCATACTTGGACTGGGAAAGGGAAATACCCTCCTTGGATTGCAAGACTTGAAGACCGAGAAAATAGTGTAAGTGTCCTAAGTCTGTCATTTCAAATTTCCTTTTAAGGCTAGACTTCACATGGTTTATAAGGTTGGGATCACTACCAGTAAGGATAAGATCATCAACATAAAGAACAAGGATGATAAGAGAGTTGCCCACTTTCTTGGTGTAGACAGTATTGTCAGAATGACACCTAGAAAAGCCAGATTCTAAAAGAAAGCTATCCATTTTGGCATACCAAGCCCGAGGAGCTTGCTTGAGACCATAAAGGGATTTCTTAAGTCGACATACAAGGCTGGAGTCTGTTTGTATGAAGCCAATGGGTTGTTCCATATAGATTTCTTCATGCAAGTCCCCATGCAAGAAGGCAGATTTAACATCCATCTGATGGACTTCCCATTTGAAAGAGGCAGCAAGGGAAAGAACAAGGCGGATAGAGTTTATTTTGGCAACAGGGGAGAAGGTTTCAGTGTAGTCAATGCCTTCAACCTGTGAAAAGCCCTTAGCAACAAGACGAGCTTTATGTTTATCAACTTTCCCATCTGGTCCATACTTGGTTCTGTAAACCCATTTGCATCTAACAAGTTTTCGTCCCTTTGGTAAAGGAACAAGATCCCATGTATCATTTGCCAATAATGAATGATATTCTTCATTCATAGTTGCTTCCCAATCTGGATGGCCTGAAGCTTCTGCAAAGGTGTCAGGATCATAATTTACTGGAGCTTGAGCCAGTAAAGAAGAGGCTCTCTCGAACTGAGAACGTGTGCATTGCTGATCTGTAGGATCACCGGCAAGATCACCTGCTGCATCTCGAGTGGCACGAACCCATTTTGGAAGCTCAGGCGCTGAAGGAGGATCCTGAGATGGTGGGGGAGGATTGTCATCCTCACTTTCATCATTTGAAGAAGAAATGTTTTCAAAGGTAGAAGAGATAGGGAGAGGTGGCACATCCGCCGGACTAGGCTCGCAAGCCGATATATTTTCATCAAATTTTACATCTCTTCTAATGATAACATTTTTGGACTTAAATGGAATAAGTCTATAGCCTTTGACATCTTCAGAATATCCAACAAAAGTACATTTTTCACTCTTAGGTTCTAAAGCTTTATGCTTTTCATCTGGAATATGGGCCCACGCTTCACTTCCAAAAACACGAAAGTGACTTACATCTGGTTTGATTGAGCTCCATGCTTCTTCTGGAGTGATATTCTTTAAAGCCTTAGTAGGAGTGCGATTTATTATGTAATTTGCACAGTTAATTGCTTCTACCCAAAAACTAAGACCAAGTCCTTTAGATTGTAGCATACAATTAGCCATTTCCTTTAAGGTGCGATTCTTCCTTTCAGCTACACCATTTTGTTGTGGAGTATATGGAACAGTATGTTGCATTTGAATTCCATTCTCAGTGCAATAGTTGATGAATGTGTTTTTAACATATTCTCCGCCATTATCAGATCTTAACTTAAGAATTTGATGTCCAGATTGTTTTTCAACAAAGGCCTTGAAGGCCAAAAAGGTGTTAAATACTTCACTCTTGAGTTTTAAGAAGTATACCCAAGTGCGTCTGGTGAAATCATCAATGAAGGTTAAGAAATACTTGCAACCAGAGAATGACACAACTGGAAGTGGACCACATAAATCACTATGCACAAGCTGTAAAGGGCCTGAGGCGTGCCAAGAGGCACGTTTTTCAAAACTGTCCCGATGATGTTTTCCGAGTACACATCCGGAACAAACACCATCTCTGCAAGATACCATAGGAAGACCTGTCACCATATTTTCTTTACATAGATGCTGAAGGGAGCGATAGTTTAAGTGACCAAATCACTCATGCCAAAGTTTTCTCACTTCATCGTTATGAGCAACAAATACTGAGGGAAGATTTGATGACCCAAAGTTGTGAAACTTATACAACCTTGTAGAATCATCAGCAATGCCAGTAGCCAAAATCTGTTTAGGATCTTTTAAGTCCTTGATTACAACATCATGAGGTGAAAATTCAATGATTTTACCTTCACCTGAATGAGTTATCTGATATACAGATAGAAGGTTGCAGGATAAGGTTGGAACACATAATACATCATTAAATTGACCATTGTCTAGATGAACAGTTCCAGTCCCTACAACATTAAGAGATCTATCATCACCAACATATATATTTTTGGTTTTACAATCATTTAAAGAAGAAAACATGGCTTTGTTTTTGACCATGTGATAAGAAGCTCCAGAATCAATGAGCCACTCATGAGAATGAGAAGAAGAAGATACATTTAATGCATAGCCAGACCGAGATGCTTGACAACCACATGCAGAAAGTGCCATTCCTGAAGATGAAGTTGAAGTTGAAGATTGCCCCAAATGGATGTTATGCTTCTTCATTGCTGCTTCCAAGGCTTCCATCTTTTTAAAGCATTTTGATTCTAAGTGGCCATCTCGATTACAAAAATTGCAATGTCTATCAGTCTTCTTCCCTTTGTTTTTATTTGTCTTATCATTTTGTTGAAATAATTTTTCATTTTGGGGCTAAAATTGCTTAGGACCCTTGTTTGGTTTAGGACCATTCTTTTTAGGATATGACTTCTTAGGATTCTTTGAATTTGGTTGCTGTTGGGCAGCTAACGCTTTCTTGGAAGAGTTTCCAAGATTAAGAAGACCAAGGTGTAAGAGTTTTTCTTGTTCTCTTATTAAAGAATCACAAAAAGAGTCAAAGGAAGGGGGCTTGTAGTCTTTTCCTTGAGAAATGAAGGCTTCTCTTGTAGAATGGAAGGTGGAAACAAATACAGAGTAGGCTGGTCCCAACTTAGTAAGGATGGAATAAATAAGGTTACTATCTTCTTTCTTAACCTTAACACTTTCCAAGAGATATCTAAGGGTCTTGAACTTTGACAAGAAATCTTCAATGCAAGAGAAGTTATTAGGGTCCAATGTAAGCAATTCATTTTCAAGTTGATGGGCTCTAATTTCATTTTTAATCCCAAAAACTTTAGTGATTTGTTCCAATGCTTCATTAGGAGTATCAAGTTATGCAATATGGAATCTAAGATCACGAGAGATAGACATCCCTATCAAACCACGTGCTTGATCTTGTCTATTTTCCCATTTAGCAACCTTATCTTCATCCTTCGGTTTCTTCTCTTGGCCTGTGGCTATTCTGTAGAAACCTTTACTTCTAAGTAAATCCTCAATGTAGGACAACCATTGGAAGTAGTTGGTACTGTCAAGGGTAACTTGGTATTGACTTTCCATTTCAACAGAAACTGAAGCTGAAGATGCTAAAAGTAAGTGTTCCAATGGATAGATCTCGAAAAATTAGGCTGGTTTAAAAAAAACGGCTCTGAAAAAGGCTTCCGGATGAAGAAGTTATGGCTTTTTGAAAAAAAGTTGTTGAAGTTGCCGACGAAGTGCGGGAATGTGCGGAAATGAAAAAGTCCGCCGCCACAAAATGGAGACTTGAACCCAAGACCTCTACTCTCTTAAAATAGCTTTGAACCAATTGATCTATACAAAAAATTTGAGAGAGAGAGAGAGAGGGGTGGGGGGGGGGGGGAGAGGGGCTTTCGGTTGCGTGCTTGCTTTGAGAAATCTCTTTTTCCCTACAAAACAAAAAACACAAAACCCAACACGGACATGCAAAGAAAATGAACCTTACGGCTCAAAGTTATCTTTACCCAAAAAACTAAATATTTTCAAAAATGAACCTTGCAGCTCAAAGTTAGCTTTAGCCGAAAAACTAAATATTTTTCTCAATGTTTCCAATTTTCCGAGATCACACTAAGGTGCAGGGAAAAGAGCATACGCATGAGAAAAATCCTTCCTTTCTGTTTCTGATTTGCCCAGATCGCACAGAGTCGCAGGGCAAAGAGCATACGCAGAAATGAAAGGTATAGATCCGGTTAAAAAAAAGCTAAATAAACCGAAACCAAAATAAGCAGAGAGAAAATAACAGTAAACTGCAAACAAACACTGTATACCTCCATATCTTAAAGATGACGCAGCTAGGGCTACCGGAAACCTTTTCGCATGAAACGAAAGGGGTTCCTCACTGGAACAGATGCTCCGAACACAACAGAGCAGTCCTCTCGGCCCGAAAGCAGTCAGAAACAACAGATCTAGGAAACGGCAGTCGGATGCAGTTCTACCGGCTTCAGATTTGGATCACCAACGGACGCGGCCCTCAAATAGCTCTGATACCATGTAGGAATTTACAAGGTAAGTTCCTCAGAAAGAAAACCAAAAGGACACTGCTCACAACCAGATCACAAATCAATACACCAGTATTTTTGACGTGGTTAAAACCCTCAAAGAGGGAAACAGTCCACGGCCTGAGCCAACACGGCCACTTCAGGCAATTTATTAATCAAAGAATGAAAATTTACATAAGCTTCTCTCATGCACGGATTACCCTACAAATGACCCTCCATGCGCTTTAAATAGAATTCATGGACCAATCGGGTGTCAAGCCACGGATCAAGTGTCGGTAATACCGAGGAGAGAATGAACCGTCGGATCACTACATATCGTGACCGTCAGATTGTAAGTTACAAAATGTACAACGGTAAAGAAACACACTTTACCTAACTCTATACCTAACTCTACACTAGACCAAGTTGTACTTAACTATTTCCTATGTGTCGGAATATCCTAACAGATTACTCAATGAGGTTTAGTCTCCTGTTATTCTATTTGAAATTTCCAAAATGTATTTGTAACGATGTAATTTTGCTTTTATTTTATCATATTTAAGGTCATCCGAAGGACCAATTAGTTTAAAATAGTTCAAGTAGTTAGTGGTTTTGACAGTTGATAGTTTCATAATTGTCCTCATTGTAGTTATCATACAAAAGGAAATTTTGAGGAATAAGGAAGGTTTTTAGGTTTTTGGACTTCATAAGAAAAACTTTTCTTTGTAATCTTTTTCCTCTTCTTCTTGATTTTAATAAAGCTTTTGAAGTGATTCCAGACATATTTTGAAAGTGAAATGTTTTTCCTCGTATCTATGAATTTAATGTTGTTCTTCTATGGAAAAGAGTAATGAAGCAATCAGTCTTTAATAATACAGTTTCACTGAAATCACGATATATGTAAGTTAAAGCTAAATAGCCTTAATTTGCGCCCCTCTTTTATGTATTTCTTTTCATCTTACTTTCATAATTCTGCTAAATTTTAAAGCAAGAGATTCTACCACAAGTAGCCTATTGTTTAAAACTTTCCATAAATATTTTTCATCCATTGTACTACAACTTAAAATCATATTCATCGTCACAATGCCACTTTGAAAGGGTGTTTATATTCCAAGAATATTTTATAATATTTTCCTGTGAAACAAACATTTTGAAGTTTCACAATGGAACAACAAATTCATAAATTCGTCATTTTGGATAAATGTCTTGGGCACTGACCTCTACTTAGCTGGGGGTTGTCTCCTAAGGTACAACATTTTTTGGAGGCATTGTCAAGGAACAAAGCATGAAGTCATTTTTCCATGGGTTTTCTTTATAGGTCATTTCTTTGTTTGGTGGGCAAAGAAAGTGTCTAGGCTGAGTTATCTCACGAAGAAAAGCAGTCATGGATCCCAGAAGGCCTCACACGAGGTCTGATACCTCATAGAAAAAGGCTCATGTCCTTTCTAATCCGGAATAAAATAGTTTCCTGAAGAGTTTGGAAAGAGAAATCTCCAGTAACTCCAAGCCCTACCCTATTAGCTCCTGGTACTAGTTTTGTCTCGCAGTATCCCAGAATTTATCATTCAGAAGAAGTGGTTAAAAAATTAGATTTTTCTCAAGAAATATTGTCCCCTCCTCAGAGTATCTTTCCAGAACCCACTCTTGAAGAAGAGTCATTTGAGTATGTTCTTTCTCCTTCCTAGAAATTGAAGAAATTAAAACAATTGATTTGTCAGTTTCACATCAGACTGTCTCTGCTATTTCTCAGCCAATTCCTATATTTGTTATTCCACCTCAATATTTTGTATTTCAGGAAGGAAGTTCTTCTTTTTATTTTCAAAATCAAAACATGGTGATTATGGCTTTCCTTTTAAACAGATATGCACCATTGAATCTTCCTCAACCCATGAATTCCATGCCTCAATATTATCTAAATATGTTACCTAGATTTACAAGGGAAGATGAAATAACAGCAGAAAAAACATGTGGCCACCTTTTGTGCTTTTGCAGAGAATTTGAATGTTGAATACTTGGATGTGGTGATGAGGCTTTTTTTGCAATCACTGGATGGAGAAGCAAGGAAATGGTTTAAAACCCTTCCGGATAATTTAATAAACACTTGAGAAGAATTTGCAAATACATTTATACCGAGATGGGGTGAAAAGAAAGATCACGGTTTTTTTTACTGAGTTTAACGAAATTAAAAGAAAACTAAATGAAGAGGTAGCTGAATTTATTAAGAGATTTAATAAGTTATATAATAGCATGCCTGCAAAAATAAAACCACCACCTGCGAAGAAAAAGTGGTGTTTGTAGGAGAATTCGAATATGATTTTGGTTTTACTTTGAGGGAAAGGCGATCTCCTACTTTGGACCAAATTCAGACTGATGCACTGGAGATTGAAGCCAATTTATCTGCTACAGGAAAGATTAAAGCAAAGGACCAAGTTGAAGATAAAAATAAGGGAAAGGAGGAAGTAAAGCCTGCTAGTCAGCCAAAGGATTCTCATGAGTAGAAGCTAGACGAAATGACTAAAGTTATTAGAAATCTATCTAATAAATTGGTAAAATTAGAGCTGGAAAATAAAAATCCTCCTAGGTAGATTCAACAAGCACAAAATAGAAATTTCAATCCTTAGTTTAGGAGATAGCCACTGCAAATTATGCAGAGGGACAAAAAGGATCAGGATCAGGTGCAACCACCTTTATACATTGAAGATGAACTAGAAGAAGCAGTGGAAGAGACTCTTAAATTGTAGGAAAACCAATATTCAACTTTGTCTGAAGAAGAAGGAGAAATAGTCACCAATGAGGATTCAAGCTCGGAACCTCAAGTTGCTCTAGATGATGAAGAGATTGAAGAATATTTCAAAAGGTTCACAGATTTTATGCAGGCAGAATTACATAAAAAATATGATCTGAGATCAAGGAAAAGATCAAGAACTCAAGACCATGTGGAAGATCATTCCAATCAAGCAGCTCAACAGCAATCACCAAATTAATATTATAGAGGGAAGCAGTCATTGAATATAGTCCCAATAGGCCCAATTTATCAAGGAGAGAGTTTAAGAAGCTAGCAAGACACAAGGATGTTGCAGAAACAATCCATTCAGCATGTTATTAGCCCATAAAATGTGCCAAAAGAAAAGTTATTTGAGGAAGAGCAATCAAAAATTGTGAAGGAGGTTCATTCTTTCAATTTGCAGAAAGAATTGGAGAAAATTAAAATTCCAATTCCATTAATTGAATTAGTGAAGAAACCTAATTATAGAAAGTAGGTTTCTAATTTCATAAATTTATCTCAGAATAATCATGTAGCTGATACAGTTAATTTACAAGAAGAAAGGCCAATGGTGATGTTTGGCCCTCATGTGGAAGAACAAGATTCTTCCACTCCTCCTTTTTACATTTCTCTTCTGATGCACACTTTTATTCTTCACAATTGTATGTTGGATTCAGGGGCTTCTCATAATTTAATGCCTCTCTCAATTATGAAGCAGCTTAATCTGCAAATTACAAAACCTTACAAAGACTTATATTCTTTTGATTCAAAAAAGGTTAAATGTGTGGGGCTTATTAAAGATCTGGTAGTTTCATTGGCTCAAATTCCATCTAGAAGCATTGTAATGGATGTTGTTGTTGCAAATATTCCAGCTCATTTTGGAATGTTACTTTCTAGGTCCTAGGGAGCCAAGCTAGGAGGAGTGCTCAAACTAGATTTTACTTATGCAATCATTCCAGTATTTGGTGGAGAAGAAAGGAGGTTGTATTGGGAGACCATATTTGTGAAGACTGTCACCAAGGAGGGTTCAAATAATTCTCATGTTTACAGTCAGGAAAAAGATTATTTTTCATGTTTTATGTTACAAGAATCTCAGGAGATTGCTAAAGATACAGAAGTGCAGGTTCCTTCAGCAATTCAAAACAAGGAAGTAGTAGTTAGTGGAGTTTGGAAGTTGTATTTTGATGGTGCATATTCAAAGGAAGGGAATGGAGTTGGGGTTCTTCTGCTTTCCCCTAAAGGTCAGATTATTCCCTTTTCTTATAAATTAGAGTTTGACTCCACAAACAATATTATTGAATATGAGGCTCTAGTTCTTGGTTTACAAGCTGCTAAGAACATAGGAATACAATGTATTTATGTTACAATGGACTCTTAATTGATTGTAAAATGGGCCAAGAATCAATGCCAAACTAAACATCTGAGGCTTAGATCCTATAGAAATGAAGTGTGGGATTTAGTAGACAATTTATTTTTTTCTTTTAACATACAATTCCTACCAAGGGAAGGGAACAGATTAGCTGACTCACTGGCAGTGGCAGCTAGCACTTTCAAACCTCCATTAAATCCCAAACTAAGATATGAAGTTGAAATTAGAAGCAGACCTTCCATTCTAGATAATATAAAATACTAGCAGGTCTTTGAGGACGAAGAACAGATTAAAATATTTCTGGAGATGGTTGGGGAGTTTTCAAATTTAGAGATTGATCAAGAAGATGAAATTGAAGAGCTTCAAGAAGAAGAATCAAATAATGAGCTTCCTTTGAAAGATTCTGTGGGAGGTCAGAAGATAGTGCAGTTGAAGAATAATGTGATCCCTAGAGGTTTGGTACCCCTGGAAATATTGTTTAATGCAAATGATGTTGTTGTAAATGCAAGAAAATCAAATTGGGAAGATGACATTGAAGATTGCAACCTTGGAACAGAGCAACAACCAAAGTTGGTGAAGCTAGCAAAAGGCATTCCAAAAGAATATAAACAGAGGTATGTGGATCTTTTAAAAATATATGTTGATGTGTTTGCATGGTCTTACGAGGACCTTAAAACTTATGATACCAACATTATTCAGCACAAGATTCCTTTAAAACCAGGAGTTAAGCCATATAAACAGAAATTGAGGCAAATAAATCCTTTACTTTTGCCATCAATTGAGAAGGAAGTCAAGAAATTATTACAAGAAAAGATAATTGTCCCTCTCAGGTATTCAAATTGGGTGGCTAATTTAGTACCTATGAGGAAGAAAAATGGAGAAATTCGGTTATGTATAGATTTTCAAAATTTGAATAGAGCCTCACTAAAAGACAATTATCCCCTTCCAAAGATGGATCACATTCTGCAGAGAGTAACAAGGTCTTCCATATTATCTATGATTGATGGCTTTTTAAGTTATAATCAGATTGCAATAGAGACAAAAGATCATAAGAAAACAACATTCATAACCCCATGGGGAACCTTCATGTATGAAAAAATGTCATTCGGGTTAATGAATGCTGGTGCTACTTTTCAGAGGGCTATGGATATAGCCTTTGTAGGAGAAAAGGAAAATTTTGTGGTAATTTATCTAGATGATATTACAATTTTCTCCAGATCTGATGAGGAGCATTTGAAACATCTTCAACAAACTTTTGAGAAGTGTAGAAAGTATGGCTTATCATTAAACCCCAAAAAGTCTCATTTTGTCTTGAAAGAAGGAAAATTACTTGGGCATATTGTATCAAAATGTTGGGTTGTGTTATATTCTTTCCACGACTAGCCCATGTAGTCAACCGGGGGGTTAGAAGGGGGGCAGAGCCCTCCCTTCGTTGCGTTGATTTCTTAGAGGGGGGGTCACAGGGGGTTTGAGGGGTGCAGGTAACCCAACTCTATGGGGTCTGGGGCAGCGCCCTGGAAAATTTTGGTGTTGGACCCTATGTTAGGTTACGCATACCTACCTATGGCTTTGTGCATGCTTTTGGCACATGTTTTTGGACGCAATGGTTTTCGGTCCATGGTTTTGGACGCGATGGTTTTCGGTCCATGGTATTGGATGCTTCGGCATGTATAAATATGTATTGAAATATTGAAAGGAACATAATGAAAAATCAAGTTGGTAGTCCCGGTTTTGGGATCAAGGGGAAATCTCTGTGTATATGTGTTTTATGTGTTATGCTCTCGCATTTTTTATTTTATGTGTTTTAGAATTCGTATGCAAGTAATTTCTATACGGGGTTAAAACCCACATTTGGTATCAGAGCTGTTTTGGCTTCAAGGGGATGCTTTTTTTGCTGAGGAGTTTCACTCGGGCCTGTGGTAGACCCTGTTCAGTGGGAGATATGCGAGATCGATTCTAGTTGTGAAAGAAGATGGCAAGCAGTGGAAAGATAGAAATCGAGAAATTTAATGGTGAGAGTTTTGAGTTGTAGAAACTCAAGATGGAGGATCTGTTGGGTGATAAGATCAGTGGATCATGGTAGATCTAGGTACTAAACCAACAGGAGTGTCCGATGAAGAATGGAAGAAGTTGGATCGGAAGGCAAAGAGCACAATACGATTATGTGTCTCAGATTCAGTATTGCTGAATGTATCAGGGGAAGCTACGGTAAAGGCTTTTTGGGACAAGTTAGGGAATTTGTACCAATCTAAGTCTCTGGTGAATAAACTCTTCCTGCGAAAAAAGTTGCATAACTTGAGGATGAAAGATGGAGACTCGGTGACAGAGCATCTGAATACATTTAATACTATGGTAATTCAGTTAGCATCTGTTGATATTAAAATTTCAGATGAAGATAAGTGCATGATTTTGTTGTGTTCTCTACCAGATTCATGGGATAGTCTGGTTATTGTAATAGGTAGCAATGCAACTGCCTTGCAGTTTGATGAAATATTCTCATCCTTGCTGACGGAGGAGATGGGATGGAAAAATATGGAGAGCCAGAATGGTGATGCCTTGTTTGTACGAGGATGGTCCCAGAACAGAAACAAAAATAAATCATCAAGTGGGAGATCTAAATCTAGAGGGAGATCTAAATCTCCAGGAAAACTTGTAAAGGTGGTGTGTTGGAAATGCGGAAAGGAAGGGCACTACAAAAGGGACTGTAAATCTAAAGCTCTTGATCAAGGAAAGGGATCTGATGATGCTCCTTCTACAGAGGCAAAAACCAGCTCAGTGTTTCAGGGAAAACTAGTGTCGATTCGAACTGCTAGTCCCACTAAGATGGGTAGCTATCTTAGAAACAAACAATGAAAGCCTTTCGAGAGTTCCTTTAAGTGTAATAGGTAAGAGAGAAGAAAAGAGGACCAACCTGGATCTTCCGCTTTGATCCTAGCTTGATTTCTCCTTCCCTTGATAGAATTTGCCACTCCTCTCCTACTTGTCTCGCTTCAAAGAGTACCTGTAGAGTCAAAGTAACAGAAAACCATCAAAGCATCTCCATCTAAAACATCATAAACAATGCGGAATCAGAAACACATTGACCATACAATTGCATTCATAAACAATAAGATTCATAAACACACGATTATATGGAGGAAAACTCAAAGAACTTTATTAATAGTGAAAGAGAGGATTGCAACCCAGCGATTTGATCCAGCATCATCCTCCCAGTGTAGAAGCCCTCTTCACCTCATGAATAAGAAAATCACCCAACAATGCAATGTCTCTTCTCACCAACAAACCAACAGCACTTCCTTACAAATTACAAAATTCCAGCCTCTATATCTCTCAGATGAGGGATCCATTTATAGATGTCTTGCAAGGGTGAGAGTCAGCTCTGGGTTTTTTATTAGTTTCATTCCACTGATAGTTCTTGGTTCCACTTGGATATTTCATTGATCTCTTACTCATCCCTGGGCGAATTCAGAGAGGCAAGTGTCACAGGAGAAGTTTCTAGAAGATTCCATGATCATCCACTTAGAAAACTGTCTCTGCCATTTGTCCATTCTTGCCCATCGCACCCCACAGAAGGCCATTTCAGTATGCATCGCATCTGGCTAGTGTGGTAGTCAGTATGTATCGCACCTTGACCATGGAGCAGTCAGTATGGTCTAGTTTTGGCCAGTTCTGAGTAGTTTTTCAGGTGGAACTTCTGGGAAATGATGTAATCAATTGACCATGATCCTTTAGGGTATGAAACAACACTTTTAGGGACTAAAGAGCCCTTAGTTTATGGACATATGAGTTTGGGGTTACAGTGCCCAAATATGTCTATAACAGCTGCCCCCTAAAGCATGAGGTCGTAAATCTTCTGATGTCGGGTGAAATGCTTTATCATGAGGATCCGAGGTATTCAAACTGGAAGGTGACCTGTATAAGATACAATATAATACATCATCATCATATTATTTTCATGATCTAGCTGAGGCGGGCATTCCCATGCTCAACTTTATAAATTCATTTTCATGTACATAGGACAAACAATTGTCTGTTGTTGCAGACTGGTGATTCTTCGCATGAAGAGTCATCTTCCCTGGCTTAGATGACTATCTGTGCAGCTTATGTGTACATTTGATGTCTTTATGTCCCTGAATATATCGCAGCCCAAATGGATGAAACTAGATCCGAGGTCTTCAAAACTCTTTCAATCTTCGCCCAATGTACAAGTCGATCCATGTGAAAAGATGTTCTGAAGTCGAACATGGAAAGACATCACCTAATTACCAGCCAATAATGTAAGTTGTTAATAGACGTGAGAGGAGTCACCGATAATGATGATGACCCTCAATATACTACAGTACAATTCACGTGGTGTGAATATATGAGCCAATGTCGAACACCACGCAAAATCTTCTGGTCGAAGGTCATTGATGTAAACTTGTCGCCGGAAGTGAGAAACTTGCCATTAAGGCATCCAAGCTTCAAAGTACTGAAAGGGTTTTTCTAAGTCAACTTCAAGGATAATGAGATGATGTTGACAAGAAGTGACCTATCGTAGGAGGGCCTTGATGTATCCCACATCTACGATGCAAAACGAAGCAAATAATCTTTCTGGAGGTGAAAACGATCTGATGATATAAGGTTCAAGAATGGCGGTCATGAAAAATGAAGGGTGGAGGTATTGCAGGGGATGAGACATTTGCTGGATGGTGAATTCTCTGAATGAATTCTCTTGAACATATTGATGACACTGATATGGACTGGTAGCATTAACCCCATGGATGGTACAGAGGACCAATGGTGATAGTGAACGGAAAAACCCAACCCAACTCAATCATGGTGATGGAGTGAAAGTGTCATGTTCAAGAGCGACCTGCTACCAATAAAATTCTTCAAGTTTTCTTCCCTTTTTCCCCAGTCATTGTTGACCAGTACCTCTTTTTTTTTTCAAGTTTGAGGAGGATAACATATGCTTGGTCTATAATTTTCCCTTCGGGCAAACCTGTCACTCTGTTTTTAGCGAGCCTAGCGTCAGTGAGACTCGTTCTTGTCTGGGTGGACAAGTTTGTCGCTATTGTTTTAACGAGTTTAACGACAAAGATAACTCGGTCCTTTTCATGTTTAGAGAGTTTGAAAAGGGACGAAAAGGAAACTCCAACAGTCCTTTTTCGTGGCATAATCCCTTAAGTCCAAAAAAGTATAAAATAATATGAAAGGGATGACTTTTTGATCGCTTTAACGAGCCGACAAAGACAAGTTCTTGATCTTTTTGTTTAATAATCCCTCAGGTCCAAAAAAGATTAAAATATATGGGAGGGATGGCGTTTCCATTACTTTAATGAGCTGGAAAGGCCAATGGCTAATAATCCCTCAGGTCTAAAAAAGATTAAAATATATGGGAGGGATGGCGTTTCCCTTACTTTAACGAGCTGGAAAGGCCAATGGCTCAACAATCTTTTTATATTTAACGAGTCTAAAAAGAGTTTAAAAGGGACTCGTTTTTTAGGAACGAGTGATAGTTTTGGGTAGCAACTGGTTCCAGGTAAGTTTGGAACTTCTCAAAACATGGCAATGTGAAGAGGGTGGCAATCAGAATCACTCGTCGCATTTGTTCCTCAAAAGGGTAAACAATCAAGTGGAAGTGTATGATCGGCCAAATGAATGGAGGTGACAGTAGGAACACAACCAAGGTTCAAAAGTTTGATAGCAAAGCGATCACAAAGGTTATTTACCAAAGGTGGTTTCATTTTTTAATGAGCTTGAACCAGGAGAAACTATGCTCAGTGCAGGTTTATTTTTTAACGAGCTTGAACCTTGCGGGAACATTGCTCTTTGATATTGGTCAATGATATTCAGTTTACCATTTAACATGTTAGATTCTTTCTTCGGTCGTTCAACCTGCTCAATTGCTCCATCAAATTGATTAGAAATACACATATACATGCTTGAAAAATGAATTAAAACTAACATTTTACTTGGAGTACGTGAATAATAATATAAAAGTAGTTTTACCTCTCATTTTTACCATTTCATTTCAAATTTGGGATTTTGGAGCTCTGGAGCGGTTTTCCCCCTCAAATTTCATCAGTTGATTTCGGGAGATCTAGTGAACTATTCTCCACGTCATCATGACCAGGTAGGAGCTAACCCTGAGCTCTTCATTTTCATTCCATCTTTTTCTGACTTTGAGCAAGTTTTTCCTTGGTTCTAGGCCCCTGGGGTTTGAAGAAATCGTTATATGTCCATCTCACTTGGTCTGGATCGAAAGGTGTGATGCATACTGGGCTGGACACTGGCCAGTCAGTATGCATCTCACCTTGCTAACTGGCAGGGTGTGATGGGCATAGAAAGGAAACTTGGTACAGTGATTTCTCATGAAATTTTACCTATTTTTGCTCAAATTTGGATCCTAATTCATCTTTTGTCTGTGACTCAGATATTTATTGGATCAAGATGGTTGTTACATGGCATGAACGCGAACATGAAGAAGAAGACATGATTGCCTTACATGATCAGGGTACTGTTACTACATTGCGAAACTGTGGTTTGCTCAAATTCTTCCATATATCTAGCATGAGGCAACAAATCAGTTTGTTGCAGTATTTTCTCGATGCTTGGGATCCGATCAACCAGGTATTCTAGATTAGAGGCAAATCTATTCCACTGACAGTCGAGGATATCTACTTTTTGACGGGGTTATCGAGGCGTGGTGCCCCTCTTTCACTGTCGGGATCTGCCCGTGGGGGTGAATCGGTGAGAGATTATATTCATCATCTTTGTAGAGATGGATCTCAGCCTAGTAGAGATGGCAAGATCAATATCTGGGATGTCACTGATCGGTCTCTAAGGACCATTTTATTCACCTTTGCTAGATTGGCTGGTAGCGCGGCTCTTCATTTGGAAAACAGATCTTATGTGCAGTATGCTTTGGAATGCCTGGAACCAAAGGTATTCAACTGGTGTGAGGTGGTACTTCCGGTGATAAAAGAACAGCTCTCTAAGGTAAAGAATGGAAGATCCAAGAACTTTGGCTACGGTTCCATTTTGACTACTTTTGCCTTGGAGAGGATCCCACTGATGCAGCCTCAGCATATTTCACTAGGATTGCCAACACCGAGGGAACCCAGGATGCAGAGATGGGTTGATCTCATGGCCAGACATGTTGGTCAGCCACAGATTACTTTCTCTGATGCCTTCTTTGAGTGGTTCGACTGTCAGGAGATGGTATTCTCATAGTATCCATATGTCGGGATGGATTTCTGAGGTGACCCGGATTTGGTGTTATCGGTTGGCAAGCAGTGGGGTGTGATAGGTAAAGATGATTTGACCATATCTTTGTTTATCAGTTTTATAATATTTTTGTGATTTATCAAGACTAATTGAACCCATATACTTGTGCAGATGTTGGGCCAGTGCGACCAGCGGCACGCCCAAGGGCGGCAGCTGACGTTCCAGCAAGAGAGGCTGTAGGGAGGGCTATCCTTCGTGATCTGGACATAGCAGAGACCCTGGTAGTATTGTAGGATCAGATTGAGGGTCTTACCCTTGGTATTCAGGATGTGAGGACCGACGAGTTACCTCTGAGGCTACAGCGCCATACTACTGGCGTGCCAAGTCGATGGACTAGGCTCTTGCGTATGATCGCACAAGCGGTGACATGTTATCACCAGCATCATTAGTATAGGATGCTTTTCTGCATTTACTTTTGAGTTTCTTGGTCGCATGACTGATTTTGCCTTGTACACAAAACATTATGTGAAACCATAAACAGTTATATATTTTTTATTTTCGGAGTTTATTTTGGTTAAGTTATGTGATCCAGTTGCAAATGTTGATGTGAAATGATTTTCTTTACAAGTGTTGCAAATGTTTGTCTAACACATAATTCGCTAATGAATCAGTTAAAGTGTTTAAGTTTCTGGAAATGTGTTGATATTGAATGGAATCAAACTGCCTTTCCAAAATCCTTACCCTTAGGTACATACAATAGATAGCTAGGTTCCGAACTGAATAGACGCCAGTAAGCTGTATAATGACGAGTTGCGAATCTAGCTTGATAACAAGTCGGCGTATGCCATGTGAAATGGCATTAGAGAGAAGCTCCATCAATGCATTGTACTCAGCGATGTTGTCCGTTGATTGACTAAGACATATCCCTCTGAAACTTACTAACTCGCCGCTTGGATCAAAGATGGCCCAGGCTGCAAAAGATAGGTTCCGCGTTCTACGACTAGCTCTGTCGGTGTACCCAACGAATGTTTCCAAAAAGTCTGACATCTGCAACAAATGCAAAGTGGATTATCTAACCAAAATGACAACTCTTGACGAAAACAAAAATGAAACAAAAGCATATCTATAAAGAGATTACTACACTTGATCAAGCATAGTATTGCTTAAGATACAACCTGTTTCGGGGTTGCAATAGTGGAATTTCATCGTAATCTACCAGCTCATAGGCTCCTTTTGCTAATACTCATATAACAATGTAGGGGCCCATCCATAATGATTGGAACTTACCTATTCCCAATTTATCAGAGTCCTGATCGTAGAGTAAGACCAGGTCACCTTCTGAGAATACATGAGGCTTGACATTTTTGTCAAATTGCGCTTTGACATGTTTCTTATGTGCTTCGTTAGCCAGCGTGGCATCACGACGGGTTTCATCCAAGTGGATTAGTTCCAAGAAACGAGCTTCTTCTTCTGAAGTTTCGGGAAGCAGATCGATTGCGAGCTTTAGAGATGAAATTTCACACTGAATCAGTAAGACAACTTCTAGGCCATACACTAATTGAAAAGGCGTAAATCTGGTCGCATTTCTCATCGAGGTCCTATATGCCCACAGAGCTGAGTATAGGATTAAATGCCAATCCCGTTTGTGGACTCCAAGCATTCTCTACAGTATGCACTTTAGGACTTTGTTGATCGCTTCAACCTTTCCATTAGCTTGCAAATAAAATGGAGTAGAACTATCGTGGGACAATCCTAATTTGGCAGTCAATTCAACCATCATGTGATTGCGAAAATGCGATCCATGATCTGTGACTATAGCCTATGGAACACCGAACCTAGAGACTACATGATTGAAAAAGAAAAGAGCAGTCATTTCACTGTTGTTGTTTAATGTAGGCATCAGCTCGGCCCATTTTGTAAAATAGTCGACAGCGACTATGATATACCCATGACCCCTAGTCGAGGTGGGGTTACATGTCATGAAATCTATGCCCCATTTGGCGAATGGCCCAATAGCAACTACTGGATGTAGTGGTGCAGGTGGTAATCTGGTTTTGCGATCAAAAATTTGACAAGCATGGCAACTTCTGACTGCTATTATGCAATCTTTGAAGATAGTAGGCCAGAAGTAACCAGCTCATAAGATTTTTTGTGCAGTAGCGTAACCAAATAGATGCCCCCCACATGCGCCTGAATGACAGTCATTCAGGACTTTTTCGGCCTCCTCATGCATGAGGCACCTTCGCAGAACTATATCGACACCACAATGGTAAAGTGTATCACCGACGATCATGTAGTCTTTTGCTTGGTATCGAGTACATTGTTGTTCCGAGCGAGAGGTGTTAGGCCTAAAGGTTTGGGTTTGGAGATAGATTAGTATATCTCCGTACCACGGGTCGCTTGATGATATCAGAAACAAAGTTTCATCCACGATTGATGCTTTAGATGTTAAATCGTTGGACGACGATGGGAGGTCACAAAGTAACTCCGCGAAGACTAGAGATTTCTTTGATTTGGATTTGGTGAATTCCATATCAAACTCTTGCAAAATGGCTATCCATTTTGAATACTTTCCCCCTAGCAATTGACGCGACAGAATGTAGGTCATAGGGTTGCAATCTGACAAAATGGTAGTTTTGCGAAAGAGTATATAGTGTCGAAATCTCTGTACTGCTTGAACAGCTGCTAAAGCCAACTTTTCAACATAGGAGTACTTGCTTTCTGTATCATTTAAGTTGCGGCTTAAATAATACACAGGATGTTCTATTCCATTGTCTTCTTGTACTAAAACCATCGCGATGGTTGTATCTGTAGCAACGAGATACAGGTTAAAGTCTTTTTGATAGTCAGGAGCATACATTAATGATGCTTTTACTAGGGAACTTTTCAAAGCATCAAAGGAAGCTTGCGCAACCTGATCCCAGTTGAAGGGTACTTCTTTTTTCAAAAGACACATATAACCTTTAGCAAGTTCGGCATAATTTGGAATGAACCTCCTTAGAAAGTTTGCTTTCCCTTGGAGTTTCTGAATCTGAAGCAAATTTGAAGGTGGAGGCATGTCGATGATTACCTAAACCTTACATGGGTCGAGTCGAATTCTGTCCTTAGAAACCATGAAACCAAGTAACCGACCAGAACCAACACAAAACACACACTTGTGTGGATTGAGTCATATTTTGTAGTGTCGGCAACGTAGAAAAATAGCTCTCAAATGCTGCGGGTGATCAGTCCGCTTTCGCAAATGAGCCAGTAAATCATCAAGAAACGATTGAACAATGTGTTTGATGTCATGGAAGGCGTAGTTCATTGCCCTCTGAAATGTTGCCCCTGTGTTCTTCAAACCGAAAGGTAGTTTGCAGTACGCAAATGTGCCCCATGGACATATAAATGCAGTCTTCGACTGGTCCTGTGGGCGGATATTGATTTGATTGTATCCAGAAAATCCATCCATAAATGAAAAGACTTCACATCCGGCACATTCATCAATTATCTAGTCGATGAAGGGTGTAGGGTAGTTGTCCTTTGGACAAGCTTGATTTACATCCCTGTAATCGATGCACATTTTAATCATTCCTTACTTTTCATCACAGGAAAAATATTCGACACCCAATCAGTGAGAGGAACAGGGTAAATGAAACTAGCATGTAAAAGTTTTTCAACTTCTGCCTTAATGGCAACGGCTTTCTTTGGGTGAACCGGTCGAAGCCATTGTCATACTGGTTTGACATCTGGATACATCTTGATTTCATGTTCAATGATGCTCGAGTCAATGCCTGGCATTTCTTCATATGACCAAGCAAAGACATCTCTAAATTCGCGAAAGAGAGCGTAGTATATTTCCAGTTCTGAAGGAGAACAAGATTTGCCAACATGTATATTCTCTACAACATTCGGTTTGGTCGAGATATTAATGGCAATAGTTTCTTCAATATTGGACAGATTTCGCTCTGAATCCACCGTATTTACAGTATTCGATAGAAAATCAAAAACTGAAGGATGATTAAGGTCACTAGAATAATCCTCGTTGTTATCTTGAGGCCGGGAACAATGGTGGTGATCTTCCCATGGTGCCTCTCCTATCATCATTGACTGAATGATTCCTTCGTCTGTAGAATGTACATGAGACCAAGGATCGGAAGAGGTGCCATACTCTAGAGACCTATCTATCCAAATGCTTTCCGAGCGTTGATTTGGGTTTGTCGCCCATGCCCAGAATATTGATTGCTACAACAATTCTATAGGGCTTGGGGGCAACACTTGGCGATGATCCATGCTAACAAAATGTTCAGAATTCTTCTTAATCTTTGACGATGTAGAAGATATCATGTGACAGGTTTCCATTGTGGCCACTTCCGCCAGATTACTCGGAGGCGGAAGGGCAAAAGTACCCATTAAGGAAGGGTCTTTTAGGAGACCTACTCCGATATTTTGAAGCAATTGAGAGCTTCCATGGATCAATGGAATGCTTCCAGTAACTTGGGAACTGTTGGGGAGGAAGGTTAGTTGGTCAATGATTGTAATTCCACCTTGAAAGGGGAATGCAATCTTTCTAAAATATGTTGACACAACAACAGCCATAGCATAAATCCAGGGCCTGCCCAGTAGGATGTTGTAGTCAAATTTTCCATCAATGACCTCGACTTCAATTTCTACAGTCTTGCCCCCAGTTCGATTTGCAAGTTACTTAATATCCCATATGGCGTGTATGTTCTTCCATCGAATGCTTTTAATGTCGTTGATGATCGTGACAAGGGTGGAGAGCCTAAAGTTTTCTAGCAACTCATTGACATAATACAGGTAGATGCTCCCTCATCAATGATTGTTCGATGAACAGTTTTGTTGAGGGCTTTTACCTATATGAGGAAAGCGAGTTGTGATGGTAACTGAGGTTCGTATCCTTTATGATTAAAGGCCACTAGTTTGGAATCCGTTGGATCAATCCCACCTATCGCTGATAACAAAGCCTGTTTTTGGGAGGGGCAATTCTGCAATACTTCAAGTGTTGACATAGCGGATGGCGATTGGGCCAGATCCTCCACTATATTATAATTCTGTGCTGCTTGAGCACGAGGATTAAACGTCGATTTATGTACTACTCCCTTAGGCAGTTTTATTGTTAATTCAGGAATGATTGGTGGAACAACTTCTGGCGAAGTTGTTGCTGTCAAAGCATCATTTTGTTGTTTCGAAATGGATAGCATAAGCACTTGGGATGGAGAAGCACAATCATTAGCAACCAGATTAGCTTTTGGTTTTGGAAACGGATCAGTTAATACCGCTGAGGTATTTGAAGTCTTTTTAAAAAGCTTTGTGACCTCAGCTCGATGTGGAAAATCTTTCGTGTAATGGTCCTCATCACATATGAAACATGGCTGATTAGGTTTCTTCTTTCCAGCAGGGTTTCCAGAATGTTTCTCAGGAGTTGAATCTTCTTGTTTCTTCTTTTTGTTTGTCCCTTTATTCTTGCCCCCTGGTTGCTTAGGATTTTTTCCCTTGCCTGTTGACATGGCATTAATTTCTGAGGCAAGAGGTTCTTCATCTGCTTTTTGACTAGAAACTGCGTGGGATTTTTTAGATGTATCCTTTGCGGTTTTCATGCTTGTGGTACCAATCACACCATCACTGGCATGAGAGTCCTTGTTTGATTTAGGAGGGGGAAGAATGGAAAATTCTAGTGTAGGAGCCTTAGGAATTTTGTCGTAGAGCGTGCCAGACTGAGTATAGATCAAGTCTAAATATTGTGCACGACCAATGACTTGCTCTTTAGTGACAACTCCTCCCTTAGCCACATCCTCTGTAATAGAGGGTAATAATGACTTTAAAAACCATTCAGCTAAAAGCTAGTCAGGAACATACATCTTTAGCATTATTCAACGACGCCGCCATTCATGAATACAACCAGATATGTGAGTGGTTGTTGTTTGTTTAAAGTTGGTAAGGAGTTTTGTCCCTATTTCGTACCTTATGGGTAACTGAAAATGGGTTAAAAAGGTAGTGGCAAGGGTGTTGAAGTTATCAAACGAAGCTCTAGGCAATTCAATATACCATTTTGCTGCCGGACCAATTAGTGTTCACTGAAAAGGCGAAGCCTAATCGAATCATCATTCAGGGTGTTGGATGAGCACCACAAATGGAATGTCATTACATGATTCGATGGATCTTCACCTGG
Source organism: Pinus tabuliformis (assembly GCA_031772625.1). Taxonomy (NCBI): domain Eukaryota; kingdom Viridiplantae; phylum Streptophyta; class Pinopsida; order Pinales; family Pinaceae; genus Pinus; species Pinus tabuliformis. Next base: position 1,386,859,463 of record CM062818.1, on the reverse strand, counting down.
ATTTCCATTGAATTTAGGAATATCAGAGGGAAGTTTATGAGGAATCGTTGGCCACCAAGGGGCGTAAGCAATTGGATCATCCGTCAACCGGTTTAGATCTAGTAATTCTAGAGTTGCTACAACAGGAAACTGTTCATTCAGGTTAGGCGAAGCATACCCAAGATAAGATGAAATCATCTGAGCAATAGGTCTTTGCATACCAGCATAATGTATTTGATGCTGGTAACTTTGATAAGGTTGATGGGCATAACCATTATAGTATGGTTGTTGATAATCGTTTTGGAAATGCGGTTGCCTGTTACTTACAAAGCCTTGTTGCTCAGGTCCTTGGTATGATTTCTGGAATTGCGGTTGTTGATATTGCACCAGCCATGGTTGTTGGACCATTTGTTGTTGTCTAATACTGGATGATTGATCAAGATGCGGAGTGATAGTACCTGTTTTAGCCTGATACATTCCAGGTAAGAAGGCACTAACCTGAGGTTGTGATTGAATCGCGGAGACGAGAGGCTATTGTATTGCAGCCTGAGAGACTTGAGGTTGACATACAACAGGTAGTGCTTTTACTTGCAATACAGTCACAATAGTAGGTGTAGTGGGAATATTCGACACAGGTTGGATTGGTTGCATTGAATATACAACCCTTGGTTGTTGAGGCAATATTGGTACCCAACCACTGGATGTAATTCTAGTTTAACCTAAATTTTGTTGTAAACTCCCATATGGTTGTTCTCCAGGAGGGAACAATGAAAAGGCATACTGCCCCCCATATGGTGGCAATCCAGTGCTTAAAGGGTAGATCGGCCTTTGAAGACATATTGGATCAACTTATTGAGTTTCAACATAAGAAATACCAGATGAGATTTCGGATGAAGAAATAGGAACAGACCATGTCATCGAAACAATCCCTTAGCGGACTCTGGCTTCTTATTGATAACTAGTCGGGACAAATGGTATACCAGCAAACATTGTAGGAACGGCAGCAGGAAGCTCCACCATAGCTGTGTTAGTTGACACAGTCCTAGATGTTGATGGTTGCTCAGACATATTTAGTCTATCCAAAAGATTTCCTAGCAATTCGACAAGAACTTGCGATGAAGGATGATTAAAAGAACTAACTTCTGTAGTAGAAGGATATAAGTGGATCCCAGTTCCAAAATGCACTAGAGTACTGGGTGGAAGATCCTCTACTATCTCTTCTATAGCAATCAATCCAGGTGGAAGAGGTAGACCGTCAGGTCCGTAAAATATTTCTGGAGCCGAAGAAAGTGTAGCTTCTGCAATGACAGATACTGGAGGGGTGACACCCTCTAAATTCTGGAACTCAACTTCCAAGCGTTCAGGTAAGTGAACTTCAGTTTCTGGCTCAGCCCTAGATGGAGCTGTTTCAGGAATAGAAGTGTCTACCATTACACTAGGATCAGTTCTAATGTCCTCTTGTAACTGCAGAACTTTTTTTGTAAAGGCAGATGTACCAGAAATGGTTGGAGTAACTGTAGCCTCTCACGATGTTGAAACACAAGTTTCAAATAAATTAGGTGAATTAGACTCAGTTAAACCAGACCGTTTTTCCCGGGATGGTTTTGTCTCCGAGGTCAAAGATGGTTGACTCGCTAGTCTCCGCGAACGACGAGGTTTTGATTGACTTTCTTCCACAATTGCGGATTACTTGATCAACTCAAAAATTAAAGGGGAAAAAGTTATTCCGATTTAAATAAATTTTAAGACACTTTGACGCAACTTGCTTTTTCAATTTTTAAGAGTTGAGAAAAATCTAAAGGTGACTCTAGTCGCCTTCGATTTTTAATGAGCCTGAAGTGACAAGTGCTCAAATGGACCTTTTCTTTTAAGGAGTCGAAAAGGAACGAAAGTGACTACTCTGGAAATCTAGACAGAGGGATTACCAAACCGATCGCAAAACTGCAAAATACACCTTGGTGATAAATGATAGAGAAATTACCAAGGACTTATGTATGACAGTCAATCTTCCTGAATGTTGTGTTCAGTGCATTGCGATCGATAGGGCGGCAGACACGGCTTCCTAAGGATAAAGGATATTAGCCTATTGTGGTCTCCCAATATATACTCGACGGTACAGGGAGCACAAGTCCGTACTGACACTTGTCATATCAAAGAGGAGGAATCACCCAACCTTCGATGAAAACGATAGTTACCAAGTTTTACGACGTCGAAACACATCTCTAGCCTGGACTTCTAGATGTGTTGCGTTAGGTTCCAAAGCGTTTTTATGTTCATTGAGATTTATTTTATGGTTGATCTTACTTATAAGTTTGTCTTTCAACATTCAGCGAGTGATGTAGATGTAAAATTCCTAAATATGCAATCTAAAATGATAAACAATCGTTTATTTTCTTTTAGCAATGAAAATCCTAGCTACAAAAGAAAGAAGATTATGATTTTCTTTCAGCAAAGAGCATAGAGCACCCACTGAATGCACTTTCCTAAATAAAATTTTGCATGCAGTCAAAATGCAAATGCACATGCATGTATTTGTTTTCCGCTTCCTTAATGTGTGAATGCCAAAAAGGAAAGCTAAGTACAAATCTGAACTATTTTCTTTTAAAGCGACATTTTGACAATTTCTTTTCAAAACGAAAGGAAGACTAAGACGACACTTTTCGATTTCAAATTGAAAATTGTTTTCGACACTTCAAATACTAATAACTCAAATCAAGTACAATGACAAAAGTACAATCAACTATCTAGAAGAGGAAGACTTTACAACACTCTTCTTTTGATTCAAAATGACAATTACGACACTTGCATCAAAAAACGACAGTTCGATTAAGCTACTTTTGACAAAGGAAGACTGTAAATGATTTACAAATACACAAAAACATTTACAATTCCTAACTAATGGAGGCTGAAATATGTGAAGGAAGAAGGTTTCAGCAAGAAGATATTGATCATGAACAGCAAAACTACTGAATAGAGCTGAAAACAAGGAGAAAAAACCAACTTTTAGAGAGAGAAAGTAGTATCACTCAATCATCGCACCTGCAACACAGGGAAACAAGGATGCATCTCACCTGCAACACACGGGAGGTGCGATGCATACAGACTGCACAGTTACAGATAGTGTGATGGACCAGGGAGTGAAACTGAGCTTGTTTTTGTTCAAAATTTACAGCTAAGTTCAATGATTTAGGTTGAATAATGATGGACAGTAAAAACAAAGTATAGGGGTAAGATCTTATGAGGTTATGAGCTACCACAAGAGCACTTAGAATGCTTTGTAAGTCATATGTTCAGTTCATAAACCAACCCAGAGATTGACTAAAGCAACATTCATCTACTTCGCAATTGCATAGCAAAGGTGTTTCGAAGGCTAGTTGGCTAACTTCAGGTTCCATCTGTAGTTTATAAAGAAAACAATAAACAAACAAACAAACTATTCATTCCCCAGCGGAGTCGCCATTTTGTTTCAGGGAAAACTAGTGTCGATTCGAACTGCTAGTCCCACTAAGATGGGTAGCTATCTTAGAAACAAACAATGAAAGCCTTTCGAGAGTTCCTTTAAGTGTAATAGGTAAGAGAGAAGAAAAGAGGACCAACCTGGATCTTCCGCTTTGATCCTAGCTTGATTTCTCCTTCCCTTGATAGAATTTGCCACTCCTCTCCTACTTGTCCCGCTTCAAAGAGTACTTGTAGAGTCAAAGTAACAGAAAACCATCAAAGCATCTCCATCTAAAACATCATAAACAATGCGGAATCAGAAACACATTGACCATACAATTGCATTCATAAACAATAAGATTCATAAACACACGATTATATGGAGGAAAACTCAAAGAAATTTATTAATAGTGAAAGAGAGGATTACAACCCAGCTGTCTGATCCAGCATCATCCTCTCTATTATCACTTAGAACTAAAATTGATACATGTAACTTTCTATCCTAGCCCGATGACAAAGGTCAGTGCTAGTTTAATTTTGTTTTAATTTTTTCCCTTAGAATATGGAGTTTTGAAGAGTTTTTGAGTCAAGTTATTCTCAGCTCCCATTGGTTCCCCTCCATCTACCATTGTTCTATAGCCACTTGTTATCTTATGTCAGTCACCGTGCCTGTTTGCAATTTCGCAGCGCAATCATAATTAGGCAGTTTCGCAGCGCATCATGATTAGGTAGTTTCGCAGCGCATCATTAAAATTTAAAACTAACAGCGCTGCGAAATCATGGATTCGTACATTTCGCAGCGAGTCTTTCCCGAAATGTCAAGTCCGTTAGGTGAGTCATAGGCCGTGTCTTCTCATGTCAGCTCATGTACCTCTCTTATCACATTTTACCACTCATTGCCACTATCACCACCACTAGATCTGTTGATACGCACGAATTATCATTCCCAAGAAAGACAACCGTGCATAAATCTTAATGATGGTCGTAAGTCTTGCATGAATGACAAATCTGCAAGATTACATCTTGAAAGATTTTAAACGGAAAAATTTAAAATTCAAGCGAGGCTGATAATCAAGCGAGGCTGAATTCAAATAGAAGCTGAAACAAAATTCCAACCGGAGCTGGTAGTTATTGTGTGCGAGGATTTGGAAGAATCAATGGAGAAAAAGGAGCACAGATCCGGCAAATGTCTAAGGACTAAGCCTGAAGGCCTGGATATAACGCTGAGAAATGAAGAGGTGAAGAAAGCATTTAAAAAGGCCGGGTGCTAGAAGTTTTGCAAAAAGTTACAAGGAGGACACGCACAGGTAACTAAAGAATTTGCACTTAACTACACAAGCTTGAATTCAAAAGTAGCCATGTTAGAATTGCAGGTTTCGCCAGAAGTGATATCTACTGTGACAGAGATCCCACGAGGACAAGAGGAATGGTTTAAAAACTTCAAATTTGACATGAATCCTTGTAAGGAGTTTTTGAAGGATGAATTTGTAAATGAAGATTTAAGTAACGCAGTGCCCAGGAATTATGTCAAAGAATATTATGCTCACTTACTCACCTGCATACAGAAATATCTGAATTGTGAAGGAAGGTATAACAAGGTTTACTCTTACCATTTTAAACTCCTTTTGCATTTCACCGGGAAGGTCTCCATAGACTTACCTTTTTATCTATTTCGTAGTTTGAGTAAGATGTGTGATAAGGTACAGCTGAGGAAAGAGGATTGTGAAACCTCTTTGTTTCATCATGGTTTGATCAAACTACTGGTTTTAGATGGACTCCAAAAGATAGACAGAGATTGGAATTCATTCATTTTTATGGCTGGCTTCAAAAGCCAGACTAGCCTCACTCCTCCACCTGCTAGAGATTTTACAATAGCTGAGCTCCAAACAGAAGCAAGAGCTAAAAGAGTTCCAAAGTCACAAGTAAGAAAACAAGTGAAGCCACTCGTCATCCAAGATCAACCTCAGCAATCAACTAAGGAAAAAGCTCATGGTAAAAAGACTGTACCTGAAACAAGCACATCTGAAGTAGTCTCAAGGATAAGAACAAGAAGCCAGATGAATAAGGAAAAAGGTAAAGCTATAGCAGTCGAAGAAAGTCCAGTGTCCAAGGTAAGTTTAAATGACTTATTACAGGCTATTGAATTTGAGCAGTCTCTACCAGTTCAAATCGAGTTAATACAGTCAGAACAAGAAAGCACCAAGAAATCCAAGGCCTCAAAAAGGCTTAAATTTGATGAGCCAGCTGAAGAGTTCGTTTTTAAACCTAGAAGACCTATGACAAGGAGATTCCAACAAGTACAGGAAGTACTGCCAAGAACAGAGGAAATAGGGGAAGAGACATAGAAAAACGCAGGCAAAACGGTCATTACACCTAAAGAAAATAATATAGCAGCCCTAAAGAGCCAATTAGAATCAGCTAAGTATGAGATTGCCAAATTGAAGAAAGTCGTTAGAAGACATGCAGTCATACACGCAAAGTATTATAAAACTCTATGGGAAGGGAATGCAACTGTAGAAGCCCAGCTGAATTCAGTGGTTGATGGCCATTCACAATTTCACACCTGGACAGTACCAGCAATCAAAGAAGCCAAGTACATCAGAAGAATCAATATGCAACTGAGAGCTGGGAATAAGGCTATGAAGAAACAAATTGAAGATCTGAAGGCACAGCTAAGCCAGCTTAAAGGACCTGCTAAATGAGTTTTCATTTCAAGTAAGATTTTGGCTCAAAATTTTTGACAAAGTTTGCTTGATCTTATCTTTCTGAAGAAATATAAATTCCTATTCAACCTGTGGAAAGTCTAAAGAAGTTTTTGGAAATCAAGCACTTGGCTAATAAAGGTCTCAGGTTAAAAGCAAGTTGTTTTAAATAACTCAGTAGTTTCGTAGCGCACTACGAAACTGCTGAAAGTGATGATTTCAACGTAAATCAAGCAGTTTTGAATTATAAGCGGGAATTTTGAAAGGGAAACGTCTAAAAGGAATACAAGGCATCATCTGAAGCTATCAACAGTCAACCAAGTCAAGACAGGTGGAGAAAATATATATTCAAATCCAACTTTAAATTTATGCCGTAAAGTGAGCACATTTACCACAGTTCAGAATATATCAAACAGTTTACAAGAAACTTTTGCCTGCACACATGTACATGGGAAAAAGCTTACAATGCATCAAGGATGTGGCAGTCTGCTCCATTTTGGGTAATTAAAGAATAAACGACATGCTTATTTGCATTCGAATATTTTGGGGAAAACTAAAGACCAGTAAACAGGGGTAGTTTCCTATCTTTCAGGGCATTGGAAAACATGTGTCATTGAAGACAACCATGGAGCCTTGAAGACCATCACAACTAAACTAGAAGGGAACCAGATGTCAAAGAACGAGGAATCATCTTAATTAAAGCCATCATGCATGTAATATGGAGTTAGAGTCATAGTTGATTTAGATCTCTAAAAAAACTCCAGTCAACACTTTATTGTATTTATTAGTTAGTTAAAGGGTTAATAGGTGTCATTAGAAGTAGTTTTCGAATTCCCCTCATGCTGGAGGAGGAATCTCGATCAGTTAGAATAAGAGCTCTATATATAGCTGAAATAGAAATGTAATTGGGGCTGGAAAACTTTATAACAAAGCTTGTATTTGGTTTATGTAAGACTCATTTTCAGTAATATAATTTTGACTTTACTTCTCAGGATTCATGAAGGATTTCTTATGTTCAGAATATGTGATGTTGTCCTTTTCTTAATTCTTACAGTGGTATAGATGTATAATCACTTAGAATTCACTGAATGTGCTCTGATTTCCTGTATACATTTATAAACTGTGTGGTCCCATATGAGTTGATGTTCTGAATGTCTAAATGCTGAATGCCCTGACTTCTATATAAGGTCAAGTTTACTGTTATATTGAGGTGTTGTTGACTCCATAAGCCCAATGGATAGTTGTTTAATGTGTTTCCAGCATTCATATTTTTCACAGTTGTTCTATAAGAGTTAGCCATCTTATCTTTAATCAAAATCATTAATCCATCAAGAGAGAGCCCTCTCAGGTTGAGGAGGCTAGGCCTCAGCCTAAAGTAGGTTTGAAATAGTTACTTAGGGTCAACCTGACCAGCAGCCTATCAGGGTCTGATTTTGAGATAACACTCTCAGTGTAGAAGCCCTCTTCACCTCATGAATAAGCAAATCACCCAACAATGCAATGTCTCTTCTCACCAACAAACCAACAACACTTCCTTACAAATTACAAAATTCTAGCCTCTAGATCTCTCAGATGAGGGATCCATTTATAGATGTCTTGCAAGGGTGTGAGTCAACTCTGGGTTTTTGATTAGTGTCATTCCACTTATAGTTCTTGGTTTCACTTGGAGATTTCATTGATCTCTTACTCATCCCTGGGCAAATTCAGAGAGGCAAGTGTCACAGAAGAAGTTTCTAGAAGATTCCATGATCATCCACTTAGCAAACTGTCTCTGCCATTTGTCCATTCTTTCTCATCGCTCCCCACAGAAGGCCATTTCAGTATGCATCGCATCTGGCTAGTGTGGTAGCCAGTATGCATCACACCTTGACCATGGAGCAGTTAGTATGGTCCAGTTTTGGCCAGTTCTAAGTAGTTTTTCAGGTGGAACTTCTGGGAAATGATGTAATCAATTGACTATGATCCTTTAGGGTATGAAACAACACTTTTAGGGACTAAAGAGCCTTTAGTTTATGGACATATGAGTTTGGGGTTGCAGTGCCCAAATATGTCTATAACACTCAGATGAAGGTGGGGATGTGTACTTGGCTTCTTGAAGTACACATGTAGATCATGAGGCATGGTTGATTGACTCAGGTGCATCCTTTCACTTCACTCCCCATAGAGAGTGGTTCTGCGAGTATGAGAAATACGATGGTGGTGATTTCTTCTTAGGGGATGATAAGAAGGCTAGAAGCATTGGTCGTGGAAAAGTAAACTTGAAGTTGCAAGGTGGAAGGGTTAGAACAATTATGGGTGTTCTCCATATTCCTGCATTGGCCAGAAATCTTATTTCTGTAAGCAAGTTGGATGATGCAGGTGTAAAAATAGTGTTCGAGAAGGATACCTGCAACATGGCTCGGGGAGCACTGGTATTGATGTGGGGAGTTTGGATTGGAACTCTGTACAAGCTACAAGGTAGCACAATTGTTGATGGGTGAAACAATTCTGTGGTTCCTGAAAGTGGAGCAGAAAATCTAGTGGTCTCTGGAGAGAAGACCATGTTGTGGCATTAAAGGCTTGGACATATTGGAGAGAAGGGCCTTCGAATACTTCATGGTAAAGGTATGGTAGAAGGTATGAGTAATAGCTCTCTGGATTTTGATTTCTGTGAAAATTGTGTATATGGGAAGCAGAATCGGGTGAGTTTCCCCTCTGGTAGTAAAAGGGTGAAACATATAATAGAGTTTGTGCATAGTGATGTGTTTGGACCTACGAAGGTCCCATCACTGGGTAAGTCTATGTACTATGTATCATTTATAGACGACTTCTCAAAGAATACATGGATATATTTCCTTAAGAAGAAATCTGAAGTCTTTGACAGGTTTAAAGAATTCAAGGCTCTGTTGGAAAACCAGACAGAGAAGAAGATAAAGGTGTTGAGGACAGATAAAGGTGGAGAGTTTTGCAGTAAGGAATTTGAAGAATTCTGTAAGAAGTGTGGTATAGCACGGCAGAAGACTACTCCATATACACCTCAGCAAAATGGAGTTACAGAAAAAATGAACAAGACGTTGATAGAAAGGGCAAGAAGCATGCTCAGTGGTGTCAGGTTAGGACAAGAATTCTAGGCAGAGGTGGTGGAGACAGCATGTTACCTAGTCAATAGATCACCTTCATCAGTGTTGGAGGATAAAACTCCACAAGAGGTATGGACTGGTAAGAAACCCTCTCTTTCACACCTGAGGGTATTTGGATGTGATGCATATGTACATGTTCCAAAGGAGAAATGAACCAAGTTGGATAATAAATCTGAAAAGTGCATCTTTATTGGGTATAAGGATGGTTTAAAGGGTTATAAGCTTTGGAACCCAGTAACAAGGAAGGTTGTGTACAGCTGAGATGTGGTGTTCAAAGAGGTGAAAGATATTATTAAACATGAAGTCCAACCAAAGGAACCTGAGAAGATAGAGTTTGAGCTAAAGGAGGAAGAATCAAACTCTATAGCAGAGGAGGAATCAGAAGATGAAGAGCCACAATCTCTGGGAGTGAGAAGATCAGTTCGAGAAAGAAGGCAGCCAGAAAGGTATAGTCCATCTGCTTTCTGTTCAAATTTTTCTTTATCTATTACTGATGATGATCCCAGAACTGTGAAGGAAGCAGTAGATTCAGAGGATGGAAAACTCTGGAAAGAGGCCATGGTTGATGAAATGGCATCTTTGCACAAAAATGAGGCTTGGGATCTGGTGGAGTTGCCAGCTAGAAGGAAACCCATTGGCAGCAAATGGGTGTTCAAGAAGAAGACAAATGCAGAAGGAAAAGTGGAGAAATACAAAGATCGGTTGGTAGCAAAAGGTTATTCCCAGGTGCTGGGAATTGATTTTGGTGATATTTTTTCTCTCTTGCCAAGGTAACTTCTATTAGATTACTTTTATCTGTTGATGCTGCTTTTGACTTTGAGGTAGAACAAATGGATGTGAAGACAACATTTCTTCACGGGGATCTGGAAGAGGAAATCTACATGAACCAACCTGAAGGCTTTATGGTGAAGGGTAAGAAAGAACTGCTATGCAAGTTAAAGAAGTCTCTGTATGGGTTAAAACAGTCACCAAGGATGTGGTATCAGAAATTTGATACATTTATATGGGGACTTGGCTTCACCAGAAGCAAAGCAGATCACTGTGTGTATTTTAAATTAATTGGTGACCATGTTATTTATTTGGTCTTGTATGTGGATGATATGTTGCTGGTTGGAAATGACAAAGAAATTATCTAGGATTTGAAGACCCAATTGTCTTCCAAATTCGACATGAAAGATCTTGGTGCTACAAACTATATTTTGGACATGGAAATTAAAAGAGATTGGGCAAAGAGGAAGCTCTGGTTAAACCAGAGGAAGTATTTCAAGACAATATTGCAGAGATTTAATATGCAGGATAGTAAACTGGTGAAGGTTCCTATTCCTGTAGATGTAAAGTTATATGCTGAACAGTGTCCCCAGACACAAGAAGAGGAAGAGGACATGTCCCGTGTTCCATATGCAAGTGTAGTCGGTAGCCTGATGTATGCAATGGTCTATACTAGACCAGACATTGCACATGCAGTGGGAGTATTGAGCAGGTTTATGTCAAAACCAGGAAAGGAGCATTAGATAGCAGTGAAGTGGGTTTTCAGGTATTTTCATGGCACTAGTAATTATGGTTTGTGCTACGAAGGAAGACCAAGATTGGACAGAGTGTTGGATATTCGTGGCTTTGTTGATGTAGACTGGGCTAGAGATCTGGATCAGAGAAGATCTACAAGTGGGTATATGTTTAACCTATTTGGAGGTGTAGTTAGTTAGATGAGTAAGAAACAATCTGTAGTGGCACTATCAACTACAGAGGTAGAATACATGGTAGCCACTCATGCAAGCAAGGAAGTATTTTGGTTGCAGAGATTGTGTTCAAGTATCGGGTTAGTACAGGGAGCTATAAGGATAGACTGTGACAGCCAAAGTACAATTTTCTTGGCAAAGAACCCTGCATATCATTCAAAGACAAAGCACATTGATGTTCAATATCACTTTGTGAGGGATATGATAGGAGACAAAAAGGTGTTGCTGGTAAAGGTGGACACTTTGAAGAATATTGCAGATGCATTGACAAAATCTGTGAGCTTTGAGAAGTTCTCTTGGTGTAGAGAAACAATGGGTGTTGCAGGTATGGATAAATGACTAAGCTCTCTTGTGGCCCCTGTGGAAAGAAAACAACAAGTGGGAGAATGTTGGGTTGTGTTATATTCTTTCCACGACTAGACCATGTAGTTAACCGGGGGGTTAGAGGGGGGGCAGAGCCCTTCCTTTGTTGCGCTAATTGCATAGCAGGGGGTTTGAGGGGTGCAGGTAACCCCACTCTAAGGGGTTCGGGGCAGCACCCTGGAAAATTTTTGTTTTGGACCCTATGTTAGGTTAGGCGGACCTACCTATGGTTTTGTGCATGATTTTCGCACATGTTTTTGGACGCGATGGTTTTCGATCCATGGTATTGGATGCTTCAGCATGTATAAATATGTATTGTAACATTGAAAGGAACATAATGAAAATCAAGCTGGTAGTCTCGGTTTTGGGATCCAGGGGAAAATCTCTGTGTATATGTGTTTTATGTGTTATGCTCTCGCATTTTTTATTTTATGTGTTTTAGAATTCGTATGCAGGTAATTTATGTACGGGGTTAAAACCTACACAAAAGAGGGTGGGGGGGGGATTATCCTAAATGGGTTGAAGCAATCAAGAATATACCTCTACCAAGGAGTAAAAAGGAAATCCAGAGTTTTTTGGGGAAAATAAATTTCCTTAGAAGATTCATCCCAAATTATGCAGAGATCGTGAAGGAAATCACTGATATGTTGAAAAAGGATGCAGAAGTCAAATGGACCACAACTGCTAGAGAATATTTTGCAAGAATTAAAGAAGCTTTCGAAGAAGCTCTAGTACTGGTGAGTCCTAATTATAAAAAACCTTTCAAATATTTTCATTTGCTTCTCCTTTTATTATTGTAGTAGTACTTTTACAGAGAAATCAAGATAAGAAAGAACAACCAGTAGCATTTTTTAGCAGGGTGTTAAGGGATGCAGAGTTGAAGTATAATATTTTAGAAAAATAGGCTTATGCTCTGGTTAAAGCATTGAAAGCCTTTAGAATTTATGTTCTGCAATCTCAGATCACTGCATATGTTCCTAATGTTGTTGTCAAAGATGTGCTAACTCAGAGTGATAGTGATGGAAAAAGGGGAAAGTGGATAGCAAAGATTCAAGAGTATGATATGGACATCAAACCAACAAAATTGGTAAAGGGACAAGGACTAGCAAAGATCCTGACTGAAGCAAATTGTCAAGCTATGGGAATTAGTCTACTAGCTGAAGTGTCTGAGTCAAAAACAACAAAATAAAAAGGTAAGGAGAAAGAGCCTGATAACAAAATTTAATATAAGTACCTTTTTTCTAAATGATATAAAGATATTGTCCATTATCTATCTTTTCTTAGTTGCCCAACTCCCTTAGATAGGAAAAAGTATAAATATCTCAATTTGAAAGCCCAGAAGTACAAAATAAAAAATGGTCGATTATACTGGAAGGATCTTGTTGGTATTTTGTTGCTCTGTTTGACAGAAGGAGAAACTATAGAAGTTTTTAATGAATATCATGGGTGTCTTTGTGGTGGCCATTATAATTGGAAAGTCACAGCACATAAAATTTTGAAAGCTGGTTTCTACTGGCCTTCTTTGTTTTCAGATTAGTGATAAGTTGTGAAAGTGCCAAATATGTGCTGAGAAGAATAAATTGGCACCTTTACCACTGATTCTTGTGTTTGTTGAAGAACCATTTAGACAATGGGGTCTAGATTTTATAGGAGAAATAAATCCACCTTCCAGTGGACAACATAAATGGATCCTAACAGGTACTAATTATTTTACTAAATGGGTGGAAGTTATTCCAACTAGGAGGGCAACTGATTCAGTGGTAATTAAATTTCTAGAGGAGAACATTTTCACTAGATTTGGTTGTCCGAAGAAGTTAGTAGCAGACAATGCTCAGGTGTTCATATTTGCAAAGCTGATTGATTTTTTCCAAAAATACAATGTAATACTTTCACATTCTACCACCTATCATCAGGAAATGGGCTAGCAGAATCCTCAAACAAAACTTTGGTAAGGATACTTAAGAAAACTATTGCAGAAAATAAGAAAAATTGGGACTCTCAGCTAAAATTTTCCTTATGGGAAAACAGGGTGACTACTAAGAGATCCACTAGAAAGTCACCTTTTGAGTTGGTGTATGGAGCAGCAACCTTGTTTCCCAGTCAATTAGAAAAACCAGTTGTTGCACTTATTCAAGATGTTGAAGAGGAACCTAATGCACTAACTAGAAGGATGAACTAGCTAGTGGAATTGAATGAAAATAGAGAGAAGGTAATGGAGAATTTAATCAGCTATCAAGAGAAAATGAAATTGATTTTTGACAGAAAATCCAGAAACATTATTTTTCAGCCTGGAGATTTGGTTCTAAGATGGGATGTGAGAAGAGAGGATAAGGGAAAACATGGTAAATTTGATCCTCTATGGTTTGGACCATTCTGAATAGCAGAAATCAGAGCCAATAACACTTTCATTTTGGAAAATTTGGACAGAGAACTACTGCAACTGCCTGTCAATGGGAAGTACTTAAAACATTATTTCCATAATTATATCTTTTACTTTTCCATTGTAAATATCGGCTTGTTCATTGTAAATAACTGGTGAGTTCTTCATTGTAATGTTCTAAGTTATAACATGACTCCATGCCCAAAGTGAAGGCACTAATCTGTGGTTCTTAGTGCTTCATTCTAAAGCACTATCCCCAGGTGGAGCCAGATGTTGTAGCTCGTTTTTCACTATGTTTTAAAATTGTGAAAAAGAAAAAGAAAAAAATTATATATTTCAAAAAAAAATCAAAATCAAAGTCTAGAATAAACATTAAGATTTATTTTTTATCAAGTGTGGATTAACATTAGTGATTGAGAATGATGTAGTATTAATTTCATTGGGATCCAGTCAAGAGTGTTGTACAGTTAAATGGTGGGCATTTCCGTCGGGGGGAGTTAAATTTCAGGGACCCCTTGATGGTTCCAACCTGACATCACAACTTACTCGACCATTATACTAACAAGTTCCTCCATAAGAGCAGTCAACAATCGACAGTTGACTGTCGATCAATGGTTGATATGATCTATGGGATCACCCCCAGTGGGCTTCCCCCATCCTGGTGGGTGCCCCCGTAGCTCCACAACAAGCGAGCTTGTTTCAACAGTTCAGTATTCCATGTCACCATTGTGTCACTCCCACGTCACCCCATCCAACCGTCACATCTCATCTGCCACTTCATCCATCCCATACATGTCAATTCCACATTAATTCCATTTTCCCTCCCATTTTCCCATAAACTTCATTCAGTCTCATTTTTCCAATTTTATTATTTTTAGTTCTCCATGTCCGTAGCACATCGCGGTCATTGTCCAGCTTAAAATTTCAACTTATCACCACCAATCATCTATTAACCATGTAATTATACATCATCTCCACTTGTTGAAATCTTCAAAATGTCAAAGAAAGTTATGTTGTCGGGTTCTTCTACCCACATTCCTCTCATGGACACCGAGAGGGATATGTTTGATCCAATTTTCTCTCTAAATCTAATGGAACTTTGTTAGCATATTTTAGTTAACCAAAAGGAGTCCCTTATGTATGTTGTAGTCATAAAGTCTGATATTTTTGCTGTAATAATTACTCAAACATATGTTTTTCCTTAATTTATTTACTGGTTAGTCTCTGCTCTATACCCTCATAAGTGCTTTGTGATGAATGCATTAGGTGAAAATATTTTTCAGGTGTCTACCCTTTTAATTCAACAAGCCCTGGTCTTTCCACCTTCAAGTCTTTATACCTCATTTTTAGAAGAAACTTTGTTGTCTTCTTTTCAAAATTTTCCTAGGAAGGATTATGCCTAGATGACCTTGTTTTTAATGCCTACAAGACAACAATTGCCTACAGAATATACTCATATTTCTCTTGAAAATTTGACGAATATGTAAGACCGATTATGCAAATAATTGCCAAATTTTTGGGAAGGGAAGATGCAATTTTCATTAATCGAGCCATTTTGGGGATGTTTAATTTAATGTTGCAACCTGAGACTGTGCTTGATATACCTGCCTATTGGGAAAAACTGGTTAATTATTAGTTATCAGACCTTTCTCTTACTGATTGTTTTAGATTTCCTTCATTGGTGACTTATATTTTCTTGTACACTCATGTGGACAAATTCATGCATTTGGGTCTTAATATAATGGATATGCATAAGAATAAGTAATCAATAATGAATTGGACACATACCATAAGAATTCACGCCAATTATTAAGGATTTATATATTTCACTACTTCTTTCTTGTCAGTTGCTTACTCCATTATAAATAGCTCTCTTCCACCTTTTATTTTTCCAAAGGATCAATCTATTTTTCAGCATAGCAAAGATGTAAAAGTGGGTGATTGTTTCTAGTTTTAAGATTATGTTGAGATTAGATTGTATGGAGCAGAGGTTGCCCCTTATAGACTTCCCATATTTGTACCTATGAGGTTCTTCTCTTTAGAATTTATCAAACAAATTTTAAATGTTGATCAGGTTCATTTTGTCCCAGCAAAGAAGGGGCACTTTCTCAAATTGCCAAAAATAAATGGGCCTTTTATTGTGAACAATAGATAGACCATGGAAGAAGTGGAGAATATTCTTGAAGGCATGCAATTAAAGTTGGGTGAAAAATGGTCATATGATCCCTATCATATTATTTCTAAAAGAAGAGTCGAAAAATCATATGCTCCTTATATACATGAACCTCAACCAAATGTGGAAAAATTGGCAAACGATGGTCAAACAAGAACATAAGGAGGAATAGAGATTGAAACTCCACATCCTACTGAAAAAGGTTTGAAAAGAGGCAGTGAAGACATAATTGATTTGGAAGGTGAAACAAACCAGAGTTCTAAAAGGCCAAGGTTGTCTAAGATAGAAAGGGAGCCCGAGTCTCTAACTGGAAGCTCCTCAACTACAATGGGTTTTCAATTGAAATTGGGAGATGCCACTTGTACACCTTCTTCCCCAATGCATGAAGAAGCATCTCAAATTGTTATTCCTGTTATGAAAAATTGTATAGTCAAATAGAAGAGAGAAATAGGAGGGTGAAATAAAATATTGAATCTCAACTTGAAGCATAGTCCATTTTTTAATACCACACCAATTGTTTGTCATGGATCTTGAGAGAAATCAATTGAAGTTGTCTTTCCCTCATCCTTCTACATTGTTTATTTCATCATCATTGAGATTTAAAACTGTTAACTTGACTATAGATGCAAGATAAATCCCACTACCTGACAAGATTAATTTGCATAGGAAAATTGGAGAATTAATCAGTGACTTAAGAAAAACATCCTTGGCTGCTAGTAAAGTTGAAGCTTTACTAGGAAAGGTGTTTAATCAACTGAAATTGGAAAAGGAAAACTCCAGATCCTTGTTCACCCAAAATGAAGAGTTCAAGAAGATAATTGTAAAAATTGGTGTGAATCCCGAAGAAAGAAGTGTTGTACAAAAACTTTTTCAAGGGGCAGAGACCGAAATTCAGGACTTGAGAGAAAAAAAAAAAAAACTAAAATTGCCTTATGTGGAGCATGTCATGGCCCCAAAGATAGCTTAGGTGGAGAAAGAAAAAGAGATTCTAACAAATGAACTTTTGCAGAGAAATAATTAAATTATTGCCCTCAAAGAGATGAATTCTAGTTTGCAACAGAAACTAGATAAGCATGTATGTACTATTTTAGTACATCCTAATTTTGATGATCTTGCAGAGAAGCTTACTAGAATAATGATGGATTTGAAAATATCAGAGGATGAGATGAAGAAGGTGCAAATAAATCTAGATGATACAACACGGATCATGAAGATAATAGAGAGAGAGTTAGCCATGGCTAACGACATTGCCTCAAAGTATCAAAGTGATTATCAGATTGCTTCTCATGAAATTAAAGAACTGAAGGAGAAGGTGAAAGGAAATATGTCCCTCATTCAATCCAGAGAGATTATTTGGAATGATATTATTAATACAGTGAAGAATGTTTGGGAATTTTTGTCAATTGTAGCAGAGGAGAAAGTCATTGTCAGAGATTTGGAAAGCATAATTATTGGTGGTAAACAAAAGCTTAAGCAACATGCATATTTTTCCAAAAAGATGATCGACTTTCTTAATTCTAAGTCATCACAACAGTTAAGAGAGATGTAGATTGAAGACAGAACATAATTGGTGTTGGAGATAAACAATATGGTTTTGAAAAACTTGTACAGAAATCCTAGCTAAGACCAAGTTGCCAGAGATCAAAGAATTTGTTTCAAAGTTTAACACCAACTTTGATAAGAGAAACAGAGCAGGGCTACCCTCATGCTAGGATCAACAGGGAAATTTGCTTCCCTCAGAGACTTATGAAGCCTTGTTGGTAGGAGCCAAAAGCAGGATTGGCACTTCTCATGAAAAAACAACAATTCTTAAAGGGGCAATAATTGTAAATTATCTACACAGAGACTTTCAGCTGTTATGGTTAATTAGAACTCTTTTTACTGAGAAGTCGACTTATAGTAGGATCACCAATTTTAGAATGGCTCACACAAGGTTTGTTAAAAGTCAAAGCTCAGATATGACAGTCTAGAAGAAATGCGGAGAGTGGATGTCTCCTACAGTAACAACAACAAAAGTTGGACCTTCTACTACACCAGAAACTTGGATTACTCAATGAGGAAAAGCCACCTATTACTCCGTTTGAAATTTCCAAAATGTATTTGTAAAACGATGTAATTTTGATTTTATTTTTATCATAGATGATATCCTCCAAAGGACCTATTAATTTAAAACAATTCAAGTAGTTAGTAGTTTTGACAGTTAACAGTTTCATAACTATCCTCATTGTAATTATCATTCAAAAGGAAATTTTGAGGAACAAGGAAGGGTTCTGGGTTTTTAGACATCAAAAGAAGAAAAAAATTGTGTAATCTTTTTCTTCTTCTTGGTGATTTTAATAAAGCTTTCGAAGTGATTCCAAACAGATTTTGAAGCTGAAATGTTTTTCCTCATATCTGTGAATTTAATGTTGTTCTTCTATAAAAAGGAGTAATGAAGTAGTTAGTCTTTAATAGTATAATTTCATTGAAATCACATTATTTGTAAGTTAAAGCTAAATAGCATTAATTTGTGCTCCTCTTTTATGTATTTCATTTCATCTTACTTCCATAATTTTGCTAAATTTTAAAGAAAGAGACTCTACCACAAGTAGTATGTTGTTTAAAACTTTCCATAAATATTTTTCATCCATTATAGTACAACTTAAAATCATATTCATCATCAGAACGCCACTTTGAAAGGGTGTTTTTATTCCAAGAATATTTTATAATATTTGCTTGTGAAACAAACACTTCTGAAGTTTCACAATGGAACAACAAATTCAGAAATTCATCATTTTTGATAAAATGTCTTGAGCATTGACCTCTACTCAGCCGAGGGTTGTCTCCTAATGTACAACACTCCTCATGACTTGAAGATAAGGAATCTCCAATTAGGCCTTGGTCTTTCGCTGTTGTTGCAAACTGGAGTCCATTTGTCTTCTCTTAATGGTCCAACTTGTCTTTGCAGCTATAAGGGTATATTCTAGCATGGTCTCCTTCTCCATCTCATTCATCATCATCCTATCATGACATAATAGAATGCCTGTGACTACAAACCAGTCATGGCAAGACGACTTCAATCTGATAATCCCCTAGACTAATATGCTTCATGAAATCTCTTGTTAGGGCTAGAACTAGTGACTGATTGAGTGACTGAACCAAGAATTGTGCAGTTCTAGAGGCCAAGGTTCAAGACTAAGGCTTGAGACTCTGCAATACACAGTTCAAGCTAGGGAGGGTCAAAGGATTACGCAGTTGAGGGACTCAAGGACTCAGGCTGGAGGCTTGAGCCTTGAGACTGTGTCATGCACAGTTGAAGAGGCCTCGGCAGAGGGACTACGTGGTTGAGGGACTCAAGGGCTCATTGTGGTGAAGTAAAATTATGAGTGCAGATATAAACAATTCCTCTAGCCCAATAATGGGCCTAGCCACAACTAAGACATTGTATGGAAGATTTCCTTAGGCTAGAACCAATTAAGAGGGTCTACCTCTCAATATGCTTATCCCGTTTGATGATGTCCCTGCTTGCTCGCTCCATATATCCCTCGTTTCCTTCTTCAAACACCTGAAACAAGTAAACAACAACAAACAACAACCATGATAATAGACAAATTGTAATTCAACCTACTTAACAAGTCAAGAAACATTAAGCCATGAACATGTAAGATGACACATCATGTAGGAAATCAATCGATAGTTGCATATATATTGAATCAAGAAGAGATTACAACCATTGTCTTGACGTTTCCATTCTCCTTCGACAAAACCAGGTTCCCACACACTTCTACTAGCATTCCATGATGACCTCAACAATAATAGTTTTAAGGCTCTTCCCTTTAGGCTTCACACTAAACCAAATTCACACTTCTCCCTCACACAACTAGAGAGCTACAACTATGAACAGCTTGTTGTTTATTCCAAACTTAATTAGCACTAGTGTTTGGTCCCAACTTACCAAGGCAAGTTAAGCTCTTAATTCTTTTATCAACCTAGGAAAGTACACTTAGAGGTGCTTACCTAAAATATATAGATCTAGAAGGCTCTAAGATTCTAATGGCTACCTAATGGACTAAATTAACAGTACTTTCTACAAAAGATCCTTTATTATCCTTTTAAATCATTCAAACATCAATCTAGGAGAAACAAATCCTATGAAATTCTAGTTGCAGAATAACAAAAGCAGAGTGTTGATGATTGATTGTAATCCTACATTCCCTTACAGGAATATTGCTTCAAAGAATTTTTTTACAATCACAACAATCCAAAGTAATTTCAATTTAAATGACACTGTGAATAAGATAAGCAGTGTTATAAACCCATATCAGTTAGATCTCTTACAAGAATCATTTACCAAACTGAAAATTGAATTTTAAAACTCCATTCTTAAATCACTTTAGAAATAAAACTAGAACTATCCTTCAAAAATTAAAGCTAGAAAACAAATCTGGAAGTTGAATGACAGCAGCATCTAAATATCAATTTCAAGATCAAGATTAGTTGAGTCCTCTTACAAGGCTCTCTCTTCACAACAAATTCAAGTTCTCTTAACTGATAATTCTGCTAACATAACTTTTAACTCTAAACATGAAATGACTAATTGCTAAATTCGAATTTGCAGCTAATAAGAAAAACAGAGTAAAGATAAAGTGTACCAGCAAAGTGGTGAGGGCCCTTCAACACTCCACAAGCACACTATGAAATGATTTAGAAGAGTGTAGCTGCTAAATCTTGAAACATAAAATTGTTGAAGAAGTTTGTATTAAGTCTGGAATCAAAGATACACAAGTTGTCTTCTCATATGTTCATAAAACCATTCTAAAACATAGTTTTCCCATATGGGTTATTTATTGTGAATTCTCTAACAAAAGCAACTATTGTTTCTCCGTCTAATACTAACAATATTCTATTAATTACATCCCAAGGAGATCGAATTTAGGTATTTTCCTCCATTTATGCAAAAATTCTAAAACTGGAAAATATCTTGTGCACAAAAATCAGGAAAAAGTGATGAAGTGGTTGGGTTTGACCAGCTTTGACTGGACACTTGTTTTCTCCAAAACTGAAAGTGAATAGTTGTTTCACCATCCTTGTACATTGTACTTTATGCCCATAATCTTCGAATTTTCCCACCTATGCTGCAACATGTCAAACAATAAAGCAATCACAGGTTGTTACAACTTCCTGTGATTTTTCTGAAAAGTGTCATTTAAATATAAAAATTTCAAATATTAATCCCAAGCTCAAAATAACGAAAATGACAACATATGACTTAGTTTCTAAGGATTATTGTTGAATAATAAAGGTTAAATGGCCAAGAATGATAGTTAAAAGATGAATTTGGAATGGAATGGACAGTCAAATTTAGATACCAACATCCTCCCGAACCTAAGAATTTGCATGTCCTCATGCAATCAAGTCCTAACCTGTCAAGTGTTGTCTTCTACTGCTGCCTCTACCTCTGCTGCTTCAAGTAGAGCATTTATCTTCATTTGTGCTTCATATTCTGTTTTTAGGATTTGATACTTGGTCTTAATTTCTTTCTTTTGTTTGTAAAGTTTGTAGGCCTTCCTACAAATTTGTATTTTATAGGTTGAGAGTTTCTTAATTTTCTTCTTCAGTTTTTCATTCTCTACTTGAAGCTTTTTGCTTTGTATTTTAAGTGTCTCATTTTCTGCTTTTATTACTCTTTCTAACACTTCTGATTCCTTAAGCTCTTGTTGTAACTTCTCAACCTTTTTCTCCAATCTTCTTCTCTTTTTACCTGAAACCTGTTGTTCATGTTGCTCTTTTTCCTTGTCTTTATCTTCCAGTCCCTGTACATAGTCGTATTGTGCTTGTTCTAGGACATCATCTTCTTCCAAAACTTTCCTTTATTGGCCAGACTTTCTTTTCCTGGATTTTCTTGTGTAAGCAGTAAAAATTTTGTCTTGATTGGCTCTTTTAGCATCTTCCCTCACCATTATTCTTGTCCTGACACTGCTAGTGGATGGAATAAAATTACTTTGTCTAAATTCTGAAAAATTTTCCTCTATGGCATCTACATCAATCACTGGTTCTACATGTTGTTGCTCCTGTAAATTCTATTGTCCCTCTTGTGACTCTTTTTGTTCCTCATCAGTGACAAATTCATTAGTTATCAAGAATTTTTCCCATGTTATACCTATCTTTTGTAATTCAACTTCAATCAAAAATTTTATCAAGCCAAAATGATGTAAACTTGTATCCTTATTCTTCCTTTGCTTCTGCATAGTCTTAGACATTTTTGTCAGGCTTTGTAAAAGAAAATAGGGCAGACTTATAGTACAATCTCCTCTCAGATGCATCAACAACTTAATATGATAGAGGAATACAACACAAAATCTACCTTCACAAGTTATAAATTTTTGAATTATATAAACCATCTCATCCCATGGATGGATTAACCAGCTTCTAGGAATCCCTGATTTCCAATCAACTACTGATAATCTTGACCTAGATATAAAAGGTGCCCATGTTTTCTCTTTAAATTGTTTGGTTTTAAAGTATTTTTCTCCTTTTGGGCTTATACCAATTACTTGAGCAATGGTATCCTCCGAGACCCTAAATGACAGGTTGCCTACAGCTACCCTCTCCCCATTAAATGAAGAAGCAAATTCTTTTGTTGTTTGCTTGTTATGCCCACTGTGTTTTTCTAAAAATGACAGCCAACGTTTTGCCCTAAGTATCTCTACACAGTCTTTATGATATCTAGAAGGGTCAAACTGTAATGGTTCTGCCCGATTTTCCATAAGAGGAAAGGAAAAATTATGTCCTGTTATCCTGTATTTGAAAGGAATTTACAGTTTGTAAAGAATTCTACCATACTGTAAGAAAAAATTACTGCAGTCCTTCTTGCTGTAAAACAAATTTTTTTACCAGAGTTTATGGTAAGTCAACTACCTGGGCCTGATTTGTATGCATAACTCTTGGAGGACGCTGCCAATAAAGCCGAAATCTCCCTCAATTTAATTCTGGTGGATGCCATGTCCTCTTACTCGTATGTTGACAGTGTTATTGTCAACATATGCATAAAACACTATTTTCTTGCAAAATAAATTTTCCTTAGTCCAGCGATTTCTACAGGAAATGCGTTTTCTTACTTCATTCACGGCCTGTTCATGCACTAAAACCCTCAATTTCTCCACGCATCCTTCTCAGGGATTCTTAATGATGTTTTCAGACTCCTGGCAGTGGTGAAATGACTTGCACGCAGGTGTTTATGATGTTTCCAAAGTCCTAGCAGCGTAAATTGGTATGATGGAAGTCCTGGCAGCGTAAACTGGTATGATGGCTATGGAGTTTTGAAAACATAAATGGCTATGATAGCTATGGAGTCCTGTTTTACGGTCGATTATATAGCCTTCAGATTATAAGAGTATTAATTATGATGACTTGCTGATTGGACCGTTAAACTTTTGATCACTTACCCTTAGTCATTTCGTGCTTCAAAAACGAAATTTGTAGGTTGAAAACCATACAAATTTCGTAAATTCTTCATGACCTGCGTTGTGGCTAATAAATCCTCTATTTTATGACTTGAGCCCTTTGAAAATTCAATCCTTAAGTATGCAATTCAGTCTTAGTTTGGACAGGTCTGTTGGTATCCATGACTATGGATCGATTAGAATTGTTTATACAGGATTAAGGAATATATACAAGGTAAAAAAAAAATAGGGATATATGTTCAGAAATAGGAAATGGTTATAGTTACAAGGTATAGGCAAAAGGGTAGGACTTAGGATGAAAGAATGAATGATATAGGATAGGCTAGGTATTTAGAAACTAAAATCAATCATTATCACAATTCATCATCAAAAATTTGAAATTAATAAAAGAAATTAAATACTTAAAATGGCAATTCTTACAACCCTTTAATATCTCTATGTTGGAGCTTACTGTTTGATATGATCTCTGTGTTGGAGCTTGTTGTTTGATATATGTAGGCAGAATGTAATGGTGCCCATCTTTATGTTCCAGTCTTTAATCTTCTTCATCTTGAATGTAAGTTTTCTTATTGTTGATGTAGTTTTCCTTTGAACAGATCCCATTGTAAAAATGTTCACAAAATAGATCCTTTACCAAATGTCTTCTAAACAAATCCTTTACCTTAAAATGATAACAAGTTTCTTCTGAACAGGTCCTTGCTGAGAAGTTATGATTATAGGTCCCTTGCTAAGAAATGATTGATAACAGGTCCCTTCTGACAGAACAGGTCCCTTCTGAAAAATAAATGATAACAGGTCCCTTCTGACAGATGAATGATAACAGGTACCTACTGAAAATGAATGATAACAGGTACCTACTGAGAATGAATGATAACAGGTCCCTTGAAAAAAATGAATGATACAAGTCCCTTCTGAGATTGTTCTGATAAGCTTTTTCTTAAGACTTGCTAAAAATGAAGACAAACCTTTTTCTCTACTGGAGATAAATAAACTTTGTAGGAAAATAGGAAAGCATGAACAAGTTCAGGCTTTCTTCTCCCCAACTGATGGTTTGACTTGTCCTCAAGTCATGATGCTGTGGTCTTAAGATTCAATTTGAAATGACTTTTTCTTTTCTGATTTTTGTACCCAAAATTTAAAAAACTAAGAATTCTTGCAAGCCAATTTCTTGGTTTTCTCACAGGAATTCGTGTTTAGTCTATGCCATATCTGGTTTTCATAGCTAAACATTATTTTCTTTTTATTATATATATATTTCTATGTTTTTTATGTTTTTTTTAATTGTTTTTTTTATTCTGAAATCAAAACAAATTAAGGTTTGGATATTACAGCTGACTATTGTAGTAGCTGTACCTCCTTTTCCTGTGAAACAGTTCTCATAAAATCTTCTCTGTCAACAGGCTTATGGTAGATTCGGAGCCTGTGTCCATTGACAAGATATGTCTGTCCTTCTTGGTCTATTGAAGTTACTTTGACTGATCCATTCTCGAAGATTTCAAGGATCTCATAAGGCCCCATCCAGTGAGTAGTGAATTTAGCCTTATGATCCTTGAATTTGGAATCAAAGAGCAATGCCTAGTCACCAATTTGAAATTCCTTCTTCTTTTTCATCTTGTCATGCCATTGTCTTCTTTGCTGCTGAATCATTGTTGTCCTTTGCACGGCCTCTTGTCTCATTTCATCAAGTTGGTTTAATTGCATGATCCTTTCAGCGTCGGCGTAGCAAAATGGATAGGCGTGCATGGAAAGGCAATGTAGGTGTGAGAGGAAGCCACAAAGGTAGCAAGTGGGGGGTGAGCAGAGGTGAAGGGTCGCACAGCCGTGGGTAGAGTCACAGGGGCGTGCAACACCCGTGGCGGTAGGGCAAAGCATGGGCTGGCAACACCCGAGGCTCAGGGTCTCCAACACTACTACCTGGAGAACTGTTGCGCTCTCATTGCTAGTTTGATGGATAGGGTGGATGTTGCAGAACGATTTTGGTGCAGGGATCATGCATTAATTTCAAAGTCAACTTCGGGAAAGACTGGTTGTGGTCTGGCGGGGGCAAAACCAACTCATGGAGAAAGTAGAAAAGTTGGAGACATGAATGGCGCACTACGAAGGACATGTTTAGTGTGACTTTCGCCCTCCTTTGCCTCCTGGAATGGCCCCGGACAACCCTGCATCCATTACGTCATACGACTAGTATGATTTCTGGTGATTTTTACATTTTAGTTGTGTTTTGGTGCCTCTGGCCCAACCGTTTATGGACGATGTCCTTAGCTACTTTTTTGTATTTTTGTCATCTGGTGAACTTTTTGGTCAACAAACCCGGTTGGGGTGAGACCACCTGTTTTGGGATGGACTCTAAGTACTCATTTTTCCGACATTAATAGAAATATTAACTTACAAAAAATAAGTAATGCATGGTGGGGACAACTAGATTTATTATTGTTTTTTAAGGAAAACTATGTCACTTGAAATGATCTATGAAGAGTATATTTTTGGGCTTTGGGCCATTAATGGTTTATTTAGGTATTAACAAAAAATGTTCTAACCTAGAAAATAATTTTAAATCATACTTCAAAATCTTCATAATTAAATAAAAATATTAACATCATTTGTGGTATTTTTATACTTTTAAATTAAGATTTAGCTTTGTATTAATTTTTTTTTTGGATTGTGAACTATTCAAATGGTGGATGTCTTTATTTTTAGGGAATATTTTACACTCCACACCACGCGTAGATTTTAGGAAGGTGATATTGTGGTTACTTTATGTGAAACAAAGGTTAATTTAGGTAGTTGATTTGAAGGATTTTGTCACATGATTAGACTTTTTGTCCCGCTTAAGCATCTCAGATCACCCAAGAATCCTAGTCATCACATAGCATTGACATGACCTTGTTAGTAGGCATGGGCACCAACTACAAGTATCACTTAAATTACAATTAACCAACACATTTGACCAAACCCAAATCGGGCACCTTAAATTATGCAAAATGTTAAAGTGTGTCTTTCGCCATAGGTGATACTACACCATCACCACCCAACCATGGGCTTCCTTCTATTTCCTACCTTGAGCCTTTTCACTTAAACAACTAACTATTGAATATAGGATCGTGCTATTATCCATCTAGGTCAATTCCTAATAGTCCTCTAAATGTCATTAGCCTTGTGGCAACAAGCATTCACATACCTTTGGTATACTCATCAACGATGTTACCTTGCCATGAATAACACAACATCCACCATTTTGCCAAATCATGCCATCTTCCACCAGACTTACATTGCAATGCCTCATCCATCTTCCACCCTTTTTAGGCTATACATATTTGGTTCTTTTAGTCCTCAACAAACTAGTACAACATCCTAGATATCTCATGGATCACCATGAGTCAATCACCAAAGTTACCAAACTTATAGACTCACCACACACCCTTAACAAAGTTTTCCATGCATGCCCTTCATCATCCCACAAAAAATGGCATCTAAAGTAGGGTCCTTGCAATAAATATTTGCATCGAGGGTAAAGCAAGATATACTTGTATCACATATGGAGTATGTTAAAGAATGGCTTAAAAGTTATTTGAATGAAATTATTTATCCAAAGTAAATTGCCCCAACAATTACAATAAGAGACATACGAAACAATATGTACTTTGGTATATGATGTTTCCAAAAGGAGGGGATTCATTCCACCAGTCATCCTTTTGCAATTTTGTTTGTGTTTTATATTTTGTTTGAATTAATTTCCCATTCTTTTCACCCAAGTCTTAGATCATCCAACTTTATGGATTGTGTTATATAGTTATAAAGCCAATCTTTGATTGAATTCATTTATTCTCTTTTAGGTTACTATATTACTTCTTGGTCCATGTGGCCCCCATCCCAGTAACTTAGGGACAAATCCATTCAAGTTTCTTTTAAGTATCAAGAATTTTGTGAAGTGCTTTAAGGACCTACTTTATTCGAGCTTCAATTTCAAGTCTGTAATAATATTTTTTACTCTTACAAAGAGTTACCAAGAGTGCATCACATTTGTAATTTCATAGACTTTAGTTAGGCATGAGATATTGTGATTGTTCTCGTATGACTCTGTTGAAGGTTCAAAATTCTTTGCCTACAACAATATAAGGGAGACCACCGAGTCCAGACCTTAGAACAACTCCTTTTCCGTTGATATGGTGGTTCCGACTGGTTAAACTAGGTCCAGTTACCTTTTCTCTATCTCTAATGGATTAAAATATGACTTTCATCTACAAATAGATAAGAGACAAAAAATCAGCCCTCTTGTTGATCAGACAAGAAAGTGATCCTTAATATGATTTGGGGCTTAGCCAAACCACAACTAAAGTTTGCCTCTTTGGGAAGAGGACTTCTAGAAATATAGAATTAAATCTAATGCAAACTAATTCTAAAATGAAAGCAAAAGGAAATAAATCCTAAGCCTATCTCAATTAGGCATATATAGATCTAACCCAACTGAGAGAAAAATAGTTAAATGATTGGGATTTAAATATGTCTAGCTTATAATGAATGTCAAGCTAATGAAGTAGTTCAATTAACTGACATTATGAATACCTAAACATATTCTGTTCAGAGACCTCTTAACTGAGATAATCAATCAACAACATCTAGGAAGTAGTTCACAAAATGATATTGATTGTTAAATCAGTAATTCAAATGATTAAATAATAATATAAGGAAATAATTCACAGAATATTACTATTTGTTAAATCATAATTAAAAGACAGATTCTGAGCTAATAGTTACTTAGAAATTAGAATTCAATCCACAATAGCAAGATAAATAATAACATGGAATTGAGGCAAATTACTCACATTGACAATAGTGCACAAATATGAACAAAATGACACATTTATGCCATCATAAAATGAAATCAGTGTTTAAAATAATAGTATTATAAATACCAATTTATTGAATTTGTTTCTCTGGCTCTGATCTCCAACAACCCTTTACAATGCTTGAACTTCTGTTATTAAAACTAGAGCTGCAATCAAGCTCTGCTCTCCATACATAATTCAGAATGAAAAAGAAAAATCCTCAATAATCCCCAAATCTGAGATTTTCTCTCCTCTCCCCTAAGCTCTAAATCCTCATTACAATAATGCTTTTTGAATTTCAAAGTTGCAGAAGAGAGAATTTCCTAATACATTTTACAATCTACAATTTATAATTTTTACAAAAAAAAATCAAACTGCTTAAGTTGCCTAAAGCAAGTGGTTTCCTCTACTCTTCTAGAGGAGATGTAAATTTTCTTCGGGAATTCATGGTACAATTAGTGCACATGCCAAAAAACCTTTCATCTATTGATATCTCAGTGCTAGTGGAGCCTTCTAGTGATTTCTCTTGGTTTTTCGTGTGTATAATGGGATGTGATTCAATGTCTCATATATTTAGGTCAGTTCTATATATCCTGTATTTTTATTTCAAGAAGGAGACTATATTTGACTCAACAAAGATAATTTCCAATGAGATTTATTTTTTATTTCGCTAATTATTTGAAGACTCAAAGATTATTCATGATATTTTATTTGGTGATAGAAAAAAATTTATTGTAAACTGTTTAATTGCGTACCTCTGAAAAAGCAATGTAAACCATGAGACAAAACCAGTGCAATTTTCGTATCCCATTTTATGGAGGCATAAAGCACCATTTCACTTTTGCCTCATCCTAGATAAGTTCATCAGGGAATTTAGACATAAATTAACTGGAGTAGGGTATCAGAGTTGTGATTCTTACTCTTAGAACCTATGGGTCCTTATAACGTAGATGTGAAATAATGGCGAAGTAATCATTCAATTCATAAATATGATAAGGTTATTACTCTCACGAGATCTATAAGCATGCCAACGCCTCAAAAGCTCCTTCATAACCTCATACAATCTTTTGTTTGTGCTATAGTGCAAATAGTAACAATTATATCAATATTTTATCTTTTCCAATTTAATTATTGTAATAAAAAAAGATGTATTTTTACATTTATCAAAATATTTATAAATGTGGTTATGTGTATGTGTGTGTCCTCGAATGGGGTGAATATCGAGACAAAAGTGGGGGAAAATCTTTCGTCGTTCCACCTAGCTAAAGGATCGGGGACGTGGCAGCACATCCTCATGATAAATTTAAATGCTCTAATCCCTCAGCATGTCAACCATCATTTTTGCTAGCCACATCATTAATAGCCTTTGTTTGGATATTAGTTGTATCTCATGCATTATGGATGTCAGTTGGGCATTCATTCATGCGATTTTCTCATTGGGGAGGATTTTAGCCATGGCTCCAAGCATCCAACCTCATTATGAGCTCATTCCACCATAAATTTCAGGTCAATATAACCTAGAAATTGAGCCAATAACAACACAAAATAAATTTCTATGATTCTCTACATAGCTTTGTTATACCATGCTCGGGATAGATAAAAATAAACCTCCTCAATTGGGTAATTTCCAATCTAAGGGGGTCGCTCTAGCCTTAGCTCCATGGCACCACAATGAAGTTGGTAACTTCTAATTTCTGTGAAAATGTTATTCCATTAAGCACTCACCTTCATGTTGTAGGTTGGATATATTTTAAGACATTATTGTGCTTGATCCTTCTCACTATTAGAACTTTCCTCCTCACTCCTAGTCGTAGTCTCCTGGTGTAGTCTCATTAGTATCCTTTTGGGTTTTTCTCCATCTCTAGACCCCCTTCCTCTCTCTTGTTATTAGGCCTCTCTTCATCCCCATTATGCTTTCCCTTCTTCTATCCTCTATCCATTCTAGCACATCAGTTGCTCCTTCACTCAGGGACCTCCAACACGGGCATTAACCTTGGATTCAATTCATTATTCCTTTTTTGGCACTCTCCTACAATCTTCCATTTCCCTTCTCATTGATGCTTCTAGTGGCAACATTTGTTGTCACTCTTGTCATGTCAACCCTCCTCCCTATGCACTTGCGACGTCACATTTCCCCCTGGCCTTTTGCAACTCCTTATTTTGCAGCATATTCTTCAACTTTTTTCTTTCCTCTGACACCTCCTCCATGACTTGCTAGCATGCTTGGGTTCCTAGGGGTGCTTCCTGCTAGTAAGAGTGGTTCCACAAGGGTAGCACATATATGCATCATCGCCTAGAGGAAGTTGCCTCTTGCTTATGTGACCTCACACCAAGCCCCATATTGGAGCTAACTTGTGCTGAGGGAGAAGCCTCCTCTCATGGGTATCACCTCTTAGATGTGGAGGTTCTTGCTAAGTAAGAAAAATGGATACTAGACATGGGGTACACATGTGGCCGATTTAATCATTATATCCACACAATTGATCTCTATTGGGACATGAAGTTCCTCCTAGACCACACCTTATTGGATTGGCATGAGCATCAAGAAAATATCCTCCATTCCCTTGAGAATTTGTATTTGTCACATAAAGGACTTGGATCAGCAGATGGAGTGCATTGAAATACATATCAACATCACACCCTCAATGAGAGGAACCACAGTAGACAACAATGAGCCCATCCAAGTCACTACCATGGACTTTGGTCCTTTTGCTAGCTTATATCATGACTACGGTATATTGGACTTTCGTTCCTATTGTTTATTTACATGGATGATTAGGCCAAACTCTCAGTTTTTGTACAGTAATATTTGTTTCTCCTAGCACTCAGTTACCTTTTACCTCTCTACAGAGAATAAATTTTTTCTTTGGTCTGGTGTCCCTAGTGAGAGTTTGACTTAGAACTTCTAGTTTTATCTTGTAATCTCTAGTTTTGAAGGCAATACAATTTACCCCACACATTTGAATGTACTACCATTGGGATCGTATAACATGCTTTTGGGTATGGATTGGTTGTACCTTCACAGTACCAAAGTGGATTGCTTCAACAAGGCCATTAAATGTGTGGATGATAGTGGGGAAAAGAGAATTTTGCAAGGAAAGAAGAATCATACATCAGTGAGGATGGTTACCGCTATGCAGGCTAAGCGTAGTTTCATAAAAGGTTGTGTGATTTTTGAAGTGCATATATCTAGTGACCATGGTAAAGATGTTGAGGATGCATAAATCTCCAAGAGGTACCCTGTATTGCAGCAATATAAGGATGTGTTCCCGACAGAGATTCCAGAGTTACCTCCTCACAGGGAATTAGATTTCTCTATTGAATTGGTTCCAGGGGTAGCTCTATCATTGAAGGCACCCTACAAGATGAGCACTCTAGAGCTAGTAGAGTTGAATTTGCAGCTAAAGGAGATGCTTGGCAAGGGGTACATTAGACTAAGTGTAAAGGAGATGCTTTGCAAGGGGTACATTAGACCAAGTGTATCGCCTTGGGGTGCACCAGTGTTGTTCGTAAAGAAGAAAGATGGTACTCTCAGATTGTGCATTGATTACAGGCAATTGAACAAGGTAGCGATCAAGAACATGTACCCATTGCCGAGGATTGATGATTTGTTTAATTAGTTGAAGGGAGACAATGTTCTCTAAGATCGACTTGAGATCCAGATACCATCAGGTACGCATCAAGGAAGAGGATATCTACAAGACTACGTTCAGGACCAGGTATGGACATTATGAGTTTGTTGTAGTTCCATTTGGTTTGAATAATGCCCTAGCTACATTTATGTGTTTGATGAATAGTGTGTTGCATCCTTATTTGGACAAGTTTGTTATTGCATTCATTAATGACATTTTGATATACTCCAAGGATGAAGAAGAGCATGCCAAACATTTAGCAACAATGTTGAGATTACTAAGAGATCATTAGTTGTATGTAAAGCTTAGTAAGTGTAGCTTCTTTCAGACAGAGGTGCATTACTTGGGACATGTTGTTTCCAAGAAATGCATAGCAGTAGATCCACAAAAGATAAGGGCCATCATGGAGTGGGCAGCTCTTAAGAATGTGGACGACATGAAATCATTCATGGGA
This sequence comes from Pinus tabuliformis, assembly GCA_031772625.1. Lineage (NCBI taxonomy): Eukaryota > Viridiplantae > Streptophyta > Pinopsida > Pinales > Pinaceae > Pinus > Pinus tabuliformis. The sequence continues at coordinate 1,386,827,219 of CM062818.1, read as the reverse complement.
TTGGCAAGTTACTACAGGAGGTTCATTGGGAACTTCTCACGCATTGCATATCCTATGACATCCTTTCAGAGGAAAGGTAAGAAGTTCGAAAGGACAAAAGAATGTGCAGCTAGTTTTGAGAAGCTTAAGTAGTTGTTGACCAATGCTATAGTCCTTAAGATTGTGGACCCGGATAAAGAGTTTGTAGTGTGTAAAAATGCATGTAAAAGAGGACTTGGTGGAGTCCTTATGTAGGAGGGACAGGTGGTGTGCTATGAGTCCAGGAAGTTGAATGAGCATGAGCAGAACTACGTGACTCATGATCTTGAGTTGGCAGTTATTATTCATGCCTTGAAGATGTGGAGGCATTATCTTCATGGTAGGAGATTTGTATTGATGATCGATCACAATGGGTTGAGATAATTGTTTAACCAACCAAATCTAAACGCCAAGAAAGCTAGATGGTTGTCTACCCTTAGTGAGTTTGACTCCGAGATCATATACATTAAGGGAAAGGAGAACTAGGTTGCAGATGCTCTTAGCAGGAAGGTACAGGTGAATCATATAATAGTTGTGAGCTCGTATAGGACAGAGTTACAGGATAGGATCTTGCAGGCAGGACAATGGGATGACAAGTATATGGAGATTATGCATAGATTGCAGTAGAGTACAGGTACAGGTGATCAAGCTGCAAATTATTATCTCACAGCAAATGGTTTGGTGAGATTTAGGGACAGGATCTATGTGCTGAATTGCAATGAGCTCAAGAATCTTATCTTGAGGGAGTTTCACATGAAGCCATACTCGAGTCACCCAAGATATCAAAAGATGTTGACGAAGGTGAAGAAGTTCTACTATTGGTCAAATCTTAGGAAGGAAGTGGCATAATTCGTGGCTAGATGTTTGGATTGTCAACAGGTAAAGGCAGAATGTAAGCATCTAGGTGGTCTACTACAACCTATTGCAATTTTAGAATGGAATGGGAGGTAATTTCCATGGATTTCATTACAGGTCTTCTGAGGATAGTGAGACAACATGATTCTATTATGGTCGTGGCTGGCAGGTTAAGCAAGGTAGCTCACTTCATTCCAATAAAGACTACATATTCAACTAGTGAGGTGGCACAGGTTTTCATCAGGGAGATAGTGGGATTACATGGTGTCCTAAAGAATATTATGTTAGATAGGGATGCAAAGTTCACTTCCAATTTTTGGAAGGAGCTATTTGTAGGTTTGGGCACAGAGTTGGCCTTCAGTACAACTTATTATTCGCAGACAGATGGACAGACAGAGAGGGTCAATAGGACTTGGAGGATATGTTGAGGATGTATGTGATGCATTTGCAAAAGAAGTGGGAAGAGTACCTTCCACTGGTAGAGTTCGCTTATAACAATGGGTATTAGGAATCCTTGAGGATGAGTCCGTTTGAGGCATTGTATGGGCAGAGTTACAATACTCCGATCAGTTGGAGCGATCCAGTTAACAGGGTGTTGATTAGACCGAACACGTTGGCAGATATGGAGCCCGGAAATTTAGTTAATCAATAAGAATCTAAAGGCATCACATGATAGATAGAAGAGTTATGCAGACGAATGCAGTCAATTCAAGGAGTTTCAGGTTGGGGAGCATGTGTATTTGCACATCAATCCCAAGAAGAGCTCTTTGGGGATTAGATCATGTGCCAAGTTGGCACCATGGTATTGCGGGCCTTTTGAGATCCTTCAGAGGATTGGACCAGTGGCGTATAGACTTGCACTGCCTCCAACAGTGAAAGTCCAAGATGGTTTCCATGTTTTATTGCTTAAGAGGTATATAAAGGATGTTGATCACGTTATTGATTGGTTTGTATTGCAAGTGGAGCAAGGAGGAGAATTCCAACTGGAACCTTAGTGCATATTGTAGCAGAAGCATCTCATGCTCAGGAATATAGCCATAGATCAAGTTAAAGTGTAGTGGAAGCACTTTGGGCTTGAAGAAGCTACATGGGAGATGGTAGATTAGATGTGGGCCATGTATCCTTCTTTCTTTGTCGGTTGAGGAAAAAATGTTTTGGTTTGATTTTTGGTATATGTTTGACATAAGTTTTGCTAATGTTTTGGTATATGTACATATGTATATGGATGTAAATACCTCCATGAGCTAAGTTATAAAGCTCTAATAAGCGGTATGGTTGTTATCTTGTCATGTTGTCATTATGTTTTTCTTTTGAGTAGGTCATTCATTGTAAATACTGCAATGAGCTAAGTTATAAAGCTCCATGGGCAGTATGTTTTCTTTTCAACAATTTCGTTGAGGCCTTGGTGTGGTTTAACACCGAGGACGATGTTCCCTAAGGGGGAGGGGTATGTAACAGCCCCTAGTTAAAAGTTCATGTAATAAAAGTTAATATAGGCAAAATAAGACCACGGTTAAGGGACACGTATTCCAAGCTGAAGGTTGGGCAAAGATATCCTAATGGGCGTCACTAGACGTGTTTATGGCTAAAGGAAATTGGTAAAGGCATTAAAAAGGTAAAAAGGCATTTTGGCACATGTATTTATGAAAATAAAGGAAAATAGGAGAAAAGTAAGGTGAATGGTCACAGGTTGCATGTGAGGAGGAAATTGAAGGAAAATAATGGAAAATGAAGAAAATAGAGGCCTCGTCGATAAAAAGGCTTATGAGGATCAGTTTGTAACCTTTTTTCAGTTCAGTTTTGGAGCTCTCTCATTATTCTCTCTCTCTCTCTCTCACTCTTGGACACTTAGAGTTTTCTTGGAGCACTCTAGCTTTGGGGCAAGGAAGGAAAAAGCAATCAAAGGAAAGGAAGGAAAACAAGGATCAAGAAAATTCAACAGGAATACTTGTAGGTAACATATTGCATGTGTTATTTCCTAGCTGGTTTTAACATGCATGTCTCTGCATGTTGGTGTATGGTTCTCTTATTGTCGGTGGCATGGTTTTGTCGAGTTATGAGAGTGGTTTTCAACCTAGCCTTGCCTTTTTTCTAGATAACATGGTGTGATGGGATTGTTTTCTCAATTTTGAGCTTTGGAATTGTTGGATGGTTTTGGAATCTGGGGTGGAGGTGGTCTCAGGAAAATCCCAAAGGCCTAGGAATCCCTTGACCGGTTTTGGCGGGATACACAGTAAAGCATGAGGGTGGTGTCTTGGTTTAGGGCCTAGTGATCCAATGTGGATTGCCATAAAGCCTAAGAGACAAGGAGATAGAAAATTCCTCAAGGATAGTGATGGAGTCCGAAGGCATTCCTAGCTCGGTTTGGTTTTGTGATCTCGGTGCCAGTTTTGGTGAGATCACAGTTTGGTGAGGGTGGAGGTGGTTTAACCTATGGATTCCCTTGGTTGTTTTTTGGATTGGTTTATCCATGAGATCCTACATTCATGCTTGGAATATGACACGGGGGTGATTGGATGAAAGAAAGATTTGGTTCAACCATGTCTATGGTCGGGTGGTACGTGGAAGTCCCAAACTTGGTCAGATTTGCCTATGTTTAATAAAAGCTAAGTTCTCTTGCTTTGTACTTGTTAATATGTGGATTTAATGGTTTTTATCTCATTGTTATTTTCATGGTTTAATGTTGGTTATAAGCATGGTTATATGACTGGTTATTGCCATGGTTATTTCATGTATTTACTTGTAACTGAAAGGATAATGGATGCAAGACCTAATTGATGTCAAAACAATTAAGGGAAGAGGTTGGTGATCCTTCTTGTCAAGTCTCATATGAGTTATCAATATTTAATACTATGTCTTGTATTCATTTCCAGTAGATTGCATTGTTGCTAAGTGTTTGACAAAATGTCAGTCCCGGTTGGGGAATGGCCAGACCTAGTCCTGGAGTTAGTTTTGGTTTGTAAGCCTTGTTGTTATGTAAATCAGGGATTCTGAAAGTGCCATTGAATTTTAGTTAGTGGCCTAGCCTTTGGGCTTGAAAAAGTGGCTCAAATCCCAGGGATGCTAGCACAACACTGAGAAAAATAGTCCCTAGACATTGACACACCATGCTGTGGGAGCGTCTAGAGCCTTCTGGATGTTGGAATGCCCATATCATGGGAGCGTTTGAGGGTTAATTGGTCTAAAAACTCAGTGGGAATCAGGGGTTGGTTACCTGAGAGGTTGGGACGGTTCTTGAGATTCTTATTGCTAATGTGGAAGGTCTATATGGTGTGTTTTCCGTTGATTCCGCTTCCTTAAGGTGACTTAGGAGGTCGAATCATATCATAGTAACTTCTCATCACATGTTTACCCCGGTTGGCTGGTTACTTGGATAGATGTGGGAGGAGGGCGTTACAATTTTTTTCCTGGGGCCACATGAAGGGTAATTTCTTCAATATTTTCTTCTACCGCTCCTAATTCTCCATGTGTTTCTCTTGCCTTTGTCACTGTGAGTTCAGCAAAACATTATTCTCCTGTGAATTCCTTTAGCTTGCCTTCTGGTCGTGGATATTTTAAAATTGGGTCCTCATTTTGGTTACTCTTCGAGGAAAGTGGTCTAAAGACTCTCTGAGCCACTCCGTTGTCATTTAATCAGAGACCCAATTATGCAATGCTTAAGGTCCTCATTACCCCATAACCCACAACTCTTCATTATATCTTCCAGTCCTCTCGTAAACCCAATTTCTTAAGCAACAAAAGCAGTAACTCCTGGAGGATTTGTGGTACTTACTAGGAGATCCGCTACCAGGAGGATTTGATCTGGGGATTTCTCTGGAAAACTCTGATTGTCATGTTGTGCTCTGACCGCTTTCCACATATTTTCCCTTTCGAAATAACCCTTATCACCCTCCAAAATGCCAGGTTTACCTCTGATCTAAATGTGGAATATTAGTTTTCTATGCTAAGATCCTCACCAGAATGCAAAAATGTGCTTGAGGTTTGTACACCAAAATAACAAGTAAAAACATGAGATTTTATGTGTGTTTTCTTATGTTAATTTCATGAAAAAACTTTAAACATGAAATCAAAGACTCATTGATGCATGCTTCCATTCAGTGTTTTGATTTTATGTTTAAAGTTTTTTCATGAAATTAACATAAGAAAACACACATAAAATCTCATGTTTTTACTTGCTATTTTGGAGTACAAACCTCAAGCACATTTTTGTATTCTGATGAGGATCTTAGCATAGAAAACTAATATTCCACATTTAGATCAAGTGGTATCATAGCACTAGTTTGTTTTGTGAAAGGAGGAATTGACTGTTGTTTGCAAGTGAATGTGTTTTTAAGCTCAAGCGAGGAGAAGATTTTGGAAAGGAGAGCAATATTGTTACAATCTCTACCACCAGTTCTACCTCAAGTTGCAGTAGAAGCTTCAAGCAAAGCATGTACCAAGGAGGAGAGCCTGCAAGAATGTCAGAGGATGTGAAGGCTTTTAGAAAGGCTTTCTTAGACATGGCAGAAATGGTGAAAGTCCTCTATGAAGAGAGGAATACCAAATTGCAAGGTGAAAGCTCTAGACCTCCAAGAGGAGAATGTTCTCTAAGGGAAGAAGGTAACAAGAATGGTGATAAACCACCATCTTCTCCACAATCTTCATGTTTTTCTACAACTCTTATGCAAGATGCTAGTGTAGAAAGTCCCTTAGAGAAGGAAGATGGAAAAGTTTGTACCTTTTGTCCACATGATGTGGAGGATGAGGTTCTATCAACACCCAAATTCAAGGAGCTAAAAGAAGAGAGCCAAAGAGTCCAAGAGGACACATCCAAAATCAAAAGAGAGTTTGAAAACATCTTTGTATGTCAATCAAAAGATGAGGAAAATGGTAAGCATTTACATGCTTCTTCTTTACATGAAAGTGTTGATGTAAATTCATTTGTAGCCTTTGAAAAACATAGTAAAGGCATTGGATCCAAGCTCTTAGCCAAGATGGGTTTCAAGGGAGGAGGCCTTGGAGTGAACCATTAAGGCATTAAAAATCCAATTGAGGCAAAGGAGAGGCCTAAATATGAAGGCCTAGGCTATGTTGCAAAAGAATAATGGTCTTCCAGTTACAACTCTTGGGCATCGTGTTCCTTTTGCCATAAGAGAGAACATGAGGAGGCAAGATGTTGGGATTTGCATCTAGAATTGGTACCCGCTTGGTTCCTCAAGCATAAGGAGGACTTGAAGTGAAAAACATCTCCAAAGAGAGATGAAAAGGTTGAATAAGAAACGAAGCTAAGTTCTTCTTGCCATGCAAGTTCCTCACACAAGAAGCGTAAGCCAAAGGACAACAAAAAGAGGTATAATCATCCTATTAATTCAAATGCTTTTCATAATGGAAAACAACATGCTGATTTGAATAACATGTTGAGGAATGTGTTTCCATGCACCTTTTGCCTTTCATCTAACCATTGTGTAGATAAGTGCTATAAAAGGAAAGCAATCATAAAGAAGATGTTTATGTCTAATGGAATTGAGACCGAAAAGAGAAAATCTCATCCAAGGTTAAAGACATTTGAGCCAAGAGAAGCTCAAAAGAACTTTTGCACTCACTACAATATCAATGGGCATTGGGTTGAGAAGTGTTGGAAATTGTTTCCACAACTTCATCCTAACAAGCGCAAGCAAATTATGCAAGCACCAGAAGAGGAAGCGACAAAAGAAAAAGTGAAGCAGCTCCAGAAGAAGAAAAAGTTCAAATAGAGGGTTCATTTACCTGGTTGGGTGAGAAATGGGCAAACTATTTGTCGAGTTGAAGTTTGTAAATATTTGTTTTGCACTAGTTGCGTATCCCCATAGTTGGGCAATTTGTAAAAGTGATGTTCATAAATAAATCACTTATATTCAACAATGTTTTATTTGGCATTGTTATGCTAGTTTGGCTTGTTGATAGTCAATTTGAATGGAAAATTTGGGAGTCAAGTTTATTCCATCTTATAAAATGCATTTCTATTTGTAGTTTAAGAAAGCATTTTAAAACTATTGTATGAGTAGTTGCTACACATTTAGTATATTAACAATGTGTTAAGCACTCAGTTATACAAGTATTCACTATGTGAAACTAGTTTGGTTCATTTGTCAAGGTCTTTTTGGGATCTTATCCTAGATAATGATTTTGCAGAAGATCGCCACGGGAATTCTTCTTGAGAGGGATGTTGCTGTGGATGGCCATATATACATGGACAAGCCGAGAAGAACTTTGAACTTGAATTCTTTGGTCGGGATATATTTCAATTTCATCATAAGAAAGAGCCAAGACAAGTATAAGTCAAGGCACTACAATCATTGATTGGATCGATTTTGGAAAAGTGAAGGAATTGTACCTTCAAATGCTAAACAATTGAAAGTGAACTTTTGGGGACCAAAAGTTTTCAGTGGGGAAGAGTGATTAGGAGCTCAAAATTTTCCAAAAATTCAAAGTTTTCATAATGGTGTGAAACTTGAATGATTGCGTAGATCTCGTCGTCTTGATTCCGACGTAACTTGTTTCGCACGAAACATACACTGTATGCTCCTAGAAATGCGTTCTATTCACTTTGTCAAATAGGGAAAAATTTTGCAGGTGCTGACAGGGATGCTGACTCGGCATTCGTACAGCCCAGTCAACAAAAGGAATATTCTTGGTATATTCCTTTGGTATATTCTTTGGAATATTCTCATGCTCAGTGGCATCATTCTATTGGTCCATGTGTTTTTGTTTGGGACCAACGAGGAGGTGACATGTGGCTAAGCCTAAGGTCGCCACATGTCCTCCTCATGGCATGTCAAAATTTGTTATGGCGGACAAGGCAGAGGCTGGGCTCGACCCCGAGACCTCCCATCACATAGACCAACCAATTTACCATTGTGCCCGCACTGTGTTACTTAACATGTAATGGTAGCAGGTTTATGTTAAAGTTTAATGCCGCATGGTATGGGGGGGGGGGCAAACTTAACCACCCCCCATGTGAACACCCCTGCAACATTTAATGTGACCACCAGCGGTCAATGCTAATGATGAACACCAACAGATCCCATGTGAACATGCCGGCTAACCATTAATTTAAACGCAACCGTTAACCACCCGCTAACCTTAACCACCAGGGGCCTTCGCATGTGAACACTCCTAATGTTAAACTGCCACCTCCTGACCGCCGCATGTGACCAAGGCCACTTAGCATTTTTTATGACCGCAAGGGGGTTATAGGACTTTTTAACGACCCTACAATTTCGCCCGTCACGCGGCAAAATTTTTGCCTGATTAATGCTTTTTTGGGGCGAAATTGTAGGATTGGTGCCAAATTTTGTGCAATTTGTGGAGCGAATAGTTGAGAAACTAGGAGAGGTCATAACTTCTCCAGTTTTCGACCAAATTGGATGCAAAAAGAGGCTAGATAGCCATTTTTGGACATTCTAGACTCATTGGAGTAGGTTTTAGAATCAAAGGAGCACTTCTAGATATAATTTTTGCAGATTGAAGTCTATGGGTGCCATGGTCAACCAGTGTTGAATCAGTTTATGGAGGAGTTTGAAGATGGAGATGACCTTGCAGGGGTTTTCCAGCCTCCATGTGCTTTCTACAACAACTATTACATCAATGTTGTATCTTTTATTCCTCTTTTCTCTATGTGTTTTGGAGAAGAGACTTGTTTATGTACTTCAAGTGGATTGTAGTACTGTTGATGCTCTTTGAAGTTGGAGTATGGGGTCTTGGTGCAAGATGCCTTTGTTTGCTGAAAGTTTACATGTTTGACTGTAGGTTAACATATATTTGGAGTGATAACTCTTCAAAGTTTGTTTCTTTGAAGGAGAAACTAACCATTCAATTTCTTAGCTCCTTATGTACTCTTCTTTTCTAAACATTGAGCATAATGAGAAGGGGTCATGCCATTAGAGCTGATACAAGGAGATGTAGACCAAGAGGGGTGAACTCCTTTAACAATGGCTGGTGTATTATTGATTGATGCATGCTTCCATTCAATGTTTTGATTTCATGTTTAAAGTTTTTTCATGAAATTAACATAAGAAAACACACATAAAATCTAATGTTTTTACTTGCTATTTTGGAGTACAAACCTCAAGCACATTTTTGTATTCTGATGAGGATCTTAGCATAGAAAACTAATATTCCACATTCATATCAACCTCTCAAAGACAGATTCGTCCAAAAAAAACCATTGTGACAACTGGGGATCTAGCTAGAAGCCTAACCTTGTTTAGGTTTTGCTGAGTAAGCTCTAGTCCCCAAACTGTCAATATGTCCTCTGACTCCGACTCCAACTCGACAAACTCTTTGGGGTTAACCAATTTTTTTCGCTTTAAGTAAAAAAGTTTTACCTTCACCACTTGCACTAAATCGCCTAAATCCTTCTTGCACAATTAATATAGGGTAAACTGCTCTTTACTGGGTCTTGGGAACATTTCAATATGCAAGCATTTAATGTAATAATCTTGAGACTGCAAACCTTTCCATCTCTAACTGTGCGAATCCATGAGGCTAATGCGGTCTGAGATCCGCACCCTCAACGAACCCATGCTGCAACAAACCCTAGGTGTATTTTGCAGGAAACCCTTCGCTCCATCCTAACCGCAAATGCATTTGCTTTATACGAAGGGTTTAGGACCATTAGTGACAAGATAATGAAGAATCTAATTATCATTGAGGTCTGACTCTAATCATTAAATTAATGAATAATTCCTTTCATCCAAGCAATAATACCTTAATTATTATAATCCGAAACCAAGATAGAACTTACCAAGTTCAAGAGTGTTGACTTATATCATGTTCTAGGATGGTCAACTACTAAGTTAGCAATCAACTCAATAAGGCAACTCATCTGGAATGTGACAAATTTTGGTTAAAAAGTGGCAACGTATATAACCATATTCCCCAAATTTTATTTCACTAAAATCTATGATGACCTTTTGCATGACAAACACTTTGGCACATAATTTCAAATGGATGGTCATTGACAAAGATAATGATCGAGGTATAATAACTTTGTAGTCCCTTCATACATGCCGATTTCAATGTGGGTTTGATTTCTTCAACCACTTTGGATCATGATTTTCCCTAAAAGTGGGATAATGGTTTCGAAGCATGAGGGATTGTGGTTTATTATGAGTTTGTGACTCATGATTCTATTGCACTTGAGTTTGAATTGGGATTTAGCATTGGTTTTTTTCCCTTTTGGACCGCCTCTGTGAGATCCCAACTTTGAATTTTTGTTGGATTTTTGTAGTTCTATCCTTGGTTTGAGCAGATTTGGAGGCCTTGAACTGGCCTTGGATTGGTGATGTGCATCAAGATGACTTGACAACATAGGATTCATGACTTTAGTGGCTCTTGTGACTTTCATTGTGTTGGGCTTCAGTTTTGATCTCATTTTGCTTTGATAAACTTATCTAGTTATCCATTTATCCCTCATTTTCACTTCATCCATCTCATTTTAATGAATATTTGATGTCTAATCAGGTATTTAGCTTTAATTTATCAATTTCTAAAGTTTTTATTAAAGTTTGATTTTAAGTGCAATTTTGGCAATTTCAGAAATTCCCGTAATCACTTCACGTTGGATATGGATGCAGGCCACTTCAGCACGAATGGGATGCATGAATAGGAAGCTTGGGAACTAGGATCAAGCCACCTATGCTTGGTTCCAACAGAACGAGTTTTCTTATGCCTTTTTGGAGCTAGTCAATCATGACTAGTCATCCAGAAATCCCATCTAAATAGGGCTGTTTTGGGATTCCATGATCTTAGTCATATTTCTTGGGATGGTGGAGTTGGATTCGACTTGAATAGGTGGACTAAAGTAGATATGATTGTTAGAGTGATTTTAGATCAGTTGGTTTCATGAACTCATTATTTAAGAGCCACACTTTGATGGCTCAACACACTTGACATATGATACTATTATGCTGTAATATTTTTGGTTTGAAGACTTGAGTTGGAGACTTATGTTACTTTCATTTTGCTGATCAATACATGGATGTTTTGCTGATCTAAAGCTTCTGATATCATCTTCATTAGTGTGCAAAGCAAGGGTGGAGGGCCCCCACTCCAAGCTAAGTACACTTCCAAGTTAGACTAGTTTTATTTCATTGCAAATCTGGTTGATGATAGCTTTAGTTTTTCAAAGTCTTATTTCAGATTGTATCATGGTTATGAATAGTGATTGATTTCATTTGTTAATGGTTTATTCATCATCTAATTGAGTGGGAAAACAAGTGTTCAAGTTGGGCATTCTCTCTATGAAATGGTGAATTAGAATTAGTCTCTTTCATTTACATGCAAATGGTTTGTTTTCATTTAGATTTATATCTTGAGATGAATGAGTTATTATGGAAAGCTTTGAGTGTCTCTTAAGTTAAGAGCCTTTTTCATGTATGATTTATGCATCTTGAGTCTTTGATTATAATCTCTAATTCATTGAAGTAATACTTGAGGAGGAAGTAGATTTCTTGAGTCAAGAACTCTTCCAATGTTCCCTCTTTTGAGCTGATTGAATCAAGAGTTTTAATATATATTTCTTCTTAGTTTTTAATCATTTATCTTTCAAGCATTGATTATATTAGATCTTCACAAATAGTGGTTTGCCTCCAAGAATAAAACAACCCGGATTGATAGTAAATAATTGTGTTAATTTAGGAACATAAATTAGCCCAACATTTTGGCGCCGTTGCCGGGGAGGCAAATATCAACATCGTCAATAGAAAGATAAAATCCAAAATAAACAAAAACATTAGTTACATTTCATTTCTTTAATTATGTTTCTTTATGCCTAGAGTTAGAGATCCTCAAGGTAGATTTATCAAAAACCCCCCACAAGTAGAGATAGGATCATCACATACACCTGTTACTGGTAATCCAATCATTGAAGAGCTGATTGAAAAACAAAGGAGTGGCCAAAGATTAACCTTGATTGAAAGGCAAACTTTGTCAGCTTGGGAAGCAAGGCAAAAATTCTCCACTTCCGGAAAACCAAAAGAGAAAGGAAAACAACTTGTCTTTCCACCCATCAATCCTCCTATCTTCCCACAAATTGAATCTCCACTTGAAACTCCACCTGAAATTGAAATAAATCAAACAATGGCAGAAGGACATGGATCAGTTCATCTTAATGATAATGAACAAAGAGCTGAAAATGAAAGACAAGAACGAGAATGGAGAAGGAAGAGAGAGGAAGACATGAAAAATGAAAATGATAGAAAACTAGAAAATGATAGAAAAAGACAAGAAGATGGACTTGACCAAGAATCAACATTTGGTTTCCCAATAATAGATACAAGTGCAATACTAGGAGAAGAAGTAAAGATGAAAAACATTCCACCTTCTGTGTTGCCGAACTTCTATGGAATGTCTACAGAAGATCCGGATTCATTCATGTTTGAATTCGATATCTTATGTAGAACATATGGCTATACTGATGATGTCCATAAGCTTCGTCTTTTTCCTGCAACATTAAAAGCAGCAGCATTAAAATGGTTTATGGGGTTAGGAGAACAAACAATAGCCTCTTGGGATGATATGCGAACTGTCTTCCTTAAGAAATACCAACCTTATTGTAGATCTAGAGATTCAAAGGAAGATGTGTTTAGAATGACACAGCAAGAAGATGAAAATCTAGAAGAATACTTAGAACGGTTTGCATATAATCTTCAGAAGTCTAAACAACATTCCCTAAACCAAGAAACTGTTCGCACAATCTTCCTCAAAGGCATAAGAGATGAATACCTTGACATTTTAAATGTAATGGGTAAAGGAGATATTTCAAATCTTCCATTTGATGAAATTGTCGAGTTATGTCAGAAATATTCTAGAGGAAGATCAAAAACCGGAAGAAGAGAAGTAAGTTCTAAGGCAGCAAAGTCAGCTGCAGGAGGGATAACAAGGGCTGAAATAGGAAGTCTATTGGAAAATTTTAAAACAGATCTTTTGAGTACATTAGGGACACAAGTAGATGTGCTAAAGGCAAACAAGAAAAAGGAAGAACAAGAACAAGCCTTAGCAATATTTTGTTCAAAATGTAAAAAGAAACATCCTCTAAGAGACTGTCCTTTAGATAGCATTCAAGTGTGTGGTCTTTGTACAGGCAATCATTCCACTGAAAATTGTGTAACATTGAAAGAATTGCAAACTCCTTCCATGGAGGACATGCAAGGAGCAGAAGGTTTCTATTATGTTGCACCAAGAAGACCATGGCCACCTAGAATGCCTCAGCCAAATCAACAACAAATCCCTCAGCAAAATTATGCTTATCCATCTTATAATCCTTGGGCCCCTCCTATGCCATGGCAAGCTTGGCCTCCACAACAATATCCACAACAACCTGGACAAGGTTGGAGAGGATATGGTTATGGAAACCAACAGCCACAACAGTCTCAACAATACCAACAACCTTACCAGCAACAATACCAACAATCATTTCCATATCCTCCATCCATGCCATTTCCGCCACAAAATTCTGCATATCCATTCCAGCAGCAGAATCCACCACCATTATTCCCACAACAACAACAGTTACAATTACCTTCGAGTCAACAACCCAGACCAACACAATTGCCAGCTCAACCGGTTGCCAATCCAAATAACAAAGTGGACAAATCAGCATACATTGTAGAAGAAGCAGCATATTTTCCAACTTATTCTATTCTTCCTTTAAATGATGTCCATCTAAGGTCTGGAAAAGTAGTTAAAAAGGATTCTCCTCCAATAGTAGAAGAACCAAATGAACAAGGAGAGTCATCTGAAACATTACAACCAAAGATACAAAATCAGAAAGGAACAAATGTTACAACACAAACACCACCTTATCCTGAAAGGTTGGTAGAACAACAAAATCAAAATCAAATAACCCTTCCTGAATTTGATATCTTAGATGAGTTAAGAAATGCATATGTAAAGATTCCTTTGTTGAAAGCTATTAAAGAAATACCCATATATGCAAAAACAATAAAGGAATTATGCATTCGAAAAGAAAGAAAGAAAAAGGATCCTACAACAGTCCAAGTCATTGGAAAATTAGCAAGTCTCATGTCTACTCAACCTATGGTAGAAAAATATATTGATCCTGGTATCCCAATGGTTACCATATCAATAAACAATTTCTCGGTACCAAACACTTTAATAGACTTGGGAGCAGCTATCAATGTAATGACAATGGAGACAATGAAAACTTTGCAATTAAACAACATTAGATCAACTTCAACAGTTTTGGAATTAGCAGATAGATCTAAAGTTGTTCCTGAAGGAATGTTAGAGGATATCATAGTCTCCTTGGACTCATGGGAATATCCTGTTGACTTCCTGATTCTACAACCAAAGACAAACTTGGGAGGACATCCTTTAATTTTAGGCAGACCATGGTTAGCCACTGCTGATGCCTTCATAGGATGCAGATCTGGAAGTATGATAATTTCACATGGAGATGAAAAGAAACATATCACTCTTTATTCACCTGCACAATCCACTTCTTTAGAATCAATACTTGAAACCGAAGAAAAGCAACAAGCAAAAGCAGTTTTAAGTATAAATCAATTCTTTGATTTTAGAGAAGAAGAAGAGAATGAAGATTTGATGGATCTTTTTATCTCAGAGCCAAGTATTTCAGAGCAGCTTAGAAAAGTTCAATATGAAGCTGCAAATGAACTTCTGAATCAATGTTTTCAGGAAACATGTACTATTCGAACAATGCAAAACTCTTTGGTAGACATCTTTCCTGTAAACACAATCAACAATCCAACCATTAAAACAATTGAGATAAATCCTGGAAAACATTTAAATATTGGAACCCAGCTGCAATCACAACAAGAACAAGAGGTAATTGCATTACTACAGAAATACTCAAAAGCATTTGCCTGGGATTATACAGATATGCAAGGAATTCATCCTAATACATGTATCCATCACATCTACACAGAAGATAAACTGAAACCTGTTAGACAACCTCAAAGACGAATGAATCCAATGATAAAAGAAATAGTAAAAGAAGAATTACAAAAACTGTTAAATGTTGGATTCATCTATCCTATTTCAGATAGTCAATGGGTTTCTCCACTGGTAGTTGTACCAAAGAAAAATGGAAAGTGGAGGGTATGTGTAGACTATAGAGAGCTAAACAAAGCTACATTAAAAGATCATTTTCCTCTACCATTCATTGATCAGGTGCTAGACTCCTTGGCTGGAAAGAAATACTTTTCTTTCTTGGATGGGTTTAGCGGATACAATCAGATTAGAATAGCAAAGGAAGACCAAGACAAAACTACATTTACATGCCCATGGGGAACCTATGCATACAATGTTTTGCCATTTGGTTTATGCAATGCACCTGCAACTTTTCAAAGAGCAGTGCTTGCGATATTTGCTGATCTAGTCCACGAATGTGTAGAAGTTTATATGGATGACTTCACAGTGTATGGAAACACATATGATGATTGCTTGAACAATCTTGAGAAAGTCTTGAAGAGATGTATTGAAACAAATCTGTCCTTAAGTAACGAAAAATGCTACATAATGTTGACAGAGGGTATAGTGCTGGGACACCATATTTCCGCTTCTGGAATTAAGGTGGATCCAGCTAAAATACAAGTCCTAGTTAACCTGATGCCACCTACAACACAGAAGGAGGTCAGAAGTTTCTTGGGATATGCAGGCTATTATAGACGGTTCATAGAAAACTTTAGCAAAATAGCTCAACCCCTGTTTAAATTATTAGCAAAAGATGTTGAATTTCAATGGACAAATAGCTGTCAGAATGCTTTTCAAATCTTAAAAGATAAGCTGTCAGTGGCACCCATACTTAGAGGACCAAATTGGTCTTTGCCATTTCATATTTCCACTGATGCATCAGATACAGCAATAGGTGCCTCTTTGGGACAGAAAGAAAATTTGTTCAACTATGCAATATACTTTATCAGTAAAAATTTGACACCTGCAGAAACAAATTATACAGTCACTGAAAAGGAAATGTTAGCCGTCATACATGCAGTAAACAAATTCAGACATTACATAACAGGATATCAAGTTTTTGTTCACACAGATCATTCAGCAATAAAATACTTGATGAACAAACCCATCACTAATGGACGAATTACAAGATGGCTCCTGTTATTGCAAGAATTTAATATTACAATCCAAGACCGGCCAGGCAAAGAAAACCAAGTGGCTGACTTTCTTTCCCGTATCCAATCACCAGAAGACCCAAATCCTGTGATAGACAATTTCCCTGATGAACATCTGTTTGCCATAACAGTGAGAACACCTTGGTTTGCAGATATTGCTAATTACTTGTCATCTGGAAAATTTCCAACTCAATTCACAAGTAAGCAAAGAAAGAAAATTGTTAGAGAAAGTTCTAGATATAGCTGGGTGAACGGTGATTTGTTTTATACTGGTTCAGATCTAATGATTAGAAAGTGTGTGCGTGAAGATGAAATACTAGATATACTCAGGGCATGTCATGACGAACCATGTGGTGGTCATTTTGCAGACAAAAGAACAGCATACAAGGTGCTGCAACTGGGCTATTACTGGCCATCTGTCTTCAAGGATTCTAAGGCATATGTCAAACAGTGTGACAGTTGCCAAAGAATAGGAAGACCTATCATGTCAGATGAAATGCCGCTCAAGCCTCAAGTCCTCATTGAGCCATTTGAACAGTGGGCACTTGACTTTGTTGGACCCATTAATCCACCGTCAAATGGAAAAAGATACATTCTGGTATGCACGGATTATGTAACAAAATGGGCAGAAGCCAAAGCAGTGAGAAGAGCAACTGAAGACACAGTGGTCACATTCCTCTTTGAAGAAATTTTTGTGAGATATGGAGTACCTAGACAAATTGTGACAGATCAAGGAACACAGTTTACATCAAAGTTAGTACGGGATCTGACAGAAAAATACAAGATTAAACACAGAAAGTCTACTCCATATCACCCTCAAGCAAATGGTCAAGTAGAATCCACAAATAAGGTCTTAGAAAACATCATGACTAAGACAGTTCAGCTGAATAGGAAAGATTGGTCTGAGAAGTTAAAGGATGCATTATGGGCTTACAGAATAACATGGAAAAATACAACTGGGTTTAGTCCATATCAGTTGGTCTATGGGAAAGAAGCCTTATTGCCTATTGAGTTCCAGATACAAACATTTAGACTAGCAGCTGAATTGGGCATAGACTTGACAGAAGCACAACAACAAAGGATCATGGAGCTGAATCAATTGGATGAGCATCGTCAGCAAGCTATAGAGCATACAAGATTGGTACAAGAACAAAGAATGAAATGGCACGACAGATATATTAAAACCAAGACATTTCAGAAGGGAGACTGGGCCTTGTTATTTGACTCCAAGTTCAAGGATTTCAAGGCAAAATTTACCACACATTGGCTTGGGCCATATGAAATAGAAGAAATCTTCGATAATGGAGCAGTGAAGATAAAGACCATTGACCAGGATCCCACCTCATTTGTTGTAAATGGTCATAGACTGAAAGTTTATCATCAGCCTATTAGTAAAGAGACATTCATGAAACAACTGGTAGAAGAATCAGAACTGGAAATTATGGCTCTGCCATCTTCCAGTTCAGAAAAAGAATAAAGCAACAGATATATATATAAAAAAAAAAAAAAAAAAAACAAAACAAAACAAAACAAAGAAAAAAGAAAAATAAATTGTTTGCTGGTGAAAACCAGGCAACTGGCGCTAAGCAAACACGAATTCATAGGGGAAAACCAGGGAAACCTGGACTCTATGAATTCACTATTCTTGTTTTACTATTCTCACATTATTTCAATGCAGGACCTTTCCACAATTGACTTGAGGACAAGTCAAACATTCAACAAGGGAGAGTCTTGAAGCAAGCTTTTAGCTGTTACAGCTAAGGTATTATGTTGATCACTTTGGACCTGAAGCAAATTTGTTGCAGCAGAACCTGAAGGGACCTGAGATGAAACATTATTCAGTGGGACCTGAAGCAAACTTAGATTGCAGCAGATCAAATCATTTCAGAAGTATTGCAAAGGGACCTGAGAGAAAATAATATTGCAGTGGGACCTGAAGCAAACTTGTTGCAGCAGCACCAGAATAGAATCGACACAATATTTCAGAAGCATTGCAGAGGGACCTGAAATGAAAAATTATTCAAAGGGACCTGAACAACTCAAGAAGTGCAGCATAGTGAACAAGAAGCAGTAATAAAGAGTCTACTATCCACAACATTTTGGATTCCATTCCACCTGAACAAACGGCATTCAACATTCAACCTGTACAAACAACAGCAAGGGAGTACATTCATAAGCCATTTTTTGTGCTTGAAATTCAAATTTTTTTTTAGAAACTTCTAGTTTTGATTTAATTGAAGTAAGTATCTGCAAATATTCATTAATATTCATTCCCAGTATATACCCTACATTCCCTATTCATCTTCCATTTCATTTCTTTCATATAAACTTTCCCTAGATAGTTTTTTTTAAATGCAAAGAGATAACACTGGGACCACTCTTTTCACATGTACATGAAGTCAAGCATGATTATAATTTTAAACATGACCCCATGGTCATTTTAAAATTATAAAAACTATGTTATAAGAATATGCGCTAAAGTTATTAAAGCATTGAATATAAACATTATAGGTTATAAGGTGCTAAAGTGATTTCAAATAAGCATAACCTAATAATGTTTCAAAAGACATAGAGAATGCGCATATATTAAAGACAGTGGTTATAAGAGGATTGCGCAAATAATATAAAGACATATTTATATACCCTAAAGCGCATATCCAAATAATCAACAGCATATAACATAGTAATATAAGGACCACGGGCAATGTAATGGTGATAGAAATGAGGCCGTGAACATGCAATATAAAGGTGATATAAGTGAGGCCGTATGCATTCAATGGCAGTGGTAAGTGAACTATGGCGTATATATATATTGCAACATATATCAAATGCACCAAAACCGTAACATTTCCATACGATAGTAAAGGAGCAATAAGACATAAACAAAGATATGACTAAAACTATGATATAACAGTGCGCATGCAAACGTTATATAGTTAAGTCGTAAATCTTATGAATACGTTGTATGGAATGGAGGAAACGAGTTTACGGCATAATTGCACACGCCATATGATAATGATCAAACAGTGGTGCTACAGCCAGGTAATATGAATGATAATAATCACGTTATATCACTATCGTGAGAGGTATGGAAGCGGCCAGTGCAGCAGTAGTGAATGGAATAAAGACCCATATTCATCACGCAGCCCAACTACTCAACACAGAATACGGTAGGTGACACGGTGTTACACCAGTCAGAGGGTATTGGTTGATGGAAACGGCGGACCATGAGTAATTCAAATGGCCAGCTACCAACGTCTACCAACAATAAACCGCAGGGTATACGGAGAAAACGGTCATGAAATAACCATCCCTGCGTTGATTCAAACCACCATTTCCTCATTGCCGAGAGCTCAGAGAGTCGGGTTTGTGCCAAAAACAAAGCAAAAGGCGAAGGAGTGAGTTGAGAGGAAATTTAAAGGGAAATTCTGAGGCGAAGAAGCCAAGTTTGGCAAACAAACAAGGTGAGAACTTGAGTGCTTTTCGCTCGGCGACTATAGATAAGATTGAGTCCGCCATTACTCACACAGTTTCATTGTTTGACACCAGTGCGACTGTCCAAGAAAGAAGGGATTCGAAGGTTTGTTTGCGTCCCACGCGGCCAGTGACAGCCAGGTAACCCCAAAAATCCGGGATAACTCTTTGTATACAGCACGTAGGAAGGATTGATTAAATGTTAATGCATAGACTGTGGCGTGAAAACAATAATAATCGGCCAAGCATTTAAAATCACTGGTTGCATGCATTACACGATAGAGGGAAATGAGAAATCAAATGCATCCAACATGGTGAGGTGGTTTAAATGACTGAGCGTGAGGGTTGTTGTATTTATAACCACTGTTTGTTGAACTATAGTTTGCCATGAGCCGCCGAGTTTTCAAATGCATATGAATATGTTTTCAATATGCGCCATTGTCATCGGCTGTCAAACAAGTCATGAGGGTTTGTGAATACATGGTTGCACTGAACAGAATGTCGACATAGGCATTAAATTGAGATTTTAAAAGTGCTGTTGTGTGTATATATGAGTTGTAACGCATTAATATATGCCGTGGGTATTGCCAAAAGGAACAGAGGAATGCTGTAGGGGTGCATGTTAAAACGAGTCTTCAACCGTGTTCATGTTTCACTGTGCGCATATATTCATATATTTGTGCCATTAAAATGCATAGGATTGTCTGCAAATTTGTTGCATGGACTGCAAATCCTAATTGAAATCGACTTTGCATTATTTTGTGCCTTAAGACCAAGGGTTTCATTGACTGTGTTTCTTTAAAAAATTTTGCCATTTGTTTTGAGCAGTAAGAATATGAGGCCGAGCGCATGTGAATAGCCCTCTAGGCTCAAAAGGTTGTCTGCAATCTTGTGTTATTTTTGTGAAATAATGAGAGGGTTTAGGCCGAGAGCAAAAGTTGCTTGTATACACAGTCATGTTTTTAAAATTTTTTTGAAAGGCCAGTGCAATTTGCGCATTAAACACAGTCAATATTTGTGAATTTTTGAGAGGCCGAGAGTAATTTTTGCATTATACAGTCATGTTTTCTTTCATTATGGATAAACAAGGAATGTTTTGAGGAACTGTTAAGAGGCCGAGAGAAAAATTTCCATTGTAAATACACAGAGAATGTTTGAGGAAGCCGAAAACAAAAATTTTTCTTCTGTTTTTATACACAGTAACACATGATTGGGAAAACATGGTTAATTCTATATGTGTATTTACTTTTTAAAAACATACAGAGAGGGCAGTATATTGATCATGGATATTCAGGTGTGGTGTGCCTTGAAACAGGGGTTTGAAACAGGTTTATACAGAGGAAAGACAGCAGAGATTTAAAGTTGAATCAGAGAGGGCAGGTAAGCCTCATTGCTTCTACAATTTCATTTAAAAACAATCATCATTATCCTTGTCAAAATGAAGTTAGTAACAGCAGAAGATTATATTTATTGGTTCACAGAGATCATGACAAACCGGGTAGAACCGAGATTCCAAATAGAAAGTTGGAGCAAAGAAACTGTAGAAAAATTATATCAGTCAGGAATGATAGGATTTCTACAGAAGTTTAATGGTCATTCAGAACAGATAACTAAGGAGTTCATCAATAATTTCAGTCAAGACAAAACTCAAGTAGGTGAACTCAGTATTCCCATAACTCAGGAGTTCTTATCCAAAGCCTTAGAGTTGCCTATGATAGGAGAAAAATATCACAAGGGTTTGCATTTCAAGGAGAAAGCATGGACTTTCTTCCTTGAAAAGAACAGGAAAGGCACCTTTGATAGAGCTAAGGGGATACCTCGGGAATGGTTCAATGAACCATGGGGAGAACTAGTTATGGTTATTCAGAAATTTTTGACTTGTGACCGACAGTATAGCATTGCTCATCTATACCATGTTAGATTGCTGCAGCACATAAAAGGAGATGGTAGAATAAACTTGCCATATTTTCTATATAAAAGTCTTGTCAAAATGGTTGAATCAGTGAAACAGGAGCACAAGCCAAAGGCAACACAGGTATATCATCAGGGATTAATTAAAATCTTGGTAGAATATCAGGTGAAATCAAAGGGGTTAGAATGGAAGGAATTCATGCATAAAAATCATTTCATTGAACAACTTGTTGATATACAAGACAAAGTAGAGCAAGAAGATAAAAGCATAATGAACTCTCCCTTCTATCCTAGAACCAGAGCTAGAAATATGGCCATGAATGAGATTGATACATCTGTTATGTCGGTTCCTAGGACTAGGAATTCTATTGATTTTGAACAGGAGGTAGAAGCATATTCTCCTAGGAAACCAGAAGAACAAGATGTAGCACAAGAACCCCTTGAGAGAGATTCCATATTTGATAATGATGCAGGAGAATCATTGATGAAAACCACCCAGGATTTTGAAAAGGAACTGAATTTGGCCAAGATACAAGACTTAACAGATCAGCTAGGAATAAGTAAAATTGTTGAGAGGCAATTAAAATCAGAGAATAAGGCACAGAAAAAGGATAATGCAAAGTTAATGAAAACAAATGAACAATTACAAGAAGAAATAAGCAGGTTGCAAAAGAGAAATGATTTACTTTCCAAACAGGCATTCCAGTGGTTAAAAGATAAAAACATGTGGAAAGCAAAATATGAAAAGCAGAAGGTTAAAGCAGCAATGTTAAAGGCCAAACAGGGAAACAGATACAGGTACAGCATCTACTTCAGAGGGCAGAAGGTCCAAGAGGAGCAAGCAAGCATGGGGACATGCTTGATCATAAGCATGGGAGAGATGTTGGGCTTCAGTTTTGATCTCATTTTGCTTTGATAAACTTATCTAGTTATCCATTTATCCCTCATTTTCACTTCATCCATCTCATTTTAATGAATATTTGATGTCTAATCAGGTATTTAGCTTTAATTTATCAATTTCTAAAGTTTTTATTAAAGTTTGATTTTAAGTGCAATTTTGGCAATTTCAGAAATTCCCGTAATCACTTCACGTTGGATATGGATGCAGGCCACTTCAGCACGAATGGGATGCATGAATAGGAAGCTTGGGAACTAGGATCAAGCCACCTATGCTTGGTTCCAACAGAACGAGTTTTCTTATGCCTTTTTGGAGCTAGTCAATCATGACTAGTCATCCAGAAATCCCATCTAAATAGGGCTGTTTTGGGATTCCATGATCTTAGTCATATTTCTTGGGATGGTGGAGTTGGATTCGACTTGAATAGGTGGACTAAAGTAGATATGATTGTTAGAGTGATTTTAGATCAGTTGGTTTCATGAACTCATTATTTAAGAGCCACACTTTGATGGCTCAACACACTTGACATATGATACTATTATGCTGTAATATTTTTGGTTTGAAGACTTGAGTTGGAGACTTATGTTACTTTCATTTTGCTGATCAATACATGGATGTTTTGCTGATCTAAAGCTTCTGATATCATCTTCATTAGTGTGCAAAGCAAGGGTGGAGGGCCCCCACTCCAAGCTAAGTACACTTCCAAGTTAGACTAGTTTTATTTCATTGCAAATCTGGTTGATGATAGCTTTAGTTTTTCAAAGTCTTATTTCAGATTGTATCATGGTTATGAATAGTGATTGATTTCATTTGTTAATGGTTTATTCATCATCTAATTGAGTGGGAAAACAAGTGTTCAAGTTGGGCATTCTCTCTATGAAATGGTGAATTAGAATTAGTCTCTTTCATTTACATGCAAATGGTTTGTTTTCATTTAGATTTATATCTTGAGATGAATGAGTTATTATGGAAAGCTTTGAGTGTCTCTTAAGTTAAGAGCCTTTTTCATGTATGATCTATGCATCTTGAGTCTTTGATTATAATCTCTAATTCATTGAAGTGATACTTGAGGAGGAAGTAGATTTCTTGAGTCAAGAACTCTTCCAATGTTCCCTCTTTTGAGCTGATTGAATCAAGAGTTTTAATATATATTTCTTCTTAGTTTTTAATCATTTATCTTTCAAGCATTGATTATATTAGATCTTCACAAATAGTGGTTTGCCTCCAAGAATAAAACAACCCGGATTGATAGTAAATAATTGTGTTAATTTAGGAACATAAATTAGCCCAACACATTGTGATTATTATTGTCTTGTAGTTGGCTCCTATGCAATTCAATAATGATTATGCTTTAATGATAGTTAAGCACTGTTGACTCCAATTGTTGTCAAATGTAAGTTTCTAAACCTCCATTTCCTACCTTGTTGGAATGTAGGATAATGATTTCAAAAGTTCTAAACTGTGCATGGTTAGTAGTGACATAATGCTAGCTTCGGGGTTTTGGTTTTGTTCTATGTTTACCCTCTTTGAAATTGGTTTATGTTTACCCAAATGTATGCTTTGGGGTTATGTTGGGAGTCCAAGATGGAACATGAGAATGTTGGAAGATGCCTTTTGTTTGAGACCTATAAAATTTAGAGAGCTTTGAGAAGACAAGAGATCTGCATTACTCGTAACAAGACTTTAATAACTTCATTATTAGAAAGAGTTTAATCTCAAGAAGAAATCAAGGACACTGAAGTTGCATTTATGTTAAAAACTCGAAATATTGAAGTTGTATTTATGATGGAAACCCTCCATGGCTTGAAGCAACAAAATGAAGAATTACAAGTTGAATGTGCGACTCTCAAACAAATAGTAGCAGGTTTGGTAAGAATCAACTCCACAACCCACTTAATTACTAAGATGTTTATTGGGTCTACAAAAGTTAAGGAAAAAGAAATAATTCAATATCAATAAGAAGACATGAAATGTTGAATGTGGATCATAATTCCATGACCATGAAAAACAACAAGAAAAAGCATACCACCAACATAGCCTCAATTATTAATGTTTTATATATTTTAAAATTTGCCTCTTTTTAAAAGTGTCTAACTAATTTATAAGTATAATCATTTCCACAAATCATTTTTAAAACATTGTTTTTGTTGTTTTAATATACTTTATAAGTATAATCATTTCCATAAATCATTTTTAAAACATTGTTTTTGTTGTTTTAAAACGTATATTAGAATATTTTCTTAACACATATAATTATTTAATTAATGTAATAATGGCAATATTTTATAATAAACATAATCATTTACATAAAATAAAATAAAATTTCATCAATACTTCATTTAAAAATTACCAATTTATACCCAATATAATAAAGTCAATATTTTATTATAAACATAATCATTTACATTAAAATAAAATAAAATTTCATTTATACTTCATTTAAAAATAACCAATTTATACCCATGAGATGTAGATTAGTTATTTTTAATGGGGTTTGGTCCCATGAGGTCTTAGGTTCAAACTTGATGGGGAGATGATAAGATGAAAATCACATTGGGGGAATTTAAATTATCCCAAGCAATGTTCAATCTCCACCTAACCTCACACAATCTTAGTAAAATCATCACGTTGTGAATTAATCATCAACACAATCTTGGTAAAATCATCACAGTGTAAATTGATCATCAACCTAGCCTCATACAATGTTGGTAAAATCATCACATTGTGAATTATTAGTTTTTCTTCCATCCAAACAGATTAACCTCAACCTAAACTCATTCTTTTTCCTATAATAAACAAGCTAGCTTCCATCTAAACTCAACTTAAAAAAAAAAAAAATTCATTTACTCGTATTACTTTTTGTTCTTTTTCTCTTTTCTAATGAATTCCACAATATTTAATCCATCCACCCATTTACGACCTCAAATAGAATCACTGAAAGTAAATATACTCTTTAGCTTTTTAGAAGTGAGTTTGAATAAGGACTCTTTTATTACAATAGAGTCTCTAAAGTAAAGTCATGAGATAGTCAAACCCAAGCATATCATAACCGAACCTACCGTAGCAGTTAATTTAAACCCGGGATAACGTTGGAGGCCACTCACTTATTAATAGATTCCAACTAAATTAGGTGCCATTATAGCTGTCTAGAACTTTCACAAGCCCTTCCAGCTCACAGCCCATCCCCGTTTTAAAGACTATATTTTTGTAAAACCTTGGCGTGACCAAAAACACAGTCCCCAACAAAAGTTAATAAATTGACATCCAAACAAGTAACAATATTGAGAAGCTTCGTTATAAATTCGGCAGACGCGTAATCCATCGGGCATTCGTGGTGTTTTGGGGCAACCCGGGGCCTCCCGTTTTCCTCCATCGGTCTGCCATTCGTTTTGGCTGGATTTCTGAGCGATTTCGCTAAATTTGGTGGCGAGAGGCCGAAAGGGCGGTCTCGGGATTCATTTTTAGGTGACTTTGGCCGAGGATTCCTATAAATTAGAGCTTTTGGAGGAGGCTTGGCGAAGAAAAACAGGGGCGGTAACTCTTCGGAAGCTGGGAGGATTGTTTTTCGTTGTGGTTCAGTCGACAATGGGTGGCGGCAATGGACAGAAGGCCAAGATGGCTCGTGAGAAAAACATTGAGAAAAATAAGCCATCTAAAGGTATGTTTATGTTTGCCCTCTTTGATATTGGGTTTTGTTCTATTTTCGGCTCCCTCAAGGATTTGGGTGGTCCCGATTTCTAGGCTCTCGACCTCTGCTATCAGTATGTTACGATTGGGTGTGCGGGTCTTTTTTTTTTTTCTCCCGATCGAGACCATAAAAGGGTTTTGTATAGAAAAGTAGGGCCTCTGGGTCTCTTGGTTTGGTTCCTTGATCGAGCTCGTCGATATGTAATATTCTGCAAAACTTTGATCTTGCCTTTTAAATCCTATTTATTACTTTCAGAAAATTGTAAGCAGGAGTATCTGTCAACTGGTCCACCAAGGTTTAAATGCTCCAGAGGCGTGTTTCACACCTCCTTCCTTTCCTTTATGTAATGGTGAGGGTCAGGTGCAAATTTGGTGGAATATATTCCCTACTTGTCTACCTGCTGATTCTCAGTTTAAAGGATATTTCGGAGGGTATTTTGAGAGTGTTGAGTTATAGTTGTTTATCAATTCTCCCGGTTTGACGAGTTGCACGAGGATATTCAATAGCTTCTTGTCAAAAATATACTAGGACTGTCTGCTGGATGCTTAATTATGATTGTTGATTTCTAAAAATGTCTTTTATAAGAACTTTAGAATCGAAAAGAATGAAGAGAAGCATTACAATAACCCTGAAAAATAAACTACTGTACCGCTAAGGCAAATTACTCTTCTAAGCTAGGCTACTCTTCCGTTAATATCATCTACAACTTGCACCTGTCTCAAAGCCTTCCTCATGCCTTGAGAGGGATAAAACGTTGGTGAGTGGTATGACATGTCCCATTCGCTGCGAAGCCTCGAGTGGCTTGACTGTCAGCCTTAACTGTTGAAACAGGATTCCAAGTAGCCTGACATGTTGCCTCAACTGTTGAGCAACAATTCCGCTAAAAATCAACATTTGTCTTCATTGGTTTTAGTGGCTGGAAAATGATGTTTTGACACTTGTTAGGTAGGCTGTGGCACTGTTTTCCGAGTTCTTCACGAAAATGCTTGTCAAATCCCCATCTTCATGTTGATTGAGTGAAGTCTGCTGTGATCTGGGTTCGGAGTGTTGCAAGTATTGCGAGGACTTGTTGGGCAGTTCAACCTTTGGTACATGCCAGTGCTTTCCTATTTTCATTTTCCTTTGGGATGGCTGGGTGGTCAGGCCCTTTAATCCGCCGTTATTGCATAGATCACATGGCTTGATCGGTGGATTAGATGTCCATGTTAAGGAGTCATCCCCAGTAAGCTGGGTGATTGGTGTTTTGATCTGCCCTTCTCCTTACGCCTTTTTTGTGCAACGTGTGTTCTTAGTGGAACTTTTCAGGTTCCATCCCCTTGGGGAAACTTCACAAGCAAGCATTTCCTCTCGGCTTTGCGTGGACTTCATTATTTTTTCATTCACACATGGCTTACTTATCCACATCTATATGGATAAGGTAGTCCGCATCTATTTATGTGGAAGGGAAAGCTTTTTGGTATTTACCCGATACTTGCTTATGCAACCTTTTTTCGTATTTAACTGATACTTGCTTATACAACCTTTAGTTTAAGGGCAATTCCTAGTTTTAGGATACGACAAAGGCATGTTTTTCTTCTAATGATTTTTGTCATTTTACATATATTTTTCATATCTTGCTGCCATACACTTGCATCTCTATTTGATGGTCCCATTTTTGCTTTAGTGGAAACAATAGAAAACAGTTTTCCAAAATGTTAGAATGAGGTGCACATTGCTATACGCTGGTATTTTAAAAGTTAACAGAGGGATATATATTGATGGAAACATTGAAGTATAGGTATAATTTTTGAAATATAGGGAAAAGTGAAGTTCTGTTTGCATGTGAAGCGATTTCTACTTTACCAAACAGAGGAAGTGGGTGGGATTTGCAATGGATGCTGCATCTTGAAGTCTCAGCAAGTCCTTAGCTGACAAATTTCTGTATGATCCATTATTTTAAAGGGAACCACAATAACCCAATCTTTGAAGTTGGTGAAGGCATATGATATCGTAAATGATGTTTGGTGCCTGTAGATTGTCTCTAGAGAACAAGTTTGCAGCTGTATGTCGTTGAAATTAGGACGCTTTGTTAGTTTTAGGGTCTCAACTGTTCACCTTTTACCTAGTTTGCAAATACTATCATGTTTATTGGTTTATAAGGTGGAAACTGATGTATTCCAATTTTTGGATCTATTTGCAGGCAGTCAACTGGAGACAAACAAGAAGGCAATGAATATTCAGGTGTGCCCCTTTTTTAAACAGATGCTAGTACACACTTTCTTTGTGTTTGATGTCCTAGTCAGATTATCTATCAAAGGATAATATTTTGAGCAATTACCTCTTTCTTGTTGTGTTACTTTCTATTTATTTCGTAGTGGGGAATCATGTGTTTTCCAATAATATATAATTCTTAACAGAACCATTTTAAGGTTCCAGTTATAAGGTGAGGTGATTTTTGGTTTGAATTAGTAAATCATCAAAACATGGTTAAAAACTAGTAAATTTGTGAACATTAGCCACCAATAATCCTTGGTAAAAAATGCCCAAATGATAAAGCACTTCCAAAGTGTGCTGCAATTAAATCATGATCAAATTCCCAAATGCTGTCCTGCCAAAGTCAAGTATTCCCATGTTCGGTTATTGTAGTGTGCACATTTTAAGTTTTGAAGATAATTTTTTGACTGAACTGCTTGAAGATGTGGATTTTGTGTAGAGGGTAAAGTCAAAAGCTTCCAATTTACTACTGTTGTGAAATCATCCATTGCTGACTGCAAAATAAGTCAAAAGTTTTCTATTTACTACTGTTTCAAAACCATCCATTGCTGAGCGAAATCTGTTATTTCCTGTCAGATTGCAAGAAAAATAGAACCATATTCAGGAGCAGCCTTGCAACGGGATTTATTGCAAAGATTAAATAAAGATATGATATGGATGCCCTTTTTGGAAATATACGTCTACCAAGCAGTACAAAGCATGATACAAAAATTGGTTGTCAGATGGTTTGTCACATTGGGATGAAATCAGAACCAGACTGCTATTAAAATCCCCTTTTAAAAATGGGTTGGCAGATGGGCTGTCAACTGGGATGATATCAGATGTAAACCAAAATCAACCCCCATCGTGGTCAAAGTTGAGAACATGACTGTTAAAATACGCCTTTGATAAACAAATGTGGGAGACTCGGGAGTCGGAACCTTCAATATTATTCCTTATTTGTGAACTCTCAGGCGTCATGAAATATATGAGAACCCAGGGCCCCAGATGAAATACCTACAAAATGTGGTAGCTGCCAAATTGTATCAACTTTATATGCTCATGAAAACACTTAGGGTTTGATGCAGGAGTTGTGTAGGTGAGAGAGGCAGGTGGCTTTCCTTTTCTCGCCCGCTCACTTTTCTGCCGACTGCTTCTGGCCTTCAGATGATGTTAATAATTGAGTTGTATATAATTTTCTTTCCATATGTTGGCAAGATCTCAACTCTATAACACCCATCACAAGGTTTTCCTGCACCTGGGACAACTTTTCAGGTGCGTGTTAAAAAACCAGGTTACATCACAAGGTTTTCCTCCACCTGGGACGACTTTTCAGGCACCAGTTGAAAACTAGGTTAGTTTATTGTTTGCTGATGTGTGATATATACTGAGAAGTCCGGGGATTATTTCTTGTCAGTCGTCTAATTGCTGGTTTTTATTAGTTATGAAAGTGTCACTCTTAAGTAGGAAATTTTTGAGAGAAGTTTTTGTTAGTTTACTCAAAATAGGTGAATTTGGTATTAGACGATATTGTGTCTTTGTCAAGGTTACTGAATCATCCAGGTATAAAACAATATATTAGTGACATAAAATAAACACTAATCTCATCAGGAGTGTATTCTAATGTGTTATATTCGGATAATCAGTATTGTGGTCATTTTCTGCATTTTTATGAGTTACTCAAGCATTTCCGTAGATCATTTTGGATTTTGAAATTTGTAGCCACTATGTTAGTTAGACAAGGTCACGTGATAAGTCCTGCTGTATACACGTAGTCCATTCTGGGCTGTAGCTGAATCCAGGATGGCCGTTCTTCAGTTCTTTCAAATCTTTAAAGTTTTTGGTTGGTTGAATCCTTTTTTCTGATTGGAGAGGTTTAAACTCCTCAGCAATATCAGCTTTTCAATAGCATGACATTTGTCTATGAAGATGCCAACCGGGGGGAATAGCTCAAAGTTACCCAGGACTTGCGTCCAAGCTTCTATGAAAGTGAACCTCTGTTTTTTTGTGTACAAAGTACACTTGATTTATCACTTGACCACATCCTGCCTGACAGCTGCTTTTTGGATGGTGCTTTTGGTGACATGCAATATTCAATGTTGTAGATACATGACTTGGATGCCAAGCGATTAACTCTTAATCCCAGTGCTCTCACAATGTTGCATGAGTTTTTAGGGAGAGTAAAACCCTTACTGCTTCTCTGCAACTTAATGTTACTGTGTTATGAGATATGTTGGAGATCATGTACAAAATAATCTGTGTATGAGGAAAACCTAGCCTTTTTTTTCAACTTAATCCTGTTGTTCATAAAGCTGATTGAAACTTTACTATTTAGTTTAGGAATGACTTGGTGTGCATTAGGTTTTCTTTTCTTCAGAGTCTTAGATTTATTCTTGCCAGTCACAGAAAAGACTGTCCAAGAATGATATGAATGGTATTCCCGTCTGCCTCTGCTTTTCACTGCGTACATGGTTGGGAGAGGTTTGTACCAATTTTGTTGAGCACACTTGGTGACCTGTGCAATGCTTTTCTTCGATCTAGATTCCTGTTTCTTTTAAGGGTTGGTAATGTTCTATATTTGTTCTTGCTGCTGTACTTCCTCTCATCAATGATTCAGGTCCATTCTTGATATCTAGATTGCTTGTTTTCTTAATTGGGTCTTAAGTTGACAGCCATGTTTAGAGTTTTGGTTCAATGTCCCCCAAAACTCTAGATTCCTCCTCTTTCTGCTTGGTACATATTTTGTAGGCTCCAAGTTGTATTGAATTGGCCATTTGGTTTGGTGCAAGTAATAAAATACATGCTGTGGCAGCACTAAGGCACGTGGATATATGATCACATTATTCCATCCTTGAGATTAGTATTTCAAAAAAAATCATTAAATGCCCACAATTACAGAAATATGTTGATTAATTTGTGAAGCATAAGACAATGAAACTTCAATACGAAGAGTAATATTGATAGAGCGAATATGTTTCATTCTTTTATCCAAAAAGTTCAAATATGCAAGTTCATCTTGGTCAGTACTTTACTTGGAAATGTGCGCACTTATTAAGTTCATAATTTTACAGGCTATTTGTTTATGATTAATTTTCTTTTTGGATTGTTATGTTACTTACAGTTGGCACTTGTTTTCACTTTTGCAGTGCAAGGTCTGCATGCAAACATTCATCTGCACAACATCAGAAGTCAAGTGTAGGGAGCATGCTGAAGCAAAGCACCCCAAGGCTGATGTTTATCAGTGTTTTCCTCATCTCAAGAAATAGGAGTATGATTCCAGTATGGCAGTGCCTGTGTTCATCCAACCTGGGGTCATGAAGTTTGCTAAGTCTTGAGAGTTTTATCTTGTCCATAATTAATAAGTTACCTTGATAGAGTGAACTCCACAAGTATAGGGCTGTGAACATATAT
This sequence comes from Pinus tabuliformis, assembly GCA_031772625.1. Lineage (NCBI taxonomy): Eukaryota > Viridiplantae > Streptophyta > Pinopsida > Pinales > Pinaceae > Pinus > Pinus tabuliformis. The sequence continues at coordinate 1,386,795,601 of CM062818.1, read as the reverse complement.
CCTTTATTTCAAGAAATAGGTGTGTGATTCAAGTATGGCTGTGCATGTGTTCATTCAACCTGGGGCGAACAGGTATCTGTTGGAATGGCTACTTTCGTTTGCATGGATTACATTGGTTGTTACTATAGAATTTAAGTTACTGGTTATAGTGGTTATTTTGCTAGACAACTAATATGATAAAAGGTTTATGAGATGTGTTGAAATTCTGCCTTGTTTTATTATAGCTTCTAGCTTCTTAATCCTATTGACTTCACCATACTGTTGCCCACGAAAAATATTCTTTGAGAATGTCAGAATCCTCTTTTTTGATGCCTGTTGCCGATGAAAAATATGTTTTGAGAGTGGGCCAATACTCTTTTTTTTTTTTGAGACTAAGTTATCAACTTCATTCTTTTCCAGATATGTTTCTCATTGTCCTGAAGTCAAACCTTGTTCTAGCTTCAAAATGTTGAGAAAGCAATCTTAGAGCTGAAATCATGAATGTTGTTTATACGGAAGATGCTCCACCTTAAATAGTAATAATAATTAATAAATTATGGTACTGACAAAGCCAAGTGTCACCCAGTCTAGTTTAATCTTTAGAACCCCTTTTGGAAGCAGGTAAGGGGAGATTGTGCCTAGCTAAGATTTACATGATATGCAAGTAACGGACTCTGCTAAACTACCAAGTAACCACCAAATTACAGCTATTGAGTCCAATAGCATTTTGACTAAACGAATAACTTGAGTACAACTGAGGTTAAAAATAAAACTGGAAACTCAACAAGTAAATTTAGCATATTCTTTCCATTCGTTTTTCCTTCTCACAAGGTGGAATGTGAGCCACAAGGATATTGCAAAACCATCTATTGGGTTAGAATATGGATTTAGCATTCTAGCTCTAGGAACTTGCATTTATCGGGCCGAGGAGTTACCATTTAGTTTGATATGTTGGGTGATGTTTTGCCCTCGGAAGGTTTTTTTTTTTCATTTTGTCAAATCATCAAAACTGGAAAATACGTCTTGTAAACCAAATATTTCTTGAATTGAGTGCCAATGTAAGAAATTGTAACTTCAGTCTTCTGCTTTATCAGTCGAAAAGTAATTCCTTTCATGCTTTATTGGTTGGAAGTAATTTCATCGTCTCCTTGGGAGCATGTCAATAATAAGGTTGAGTTGGGTAGTAACTTAATCTACAGAAGGGAAAAGTGTGTGCCCATAAAACAACTAACTTTTGAGGCTAATCATTACTTGTCAATGAGAGGATTATTCATTACTTGCGGAGTCAATTAATATATGGTTCTCAACTTGTTTTACTTAAAAGAAACTATTTTGATGACATTCTTGTCACAGAGATTTTAGGTTATTAGTTCATTCGCAACAGCGAGTTTAGCTCAGCTTGTGTATATCTTCTGGCCTACAAACTTTGTCAACTCAAACTGTGTGGTTTGCAGTGCACATTTCCCTTGTGCATGTTTTCCTTGAAAAAATTATAATGTTTTCTTTTACCAGCTCATTGGTCTCCACCGAATGGTGGATGTTCTGCACAAGAAAGTGTTTGCTAACCAATATTGGGGTTATGTACAGGTTTGAAACTTGGGTAGCTTGTCTAGTCTAGCCTGCATAGATTGATGATGGAAGGGTTTGCTGACCAGTATTGGGGTCTTGTCCAGTTTTAAAACTTGGTTAGCTCGTCTAACATGGCTTGTGGGTAGTGCATTAGATTCAGGAGTATAGGGACAATCCCCTTGACTTGACCTTGGCCTCTGTGGTAAACAAGTGGCAGATTACTGATTCTCCTTATTTTTTTTAATGAAGATAAAGAAATAAAAAAGTTTTCCTTCACTATCTTTGCATACAAGCTTTGTGGGCACCTCAGGCCTGCAACACTCTGCATAAATTTAATTGGCTGTAAGTTCTCTTTCTGGATCTACACGCGATTGTAACCCTAGATGTGCAGTTCATCACCAATTGATTAATGATTTGATGCCTATATGGGCAGGGGTTGCATAAGTCGATGCAAAAATGGGAAGAGTTTGCCTTTTCTTCAACGTGAAATTTACCTCCACCAAGTCACGGTGAGAATGTGACTAAAGAAATGGAGTTTGTTTACCTTTACCAAGCCACGGTGAGAATGTGGCTAACGAAATGGGTGGAGTTTGCCTTTGAGCCTGGACTATCAAACTGATTTAAGTTATCGTTGATTTAAGTTAAGTTTTCCTTTGTCGCCACCATTATCGTTGATTTGAGTTGCCCAGAAAATACCGCTGAAAAGAAAGATTACATCCATTTACTTGTATTGAGGCACAAAACAGAACTGTAAACCACAAACCAACGGAGCACGGATCGATACCCTCGGAATTATCATTAAAACAGCAGTCCAAACCCTGAACTATTACAACTCAGATGCGACATAGGTACGCTACCCTTACAAAGCAGTATTCTCAGAAGGCCATCGTGAAGTAGAAAAACTACCCATCACATCCTAGCTCAATCATCAACTATCAGATTACCGAATAAGAAAGAGAGGCATTTGTGTTGCATAACTATTACAACCCATGCCATCGTTACGCCATCGTGAAGTAGAAAACCTACGCGTCATCTAACTCAAACATGCAGATTACCAAATAAGAACTAGAGATATAGGCATTTGTGCCAGTGAACTATTACAACTCGATGGTACACGGGCATCCGCTGTTACAAAGCAATACACTCAAAATATCCATCTATCTGAATTCAAACATCAACGAGCAGATTACCCAATAAAAGAGAGGGAAAGAGGCATTTATGATATAAACTGTATGGAGGAAAGCATTGTGAATTTGTCTATATGGTTGAAGAAGCCTAAAAACCGAACCGTATGGAGGAAAGCATCATGAATTTGTTTCTTGTTCAAGAAATCAAAAAACCAAACTCCATCGAGGAAATAGCTTTTGACAAAATAGGCTTCATCATAAGGGCATTGTCTAGTTATTATAATTATTATATGTTTTTGGAGGTTTTGGTTGAAATCTGAGGAACAATTTTAAATCAAATTTTGATTTTTTTTTTGTTGTTGTTCATGTTGTTCAAAAATATTCTTGACTGAATATATGGATTCAGCGCTTTGAAAAATTCTCAATAAATTAAAACATTCTCAATAAATTAAAACATCTCTGATATTATATATAGACATTATTTATACGGACATTGTGCGTAAAGACCATCTTATATTCTACATCTGGCGTATCTTTCAATTTGAAAGGTGTCCGAGGCATGCGATCATTAAGGACCATCTTCTTGCAATCTTGTATCTTGCCACCAGTTATGCGCAGGTCATGTGATCATTTTCGATTTAAATTGCGAAGAAGTTCCTTGTCGAATCCACAACTTCACTGTGGTTGTCTTGGACAATACTTGATCGTAATTAATTGTCTTTGACAATACTTGATCGTAATTAATTGTCTTTGACAATACTTGAAATCTGAATTTAAAAAACAATGCACTACGTGGTTTTGCTATGTAGAGAGAAAACAGATTTAAATAAAAAGTTCCAAACTCTCTTGAAAATATTATCATCCTCAAGTATAAGTTCCAGCTCTCTTGAAAATATCAAAATAATTTTGTTTATTGTTAAGACACTCTACCTGAAAGAATATATATTTCTGTTTTTGTAGGCTGTAGGATATTAACTATCTTTACAATTGACACAGTCTAAACTAAGAAACTCTAATAAATTTTAATGCAGACAAAAAATACAAACAAATTATAGACAACAAATATAAACAAAATGTAGGATTGCATCTATTAGGTTATATTTTTTTCATGATCTCATTTCTATTCATATTCTAGTAAAATTTCAAACATATAAAATAAAATGAATAACATACAAAACAATATTGAAAAATCTAAAGTTTTACCTGAAAAGCATGCATTCACACAGCAATAGTCTTAATGTAGTATGCCTTTATCGAGTGGTTTTTTTTGCCAAATCAGATATGAAAATGGCTTAGGCTTATGATATTTGTGATGGAAATTATGATATACTTTGATTTAATTAAAGGCATTTATTGCAATGAATGCTTCACGGTAGCTAAGAATACCTCTAAATACGTTACATTAAAGAAAAATACTTAGGGCAAAACTATGTGTTGTGAAAACATGGAGTCCAAAAACCTCCATTCATAAGTTTATTATTTTATCTTAAATTTATTTTAGGAGTTGTCTTTAGTGCGGCTTTTTGGAAGCTTTTCTAGTGGGCTTTTCTGGTTTAATTTCTTTAAAATCTGGCAGATTTTTTTTGAAATCCCTACAATTCATACAATCTAAATTAAGAAACTCTAATAAATTTTAATGCGGATAAGAAATATAAACAAAATGTAGACAACAAATATAAACAAAATGTAGGATTGCATTTACTAGATTTTATTTGTTGCATGATCTCATTTCTCCACATTCTACTAATATTTTAAACATATAAAATAAAATGAATAACATAATAAACAATATGGAAAAATCTAATTTTTGAAGGCCATGTAACAAAATGAGCAAAATTGTTTTCCCAAGTTTTATCTGAAAAACATGCATCCACAAAGCAATAGTCTTCATGTAGTATGCCTTTATTGAGTGGTTTTCTTTGCCAAATCAGATATGAAAATTGCCTGCTTAGGCTCATGATACTTGTAGTGTAAATTATGATTTACTTTGATTTAACTAAAAGCTTTTATTACAATGAATGCCTCACGGTAGCTAAGAATACCTTTAAATAAGTTATATTAGAGAAAATACTAAGGGCAAAACCATGTGTTGTGAAAACATGGAGCCCAAAAACCTTCATTCATAAATTTACCATTTTATCTCAATTTTATTTTAGGAGTTGTCTTTAGTGCGACTTTTTGGAAGTTTTTCCAATGGGTTTTTCTGGTTTAATTTCTTTAGAATCTGACAATTTTTTTTTGAAATCACATGCTTGATGGGTAACCCCTACACAATCGAAGTGCCCTAGGTGATTTTCACAATGTTGAATCCATATATACAACCAACAAACCAGTGTAAATAACACAAATCAAGTTTCACCTCAATTTTTTTTGCCGAGTTTCGACGTTGGAAAGTCCAAAAAGTCGCACTAAAAACAACTACATAAATTATTATTATTCTTATTATTATTATTTTTTCTTAAATCTAATTTGACCATTAGAGAAGGATACCATGGGCAGAACTATTGGGTTGTGAAAATGTCGAATCTGTAATACTCCATCGATTTTATATTTTTTCATCATCTCATTTCGCTTCACATTCTAGTAGAATTTCAAATATATAGAATAAATTGAATAACATACAAAACAATTTTGAAAAATCTAAATTTTGAAGGCTATGCAACAAAGTGAACAAAGTTGTTTTTCCCAACTTTTATGTGGAAGACATGCATCCACAAAGCAACAGAGTCTTCATGTAGTATCCCTTGATTGGTTTTTTTGCCAAATCGGCATATGAAAATTGCTTAGGGTTATGATATTTGTGATTGATTGAAATTATGTTTTACTTTGATTTAACTAAAATCATTTATTGAAATGAATGTTTCACGTTAGCTAAGAATACTTTTAAATAGGCTACATTAGAGAAAAATACTAAGGGCAAAACCATGTGTTGTGAAAATATGGAGCCCAAAACCCTCTATTCATAAATTTACTTTTTTATCTCAATTTTATTTTAATATTAATTATTATTATTTCTTAAATCTAATTTGACCATTAGAGAAGGATACTATGGTCAAAACTATTGGGTTGTGAAAATATAGAACCCACAATCTTCCATCCATAAATTTACTATTATATTTCAATTATATATATATATATATAATTCCATCACCGGAGTTCTATTGAAAAAGGGGAATGGGTTAATTCAAACATGGAATTGCTACCTCATACTCATTTTATATTTCTTTTCGCTGTGGTTGGTAATGATGGGAATGGTTCAAATCGTCTATGCAGCTCCAATTTCTCTGGTCAACAGAATTGGAAAAGGAGGATAGTCTTCACTATCCCATATGATTTTGTAATTATCGGTTCCATGGCAGATACAGGTCTCAATGGGCAAAGCATGAGGTTATGAAAATGTAATAATTAATGATTAATTGATAATTTTATTATTATTATTATTTATTTTTAATGTAATTTGACAAAGTCAAAATGTTTAGATAACATAACTTATGTATATTTATGAGTTTGATATTTAAAATATATTTACATATTTAACTCCTATGCATCTAACATTTAATATTTACATATATCTTCCATATTGAGCTATAAAATGCCTCTAAATGCAATTACAATTTTTTTTTTCAAATTTATGAATATAATAAATGTGATAAAATCTCCACTTAAATTTCTACATGACAATTCTGTCTATTCCCTTCTCAATTGAGATTCTCATTAAATATCGCATCACAACTTATAATACAATTTAAGGTAAACCAATTTTTCCAAAAAATATTTTTGATCTGAAGTCCTCACTAAATAACTTTACAACTTGTAACACAATTTAGTATGATCTATTTTTCCAAAAAACTCTATTACCTCCAAGACCACGTCATCAAAGTTTCTAAAAACTTAATCCAATTCATTGAATCAATTTTGAATTAGTGCCTCCGCACTATTTGTTCCATCTTGTTATCAAACCATTGGACCTTGTTATTATTTGTTCATCTTGTTATCAGACCATTAGACCATTGAACCTCCATCTTGAAAGTCAATGAATACCTTTTCTCCTTTCTAGCTTCAACGCGGAACCTTAAGAGTTCGATTTTCTATCTCTTGTATTTAGTTTTTATATACTTTGGACGACCTATTATAAAATACATTTTGATGTCATTTTTGACATTAAGATCCATTTTAACACATTTCACTGATCTATATCAACACACATTTTGACGACAACTTTGTTGGAAGAAATATGATGATTTCGGCCAAATGGATGAAATATCCAAAAGGGCTCTCAATTAGAAGTTCCCCCCATAGGGCTTGTGAATCAAAGGCATGATTTGGGTTGAAAAACAATGAATCCCTTTGTATTCAATTTTTATAGACTTTGGAAGACTTATCATAGAATACATCTCACTACAAATTTTAACATTAAGATCCATTCTAACACATTTATTAATTCCCCTTGACACATTTTAACTACAATCCTATAGGAAGAAGCATGATGATTCCGGCTAAACATATAAAATTGTCAAAAAGATTCTAAATCGCCATTGGTTTGTTACCCTTGTGATGGCTTAATTGGAAGTTTCACGCATAGGGCTTGTGAAGATACCATGGCATGATTTAGGTTGAAAAAGGTGCGGATCCTCGAATCCAATTTTTTATAGACTTTGGAAGGCCCATCATAAAACACATCTTGCCATGAATTTCAGCATTAAGATCCATTTCAACACGTTTAACTAATCTATCACAACACACGTTTTGACTACAACTCTGTTGGAAGAAGCATGATAATTTCGGTCAAATAGATAACATTTAAAAAATGTTCTCACTTTCCATTAGTTTGTTATCCCTGTGATAGCTTAATTGAAAGTTTCACCAATAGGATTTATGAAGATACCAATGCATGATTTGGGTTGAAAATGGGTTCCAATACTTTTAAAGATGGGTGGGTATTGTTCCAAAAATTAGTGCCTTGATTCAATATCTTTGTCTTGCACAAAGATTAACATGTTCTAAAATAGTTTTAGTGAAAAAGAATAATAATATAAATACATAAAGGTAAAATATTTTGTAAATTATACACTAGCTTTGATTCATCTTAATTCCGGGTAAAATGCAAGCCTCAAATTTCTTGAGATGCAAACCTTTATATATACACTCTAAAAGTATTAAATAAAATAATAGTTAAAAAAATCAAATATATATTAAATAAAAATAAAAATCCTAATCAATAAAATAATCATTAAAAATTATTTATATATGGGTGAAAGTATGAAGTTGGGTTACATTTTTGGGTCAAATGTGGCAAGAAATTTCAATTTTTCTTCTTTCATAGAATTGCACTCAAAATTCATGTTAGAAGTATGAATTTTGATTCAGAGTAAAAAGACAACATATGGAAAATTATGTTGTTCTAACGATATTTTTTGCAAATTTTTTTTTGTGTTGTATAATCTCTCAATTTTCCATTAAATGCAATATATATCCTTGTAAACTTTTGCAAAACTTGAAGTATCGCTATGTTCACGTAGCATAACTTAATCTAAAATGAGTAATATATATATATATATATATATATATATATATATATATATATATATATATATATGAGCATGATCTACGAAGAGAACTAAGTTTTCATATATATATATATATATATGTAAAATTATATTTTTATTATTTTTCGAAGTTGGTGAAGTAATATTTCAATTGCATTTTGGAGACACATATTCACGTAAGTTTTTTTTCAACTCTTTAAATAAATTGAAAAACTAAGAGTACCCTTTTGAAAAGGACTCGTAAATGAAGATAGTGGTATTTTTTGAAATTTTTTTGTTGTATATATTTTATGTTATTGATTTTTTATCCAGCCCCTTTGAAACTGTCAAAAAATATTTAAGTGTTATGTTTAAAAGAAATTAGATGAAAATATCATATGAATTTGAAAGTGTCAAATTCATATGCCATTGGATAGAAGATTCTTTCACGAATTTAATGTGATAACTTTGCCACTTAAGGACAATTTTTGCCCTAAATCTGATGGGGTACAAAATGGGGTTATAGAGAAATTTATAGAAGTAGTGCTCAAGTTGTAATTTTTAGGACTTCAAGAGATCGAACACTTGAATTTAAAATTCAAATTTCTCGATTGATCGACATACATGGTTAACTAGCGTCTCGATCAAGTGCAAAGGCTTGACCGAGCCATTAAAAGTCTCACTCGCCAGCACCCTTACTAACTTTTATTAGTGGTAGTAAAGGTGAATCATACGACTCAAGGGCTCAATCGAGCCTCTGTTGTCAAAAAATAGTTTATCTTCTAAATTTGATTGTGCAAAAAAAAAAAAAAACAAACATTCTTTCCTAGAGAAATATCAAAGCGTAGAAATTACGCAAAGATTCACAACAAACATGAGAAATTGGAGATTTGGGTCTAGAAAAGGAAATAAATTGTTGTCCACAGAGGAAATACGAGAGAAAGCTAGACAAAGGATGAGAAAAAAATGCCAGACATTGAGAGAATAAGAAGTTCATGCAAATACTGGTAATTCAAATTATTTCACTTCTCATATTAATTACTCCATATTGTATGCATTAAGAAATATTATTGAAAACCATAAACAAACAGAGAATGAATCAATAAAACTAAGATTAAAAAAAAACATTGAAAGTAATACCATGTATTAAAAATGAGATGTAACAACTAAAGAAAACCACTTGAAACCATACAATTATTGAAAACCACTTGAAAATATGCAAATTATTGAAAACTACTTGAAACCATGGTTTATTGAAATTTTTTGAAACAATTTGAATTCATGCAAATTATGAACCACCTTTGAATTGCAATGGTTTAAGATAACCCACAAAAACTAAGGATGTGACTTAACCAAAGAAAACCATTGGAATATAATTTCCATATATTATTTACATGAACTACAATTCATGACAATTTATTTATAATATCGATTAGCAGAGATGTTTGTCAAATAGGTGCTCCAAAACCTATAAACATTAGTTTGATTAATGTTTGATATCCAAAGTAGGAGTTAAAAGAGAGAAAATGTGGAAAGATCTACAAGGAGCAAGAATATCCCTACTTCCAATGTGCATGAACTAATAAGACATTCTTTGTTAAAAATATATTTAACAACATTAAACTTTCATAACATTCATCATTATATATAACATTTAATGATTCTTTGAATCCTAAATGATGATCCCTACCTTTGAAAACCTCACAAGTTTCTTCTTTTAATTCTCACATGAAGGTTATGAGAATTTTTTAAAAAGAACAAGTTTTTTAAAGACATACAAAGTGTAGTGTAGATTCGTGCTTGCACAAAAATGAGTGTATTATTGCATATAACTATAATGCTCCATGGAAGGCTCATGTGATTAATCAATATTAAATTCATAAATAATAAATGCAAAAGAAATAAATTAACATGCATGTATTGATGATATGCTAGAAATGTTTACAATGCTAATCTTCTTAGACGGTGACAATCTAATGTTGATTAAATTCATCTAGTTGTTTCCCAAGATATATAATCATGAAATATATTGCAAAATAGGGTTCAAAAGTAAAAAACAATTCTTTATTTTAAACTTTGTCAAGTTTTGATAAATAATTGAAAACATAAAAGACATAGTTTTTTAAATCCTCTTACCCCTCCTTGTGCCCTACTTGATTGTTGTGCTAAAGTTTCCATGTAAATTCTCCCAAAAAAAACACTCAAATCATTTGTGCCCCTCTTCACCACAAATGATAAAAATGTACATTCATTGTTGATAAGACCTTGAAGCATCTTCCTTGTTCTCTAAATCTACTTTTTTCCATGGAAAAAGCATAATTTTCATTAATATGATAAGAAAATTACATGTTGTATAATGCTGCATGTATGAAATGCAATCTCTGAGGAGCAGATCAAGTAGTATATATAAGCTTTACAAAACCTTCGTGATGTAGCTGATAATAAACTTCAAAGAAGTCTAAATAACATCAGAAATGGGATAAAAATTGAGTTCAATCCCAAAGCAAACAACTGTGTATAGTAGAAAGATTATATACATAGAACCAAAAAAAAGAAAAATGGAATGATCTAGGGATCATTCAGTGATGAGCCCATTCATATCCATGAATGGTCGGTGGTAAAAATGGTAGAAGGTGCCTCCCCTGAATTCCTGAATCTGCCATTGTCCTTTGTTCAGCTGCGCTGCCTCTTTGGAAAGATGATCAACGATCTCATTTTGACGATCAACGATCTCATTCCTTTCCTTGTATATATGTAAGCATGCAAAAGAATCAAATTGAAACTTTAGAGTAATGATATCAACTAGAATATCTTTGACTATGTGCAAATGATAGTGATATACATCTTTTATCCAGTTTATAGTGAGCTGTGAGTCCCCAAAAATCTGAATCTTTTGGCAATTTAGTTCGCTTGCAAATAGTAGAAGATATTTAAGATTGTTCAGTTCAACATAATTGTTGGTGCCCCTACCTAGGCCAACTTGAATTCTGTAGGACACAAGGTTGTCAATATGTAAATTCGCCCCCCCCCCCGCCCCCCTCGCAGCCTTTGGCCCGAGCCGAGCTGTCAAAATAACCCCAAGGGATATTAGAGTCAATAGATTCCGGGATAATGACCTGAGGGGGTTTGCTGATAGGGTCATCTGGAATTAAATTAAAAATAGCCATCAACGTTGTACAAGAGGTTTCCCAATTTATTTTGGCATCCATAAAAATAGATTTGTTCTTGTTTAACCTTATACTCCAACAAATAAGCAATGGTGGATTCCTAACTTTCTGAGATTGCACTTTTGTCCACCATCTGAACCAAGCCTCATCTACATTTTTCCCCAGCTAGACAATCTGCAAATTTAGGGAGGTCGTGGTCCTTGACCAAAATAAAGTCGTCACAGGGTAGGTAAGAAATAAATGGTTTGTATCTTCCTCTTGCTGCTTACAAAGGCAACATCTGGAGGGGCCGTTGATCGCTCTGCACATTAGCTTAAGCTATGTAGGGGCTTTGTCCATAAGGATGCACCACATAAATAACCTAGTTTTAGGAGGGGCTTTTAATTTCCAAAGGTGGCGCCACCACCAAGAGATATCTCCAATTTACCTGGCTGCCATAGAAGATGCATAACCTGCTTTAGGGGAGTATCTTCCATGGGGGTCAAGAGCCCAAATAAGGACATCTTGTTGATCGTTGATCCACACATTGGCCTCAATAGACCCAATAAAACGCTGCCAATCCTCTCTCCAACAAGCTGGGATGTTGAGCATCCTGTGGTCCAGCCAGCTCTGTTGCTGCCATTGGTCCTGATTTACATTTTCTATTTGCGCTAAATGAGTGATACCTGTGTCCTGGAGCTGACTACAGAGTTGTCATGGGAGGATATGAGCATTTCCACATCCACTCCAAGCATCCAGGCCGATTCTCACTTGGTCCCCTTTACCAATTTTCCAAGCCAGTCCTCTCTTAATGAGGGGGAGGGACTGAGTTATTGCTTTCCAAATTATAGAGGCTCTAGTCATAAAATTGGAGGGGCTGCAGATCCAGTCCAATACCGAGAGCGGATGGATATATTTGTAGTAAGTTACCTCCTGCCAAAGGCTTCTAGTGTTTATGAGATGCTAGCCCATTTTTGCTGCAAGTGCCTCTGCAAATAATTGAAGGTTTTTTATGCCTCAACCTCCCAATTTTTTAGGTTTACCAATTCGATCCCAGCGAACCCAAGCAAATGTTCTCCCTGTGCTTTGGCCTCTCCAGAGAAAATGACAACAAATTTGTTGGATTCTTTTTAGGATACCTTTGGGAATCCAGGCCAGCAACATCCAATAAACTGGGATTGCTTCCAGAACCGATTTGAGTAGAGTGAGCCTACCAGCTCTAGAAAGCCAACGTTGTTGCCAGATGTTGATTTTGCTTTCAATATTTGCAATGAGCCATGCCCAGTCCGCTATTCGATAACCATTTGGTTTCAATTTGAAACCCAAATATTTTAGACCAACATCCAAATCTTGCCGCACATAGTCAAATTGTTGGCAAGCAAATCTTGTTTCATGCGGCTGATAGGTTACAATGATAATTGTAGATTTCTCAAAATTAGGCTCCATACCTGTAGCTTTGCAAAAGAGAGATAGAATGGACTTGAAAGCATATGAGTCACTAAAGGATCCATTTAAAAAAATCAGAACATCATCTACAAATAAAAGGTGGGTTAGAGATGACATATCAGAGATCTGGACACCAGCCAAAGAACCATCCTCTCTTCCTTTTTTAATCAGCCTGCTAAACCCTTCCATAATGAGAAGGAAGAGCAGCGGAGAAAGAGGGAAACCTTGTCTAAGTCCGCGATTCACATGAAAGAACCCTGAGGCAACACCGTTGATGAGGATGCTGTAAGAGACATAAATGAGACAACCCATGATCCAGCATATGAAGGCATGGGGAAAGCTGATGTGGGTTAGGGTAATCCGGAGGTAAGACCAACAGGCACGGTTAAAGGCTTTGGACAGATTGATTTTAAGAATAATGGATTTTTTATGGATCTTTTTGATTGAATGGAGGGCTTCCTGGGCTGTCCCAATAGCTTCATGGATCTGGCGCTGGCTGAGGAAAGCAAACTGTTCCTTGGAGATCATTCGGGAGAGGATAGGTTTGATACGAAGGGAAATTGTTTTTGAGATGATTTTGTAGATACTATTGCAGAGGGATATGGGCCGGTAATCATCAAAAGAGGAAGGGTTGTCTGATTTAGGAATAAGAGCCAGGAAGGTCGAGTTGAAAGCATCTAACATTCTTCCAGTTCTTCTACATTCCTCTATGGTTTGAAGAAGATCGTCTCCAATTAGCTCAAAGAAGGAGTTGTAGAATACAACCAACCATCCATCCGAGCCCGGGCTCTTATCCTTTTTAAAGCACTTCAGCACCGCTTCTAATTCACCTCTAGTAACCCAGGAATTTAATTTTTCCACCTCATCCAGGTCAAAAAACCTGGGCAAGGATTCAACTGTACAGATGATGCTTGGGAGAGTTATTCCTGTGGGGGCTTTGTAGATATCAGAGAAGTGTCTAACCCCCATGTCAGCCAACTGCTCAAAGGAGCTTGCTTTTCTTCCCTCATGGTCTTGTAGTTCCCAGATTGTGTTGATAGATTTCCGTCCCCTTTCATATTATTGATTTTTTTTTGAATTTTCATCTCCAGCTTGAAGCCAGAGTGCTCTGCTCTTTAGCCTCCATTTCTTTTCTTGCGATTGTAGAAGTTTGATTCTTTCTGTTTCAAGCTGAACTAGCCAAGCCCTTGAGTCAGCTGAAGACATTCCTTTGGGAGCCGAGTCTTCGAGTGCTTTGAGAGCCAATTCAATCCTTATGAGGTCTTCCTCATCTTTCCTTCGTTTCTCATTTGCCCAGATTATTGTTTTGGCTTTAAATGCTGCTAAGTTTTTGGAAAAAACCTCCCCCAGAGAGGAGGGGTCATCTTGGGAGTAGTGAATCCAGGAGTCCGCTACCAATTGACGAAAGCTCGCCTCTAAAATCCATGAAGAGTTGAATTTGAAGGGCGAAGGCGGTTTAAAGTTATTATTCTTGAACTCCAAAAAGATGGGGGAGTGATCAAAGATCCCTCCTGAGCCCATCCATTGATGAAACAAAATCAAACTTGCCAGGAGAGGGGCCTTGATAAAAAATGGTCCAGCCTTCTAGCTAGAGCCTCTGCCCCCGATCTTCGAGTCCACCAATACGACTTGATCTTTGCAGGGTCAATATTCAATAAATCACGGGAATCCAACATATTTTAAATTTTTTTTTTGAGGTGGTCACTTTGACCCCAGGAACCCCACGATTCTGCTAACCCAAGGGAGAAATTTAGGTCTCCACCTATGATTATATTCTCTTGATGCATAAACTTAGCCCCCATAATCCTGTTCCAATATGCTTCTCTGTTCTGACAAGGCCCATAAATATTGATAACCCCGAGAGGCCTGTCGAGCTCCACTGAGACTATATCAACCCCAAGAAACCCTTCTGCCCCCCATACATTGAGGATTTTAGTGGAGCGTTTATTAAACCCCAAGGAACAACCACTAGAGCGACCCCTAACATCCAAAAAGTGAAATTCCCAGTCTGCGAGAAAACTTGATAAGAGCTTATTGCCCTAACTTCCTTCGCCCAACGTTTCTTGTAAAAAAATTGCATCCAGTCTTTCAGAAATACAGATTCTCTTGAGAGCCAGTCTTTTGTCTGAGTTGGCTAGACCCCTACAATTAAAGGAGAGACAAATCATGGGGGGGGGGGGCGATAAGAGGGTTTCCATTTGCTCTAAGAACCCAGTCAATTGGGGATTGGACCCCAGAAGCCACTTCAACACCTAGCCTTTTGATGGATTTTGAGATTTTAGATTGTCGACTGCGAGTAGGTTTATGGGGAATAGGAGGGGGAGGGTCGGTGTCCAGACCGAACGCCGACAAGGGCGCGACGGGGAGAGAACGGAGGAAGTAGCGATGCGACCCACTTAATGGCAGACTGCCTCCTTGAGAACGGATGGTCTGATCAACAGAGGTATGGGGGATGGAGGCTGGTAGGGAAGGAGGGGCTGAGGGAACCAGACAAATTGGGGAGCACAACTTACTAGCCTCCGATAGTGACCCAGCAAAACACATAGATGAAGTAAAATTAACAGTACCCAAAACATCTTGAGATAAATGAGGGAAAGAGGAAGGAGGAGTACCTGCGAAGGCCATGTCCCTAGATCGAGAGCTGACTGGAGAGGGCTCTGTGACCCTGGAATCTTGATGGGAGGCAGGCTGCTGCGGCTCCTGATGAGGAGGCGGTGTAGTCTCTTGATTGTCCACAGGTGGAGGGAGCTCCGATTCCATTGTTTGAGTGGAGGATGAGACCAACGATTTGGCCGGGATCTGGCTCAGCCTCGTCACTCTAGGATAGTATTTGTAAAGATGCCCCACTTCATGACATTTCCGACATCGAAAGGGGATGCCTTCATAGTCCAGGATTTTCTGACAAGTAATGTCACCCATCTGGAGCAGGTAGCTCTCCACCAGACCTTCTCTGGTATCTAGATGCACTAGAATACAAGCCAAAGCCAAACATCCTGTGTCTTGATAGGTTCTATCATGATCCAAATAGACTCCTAAGTCATCCCCGATCACCTTGAAGATCTCCTCCACCCAAAACTGAAGCGGGAGAGTAGGCAAACGAACCCATATTGGACCAGCTCCATGATTTTCCTTTTCTGGGTCGAACATTGACGACCATCTTTTTAGCAGCACAGGGGTCATCTCGATGTGCCAATATCAGGTAAGGACCCAATCTACCTGATCCGGGTGGGAAAATATCAAGGTAAACTAGCCACGGGATAGTGAAAGAATACCAGGGAGTTGCAGCAGAAGATTAACCCAAATCTCTGTGGTAATTCCTACCCCAAACCCTTCCCACGAGCACAATGCTCTTAGTTAGAGCAACTTGAGCCATAGTGATGCCTTCTCCAAATACCAAGTGCCTGTCCCTTTATCTTATTTTCAAATTCCTGGATTTTTTTGTTCGCCTCGGTGGGGAATTGGCAATCTGGTCACCCTCCGCTTGTCCAATGTCTTCTGAATTCAATGATCGGATGTCCTCCGTTCCTTGCTCTAGCCTAACTATGCCATTGAAGAAGCCTGAGGGAGGGGCAGTTCCCATTGGTTGGAAGGCCAGATAGAAAGGGGCAGGCCCAAGAAGGCCCAACTGCTCTGGTGTCAAAACTTGTGTAGGAGGCCGTAATCCACTTACCCCTTCCCCGGAGGAGCCCGCACCGCCTTGAATATTTGCACCCACCAGAAACACCTAAGACCAAGCATGGAGTTCTGAAGGTGAAGGGATGGAAAGAAAAGGAGGCTCTGAGCCTTGTCCTAGGTTAAAAATACCCTCTGTCACCACCGATAACGGTTGTGGGTCTTGGTCCTGATTAGTAACCTCCATGTCTTCCATTTGCATGGTAACCTCTTCCACCATCGTGACCGGTAAACTGGCTGCCACTAGCTCAGTCATAGCAGGAATTGGATGGGAGAAGTTGACCCAGTTGTCTTTAGCAGTCAGGGAGTCATTTGAATAATCTATTAGCTGCTCATCCATCCGAACACCAACTGCTAGGGTTTTCGAAGCACCGTTCCAAGAAAACCAAGGAATGAGGACCACTGTTGGCTGGTGTAAGGGTCTCCCGGGAAACCACAGAGAAAATTAACTTCGTTCTCCATAAACTGACCTAGACTGATTGTATCCCCCAGCGACGACTTTGTAACTGCAGCGATGAACTGAAACCTTTGGGACCTTAGGCCATTCCCCCGCCGTTGCAAAAACCACAAGGAAACCCTTCAACAACAGCAGTTTTGAAAAGAGAGAAAGGGTTCTTTTAAAAACTATCAAGACTGACCCACAAGACCGTAAACTCCCGACTTATTTCTCGTGACCGCTGCAAAGGCTTCTCCCTTCGATTTAAATGCTTAACACTAGCTTGAAACCTGTCTTGAAATGCGAGGTTGAATAAACAATAGGGTTTGTTGGTTCGATCAAACGAAACCATTGGCCACTTCCTTGGGAGCACCTGAATACAGTGATGCACCCCACTGAGTTCTTCCAGGTTAGTGAAGGCGCGACCGCCTGCTGTAAAAACTAGGCCCAAAACTATCCCTTACCACAGTGATGGTGAAAAAG
The DNA here is from genome assembly GCA_031772625.1 of Pinus tabuliformis. NCBI lineage: Eukaryota > Viridiplantae > Streptophyta > Pinopsida > Pinales > Pinaceae > Pinus > Pinus tabuliformis. The sequence continues at coordinate 1,386,778,218 of CM062818.1, read as the reverse complement.
ACCCACCTACGAACCCTGCAAAGCTCCCATTGTCTCCATCGCTCTCCTCCCCTTAATGGTCGTATCAACCCCCAACCTCATTTCATAGCGTTTCATTCTTCTCTAAACCTACTAAAACCTCTATCTCTTGATTTCTTTTTGTTTGCTTGTCAACCATTTCATTGTCCTCATCCCACATTTCTTCCACTTTTTATATGGAATTATGAAATTATCTGATAGTTATGATAAGTTCTTCCTTTAAGAAAGATAGTTTTACTATTGTTTTATGGTAATTTTAGTTACACATTTTAAAACGTTAAATGATATGGTGCTTCTAATGAAGAATTTTTTTCCAACTAATTTGATTTTGTATAGTAGGCTATTAAATATTAACATACATAAAAATTAGTTGAATAGATTCCTTATTGTATGATGGCGTGTATATTTATGTATTGTATGGTTTTTCACACAATTTATCTTATAGTTAATTAAATTTGTATGAATTTATAGATATAGATTTTGTTTTATCTCATTTGGCCTTAAAGTTTGGTAATCACTAGCTTGATTTTTCAAGAATCTCCCATTCTCAACAACAACAAACCCTAGATCAGCCCTAAACTAGGGCAGAAAACCCTAGATCAAACTTGTCAAGTCTCCACTGGTGAGTTGTTCACCGTGCACTAGTCCAAGACTTTGCCACGCACTAGTCCAAGATTTCGCCGCGCACCAGTTGTTATGCTCTTTAACCTGCAAAATGATACCCAATATAGAATATGCGAAGAAAAGATACCCAGAACACATAATAGCAATGATTTTATTATTCAGAGAGTAATGTTCACTTGCCTCTTCGAGGGGGAAACCTCCAATAGAGCAGAGCTCGATTACAAAATAAGACACGATACTCATCGCAGGGAGTCTCTATCCTTTATATATGACTCATACATGCAATACCACGGGCCAATACCGTGGGTTTTATTAATACCATCTATCTAATACTACGGCCGATTTGCAACTAACTGTGGTCCCGTCATTAATTGCGGGTTAACCACTGACAAATATTAATATGGGCTTTATTGACTCTTGACTATGACGTGATCCCATGACATAAATAAGGGGGTTAGGGTGGGACCCTAACATGCCCTCCCCCTTAAGACTAGCCTTGTCCTCAAGGCTGAAGCTGCGGAAACTGCTGAAGAATAGTGGCTGGTTCCCAAGTTTCATCTTCCGGAGAGGTGTCTTTCCATTTGACGAGGACTTCCTTAATCATGCGGCCGCGCAGGTGTTTGTCTCTTGTGTCTAGAACCTGTTCGGGTTGAAGCCAGATTGACCCTTCTTCGTCCAATTCAGGTAGACTGGTTTGAACTCGGCAATTGTTCCCAATCACTTTCTTGAGGCACGATACATGGAAAACTGGATGGATTTTTGCAGTAGGTGGCAAAGCCAACTTGTAAGCCACTTCTCCAATGCGCTGAAGTACTTGGTATGGTCCGTAGAATTTTGGAGATAGCTTCTGACAACCCTTGTCTTTGAGTGATGTTTGCTTATATGGTTGCAGCCTCAAAAAGACCTGATCCCCTTCTTGAAATTGGCGCTCTGAGCGATGCTGGTCTACCTGTTGCTTCATGCAGTTCTGAGCTTGATGAAGATTCTCTCTAAGATGGGCGAGCATGGTTGCGCGGTGTTGTAGGAGTTCATCCACTACTTTTACTTTGGAGCACCCCTTGAGATAAGAGGTAGGGGAAGGCGGAAGTTGACCATATACTGCTTCATAGGGAGTCATTTTGGTGGTGGCATGATAGTTGGTGTTATACCACCATTCAGCCAGAGGTAACCACTGTACCCAAAGGTGTTGCTTTTCTGAAGTGAAACACCTAAGGTAGGTTTCTAGACATTTGTTGATGGCTTCAGTTTGACCATCCGTTTGCGGATGACAGGAAGTACTGAGTTTTAGTTGAGTGCCTTGTATCCTGAAGAGTTCCTGCCAAAAATTACTGGTGAAGATCGGGTCATGATCGGACACAATAGAAGTGGGCATGCCATGTAATTTGAAAATCTGATCCATGAAATATTGAGCGACCAAAGTTGGTGTAAATGGGTGGGGTAGGGCGCAGAAATGAGCATACTTCGATAGTCGGTCCACAACCACCATGATGACTGACTTGTTCCCGGACTTTGGAAGACCTGTAATGAAATCCATAGAAACTTCCGTCCAAATTGATGTCGGAATGGGCAATGGTTGTAATGTGCCTGGAGTGTTGACGGTTTCCCCTTTGTGGCGTTGACAGACATCGCATTCTGCTACAAAAGTAAGGATGTCCTTTTTCATGCCTGTCCAAAAAAATGATCTTCTGGTGCGAGCATACGTCTTCTGAAAGCCCGAATGTCCTGCAATGGGCGATGAGTGCAATTCTGCCAAAATACGACCTTTGAGGGTGGATGTTGGGGATATTACGACTCTGTCCTTGTAGCGAAAAATATCATCCTGCCACGAGTATACCTTGGTGGAATTTGGATCTACTTGCAATTGAGAAATGAGTTGGGATAGCCCGGGGTGTGAAAACCATTCCTTGCGAGCCTCTTCAATCCATTCTGGAATGGTGAGGGAAATTGCTAGCAGAGTACTTTCTTCCTCAAATTGGCGAGATAATGCATCTGCTACACTATTGTCTTTCCCTTTTTTGTAAATGATCTCATAATCATATCCCAGCATTTTGGCGAGCCATTTATTTTGTTGTGGGGAGGATAGGCGTTGCTCCAAAAAATATTTAAGACTGTGATGATCTGTGCGGATTTGGAAACGTCGCCCCAATAAGTAAGGTCGCCAGGTCTCGACTGCATGTAAGATGGCCATCATTTCTTTTTCGTAGGTAGATTGGCCCAGATTCCTCCCACTTAGTTGTTGGCTTGTGAAGGCCAAAGGTCGCCCTTCCTGCATTAAGACCGCCCCAATACCGGTCCCCGAAGCATCACATTCAATGACAAAGGATTTGGTGAAGTCAGGTAGTGCTAAGACTGGAGTGGAACACATGGCGTTTTTGAGAGCGGTAAATGCCTGTTGTGCTTCCTCATTCCAGAAGAAGGAATTTTTCTTTAGGAGTTGAGTGAGGGGCTTCGCTATGCGGCCATAGTTGTGGACAAATTTACGATAATAGCCTGTGAGACCCAAAAATCCTCTCAAGCTCTTCAAGGTCTTAGGTTGAGGCCATTCTTGCATTGCCTGGATCTTTTTGGGGTCCACCTTGACACCTTCACGCCCCACAATGTGGCCCAAATACTCAACTTCTTCCATGCCAAACGAACACTTGGACATCTTGACAAATAATTTATGCTTGCGGAGCAGGTGTAAAAGTAGATCTACATGCTGAAGATGTGCAGCCCAAGTGCCACTATAGATGAGGATGTCATCGAAGAAGACAAGGACAAATTTCCTGAGATATGGCTTGAGAATGTGATTCATAAGACTCTGAAAAGTAGAGGGGGCATTACAAAGACCAAATGGCATGACCAGGAACTCATAATGGCCTTCATGAGTTTGAAAAGCAGTCTTGGTAATGTCGACTTCCTTCATGCGAATTTGGTGGTACCCTGAGCGAAGATCCAGCTTAGTGAAGAATTGAGCCCCATTGAGTTCGTCCAGCAAATCGTCAACCACCGGAATGGGAAATTTATCTTTGACTGTCAACTTATTGAGGGCCCTGAAGTCGGGACACATCCGCCACTCCCCATCTTTCTTGAGCACCATGACCACTGGGGATGAATAAGGACTAATGCTGGGACGAATGACACCTGCTTCCAAAAGTTCCTTGATGATTTTTTCTATTTCATTCTTTTGGGTGAACGGATATCTGTATGGCCGCACATTTGGGGGTTGGGCCCCTGGAACCAAGGTGATGCTATGATCATGTTCCCCTCGCGAGGGTGGAAGCTCATGAGGCTTGTCAAAGACCGACAGATGGTTATTTAAAATCTGTTGCATCTCAGGATGAATTGGCAGAGACTTGGTTTCGACGACCTGGATGGCATTAAATTGAGCTACCACTCCATGATTGCCCTTTTTTAACAACTTTTCCATCCGATGCGAGCTGATGATAGAGGGGTCTCTCACCTGGAGTCCACGGAGGGTATGTGTGTAGTTGTTCTGCTTAAAACTCATATATAACTCCTGAAAATCCATTGTGATTGGCCCAAGAATGCGGAGCCATTCAGCGCCGAGGACAATGTCGCAACCCCCCATGTGTATGGAAAACATGTGGGTTTTCAACTGATAATCCCCCATTTGAAGTTTGACATTTTCACAGCGGCCTTCACATTTCATTGTGCCCCCATCCGCAATTTGGACTTGGAAGTTAGAAACTGCTCGTACAAAACAATGCACTGCTTCTGCGATTTTTTGATGGATGAAATTATGGGTACTTCCACTATCAATCAAGACTACTACTGGGCGATGTTTAAGAAAACCCCTGATTTTGAGAGTTTGAGGGGAAGAAATCCCTGCCAACGCATGCAGCGAAATAACTGGTTCATCAGAGACATTCTCCTTTGGGTTGTCTTCTTCTAGTGCCTCATGTTCCTAAAGTGGTGGATCTTCCTCTGTTGAGCTGTAGTCAGTGGCATCTATTTGAAAAAATTTGGGCTCCTTGCATTTATGACCTGGGGAGTATTTTTCATCACAGTAGTAACATAGTCCTTGCTTCCTTCTTTCGGCCATTTCCGCAGGTGACACCTTTTGGACCTTAAGTGTTTGAGTCGTGTTGTGAGCCTGTGGGGGACGACCTTTAGCGGGGAAATTTGGGCGACTGTATTGGGCTGCTAATGCACGTTCCACGTTACGGGCTACCTTGCAAGCCTCTGTCCAACTGGGAGGGTGGTGCAGTAAGATTTGAGCTTTGATGGCTTCTTTAAGACCACTGATAAAACATTCCGTGTAGAACACATTTGAGAGACCCCAAGTGCGGAAGGCTAAGGCTTCAAAAGCTGTAATATATTCATCCACTGTACCTGTCTGTCGGAGCTTAGTAAGACGACCCAAAAAAGAGTCCTCCTGTTCAAAGCAGTCTCGAAGAGCTTTGGTAAATTGGGTCCAAGTCTTAAAAGGTCCATTGCAACATTGATGCCATTCCCACCATTGCCACCGTTCATTGTCCAAGTACATGCTCCCCAACATAAGCTTAGTCACATCATCTAAGATATGATTCAGTTTGAAATATTGCTCCATTTGTGATATCCATGCGGACGGTTGAGAACCGTCAAATTTATGCATATCCAACTTGGGAGGTCGCTGACTGGGTGGTGGGTGGGTGTGCCAGACGTGAGGAGAGTGGCTAGACTCACCCTCATTGTATTCATTGTCATTATACTCCTCCTCGTGGGCTTGCTCCTTGCCCTTCGGGAGTAATTGCTGGACCTGGAGACATAGTCCGGTAAGCTGCTTATTGATGGATTGGACGGTTTCTTCAAGTTTTTCCATTCTTTCATTGGCCATTGCTTGAGCTCTAGTTTCTACCATACACCAACCTGATGAAAAATTGGGACCGCCTAAAAATTTTCACTAATAATTGAATGGTACCACCGTGCTCAGCTTGTCGTCCTGATTCTGATGGGCTAGATCACCAATAAGCGCCTTGGAAGATCTCAGACTCCTAACAGAGTTTTACTCCTTCCTGATCAATACTGCAGTCGCCAAATCCTCAAAATGTCAATGCGGCCAAAAGTCCTGCGAAAATTATACCTCGGTATAGGAACCCTTCACAACAAATCTGATCTAGTGGATCTGAGAGATCTGAATGGCGGATCGGATAGCTCTGGGTGGCAGAACAGACTGCTGCTGCGGATCGACTGGCTCTAATAGATCGGAATGACTGATCTGCGAACTCGAGACTGCGGGACTGATGTCGGCTGCTGCTGCACCCCGTTGCACCAGCGGATCTGGAATAGATGATGTGCGATCCCCCGATAGAAAAGGGAACTATGGTCTTGAGGAGTGTCAGGTGCTACAGATCGCAATATACATAAGGGTCTGGCAGTAGTACTCGGCCCAATGTTTCAGGGCTCTAACTAAGGAGGATTGACCGTACCCTTAGCCGTACAACCCGACTACCCTATTGTACGGGTGAGTAATCTCTCCGAGTGCTGTTCTCGGTGTACTGTAGCCACAAGACGGCCAACAGTTTATCTATGGCGAGGTTTCAAGGGAGCCTAGGGGCTTCCAATATACCCAAAGGGTACGTGGAAGACAGTCCGTGCGCGGTTCTGTCTAATGCGCTACTACTCGAAGGGGTACCCACAGGGGTTACAAGGGAGTCCAACAGACGTGACCACCTCTTGTACTTCTTGCGTGCATGCCTCCCCAAATCCACAGGTTTATGCGCTCAACGACAGATCCCGTGGTTTAAAGACGCCGGAACACGTCTCGAGCCAATTTTTTTTTTTTGCTAAGAATTGGAGATCCCACCGGCCCTGGAAAGTGCTCTGATACCACTTGTTATGCTCTTTAACCTGCAAAATGATACCCAATACAAAATATGCGAAGAAAAGATACCCAGAACATAGAATAGCAATGATTTTATTATTCAGAGAGTAATGTTCACTTGCCTCTTCGAGGGGGCAACCTCCAATAGAGCAGAGCTCGATTACAAAATAAGACACGATACTCCTCGCAGGGAGTCTCTATCCTTTATATATGACTCATACATGCAATACCACGGGCCAATACCGTGGGTTTTATTAATACCATCTATCTAATACTACGACCCATTTGCAACTAACTGTGGTCCTGTCATTAATTGCGGGTTAACCACTTACAAATATTAATATGGGCTTTATTGACTCTTGACTATGACGTGATCCTATGACATAAATAAGGGGGTTAGGGTGCGACCCTAACACCAGTCCAAGATTTCGCCGCGCACCAGTCCAAGATTTCGCTGCTCACCATTTCGCCGCGCACAAGTCCAAGATTTCGCCACGCACCAGTCCAAGATTTCGCCGCACACCCGTCCAAGATTTCGCCGCACACCAGTCCAAGATTTCGCTGCGCACTAGTCCATGACTTCGAACGACTTGTTTCGGCTCGGGTGAGAGAGAGAGCCTTTCTGTGCAAGAGAGAGAAGAGATATGATGAGAAGTGAGTGATCAAATGAGGAGGAGTCATCCTGTATTTATATCCAAACATTGAAGGTGAATAGATGTGTCTGTTGGGCGTTTGACCCTACATAAGTTGCTGGTCGACTTTGATAATTTGTCAATAATCAAAATAAATTCATATCTCCATAAATACTTATCGGAATCGGATGATCTTTAGATCAGTCCTACACCTCTCGACTAGAGGAATCTAGGAAAAATATTATTAGCCATGAATAAGGTGAGAACTCCATTTGAAATTCGTCTGACCGTCGCTGCTATTCATCCATCAAATGCATTGCCTTATACAGCTTGACCCCTGCTCTGCTCTGCTCTACTTTGTTCTATTCTTCTCTGCTCAAACTATGAAGAAGAAGAAGTGATTGAGGATGTGTCATACCATCCTCCACTGACCCGAAGTCAGTCTGGAGTGTGTACCACTTTCACTGGTTCTAGACCAGTGCTCTACTGACTTAAAGTCAGTTTCAGAGGGTGTACCACTCTCACTGGTCCCAGACCAGTATCACTGATCCCAAATCAATGGAGGTCATCCTAGCATAGGGGGTACGGTAGATACAATGATGCGTCCATCGATAGAACTACTATGGTCCCTATCCTCATTTCCTTGCTCATTGATCAGATGAGAGGTGCTTCCCATGAGTCCCAGATTGCATGGGTAGGATGCCTCGACAGGAGAATTAATCATATTGTCCACAGGAGAAAAAATCATCCTATCCAGTGGATGCCATAGAGAACTAAAGGAGAATGAATCATCATGTTCCACAATCGCCATGGAGAACGAATCATCCTGGCCCACAGGAGAACTAATCATCCTATTCCATAGTCACCACAGGGTGTCAGGGGAAGGTTGAACCTTTTACCCTGTATAAAGTGCACCAACAGGGGATGGTGAGTTACCCTGTGGTCATATGTTGCTCCAAGAAGTACCCCGCGCCCCCTGGAGCTCATTGAGCTCATTAAATCATACTTGACCCTTAAAAGAGGATCTCTGAACGACTCCAAGTCATTCTTGGAAAGTCAGAAATTTGACCTTTCCTAGGGGCTTTGTCAAAATGTTGGTGACCTGTTCATCTGTACCGATATGTTGGAGCCTTATAGCTCCTCACTGCACCATGTCACGAATATAGTGGTACCTGATATCGATATGCGTGGAGCGATCATGGAATACGGGATTCTCTGATAAATGAATCCCGCTCTGGTTGTCACATAGGATCATGGTGGTATCCAATGTAAATCCAAACAACTCACTGAAGAGCTTTCGCAACCAGATTACCTCATAGGAGGCCAAGCTAGCAGCAACATACTCTGGTTTGGCGATGCTCAAAGCCATAGACTTCTGCTTCCTGCTCATCCATTGTATCGAAGCAGATCCCAAGGAGAAGCAGCACCTGGAAGTGCTCTTACGGTCCACCACATTGCCTGCCCAATCAACATCAATATATCCAAGTAGTCTCACATTTCCGACAGTGTATCTTAACCCATAAGTAATTGTGCCACGAAGATATCTCAGCAGATTCTTGGCACCAATTCAATGTATGTGGTGAGGTTCAACCATGTGTTGACTCAACGTGTTGACTACAAAGCATATATCTGGACGAGAGTTCACTAAGAACATCAATGCTCCGACGAGTTGACGATACTCGGTGGTATTTTGTAAAACAGGTCCAGCAACACTACCGCTTAACTTCTTGAAGTCAAGCTCCATTAGGGTGGTTACGGGCTCTGACTCTGGCTCTGGCTCTCTGGCTCTCTATCTCTTCAGCTTTGGCTTCTTTCTGCCCTCTATCAGTTTATAGCCTTCTTGGCTTTTCACTTGGCTTCCAAGTGACTCCCTCGGCTTCTCTTTAGCTTTTGTGCTGCCTATTTTGCCTTAGCTTCCTGCTTTGGCTTCACCTTTAGCAGCAAACCCCCAATGATCAACAACAGCAACCAACAACGACCAACAACCAACAATCATCAACAACCAACCCTTATGTCTTTGACATTCATGGCTTTTAAGCCAAATCAACGCTGTTGATTCATTTTCCCTCTCGGGCTCTTTGTCTTCTTATTTTTGTCTGCTCAAATCCCTTCTCTGAGTGTTAGCAATCATTGCTAAATGCCCTTAGGGATGGATGCCACCTATTTTGTAACGGAAGGAGCCACCGGTGCTTTAAATCCTTGAGAAACAGTCGTTCTTTGTTTACACAGAGAACGCTGTAAAACATGGGAGAATCCGCAGAAAACACTGTTCACGGACTTAAAATCTTCATAAATGTGCTTTATATTCCTATTGGGTCTGCCCGTAAGTCGCCATCGCATGTCGCAAGGGCCTGCCCCTTTGTATTTTTAAAATACATTAAAACTGTGAAAACACCGCAAAATTGGCTTATGCCAGATTTCAAATATTATGTATTTACATTTCGGAACCCTTTCGGGTCCGGATTTCATCGCATCGCGCTTCCGCTTTGTATTTTGTTTAATAACGAAACATATGAAAACACGTTAAAAAATGCCTTTCGGCGGATTTCAAAATATATTAACTCCAGATCATATTGCCGTCGGGTCTGGCTATCGCATCGCATATATATATATAGCCCGTTCTTTGCAATGCGTCGACGCGATATTGCGATGCGACAAGTCGCAATCGTAGATCTCACAAGCCCGCGGTCTTTCCCATATGATAGGGTCTATGCCAACGCCGATTGCGATCTGCCGATATCGGTGATCATAGTATCGCATCGGCCCGGTCCCATCGCACGTTATGCCTCTGACTGCCTCCGCCGACTGCGATTGTCGATCGGATATGGATCGTTGATCGGCCAGATCCGACAGTTTCTGTTTGCTGTCTGTTCAAGCCTCCGATAGGCTCGATTTCATGGTTTTCTTCATGTTTTAAGGCCCGATAGTGTTATCCGCCGTATCCAAAACTTCTCCTTTTGCGCTAGTTTTGGATATTTATGAGGATTTTTAGAAGACTTTAAGATTTAGAGGGTTTTTTTAGGACCCATTTTCAAGGGATTTTGCCCCTTTTTCCAAGGGACATAGGCAACTTCATTTTATGATAACTTCTGCATCCTAAGTCAGTTTTGGCCCATTCAAATTGCAGTAGATTCAGAATGAAACGATCTCTGCAATGGGGCTAGTTCCAGGAACTTCCTTGGACTTTTAGTTTCCTCAGTGAGGAACACTTAGACTTAAGAGTCTATCCAAAAGTCCATTTTGGATCAACCATATTCTAAATCACCTTTTTTGTTGACACACGGACCAATACCTTTACTGATGACTCTTCTTCGAACCATCTTTCCCTGAGCTTGAAACCCTTTTATTTCCATGTTTCAACTTATAACCCTTGGTCCATGTCAACTTTTTCTACCTAGTTGCCAACTGTCAACTTGTTTTTCATTTAAATTTTCCCTAGGGTTTGTGACTAGAACCCTAGGGTTTCCAAATTGATTTTTGTTGAGTGAGGAGGAATGCTTTTACCTTTCATCATATTCTGAATCACCTTTTTTGTTGACATAGGGACCAATACCTTTACTGGTGCGCTCTTCTTCGAATCCATCTTTCCCTGAGCTCGAAACCCTTTTCTTTTCATGTTTCAACTTATAACCCTTGGTCCATGTCAACTTATGCTACCTAGTTTCCTACTATCAAATCATATCATGACCTTCCACCTATGGTGATTTCTTAAATAAACATGTATAAATTTACTATTCACTTGTCTTATGATGATGATTCACTTGACTTATAAGTATATTTTGTATTCCATTATGTAGGGATGGAAATTGAACAACCACATGAGGGAGAAGATGTGTCCCATCAAGATGATTAACCAGAAGATGATCAAGATGTGCCCTATGGAATTTATCAACCACTAGAGGAACATGTTCCCTATCAAGTTGATCAATTGTCATTATGGAAGCAACATGTGCCATGTCAAGCTAATCAACCAATGGAGGAAGAAGATTTTCCTTATCAAGTTGATCAACCACTGGAAGAACAACCATGTCAATAACATCATTTGAAAATATTTTGAGAAACATTCAGTTGTTGCATAAGATCAGATACTACATGGGTTGATCAAACATAAGAAAGTAAAACATGCCACAAAGATTTTGGGTGTCCAAGATTCTAAAAGCAAGAAGAAAAATATGAATTCCATTGGAAATATATCAAAGGAATTCACTATGTTTGGAAAATCAAGAAAATTTGATGTTCGAGCTGCACGCAGGGCAATTACAACTGCTATTGTTGCACCAAGTACATCAAGACAAAAAAAGTTGGCAACGATGTGAAACTTGTTCCATGTCTCATGAAAAGTCTTGCACAAGCATACCAAATTCAAGGTTCGAGGGAATGAAAATGATGAATATGCTCGTTGGGCTCTTATCACTAGGAAACCCAACCACGACAGACTTACAAGAGGAATCAAAGCATTTGTGGTAGAGTTTTGGGAGATCCATTCCCATGCTATTCCAGATAGAAATCATGTCATATGACATCGCATAGCTAAAGGTGAGTATGTGGAACATGCTAAGAACATTGTAGAAATGAAAGAAGTTGCACTGTTCGAGGAATTTCAGGAAAGCAATCGCCATGTGAAGATATCCATAAGGATGTTTTAGAAATTGAAGCCATGGTTTATTAGGCCTAATACAATCTGTGACACATGTTGTTGCTAATATCATGTTGAATTTCAACTTCATTATGACACTTTCTAGGAGTTTTACAAGAATTGTCATGACGACCCTCCTCCTATAGTACGTGATTTTGTTTCATCATTATTGTGCATAAGGGAGCCAAAAGAGTTATATTACAAGAAAATATGTATAAGTGGGATAAGATGCACTAAATTTGGTGATTTGGCATTGTTCTATAGGAAATTTATTATTGATCCCAACCAGTCTGGGATGTCACCGTCGCATGGAAGCATTTTGAGTATGTCATGGGAAATCAACCATCTTTTTCAACTCTGGCGCCTAAGAGGATCAACTATGTTGAGGATGAGATTCCTATTTCATGATTCATGGGGGTGTTTCAATACCAGACTATAAATATATCAAATACTCGCACAAGTCCAGGTGAAAAGTGTTTGAGTTTAAGCATTCTCGCGAAGTATTTCAACCAAGAACAATCTTATCAGTGGTGGAATTTGTTGAGAATTACACATTTTCTCCTCAGATAGAGATATAGAGTGAGTATTATCACTCAGAATAAGTGTCCATATTAGTACATGTTTTGTATAGACATGCACATTAGAACATTGATGGTAGGGATAGCACTGACGAGTCACATGATGTGATTAAAGAGTACCACTTTTACATCATTGATGACCGCGAGCATGACACATTGTTTGTGCAACATTGCTTTGACTTGATTTATGAATCATTAAAAAAAATGACATATCATTCAAGAAGCATTGTATATGGTCAGATGGTTGTGCAGGGTAGTTCAATTTAGCACATGCTTTTTATTAGTTGAGCCAACTATACAAGAAGACAAAAATTTAGCATACTTGGAGCTACTTTAAAATAAGACATGGAAATGGTGAGCACTATGGTGCATGTGCTTGTGTGAAGTGAACACTTAGGAGGTACCAAATGAGTGATGATGAAAATCGACTCAAATCATCACTAGAGGTGGTCAACTGGTGCAAATCCCATTTAGGACATGAAGGTCATGAATCTATAAGGCATGTGTGTAGGTTCTTCTCAAATATTTCACTTGGCTATGTGAATAGATCCATTCCTTGGTATTTTAATACTGTAGAAGGAACAAGGGAATTACATTTAGTGAGGAGCAAATACACGGGGGAAATATTTGCCATCGAGATAAGAAAAATTGCATGTCTTTTTGAGTTTTGCATTAGTGTTGATGGATGTAGACTTGATCACTGTGAAAAAAGGGGTATGTGAAAATGTGGAAATATGTCCCTCTTAATTCAAAGGGACCTCATCCAATTCCAACATGGCAAGAGATGCACGATGAAGAGGCCATCATTTCACTTGATCATGATCGAGTCTCTGATATTGTAAGGGAAGGTATGTGGCTCATCTATCATTAACAATTTCATCTATAAATTGAAATCTTGAACATATTTAACTAATACATATTTTGTATTTTGGTTGTAGGCGATGTTTTTGCTGTCACTTTCCCCATAGGAAACAAAGAGAATGTGGCCTACTATTTGATGTGATGCACACAGGTGAAAAGTAGGTTGGTGCGACCATATGAAGATGGAAAATTCACATACCAAATTGGTGACATGGTTGTGATGGGATATTTTTTTGAAAAGGTTAAAAAACAAATTGATCACATCATTTATAGAGATTTTATGCTTGAATATATATCTTGTCAATACAATCATCTAGTCATAGCATCTTAGATCAATCTCATAGAAATCAAAACAAAGAAAGGTGAACCAAGGAGATGGAAGATGACAAAATCAGACCATGAACGTATTATGGAGACTTGCATTCCTATGAGCCATTGGCCAGATGAGTAGATGATGCAAATGGCAAGCCCTGAAGCCAAGTCTATAGCAGTCAAGTGTAATCTAATCTAGTATAAGAGATCTCAAATGTATGATTTTTGTAATCTATAAATGTGACAATTGAATACTCTTGTAATTTTGAATAGAGAAATGTTTCCCTCTTATCTAGGATGGATTCATAATGGTGTACATATATGTTATATAAGCTTTAGTTTCCTTGAGGTGCTTAAGTTTCTAAAGTACACCAAATTTCAAGGAGGTGATTTAGAATTAATAAGGATTTAGATTTAGATTTAATTAAATTTTTTCATCTTAAATTTTTTAAATGCCATGTGTATAAATTTAGAATTAATAAGGATTTAGATTTAGATTTAATTAAATTTTTTCATCTTAAATTTTTTAAATGCCATGTGTATAATATTCATGTTGAGCATGCAAGAAATTTTATAGATTTATACACATGCCATACATATTTGGCTTCTAGAAAATCCATTTCAGTATGTAGCAATCAAGTTGATATATTATTTTACTTAAAATGGAAATTCAACAATCTAGGTTATGAACAACATTGAAATATTTTTATGTTATTAATATTAAATATGTCATGTGTTAGATTGATATAAAACATGGAAAGAGTTACAGACATGCTTCATATTGGAATGTAAGAAGTGCAAATTTGCAATATATATATATATATATATATCATGTTATGAATATTAAGCTCTTTTAGATAACCTCAAAAGAAATAAAATCGAATAAAACTTATTAGTAGTTTACGTCTTGACATCTAAAGTAAAATCTTTGTAATTTAACATACATTGATTGTGCACTAAAATACTCTTTCTACAAGCCAATATGACAACTAAAATTGCTTTTTTGTAAATTTTTACTTCTTGAATGTTCTTAATTGAAGGTCTTAAGATAAAAAATTGATTGAAATACTTGGATAGACAAGTAAATTTAGGAAAGTTCATAAAATTATAGAAACATATTATTAATTGTTTAAATTACCATACATTCATTGTACTAAAAGACACATTTTACAAATTCAATATTAAATTGATGTACATGATATATTTTAGTTCATTTTAAGTATTAAAGTGGCTTGTATCATAGTAATATTGTACTTATTTCCTTAGTCTATGAAACTAGAATTCAAAATTGTTATTTTTAAAAATTTTACTTCTTGAATGTTCTTAATTGAATGTCTTAAGTTACGGAATTGATTAAAACAGTTGATAGCCAACTAAATTTAGGAAATTTCATAAAATGATATAAATTATCTAAAAACTTATAATTAATTTTTTTTGGTATATTAAATTCCAATACGTATGACTTATATCACATGTTATGACTAAGCTGTTGTAGATGACCTCAAAAGGCATAAAATTTAATAAAACAAGTTATTAGTTGAAGCCATTTTTAAAATTGAATTTAAAATGTATTTCGATCTTATTTGTATATTTTAATTGAACCATGACCATATATTTTCGTTCATTTTAAGTATCAAAATGACTTGCATCATAGTCTAAGATTGTACTTATTTTCTTAGTTTATTTCTTGAGAAGTTAATTTTTTTTTATCTTGTTAGCTATGTATGATAATAAACTATCCATATGAAAATATATACAAATTACATTATACACAAGAACATCCACAAACTGAAATAATAAGCATCCATAAACTCAAATAATGTTCATGCATCCATAAACAATCCACGTATGAAAATATACAAAGTTTGTACATCATATGTGAATATACCCTATGAAATGGGCTTGAAAATATATAAACTATCTATGATCTATTCTAGAAAGTATCACTTCTAGAACTCATATGTGTGTTCCGTTGCGCAAAGTGAGCATCTATAATCCAATACTGCAATATAACACATTCAAATTCAAATTAATTAAAACATTATTTGTACAAAATAAACTATATGGAAATAAATGATTTTTAATTGTGCATTTAAATAGTCCCCTACTCGTGACTCAGTCGAGTGTAAATGGAAGTTAGGTGGGATGGGGGTTTGATCAATCCAGGTTTGGTTCTCCCCTGCTTGTGGCTCAATGCCTCGATATCCAACATCCCACTCATGTTTCCACATAACTGCAACATCAACACCCTCTGCATTAAGGGCATGTGTACACAATGGAAAAGACAAGTTATAATTAGTCTATGAATTAATTATTATGCATACATGTAACTTAAAAAAATAAAATGTTGAAATCTTAAGAATAAAAAAAATCACCTCAACTGTTAGTCCATGAGTGTTATGAAGTGGAGGTGGAGGAGGCTGAGCCATGGAAACATGCACTAGAGGAGGCTGCTCTGGCTGGTCAATTTCCCCCTCAGATGACTTCAAAAGCTCATCTGTATAGTTAGGATGTGCATGCATGTTATCATGAAATTATTAATATAAATGCAATTTTTTAGAAACTTATTAATATAAATAATGTAAAATTTGACGATAAGAGTCAAAAGTTTCGTATATATGTACCTGGTTTGTGTCATGTGGGCCATGCACCCTCGATGTTTCACATATGGTATCACGACACATACATGCATATGACAAAAGTTGGTCATGCTGTAGACTCTCGAGATATGAATCATCATGTAATGCAACTGGTGGGCTACGAGGCAACGAAGGTGGTTTGCTCATCTCTCCATGAAATGCAACATATGCAATGGCCAATGTCCTCTGCATGCTATTTTTAATGGTATGCATGTTGAGCTAATTTATTAACACAAATTAATACAAGTATTTAATTATCAATCCGAGTTTGTAAAACTTGGAGGCAAGTCTAGAGTATATGGATATCAGATGTAGCCAAGCTTGGAAGATAAAATTTGAAGAGTTAAGGAAGTACATATTACAAATATAAACCTATTTTAACAATTTTTAATTCACTTATGTAATATGTGAGGGATGAGGTTTCTAACTTAGGAGAACCAGGTTGTCATTCCCTGCAATACTACTTTCATCAAGAGAAATCTAAAAGAACTAATTAACAATGGTTTATGATGCAGAAGATGTAAAAGAAGAGGCTTCTAACTAAGGAGGACCAGATTGTCCTTTTTCACAATTCTACTCTATCATAACCACCATTGCTTCAAACTAGAAATGCATAAATAACTTCAAATAAGAAAAGGAGAATGAAATTCAGTTTTAGTTCAAGATCAAATAGAAGGGGAATTTAACTTAAATTCTTGTGTGTCCCTTCATATGTAGATTATAATTAAACCAATATCCATTCAACAATCATAACACATTAATTCAAATAAGCAAATCTGAAGCAAAACAAGTAAACAAATCTAAAGCAACTAGTTCATGAAAATTAAGCTAGTTTAACAATAAAGTGTACTTAGCTTGGAGTGGGGCCCCTCCACCCTTGCCTTGCACACTTGAGGCTGCTATCAAATGCTAAAACTTCAAGCACTCATCCACACTAATGAACAACAAAATGAAAGTAGAACAAGTTCTTCTAATTAATCTCCAATACTGAAATGTCTCAACATAAAGTTATATAAAAGTTACATACCATAAGCCTTCAAAGTCTTAGCTTAAATAGAAGTTTATGAAACAAACTGATTTAAAGTCTCTCTAACAATCATATTTATTCATATCCATCTATCTAAGTCGAATTCATTTAATCCATCCCAAGAAATATGGACAATCCCATGAAATCATAAAACTGCCCTATTTCTTAGGGATTTTCTGGGTGACTAGTTATGTTTGACCAGCCTTGACCGGGCCTAATAAAGCTTGTTTTGACCAAACCAAGTGGAATTAGTTCAGTCCTAGTTCCCAAGCTTTCCAGTTATGCATCCATCTCGAGCCCAAGTGTCCTGCAAATATATCATCCACATAGCCATTACGAGAATTTCTGATTCTGTCCAAAAATACTCTTAAAACCCAATTTTTGCAAAAATATCTAAAAATTAAAAAACATAATTTATTTACTTGAATATGCATAATAAGGTCAAAGTAAGGTGTATGTGGATGGTATATGGTGGAAAATGATGGAAATTAAGTGGATTTTAATAAGCAAGATTTGATAAAAAACGAGGGTCAACATCTCCCCCTTGCTTACTCTCAAGCATGTCCTCATGCTTGCCTCTGTCTCCTTGACCTTTTACTTCTATATGCTAACTGGCCTGCTAATGTACTTGTGGCTCTGACCCTTGAAGATGAATCTTTCTCTTGAGCTACCAACACCACTTGACAATATTGTGCACAAGCTTTGTTTTGGAATTTTGTGTAAATAAGAATGAAACTGGGGTCTTGTACTTGATTTTTTTTTAATGCCAATCTTAGACTTGGAACTTTGATCTTGAACCTACGCTGCCACCAGACATATGTTAATTCTGACTTTGATTATGCTGCCCCAAATATGTTATGAAACCACCTTTGCTAATTTGAATTTTTAACTTATGCTGCCAACAAATATCTATTTAGACTTGGATTACGCTTCCACCAACGCACTTGGGCTACACTATCAATTAGATAATTGGAGTCTTCTGATTTGAAAACCATGTAACTATAACTTGGACTTGGATTTTTCAATGACAACCCATTTAAAACAAATCTCTGACCTTGATTCTTAACTGAACTCAAATACTCCACATAATCTACAAAATGAGGGTTGAAAGAACTAGGAAAATATCCCAAATAACAATGAATTTGAGAAAACTATCTTTAAGGAGCCTAATTAGGCTTGTTTTGAAGAAAACCCATGTTTTTTTTTTTCAAATTTCATTCTAGTTTGCTCAGAAAAAACAACGAAAAATAATGGCTTCTTAGCAATTTCGATTTTTTTTTAGAAGATATGGTGCTTGATTCCTTACCTGTTACCTCCACTGGCAGTTGACTCGATTCCTTCTATCTTTGACTACACAGGTGTTTGCTGCTTCTTGAGAAATCAAAATCTTGGAGGAAATTGATTTTTTCCTTTACCAGCAATCCATCTCTAACAATGAAATCAATTTTTCTTTGCCACAACATTTTATCCGAACACTGAAATTGATTTTTTTTTGCCTTCATTTCTGTATTCTATTTGTTTATTCATGGATATATTATGGAAAATGGCTTACCTGGTCTTTGAAAAAATAAAATAAAATTATTCCTCTTTTGAAAACTTCTTCAATCTTCCTCTGTTTTGGTTTTAAAAGGGAGTCCTCTGCGCTTTAAAAAAACTGATCTGGAAGAATTCCACTATGTGAGAGATCAACAAAAAAAATATTAGCACCGTTCCATTGCTCAGAAACTCGTGTTTCGATTCCTGTCTTATGAAGCTCTGTTTTGAGAAAAATGTGCCCACCGTGTAAAAAAAATGATATAAAAGTTGCGCTCATTGTGCTTAGAAAATGCTCACTGTGTATATAACAGAACTCTCATATTGCCCACTGTATATTAAAAGAAGATTTTTGTGTTTTCTTAAATAACAGATTTGCACAATCGATGCATGAGGAATTTGAGTTTCGAAATACCTGTTCTAGAAGAAAAACTCTTTAGTTATCTCTGAGTGATAAACTGTTTCCTTGTTTACACAATGTCATTTTTTAATTATGACTCCACTTAGCACACTTGAAAATTTAATTACAACACAGCTGGGAAGATTTGTTTACTGCTGGCGAAGTTTCAAGTCCATAATTGAAGTTTACTACCTCATATGTTGACACATTTTTTACTGTATCTACCCTTAAAATTCGTTCAATTAATGATAGAAATCCGGAGATGATTTCTTATCTTCTTTCTCTGCAGATTTTCTGGAATTTGTTGGGCACTAAGTCAAATTGGCACGAGGAAATCATGGCCTGTGTTAACACCAATGTTCCACGGCTACCTATTTCTCCACGACCTCTGCTGTTTTGCTGGCTACTTATTTCTCCACGACCTAGGCAATTTTCCACTTAGTTTTCTTCAGAGGATGATTGAAAACAATAATAATTATTCGGAATAACTCTCAGTTCATGAATAACAATAACAATCAGTTGCTTATATGTAAACATCAAAGAACTCTCAGTTCATGAATTCACTGTGCATCGTATTTTTTCGAAAATCCTTCACTGTGCATCGTATTTTTCATAAAAATGTGCTCATGGTGCATGGAAATCATGTTACACAATATATCGGTTGTTTCATGCATGGAGAGATTTTGTATTAATGAAGAATTGAATCTCTGAGTGATCTTGTGATGACTTGCATTAATCCTGTGTTGACACAACAAAAATGCAATTAAGACTCCTGTTGAATCGTTGCCAAGGATTCGTTCTTCTCACATGTGGTGGAATTGTTTGAATGGATGCGCAGTTTAGACTTGGAGGTGCCAACGTTTTCCACTAATGACTGAGACCCAGTTTGTGACACCTCTTTAAAACAATTCTGAGTTCATTTATCCTCTAAATTCATTCAAAACTCAGCAAAATCCAGAATTGATCCTTGTTGGGTTGTGTTATATTCTTTCCACGACTAGCCCACGTAGTTAACCAGGGGTTAGAGGGGGGAGGTCACAGGGGGTTTGAGGTGTACTCGTAACCCCACTTTATGGGGTCCGGGGTAGCGCCCCAAAAAATTTTGTTTTTGTACCCTATGTTAGGTTGGGCGGACCCACCTATGGTTTTGTGCATGATTTTCGCACATGTTTTGGACGCGATGGTTTTCGGTCCATGGTATTGGATGCTTTGGCATGTATAAATATGTATTATAACATTGAAAGGAACATAATGAAAAATCAAGCTGATAGTCCCGATTTTGGGATCCAGGGGAAAATCTCTGTGTATATGTGCTTTATGTGTTATGCTCTCGCATTGTTTATTTTCTGTGTTTTAGAATTCATATGTAGGTAATTTCTGTACGGGGTTAAAACCTATATTTGGTATCAGAGAAGTTTTGGCTTCAAGGGGACGCCTTTGTTACTGAGGGGTTTTGCTTGGGCCTATGGTAGACCCTGTTCAGTGGGAGATCTGCGAGATCGATTCTGGTGGTGAAAGGAGATGGCGAGCAGTGGAAAGATAGAGATCGAGAAATTTAATGGTCAGAGTTTTGAGTTGTGGAAACTCAAGATGGAGGATCTGTTGGTGGATAAAGATTAGTGAATCGCGGTAGATCCGGGTACTGAACCAACGGGAGTGTCCGATGAAGAATGGAAGAAGTTGGATCGGATGGCAAAGAGCACAATACGATTGTGTGTCTCAGATTCAGTATTGTTGAATGTATCAGGGGAAGCTACGACGAAGGCTTTGTGGGACAAGTTAGAGACTTTGTACCAATCTAAGTCTCTGGTGAATAAACTATTCTTGCAGAAAAAACTGTATAGCCTGAGGATGAAAGATGGAGACTCGGTGACAGAGCATCTGAATGCATTTAATACTGTGGTAAGTCAGTTATCATATGTTGATATTAAAATTTCAGATGAAAATAAGTGCATCAGTTTGTTGTGTTCTCTACCAGATTCGTGGGATAGTCTGGTTATTGCAATAGGTAGCAATGCAACTGCCTTGCAGTTTGATGAAATAGTCTCATCCTTGCTGAGGGAGGAGATGAGATGGAAAAATATGGAGAGCCAGAATGGTGATGCCTTGTCTGTACGAGGATGGTCCCAGAACAGAAACAAATATAAGTCATCGAGTGGGAGATCTAAATCTCCAGGAAATCTTGTAAAGGTGGTGTGCTGGAAATGTGGAAAGGAAGGGCACTACAAAAGGGACTGTAAATCTAAAACTCCTGACAAAGGAAAGGGATCTAATGATTCTCCTTCTGCAGAGGCGAAAACCACCTTAGATGAAGGTGGGGATGTGTACTTGGCTTCTTCAAGTACACATGTAGATCATGAGGCATGTTTGATTGACTCACGTGCATCCTTTCACTTCACTCCCCATAGAGAGTGGTTCTGCGAGTATGAGAAATATGATGGTAGTGATTGTCTTCTTGGGGGATGACAAGAAGGCTAGAATCATTGGTCGCAGAAAAGTAAAGTGGAAGTTGCAAGGTGGAAGGGTTAGAACACTTTCGGGTGTTCTGCATATTCTTGCATTGGCTAGAAATCTGATTTCTGTAAGCAAGCTGGATGATGCAAGTGTAAAAACAGTGTTCGAGAAGGATACCTACAAAATGGTTCGGGGAGCACTGGTATTGATGCAAGGAGTTCGAATTGGAACTCTGTACAAGCTTTAAGGTAGCACTATTATTGATGGGTGCAACAGTTCTGTGAGTGGAGCAGAAAATCTAGTGGTCTCTGGAGAGAAGACCATGTTGTGGCATCAAAGGTTTGGACATATTGGAGAGAAGGGCCTTCGAATCCTTCATGGTAAAGGTATGGTAGAAGGTATGAGTAATAGCTCTCTGGATTTTGATTTATGTGAAAATTGTGTATATGGGAAGCAGAATCGAGTGAGTTTCCCCTCTGGTTGTAGGAGGGCGAAACAGATATTAGAGCTTGTGCATAGTGATGTGTTTGAACCTTTGAAGGTTCCATCACTGGGTAAGTCTGTGTACTATGTATCATTTATAGATGACTTCTCAAGGAATACATGGGTATATTTCCTTAAGAATAAATCTGAAGTATTTGATAGGTTTAAAGAATTTAAAGTTCTCGTGGAAAATCAGACAGATAAGAAGATAAAGGTGCTGAGGACAGATAATGGGTTTTGCAACAAGGAATTTGAAGAATTCTGTAAGAAGTGTGGTATAGTACGATAGAAGACTACTCCATATACACATCAACAAAATGGAGTTGCAGAAAGAATGAATAAAACGTTGATGGAAAGGGCAAGAAGCATGCTCAGTGGTGCCAGGTTAGGACAGGAATTCTGGGCAGAGGCGGTGGATACTGCATGTTACCTTGTCAATAGGTCACCTTCATCAGTGTTGGAGGATAAGACCCCACAAGAGGTATGGACTGGTAAGAAACCCTCTCTTTCACATCTGAGGGTATTTGGGTGTGATGCATATATACATGTTCCAAAGGAGAAACGAACCAAGTTGGATAGTAAATCTGAAAAGTGCATCTTTATTGGGTATAAGGATGGTTTAAAGGGTTAGAAGCTTTGGAGCCCAATCACATGGAAGGTTGTGTACAACCAAGATGTGGTGTTCAGAGAGGTAAAAGATGTTATTAAACATGAAGTCTAACCAAAGGAACCTGAGAAGATAGAGTTTGAGCTAAAGGAGGAAGAATTAGACTCTACAGCAGAGGAGGAATTAGAAGATGAAGAGCCACAAACTCCGGGTGTGAGAAGATCAGTTTGAGAAAGAAGGTAGCCAGAAAGGTATAGTCCATTTGCTTTTTGTTCAAATTTTGCTTTATCTATTACTGACGATGATCCTAGAACTGTGAAGGAAGCGGTAGATTTAGAGGATGGCAAACTCTGGAAAGAGGCCATGGTTGATGAAATGGCATCTTTGCACAAAAATGAGGCTTGGGATTTGGTGGAGTTGTCTGCTAGAAGGAAACCCATTGGCAGAAAATGGGTGTTCAAGAAGAAGACAAATGCAGAAGGAAAGGCGGAGAAATACAAAGCTCGGTTGGTAGCAAAATGTTATTCCCAGGTGCTGGGAATTGATTTTGGTGATATTTTTTCTCCTGTTGCAAAGGTAACTTCTATTAGATTAATTTTATCTGTTGCTGCTGCTTTTGATTTTGAGGTAGAACAGATGGATGTGAAGACAACATTTCTTCACGGGGATCTAGAAGAGGAGATCTACATGAAGCAACTTGAAGGCTTTGTGGTGAAGGGTAAGAAAGAACTGGTATGCAAGTTAAAGAAGTCTTTATATGGGTTAAAACAATCACCAAAGATGTGGTATCAAAAATTTGATACATTTATATGGGGACTTGGCTTCACCAGAAGTAAAGAAGATCAATGTGTGTATTTTAAATTAATTGGTGATCGTGTCATTTATCTGGTCTTGTATGTGGATGATATGTTGTTGGTTGGAAATGACAAAGAAATTATCCAGGATTTGAAGACATAATTGCCCTCCAAATTCGACATGAAAGATCTTGGTGCTGCAAACTATATTTTGGGCATGGAAATTGAAAGAGATTGGGCAAAGAGGAAGCTTTGGTTAAACCAGAGGAAGTATGTTGAGACAATACTGTAGAGGTTTAATATGCAGGATAGTAAACCGGTGAAGGTTCCTATTCTTGTAGGTGTGAGGTTATCTGCTGAACAGTGTCCCAAGACACAAGAAGAGGAAGAGGACATGTCCCGTGTTACATATGCAAGTGCAGTCGGTAGCCTGATGTATGCAATGGTCTGTACTAGACCAGACATTGCACATGCAGTGGGAGTATTGAGAAGGTTTATGTCAAAACCAGGGAAGGAGCACTGGACAACAGTGAAGCAGGTTTTCAGGTATTTGTGTGGCACTAGTGGTTATGGTTTGTGCTACCAAGGAAGACCAGGATTCGACAGAGTGTTGGATATTCGTGCCTTTGTTGATGCAGACTGGGCTGGAGATATGGATCAGAGAAGATTTACAAGTGGGTATGTGTTTAACATATTTGGAGGTGCTGTCAGTGGGATGAGTAAGAAACAATCTATAGCGGCACTATCAACTACAGAGGCAGAAACATGGCAGCCACTCATGCAAGCAAGGAAGTAGTTTGGTTGCAGAGTTTGTGTTCAAGTATGGGGTTAGTACAGGAAGCTATAAGGATAGACTATGATAGGCAAAGTGCAATTTTATTGGCAAAGAACTGGTGGGCTCTAGTATTGCAGTAATGATGCTGCGACTCCTGGGACTCCCTTTTTTACTTTTATCAACCCGGTAGTTCGTAACAAACTTGGAAGCGACGGTGCTGTATGCACAAGTACTAGCTCTTGCCGCAGGCTATCACTTGATCAGCTGGCACAAGTCCGCTAGGAGCTTAAGCCAACTTCTATGAGCTCTTAGAAGAAGCTTTTAACTGTGATGGATGAAAGCTAACTCAAGAGAGGCTAATCTACTTGCAGAAAGACGCTGAAAGCTGAAAGGAAATGCAAACCCTAGCAAACCCTAGTTTTACCGACTAACCCTACTGGTGCAAGAGAAGAGATGAAAGCTGCAGAAATGGATGCCATTGATTCTTGGAAAGGTAAAATGCATGTGACTAAGCTACTTCTGAAGTAAAATATGAAAGAAACATCTTTTTGTCCTTTTGAGTAATTTTGCAGAATTATTATGCATGTGTGTTAACTATTTTTGACTGTGCAACGGTTGATTGGTGAAAGGAAATGGAGTGGGCGCTGGCAGGAGGTTGGGAAGGTGAGAAGAGGGCCTAAAGGGTCCCTAGCACCCTTCTAGAGAGTTTCATAGTGATCAGATCTCGAAAAACTGCTCACGTGAACTTCTACAGGAAGTCTGCAGGGGTTCTACAGGATGTTCTACAGGAAGTTCTACAGGAAGAGCCGAAAGAGGATTTTGGAGGGTTGATGGTGGAAAAATGGTGGGAAAGTGGAAATGAAGGATGGATAAGGTTGTTAAGAGGTGTGGGACCTGGTAAATGAAGCTAAGGAGTGATGAAGATGGTTGGATTTGTTCAAGGATGGAGGGAGCAATGTTGCACAAAAATATAGAAATTAGGGTTAGTTGGGAAAGTGTGGCAAATGAAGGGAAGGAATCTTGGATTAGGGGTTGGAGCAGAATGTATGATGGAGGAAGGATAGGTAGGGATGTATTACAGGTGCTCTACACACTATTTTCCAAAACTGATCGAACAAATACTAGAAAAACCAGAGATCTATCTACTTTGACCTAATCTGACCTAGAAACCAGAAACATGATGAACAGAAGTTTATAGACAAGAAATCATGCAAGATAACAATGGAAAATAAGAAAGAATAGATCTAAACATGCAAGTACGACTGGTATCAACTTTTCCAACTAAAAATCTAACACTAGCAATTGCATGGAAAGGCAAAAACAGTGTTTTTGTGGCAGCAAGTATGCCTTGGTCTCAACTCATTCTTCCAAGGAGGGAGAGGTGAGATCAAGGATTGCTTGATGGAATTTTTGTAGAATTTTTCTATTACCAAACTGTCAAATCAACCTGAAGCATGAAAAGCTATTTTAATCATCAAAAACAACCTAAGTAACAAAGCAAGATCTTAACCTAAATAGTAGAAATTATTCTATGAATGCCAGGGAAAACACATAAAAGTACACAAAGGAGGTACTGGCACTTGGGTTGGGCCCAACCCCAAGAGCTACAGCCTCCTAAGAAAGCTCATAGTTGGTGCAAAGTGAAATTTATCTCCATTACTCAAAAAATAATCATGTCATAAAACTGTTTATAGCAAGAGCTCGAAAATGAGCTGAAAGGCAGAGCTGCACTATGGTGCGAAAAACAACTGTTCAATAGCTAAAATACCAAGGCTTGAAGCCTTCTTACTTATGCAACAAGAGGAATCCCAATAGTCCTCCTTAACTTTAGGATCTTGGCTGTTCAAAACTACAGTTAATCAGCCACTTCACAAAATCTGCTTGGCTGTCCCTTGAAATCATCTTTGGTGGGCTGTTGAACTCCGAGCTGATGGTGGAGAGCTCGAGAAAGGGGTCATTTAGTGTAGGAGACACCCTTCCTACAAATCCTCAGCCTTGTTCCTTCGTATTTGGCTGTCAACTTGCTCATAAATGCTTGACCTTGGTCCAAAAGATGTCCAAAAATCTGCAATAAGCACGTATTAGACTTTGTGGTCAAGTGACTATCCTCATTCATTCGATTAATATAAATATATTCAAAAGCATGCATAAAACTATGAAGAATGGTGGATTAATCGAGAATAATAGGCAAAATGAGCCCAATAAGTTACCCATTTTCGGGGCTCATCATCACCCCCTGTTGAATGTGTTGCTCATCCTCTGAGCAACTAATCCAACTTATCATCTTTGATTGCTTTGAATACCTCTCTAACATCCCAGGCGTCCAAGGTTATGTCCTCTTCTCGGTCATGAAACCTTGCTTTTCTCTCTACTTCCTCCCATTTCCTATGGTCTTCTTCTTCTTTGACCCCTTCCAGCAGTCCCAAAAGCAATGGAGGACTGAACTTTAGGCCAATCCAGTTGGCCTGTAGATTTTGCATTGACTGTTTATAAAGTGGTACTCTTGCCAAGGCCTCCCTCATCCTTGTTGGGGAGTGGTACTCTCTTATCTTCAAACTGTGGGACAATGTGTTCCATCTCCTTGTGCAAGCATGAATGCAGTTATCACCCAACAGTCTTTCCATGTCCTCAAAGTGAGCAATGGCTTGAGCTTGCCTTTCAATGTAGTCTAGGAGAACCTGGGGGTTGTTGGCAAGGTGCTGATGGGCATAGATTAAAGCTGAGGGATCTTCTGGTTTTGCCCTGATCATGAGTGGCTCATTTAGCTCTCTGTCCATAACTTTCCGAATTTCTGCTGCCCTCTTTTCCTCATGGTTTAACCAAGAGGCCATGGCCATGAGTTTCACATCTCCCAATGTAGCATTGGGGTTCCATAGATTCATGTTTGGAAGTGCCA
This sequence comes from Pinus tabuliformis, assembly GCA_031772625.1. Classification (NCBI taxonomy): domain Eukaryota; kingdom Viridiplantae; phylum Streptophyta; class Pinopsida; order Pinales; family Pinaceae; genus Pinus; species Pinus tabuliformis. The sequence continues at coordinate 1,386,751,143 of CM062818.1, read as the reverse complement.
AGTTGTGTAAATAGAATTATGCTAACTTGGCCTTATCTTCAGCTGAGCTACTGTCACATAAATACATGAATTGGTTGTAATTCTGGAATGGAATGGTGCCCCTTTGGGCCAATGTGTTAATTTGAAATTGCAACCATTGATATTTAAGATATAAGGAATATGACTTAGCAGGTTGCCTACATTGTAAGGCTTCTACTGCCCAGCTGGCCATGCAGGCCATCTGGGCGTCTTTTTCTTGCAACTGTTGTTTTAAACCCTGTATCTTTTCTGCTGCCTAAGACTCCTGTTCTTGCAGCAGTTTTGTGAGCATCTCCACATTAGCTTGTAGCTCTTCCTCCTTCTGCTATTTCTCAGTTGTGTCCTTGTCTGCTGGAGGTCCTTCTTGCTGCTGTTGCCCTCCCAAAATGGACAACCTACCTTCCTTGTGGACTTCCTGTAGCTGCAACTGTTTTTTCAACAGCTCATTCTCCTCCTGCAGCTGGGCTCTTTTGCAGCTTTCTACATGCCTTACCATGGCCAGTTCTCCTCTTAATTCTTTTAACTTCTCCTCCATGTGGCCTATGTCCTCAATTCCCTTAGATTTGGTGATTTTCATCCATGTGTGTGTTCTGATCCTCTCTTTCTCTAATTCAAAAAATAATGGTACAACAAATTTCTGTGAGATGACTTTCCCACCCTATAACAGATTGTAATATGAGCCCAAATCAGGTTGAGGGGTAGGTTCAGGTATTTCTTCAGTTTTTCTCTCCCCTTGTGATTGTTTAGCTACTTTCTCCTCCAATTTCTCAGTCTCTTTTAACTTGGCTAGAGTTTCCTATAGAGATGTTGCAGCTTCCTGTAGAACTGCCTTTGAGTCCATCGACTTAATTTTCTCTTTCCATGTAGAGGTTTTTGGGCTTCCTCTTTCATAGGTGATGGATATCTTGGAAGGAGACTCTTCCTTCTATTTAGTGGGTGAGTCCTCAATGACAATCGGTTCCCTGGACGATGGCTGAGGTTTGCCTACTTTGATCCTTGTGCTTTTTCTGGCTTTGAAGTACATGGAGGTTTGCCTCTTTCTTTTCCCTTTTTGTTTTATAGGTGTGCTTAATGCAGCAAGCACAATTGCTGCCTCCCTTGCCAACGTCTCAGGGGATTTCTCTTCCTGCTGTTCTTTTTCTTTGCTTCCTGTAGAAATCTCTGTGTCCACTGTTTCTGTCTGTATGACTGATATCTTAGGGTGTGTCTTTCCCTTTTCTTTCTGTGTGCCTGCTTTGGCTGTGGCAGCCTTCATTTGGGCTTTCTCGGCCTTTTCCTTTCTACTCTGTATCCTCTTTTCCCTTGGTGTTTTTGCTGTTGTTTCTTCCTCTGTTTTAGGCCAACAATCTTGCAAAATTATTCTATTTTTCCTTTGTTTTGCCTTCTGCTTGAATGTCTTGCTCTCCCTCATCCTTATCCTTCTCAATTTTTTCATTTTTCTCCCCCTCCTCACGGCTGGATGGGGTGATGTTCTCAACCAAAGTTCTAATGTCATCCTCCCTGGACATATTTCTGAAGGTTTCCCAGGATATGGGGACAGTATAGGTGTGTAAAGCATCCTCCACTAACAATTTGATGAGCCCATGATAGGTCAAATGATCTGGGATCCCTTCATTTATCTTTGTACCACATTCAATTAAGGACTGAAAAAGGAAATATGGGATGCTCAGTTTCTTGGCTGGAGGCAAGTCAATCCCATGCCTTAATTCACACAACAACCTGAAATGATATCCATAGATGATGCTAAACCTCCCTTCACATGTGATGTACTTCATAATTTGATAACTAACTTCACTCCAGAGAGGAGGCAAGTTGGTTCTTCTAACCCCGTTTTTGTCTTCTACAGGATGCTCCTCGGGCAGAAAAAATGTTTTCTTAGCAATTTGGCCCAATGACCTCTCCTCTTTGCTCCAAGGGAGCCCCAATGGTAGACCAGTAACTCCACTGATGAGCTCAGGGGTAAGTTCTAGGGTCAAACCCCTAAAACTAACTATGGCATGTGTCTTTGAATGTGGTCTCAGGGACATTAAAAACTCTTCAGTTATTTCCTCATCATAACCCTGAATTTTGTCAAAGAAGGGTATCCAATTTGCTCGGGTGAAAAGGTCCACCACCTCAGGGTGCTCGTGCAACTTGCTAGAGTCCGAGGGTTCTTTCCTTATGAATCCTCCTGGCATGGTGTTGAGTGCTCTTTTATGTTTCAACCAGAAAAGAAAATGCTCAGGAAAACAACAGTCAATCACTGAAACAGGGGATAGCTGAATTCAGTTTCTTCTGAACCCAAGAAGGAATTTCTCATGTGTTCAATATCAACTAGCAATAATTCCCTTGTTTTAAGACTACTGACACCCAGAATTTGACTGTCTGTTTATGAAAAGAAGAATTTTGTTTTTACAGAACAGAGCATAAGGACACAGGTTCTCTTTTCAGCACATAGATAGGTATGTAAATTCAATTTTTTTTCTCACACACACGGCTGGCCCCTACTGCTGCATATATCTTCCTTACAGGAGAATTTAAAAATGATGAGGAGATTTCGAAATGCAGAGGAAGAACTGGGTAAACTTGGTGAAATGTGCAGGCAAACTTTTACGTTTGTTTTCAATATGCACAGGCAGACTTTTACTCTCGTTTCTCAAACTGATGCCATATAATTCACCACCTTTTACAACCAAATCATGCACAGAGAAGTTTTTTCAGGCCTACCTCGTTTGGAGCTTGAAATTCAACGAAATTTCCGGGTTTTCCTTCTCCACAGAGCTGTTCTGCCTTTCCTTTAGAACCCTTCCTGTAGAAGGCTCCCGGTTCCTGTAGAATGAAACTGTGCTTCCGACAGAGCACGATAGGCAGGAGATTTTCGAAAACAGGTAGAAAAATTGATGGAGGACGACTGGTTAACTGTTTCTGGAGGCGGTGGATGCGTACTCCAGTCGGGAACGTCGTGAGTGCAGAATGAACAGAGGGTGGTGCATGTTTCAACTGAGCATCTTTTAACTGCGGCGTGATTCGTGGTGAGGGGATGAGGTGGCCGGACCGGATCGTTGATCCGATGTCACAGCCATAATGTTTCTACGTGTTTCTGACCGCCATCACCTCCTCTCTCCTGTTATCTGCCGCCACCACTACCAGTCCCGATGATTTCTCCCTGAATGGACACTCCACACGTGCTGGCTGCACATCTAATTGGCAATTTTGAATGTAATGGGGCTCGTTTGGATTCCACGAGGATATGTAACTGGCCAAGGGTGGCCAATTGACTGGCCACTGATTCCACTCAATCCGAACCATTCCATAGTCATGTAACTTTAAAATATAATTTATGCAATTGAAGAACGAGTTTAGGCACTTACCTGCGTGGTCGCAGCCGTGTTATGCAGATTTCGGGTTTTGGAACCCATTCCTTTGTTTGCTGTTGCTGCATGCATACTGCATGCTTGGCCTCGACTGTTGCTGATGTTCATCCGTTCAGGTAGAGCTCCATGCATGCTTCTTCTGCCATACTTTGCTGTCCCTGTCTCTGAAGTATGTCTTTCAGAGGGATCAACTGCTACAGGATTCCTGTAGGAAGTCTTGTAGCTGCTTCTCCTCCTGGAATGCAAGCTAGAATGAGCAGGGCTATACTGCTGATGAGGGTCTCGGCTGATGAGGAGTCCAGATGGAGGGAAATAGGTATGGTGAGTGAAAAACTACTGCTTGATTTGTCATTAAAAAGTTTTTGCTGGCAGTATGAAGAAAACAGGGTTTCTGTGTGTGACTGTGCAGGAACATAAAAAAAAGAGTGCAATGGAGGTGTACAGAGATGGAAAAAGGGCGACATATGGCGATAGGTGGAAACAGGGATGTTGACAGGCCTCATAGGTGGATTCCCAACCTTCGGATTCTCTTCTGAGATCAATTTTGGCTCGTCTATAGGTTCTACAGGATCTTCCTGTAGAAGGTGAAATCTTAGCCCAAATGAGATCAAATCTTAGGAAATGGTAGTGGTCATGGAGGAACGGATTATGAGGGGTGCTTTTAGCCTGGTGCTGACCTCTATCTTTGTCTTGTGTGATCCTCCTAACCTGCAATGTCCTTCCTGCAACCTACAATGATTCAACAAAAATTAGGTTTTTTTTTTTTTTTTTTTTTTAGTCTGAGACAGCTGGGGCACCTCCAGGAGGTTTTCACCCTCACTGTCTACCCTGGGCGCCTCCAAGAGGTTTTCACCCAAGGATCTTTTATTCTTTTTTTTTTCAAGGTGTGGGTGGAGTGGAGACAGGGGCCTGCTCCACTACCAATACTGATTTATCCAGAGTTTCAATGAACTCCTGCTTAGAAAGGGGCTTCCTGTAGATTTTCAATCGATGCCCATTGACAAGCATGGGGATGGCTTCTTCATCAATGGTTTTGATAAGGACTGAACCATTGTTGTTGCATTTCTCCACTATATATGGTCCCAACCATCTTGTCCTCAACTTCCCTTTGAAATCCTTGTATCTTGAATCATATAACAGCACCCAATCTCCTGGCTGAAATTGCTTTTCTTTAAGGTGCCGGTCATGCCATATCTTCCTTTGGAGTTGGACCACCTCTGAGTGGAGAAGGGCCTGCATTCTCTGTTCATCTAGTCCATTCAGCTGAAGTAATCTTTCCTGCTGTGCATGGCTGAGATCTAGGTCTAGCTGAGCTGCCAACCTCAATGTGTTATATTCAAATTCTATGGACAACAAAGCCTTCTTCCCGTAGACCAGCTCATAAGGTGTGAAACCTATTGTAGTTTTCCAAGTAGTGTTGTAGGCCCAGGTGGCCTCAACCAAGCGATCTGCCCAATATTTTCTGCTGCTACTCACCACTTTAGTCAAAATCTCTTCCAAAGCTCGGTTGGTGACTTCCACCTGTCCATTTGCTTGTGGATGATAAGGGGTGGAAGTTCTATGCTTAATCCGGTGATGAGCGAGCAGGTCTTCAATCAGGTTAGAGGTAAACTGACTTCCTTGATCTGTGACTAACTCTCTTGGGTAGCCAAACTTGTAGAAGATATTTTCCCTCAAAAACTCAGCCACTTTTTCTTCTGTTGCTGCCTTGATTGCCTTTGTTTTTGCCCACTTTGTCAGGTAGTCTGTGCACATGATGATGTAAGACTTTTGTTTTGAAGGAGGGTTGATAGGACCCACAAAGTCCATGCCCCACTTCTCAAATGGCTCGAAAGTCACTTGAGGTTGGAGGGGCATTTCATCCCTTGGAGTCAGTTTCCCCATCCTTTGACATCGATCACATTGGCTGATGTATCTCCTGATATCTTGATGAAGAGTGGGCCAATAGTAGCCTACCTGTAGAATTTTGAAGGCAGTTCTTTTCGCTGCAAAGTGGCCTCCACAGGGCCCATCATGACTGGTTAGGAGGATGTCATAAACTTCCTCCTCCCTAACATAACGCCTCAAAATCTGATCTGGACCAAGTTTGAACAAGTTGCCCCCAATCCAAGTGAATGGGGTGCTTTTTCTCACGATCTTGCTCTTCTCTTTTGAGGATAGGTGTGGCGGTAACTGTGCTGAAACCAAGTAATTTGCTATATCAGCAAACCATGGAGAGAGTACTGAAATAGCAAACAGGTGTTCATCTGGCATTTGATCATCCACCATCCCTTCTTCACCTGCAGGCAAATCTAGTCTAGACAGAAAATCAACGACACCATTTTCTTTACCTGGTTTATCAACAATGGTCAAATCAAATTGCTGCAATAAAAGTAACCATCTAATGATACGAGCATCTACATCAGGTTTATTCATCAAGTACCTAATTGCAGCATGATTAGTGTATACGAATGTTTGATAACTAGTGATGTAGTGTCTGAACTTGTTTTGGGAATGGACTAAAGCTAGGAGCTCTTTCTCGGTTACAGTATAGTTTAACTCTACCTTCGACAGGTTTTTACTGACAAAATATATGGCATATGGTAGCTTCTCTTGAAATTGTCCTAAGGCTTCTCCTATGGCTCTGTTCAAGGCATCTGTGTGAATGTGGAAAGGTATGGCCCAGTTTGGACCTCTCAAGATTGGGGCAGTTACCAGCTTATTTTTCAACACATCTAGAGCCTCTTGACAGTCGTCAGTCCATATAAACTCAACATCTTTCCCCAAAATACCAAACAATATTACTGAAATCTTTAATGAATCTTATATAATATCCTACTAAGCCTAGAAAACTCCGAACATCTCTTACCTTTTGAGGAGGTGGAACCCTTTGGATGATAGCAATCTTGTTGGGATCCACCTGTAATCCTTGTTGAGAAATTGTATGATCTAGCATGGTCCCTTCAGTCATCAGGAATTCACATTTCTCAGAACTGAGGGACAGGTTCATTTCAATACACTTGGTTAAAACTTTTCCCAGGTTAGTCAATGCTTCTTGGAAGTTGGAGCCATGAGGAGTAAAGTCATCCATATGGATTTCCACCGAATCATGAACCAACTCAACAAATATGCTCAGTACTGCTCCCTGGAAAGTGGAAGGAGCGTTGCATAACCCAAAGGGAAGGACCAGGTATGCAAAGGTACCCCATGGACAAGTGAAAGTGGTCTTATCTTGGTCTTCCGGGCTGATTTGGATCTGATTATACCCACTAAACCCATCTAGGAAAGAAAAGAACTTCTTCCCTGCCAGTCCATCTAACACTTGATCTATGAAAGGCAAAGGGAAATGGTCCTTCTTGGTGGCTTTGTTAAGTTCTCGATAATCTACACAAATTCTCCACTTCCCGTTTTTCTTGGGCACAAGCACCAGAGGAGAAACCCACTCGCTGTCAGAGATGGGGTAGATGAATCTTGCATCCAACAACTTTTGCAGTTCTTCTTTGACAATGTCCTTAAGGGCTGGATTCATTCTCCTCTGAGGCTGCCTGACTGGTTTACAATCCTCTTTAATGTAAATGTGATGGGTACAGACTGAAGGGTGGACTCCTTTCATCTCCTTATAGCTCCAAGCAAAAGCATCCAAATGGCTGTTCAATAAGCTACACAACTCCTTCTCCTGAGAGGGAGATAGGGATGAGTTGATCTTCAAGGTTCTTTCAGGGCCAAATTCCACATTCTTAACTCGGGGAGAGGTTGGATCAGCCACACAGAGATCCACTAAAGCACTGGCTTGGGTGTCTTCTACCAACTCTTCTAGTGGCAGCACACTGGGAGGTGGATTTTGAATCAAATTTTCAATAAGATCATCCTCGGTTTGAGGACCTCCCCTGGTGGCTTCCATTGTGAACAATGGTGCAGAGTATATTTCATCCTCATCTTCCTCCTCCAACTAGAGAGGTAAGTCATTTTCTAGCAGAGGTTGGGTAGGAGGATATAGGACTGGCTGCTTGGACATAGGCCCATTCTTGATGGTCATGCTGCCGGCTCGACAACTGATGTAAGCATCTGCAGTAGCCAACCAAGACCTTCCCAAAATGAAGGGGTATCCAGTGAGTTTTTCCTTTGGCTGAAGGACCAAGAAGTCCGGAGGGTACTCCCAAGAATCAACGAAGACCATGACATCTTCCACAATCCACTTGGGGGTCACGGTGGAGTGGTCTGCTAGCTGCAGTACTGTCGAGGTATTTCTTGGGGAACTCTGAAGGTTGAGTCTAAGCATAGTGTCCCTAGTCATCACATTAATGGTAGCCCCTAGATCAATCAGGGTGTGGGGGATTATGGTGCCATTGATGTGGACATCGACTACAGGACTCCTAGGGTCCAGATATTTTGGACAGATTACTTGTCCCAACATCAGGTCGGACAATTGTCCTATGACATTGATAGTTGGGGCATCTCTCTTGCGCCTACCTGGGTGCCTGAAACACTTCTCTTTGACCAATTTGTTGTAGATTGGTACATCTTTTATGGCTTGGAGAAGTGGTATTTTTACACATAACTGTTTAAGTTCTTCCAGGAGTTCAGTCTCTTCTGGGCTTGGTTGCGTGGTTCCAGTTAGTCTCTCAAGAAAGGGTGGAATGGCTTTGGGTTCACTTTCCTATTCCTCTTCCTCATCCTCCTTAGGAGGAGGTTGGCTATCTGGGAGGACCTTCCCAGATCGTAGGTTGATCTCCTGAATCTCCATAGTGTAGGTAGGGCATGTCGTCTCTCCAGTATATACCTACTGGGCCTATCTGTTATTGGGGTTCGGGTTTGGTTGAGCAGGCATCTGGGCTTGTCTCAGAGGAGCAGGAGGTAATGGTTGTGGTTGAGCAGGTGGTGGAGGCAAAATGGCAAGAGGAGAGTTGTACTGGGGCCTCCACCCCTGTTGAGGTGCATTCCACTAAGGTTGTGGCTGAACATGAGAATGAAACGAATGAGCAGTAGGTTGAGTATGGTATTGAGATGGATATGACCAAGGAGGGGGTGCAGACCAAGAAGGATGAGCAAGGGGACCCCAAGAAGGTATGTGAGTGGATTGGTTGGGGTTGTAATAAGTCTGGGATGTCCCTTGCATCCCCTGCTGGTAAGGTCTGGATCCATGTGGCCTCCTTTGGTTCAGGAAGTAGAGTGGTTCAGTGGCTCCTTTAGCCCCTTGGTACATAGCTTTAAGTCTGGGTAAGGTTGGGCACTGGCTTGTAGGGTGGTCTTCCTCACAAACGACACATACCTCTACGGAGTGTAATGGACATTCATTCCTAGGATGCTTCCTTGTACATCTGGGACAAAAGATGGCCAAAGCCCTCTCAGCTTCCTCTTTCTTCTGTTGGATCCAGAAGGTGTCCAACTGCATGGCAATGGTCTGTCTCATCTCACTTTTAAGGTATTCCATCTAATTTGTAAACTCATGTTTGGAGAAGGTGGCACTGGCTGACGTTTGACTCCCTCTTCCTCTTTTCCGGGCTGCCCTAGAATGGTTTCTAAACACAGTATTTATGTCATCATAAGGTAGCTAATAGATGTCTCCTCCATCCAGCAAATGGAGGGTATCTAGAAGGTCTTTAGGGACTCCTCGGAGTAGAACCAACTTCATAGATTCGAGGTCAAGTGTGCACCTGGCCCTTTTATAACTGAGTTGGAACCTTTCTTCATAGTCTTCTAAAGATTCGTCACTTCCCATGGTCATCCGAAAGATTTCTTTCTTTGTTTCCTTCAACCTACAGTAATCTCAGTATTTGTTGTTAAAGCCTTGCTACATCTGAGCCCAAGTTGTGATACTGTTTCCAGGTAACCCCATGAACCAGCGTAGTGCTGCATCCTTGAGGGTAGAGGGAAAGAGTTTCAACTTTTGCTCGTCTTCTGCATAGTCATAAGTTCGACAAAGGACAACAAACTCAAACAAGAAGGTATCAGGGTCTTCAGTGGTCAATCCATGGAAGTGAGGTAAGGCTGAGGGACTGATGTTTTTCATTTTTGTGTCCCCATTGGTCTCTCGGATGGGAAAGGTGCCTTCTATTCTCTCCCCATTTCCTCTACTGTTTCTGTTTTCAGCCATGGTCTCAGGAGGAATGTTTTCTTGCTCTTCTTCTGTTATAGGATCTTCGTATATCTCTGGAGGTTCACCTATAAGATCTTCTGGATCACTGCCACCGAAGAAGAGAGAAGGGTGGCTCAGTGATGTGGTGGGGGTGTTGGGTAAGAATTTTCCTGAATTGTCTCTGTTCCTACGAGGCATGAAAGGAAATCTTTTTGGTTGCTTTTTTGTTTCTTTTTCTACTTGTACCTACAAAAACTAAAATAGATTGAACTGCAACTAACTAAAATCTATCTTGCTGAAATGAAAATGCAGAATTGAAATGAAAGCAGGAAAGGACTAATCTATGTTGCTGAAATGAAATTGCAGAAATGAAATGAAAGCAGGAAAGGACTAATCTATGTTGCTGAAATGAAATTGCAGAAATGAAATGAAAGCAGGAAAGGACTAATCTATGTTGCTGAAATGAAATTGCAGAAATGAAAGGCTAGGCTACGCTTGTAGAATTGAAATTGCAGAAATGAAATGCTAGGCTATGCTTGCAGAATTGAAATTGCAGAAATGAAATGCTAATCTATGAAAGTGGGAAATGTCTAATCTATGCTTGCTGAAATAAACTACTTAGCAGAAGGTTATAGTAGAAAATAAAAGAAAAGCAGCAATAAAAAATACTTTGATGCTTCCCCGGCAACGACGCCAAAAAGATGGTGGGCTCCAGTATTGCAGCAATAATGCTGCAACTCTTGGGACTCCCTTCTTTACTTTTATCAACCTGGTAGTTCGTAACAAACTTGGAAGCGACGGTGTTGTATGCACAAGTACTAGCTCTTGCTGCAGGCTGTCACTTGATCAGCTGGCACAAGTCCACTAGGAGCTTAAGCCAACTTCTATGAGCTCTTAGAAGAAGTTTTTAACTATGATGGATGAAAGCTAACTCAAGAGAGGCTAATCTAGCAAACCCTAGCAAACCCTAGTTTTACCGACTAACCCTACTGGTGCAAGAGAAGAGATGAAAGCTGCAGAAATGGATGCCATTGATTCTTAGAAAGGTAAAATGCATGTGACTAAGCTACTTTTGAAGTAAAATATGAAAGAAACATCTTTTTGTCCTTTTGAGTAATTTTGCAGAATTATTATGCATGTGTGTTAACTGTTTTTGACTGTGCAGCGGTTGATTGGCGAAAGGAAATGGAGTGGGCACTGGTAGGAGGTTGGGAAGGTGAGAAGAGGGCCTAAAGGGTCCCTAGCACCCTTCGAGAGAGTTTCATAGTGATCAGATCTCGAAAAACTGCTCACGTGAACTTCTACAGGAAGTATGTAGGGGTTCTATAGGAAGTTCTACAGGAATAGCCGAAAGAGGATTTTGGAGGGTTGATGGTGGAAAAATGGTGGGAAAGTGGAAATGAAGGATGGATAAGGTTGTTAAGAGGTGTGGGACTTGGTAAATGAAGCTAAGGAGTGATGAAGATGGTTGGATTTGTTCAAGGATGGAGGGAGCAATGTTGCACAAAAATATAGAAATTAGGGTTAGCTGGGAAAGTGTGGCAAATGAAGGGAAGGAATCTTGGATTAGGGGTTGGAGCAGAATGTATGATGGAGGAAGGATAGGTAGGGATGTATTACAGGTGCTCTGCACACTATTTTCCAAAACTGATCGAACAAAGACTAGAAAAACCAGAGATCTATCTACTTTGACCTAATCTGACCTAAAAACCAGAAACATGATGAACATAAGTTTATAGACAAGAAATCATGCAAGATAACTATGGAAACTAAGCAAAAATAGATCTAAACATGCAAGTACAACTGGTATCAACTTTTCCAACTAAAAATCTAACACTAGCAATTGCATGGAAAGACAAAAACAATGTTTTTGTGGCGGCAAGTATGCCTTGGTCGAGGTGAGATCAAGGATTGCTTGATGGCCTTTTTGCAAAAATTTTCTGTTACCAAACTATCAAATCAACCTAAAGCATGAAAAGCTATTTTAATCATCAAAAACAACCTAAGTAACAAAGCAAGATCTTAACCTAAATAGTAGAAATTATTCTATGAATGCAAGGAAAACACATAAAAGTACACAAAGGAGGTACTGGCACTTGGGTTGGGCCCAACCCCAAGAGCTACAGCCTCCTAAGAAAGCTCAGAGCTGGTGCAAAGTGAAATTTATCTCCATTACTCAAAAAATAATCATGTCACAAAACTGTTTACAACAAGAGCTCGAAAATGAGCTGAAAGGCAGAGCTGCACTAAGGTGCAAAAAACAACTGTTCAATAGCTAAACTACCAAGGCTTGAAGCCTTCCTACTTATGCAACACGAGGACTCCCAACAGTCCTCCTTAACTTTAGGAGCTTGGCTGTTCAAAACTATAGTTAATCAGCCACTTCACAAAATCTGCTCGGCTGCCCCTTGAAATCATCTTTGGTGGGCTGTTGAACTCCGAGCTGATGGTGGAGAACTCGAGGAAGGGGTCATTTAGTGTAGGAGACACCCTTCCTACAAATCCTCAGCCTTGTTCCTTCGTATTTGGCTGTCAACTTTCTCATAAATGCTTGACCTTGGTCCAAAAGATGTCCAAAAATCTACAATAAGCACGTATTAGACTTTGTGGTCAAGTGACTATCCTCATTCATTCAATTAAAATAAATATATTCAAAAGCATGCATAAAACAATGAAGAATGGTGGATTAATCGAGAATAATAGGAAAAATGAGCCCAATAAGTTACCCATTTTTGGGGCTCGTCAAGAACCCTGCATATCATTCAAAGACAAAGCACATTGATGTTCAGTATCACTTGTGAGGGATATGATAGAAGACAAAAAAGTGTTGCTGGTAAAGGTGGACACTTTGAAGAATACTGTAGATGCATTAACAAAATCTGTGAGCTCTGAGAAGTTCTCTTGGTGTAAAGAAACAATGGACGTTGCAGGGCTGGAAAAATGACTAAGCTCTCTTGTGGCACCCTGTGGAAAGAAAATAACAAGTGGGAGAATGTTGGGTTGTGTTATATTCTTTCCACGACTAGTCCACGTAGTTAACTACGGGTTAGAGGCGGGGAGGTCACAGGGGGTTTGAGGTGTACCCGTAACCCCACTTTATGGGGTCCGGGGCAACGACCCAGAAAATTTTGGTTTTGGACCCTATGTTAGGTTGGGTGGACCCACCTATGGTTTTGTGCATGATTTTCGCACATGTTTTGGACGTGATGGTTTTGGGTCCATGGTATTGGATGCTTCGGCATGTATAAACATATATTATAACATTGAAAGGAACATAATGAAAAATCAAGCTGGTAGTCTCGGTTTTGGGATCCAGGGGAAAATCTTTGTGTATATGTGTTTTATGTGTTATGCTCTCGCATTGTTTATTTTTTGTGTTTTAGAATTCGTATGCAGGTAATTTTTGTACGGGGTTAAAACCTACAATCCTTACCTGATTCTCCTGTGCAATCCATGGGATTCAACTCAACGTTCTATCTTATGTCTAACCACCTTATTTCTCCACAACTTCCACCTTTTATTTCTATGCTGCCTTGCTTAGCTCTGCCTTTTTCTTATTAGCATTCTTCTCTGTGTTTTTTTATGGTTCCTGCTTCTTTTCACATGGTGTACGGGCTTGTCAAATCACCATATCATATCATCCATGGCTGCCTTCATTAGTTCATATGCATGCCTTCATTATTTCGTATGCCCACCTTTCCATTTGATTTCATTCCTTTGCATATATTGTAGGCATATATCATTTGCTTTATAATCATGCATTTTTTTATATTGCACTCGTTATGTTATACAACATAGTTTTGTCATTTCATTTTATTGCGTTAATTTGTTTTTTTTTTAAATGACCATAGAATAGGTCATTTAAAAAAAAAACAAATTAGTATTATTATGACATTAACCTTTGTATAGTATATATAGGTCAACCAATTTTATTTTTTTTTGAAGGGGAGAAACATTGAGTTCTTTATTTCTGATCAAAAATGTTTATAAAATGTTTAGGATTAATGTAATGGTATATGGAATGATGAATAGGAATGGGGTTAATGTAGGAAAGGATAATGGATAGGAATTTTGTAGGTATTATAATGAAGGAAATATGATTATGATGGATATGGTAATGAGTATAGGTATGGTAGGGTAATGAATAAAATGAGTGTAGGTATGTATATAAATGGATATAAATGAAGGTAAGATATAAGATGTAATAGAATGCATATCAAGCTAAATTAGTTTTAACAATTTCTAGATTTTTTTTTTTTTCAAAAATCAAAGGTTCTAAGAGCAATTTTTTACACTTACTGTACTTATACTTCCATAATAGCTTGATGTCAATGCTAACTGATGATGTCCTTTGCTGGTTCAATTTTGACTCATGATGATGGTTCTTCTAAGATAGATTGAAAAATAGAATTTATTTCTGTCTTCTGTTCTAACATCCTTCATTGATTTTGGTCCATTAATTGTCGATGTCATTCAGGTCCCTCTGCAATTGATTCATAATATCTCAGGTCCCAACTGTCATGTACATTTTTATGCAAGATATACATGTTTTTGTTAACATTTCAGGTTCCTCTGCAATTAATTTCAAAAATATTTCAGGTCCCAACTGCCAACAATACAAGTTCCGTCGTCAATTCAACTGCATAAACTATTTGCATAGTTTTATTACGAATCTTCCCCCTTGCTTATTCTGAGACTTGTCCCCAAGTCTTGCTTCTTCTAGAGGATGATTCTTGTAAAATAAAATTGAAGAAATGGTAAAATGAAATAGAGAATTCATATTGGCCAAGCTGGTTGGTTTTCCTATATGAATTCGAGTTTGTATTGTGCCACTTTCGTGGATTTTCACAACCAAAGTCCTGTATTATTTTTGATCTTTTTATATTTTTTCTTTTCTTTTCTTTTTTGGATTGAGGTGGAGTGTAATGGAGTAGGGAGGTATGAAAAGCTTATGAAAATAGGCTATATTGAAGTCATGATTTAGTAGTAAATGGATAGATATTAAGTCTGGACTTTAACATGCATGATCGCGGAGCTTAACATACAATATGGATGATGGATGAAAGCATGAACAACATGGCTTATGAAAGGCTTCTTTGGAAATTGATGTGACTTTTCATGGTAAAAAAAACTTGACTTCTTCTTCTGATGATTAGCTTCATGTCTTTTTGCCTCGATCTCGATCATGTTGTAGGGTTTGTTGGTGTTGTTGGTCAATAACTAAAGACAAGCTTCAAGAGTTTGAGTTTCATTGGATGAACTCAACAATAGGTGAATTTTCACTTCGCTTTGGCTTGAACATTTTTATTCATATACTTAAATATGAATTTAAAATTGACTTTGAAAAATACTTCATCCATGGAGTTCACTCCTTCATTCATCCTATGACCTGCAAAAACATAGCACTTGCTTGCAATACAATATTAGATGATGGAGGAAGAGAGGTGTACAGTCTCTCTTCTTCCAATAAATATGTAAATCATTACAAGCATTTCTTAGAAAACAAGTCTAAATATGATATACAAACAAAATGCATTTATTTACCCCTTGAGGAATGGTGAACAGCCTAGACCTCCTAGCGTTATTTTGTTTACAAATTATTCATTTTATATCCAATTAGAGTGATTCCAAAGCTAAGTTGAAGTGAATTAATATGGCTACCTTTAGTATAAATAGGTTTTCAAAATGGGTTAAAATGATATGGTAAAAATTATAAGGAGTTCCATGTTTGATAGAGCTGCTTGTTAATTTTTAACTAGATCAACAATCACTATTTGAAGTGTAACTTTTTCGATAAAGTTCGGATCAATGTGATTCCACTTGGAGATTAAAGTAGATTCACTTTTGTATTTCCAGTAGAAACATGTTTTAAAAATTCTTAGGCTTGATATCACAAAATTAGTGATGAACAGGCCTAAGAGGCAGAGCTTTACTATGCTGGTTTGAAGACATGCAGTCATTAAATGTGGCATATCTTTTTCATTTCACCTCCAAAGGGAATGAGTAAAATTTTCTTAAACTAAAATTGAATATGTATCTACCATATAAACAAGTTTTTAAAATAAGATGATTTGGTATGTTAAATATGCCAATGAACAGTCAAGTCTTAGAATTGTCACCATGTAGATTTTTCGAGAAGCAGTTAGTATTTTAAGAATAAATTTTTCATATGATCCCTGATTGAAGTGATTCAAATTGATTTGGAAACTAGATTCCAAGGGCTATCTTCCCTATGAATTTCAGATAAAAATGTTTCCATTAGACACCTCAAATATAGGCTGTACTAACTCTGTCCTCAACATTTCACTTGAGACCTAGTTTTGATTTTGATCACATTTTTATTTGTGATATAAATTGAAAACTTCAAAATGGATTCCAAAACTAGATTTCAAGAGATATGTAAAAAAAACCATGATTTCAAAATGATCCTATATGGTTACCCAAAATAGGATTGTTCTTACTGCATTTTTCCATGTAGTCCTTTCAAATGAATATTGAACAATGATTTGAAGAAATATTCATGACAATTTGAAACAAATTTATTATGGAAGTCTTATTGTGAATTCATTCGACTTGTTTATTTATTCTATTCTATCATATTCTATTTTAGAAAAATAATTCATTCACTCAAGTATAAGAGAATTTCCAATGCATCCATTTTCGTAACAAGATCATGAGTAAACTCACATCCAAATTTGAAAAATATACTTTAATGAATTTTTGGACATGAAAATTTATTTGATCATAAAGATTTGATGAGAAAGAATGTTGAAGAATGGAGTAGTGTTGTAACCTATTCTTTAACATCATTTTTTAGATCTTGTCTTGCAAATGGATTTTGTAGTTATTTTTAATTTTTTTAATTTTTTTGTTGTTGGGGGTTTTGTTTTGGGAATCTACTTTTAGGATCTCTATTTCTAAGCATCAAGAAACATAACTAAGAGAAATGTATACTAACTAAATTTTTAGTGTTTTTGTTTATATTCTATTTGACTATGCTGATAATTTCCTCCCTGGCAACGACGCCAAAATGTTGAGCTAATTTATTAACACAAGTATTTAATTATCAATCCCGGTTTGTAAAACTTGGAGGCAAGTCCACAGTATATGGATATCAGATGTAGCCAAGCTTAGAAGATACAATTTGAAGAGTTAAGAAAGTAAATATTACAAATATAAACCTATTTTAACAATTTCTAATTCACTTATGTAATATGTGAGGGATGAGGTTCCTAACTTAGGAGAACCAGGTTGTCCTTCCCTGCAATACTACTTTCGTGAAGAGAAACCTAAAAGAACTAATTGAAAATGGTTTATGATGCAGAAGATGTAAAAGAAGAGGCTCCTAACTAAGGAGGACCAGATTTCCCTTCTTCACAATTCTACTCTATCATAACCACCATTTCTTCAAACCAGAAATGCATAAATAACTTCAAATAAGAAAAGGAGAATGAAATTTAGTTTTAGTTCAAGATCAAATAGAAGGGGAATTTAACTTAAATTCCTGTGTGTCCCTTCATATGTAGATTCGGATTAAACCAATATCCATTCAACAATCATCACACATTAATTCAAATAAGCAAATCTGAAGCAAAACAAGTAAACAAATCTAAAGCAACTAGTTCATGAAAATTAAGCTAGTTTAACAATGAAGTGTACTTAGCTTGGAGTGGGGGCCCTCCACCCTTTCCTTGCACACTTGAGACTGCTATCAAATGCTAAAACTTCAAGCACTCATCCACACTAATGAACAAAAAAATGAAAGTAGACCAAGTTCTTCTAGTTAATCTCCAATACTCAAATGTTTGAGCATAAAGTTATATAAAAATTACATACCACATGCCTTCAAAGTCTTGGCTTAAATAGAAGTTTATGAAACAAACTGATCTAAAGTCTCTCTAACAATCATATCTATTCATATCCATCTATCTAAGTCGAATTCATTCAATCCATCCCAAGAAATATGGACAATCCCATGAAATCATAAAACTGTCCTATTTCCTAGGGATTTTCTGGGTGACTAGTCATGTTTGACCAGCCTTGACCGGGCCTAATAAAGCTTGTTTGACCGAAACAAGTGGAATTAGTTCAGTCTTAGTTCCCAAGATTTCCATTCATGCATCCAACTCGAGCCCAAGTGTCCTGCAAATATGTCATCCACATAACAATTACGGGAATTTCTGAGTCTGTCCAAAATTACTCTTAAAACCCAATTTTTGCAAAAATATCTAAAAATTGAAAAACATAATTTATTTGCTTGAATATTCATAATAAGGTCAAAATAAGGTGTATGTGGATGGCATATGGTGGAAAATGATGGAAATCAGGTGGATTTTAATAAGCAAAATTTGATAAAAAAACGAGGGCCAACAATGCCTAATATCAACGCCAAGTTGTGACGACTTCTCTAGCTCCGTCAACAATACCACGCTCTGAGATGGTCATGGCAACAATCTCGGAGGTGGTGCTACATGTGCAGGGTCTCTACGAGCCCCAAAAATTTCATAACTACATCCCAAATCGGGTCCATAAAACTTAGATCCGGTGTTGGTTTAATATGGCCTCATATGTAGCATAAAATCTACATATATATGCTTTGCAAATTAAATGGGGACCTAGTCATGGTGGGGAACTGGCCCCAAGCTCCAATGAATCAATCATAAACAAAAGGGGCTGCATCAACATTCTTAAAATATTTTAGTGGAATTGGACCAACATGTCTAGCATGACATTTCGGAGGGATGTCAAACAAATCTCCACGAATATCAATGTTCTTGTTGAAAATAGCAACAAGAAATGCTAAAAATAGAAATGCCAAAAATAGAATATTCCAATTTTAATTTGTCCTTGAATTAAAATTGTGAATTTAGTCTCACCAACTATTTGAAAAATAATTAATTAATTCATTATGGATTAATTAGTTGGAGGAATTCAAGCTAGAAGTCTTTGTGAAGTCATGCAACAATTATCCCTTGAATTAAGGAAGTTATCCCTTAATTAAGGAGATAACATTGAGTTATATTTGAGTTGTAATTAGTTAACTTAGTTTATTGAGTTAAGTCCAGTTAAATTAGTTCCAAAATATTTGTGGAATTAATAGAGAGTCATTAGTTAGTTGATGCATGCATGCATGCAACTAGTGCTACTCAGTTAACTAAATATTCTCTCATTAGAAACTCATGCATGTCTATTCTGAGAAAGACACAGTTGAGATTAAAGGCAGGGACAATGTACTATTAGTTGGATGTGTTTGCCTATAAAGGAAACTCATTCATGCAGTCAAGGCAAGGTTCCTTGAGGATTGCGCAGTTTTACAGGGTGTGAGATCAGTGTGAGTGATCAGTGTTACACTTGGTAACAGGAGGATCACCTAGAGAAACTGCACAAGGAAATAGGAGGCTTGGAGGGCAGAGGAGAAGGCTTAGGAGAAGTCTTGTTTGCTTGTGAGCATCCAGGAGGATTGTACTAAGAGCTGGCTAGTTGTGATAGCTAAGGCTTTGTGTAATTCTGATGTATTTCCACCTTGTATGATAATACAGATAGTGGGGTTTTTAGCTGAGGCTTTCCCATAAGTATTTTCTGTGTTTCATGTGCATTGATTCTTCTTCTAGTTATATGTGTTCAACTTGATCTTGCTCAAATATTTTAAGCTTTTGCAAATTGAAAGTAGAAGTAGGTTATCGTATTTTTCTTTGGTTATATTTCATTATCAGGTTAACCTGTAGCAGATTCTCTACAAGATGTGTAGAGAGAAAAATTTCTACATGGGTATTAGAGCAAAGGTTATCAGAGCTGTGAACAGTTTACTGTGAAGAATTCAAAGGTTGAATTTCAGGGTTGCAGGTGCAAATCGAATTCACAAGATGGGACGTTATGCAACTAATTTCCCATCGAAGAAGTCCAAGAAGGGATCTTCGGTAGGATTGGAAGGTGAGGCCTTAACCTCTCAGTTTGAAATGGACTTTACCCTCTTCGCATGCATGGTGTCATCGATAATGGTTTGTGTTTGGTATATTGACAATGGAGTCTCATTCCACATGACCGGTGATAAAAGTTTATTCAATACCTTGGAGGAGAAAGACATCAATATGCGCATAGAGATGGGTGACGATAGAAGGTATAGTGTTTCAGGAGTGGGCACGGTTACTTTTCAGAGCGAGCATGGAGCTCCTATCACCTTAATAGATGTGAAGTATGTGCCTAGACTGAAGAATAACTTGGTATCAGTCATGATGTTGGACGACAAAGGCTATGATGTTGTCTTCAATAAAGGAAATGTGTTCCTAAGACACATAGCCATGGGTCAGACCAAGAGGATAGGGATTCAGGTGAAGAATATATATAAACTAGAAGTTGAAGATAATGCACCAGATATCTATAGGACTTCCCAAAGGTAAAGTTGAGCAAGTTGACACATGAAAAGGTTGTACCTTGGGAAAGTACACCAAGTCTTCCTTTCATAATCGAGACAGTCAAGCATAGGCTATCTTAGAGCGAGTTCACACTGATGTGTGTGGACCATTCTCGACAACATCCACAAAAAAGAAAAGGTATTATTTGATTTTCATTGATGACTATTCTTGTAAATGCTAGATTTATTTTATGCAGAAGAAGGATCAAACCTTCTAAAAGTTTTGTGAGTTCAAAGCTTTGGTCAAGAAAGAGTCAGGGAAGCAGATCAAGGCCTTGAGAAGCGACAATGGTGGAGAATATGTCTCTCAAGATTTTAAGGATTTCTGTGCAGTGGAAGGAATTAAACGAGAGTTGACGACACCTCATAAACCACAACATAATGGGGTGGCTTAGAGGAAGAACATAACTATTGTACGAGCAACACAGGCGATGCTACATGACCAAGGCCTACCACTTCACTTGTGGGCTGAGGTATGCAACACAGTGGTCTATTTGCAGAATAGAAGCCCGCATTTCATACTTGGGATGAAGACACCAGAGGAAGCTTTCTTCGGTAAGATACCAGATGTGGGTCACTTCAGGATCTTTGGCTCATCGGTATATTGCCA
Organism: Pinus tabuliformis; assembly: GCA_031772625.1. Lineage (NCBI taxonomy): Eukaryota > Viridiplantae > Streptophyta > Pinopsida > Pinales > Pinaceae > Pinus > Pinus tabuliformis. The sequence continues at coordinate 1,386,730,696 of CM062818.1, read as the reverse complement.
TGTGACAAAGGATGCACAGAAGAAGCTTGAGCCGACAGCTGAGTTGGGTATGTTTTTGGGGTACACTGATACACCCCACAACTATTAGGTGTGTCTGCCTACTAGTCGGAGGACATTCATTCGAAGAGATCTCAAGTTTGATGAGCAGAAGGCCATGCAAGTTTCGCTTAAGAGGGAGCTCAAACTACAGGCTGTGGAGGAACTATTGGTTCCTAAGGGGGAGGAGCCTCAGACTGATGCGGAGTAGCCGCATGCAAAGGATTCAGGAGTGGTTACATCCATTCAAGCAGATTCTTCCAGAGATGGACGGAAGCACACAAGAGAAGTTGACATATTATTGACGGATGCGAGAGAGAATGTGGGAGAACCATCTTCTCAGTGCAGACAAAGGAGGTCACTTGAGAGGTACACTAGATACATGGCCCTTGTTGGGGAATTTGTTGAGACCGAGACATCTTCCTTTGAGGAAGCAGTGCAACAACTGATTTGGGTTGATGCTATGGTGGAGGAGTTTGACTCCATAGTTCATAACAATGTTTGGGACATGGTTCCGAGACTAGAGAACAAGTCATTTGTGAGTTCTCATTGGCTTTACGAGGTAAAGCAAGGTGCTGATGGTAGTGTGGAGAAGCATAAGGCAAGATTTTTTGCCCGTGGCTTTTCACAGGTCAAGGGGATTGATTGTGATGAGAATTTTGCTCATGTCGCAAGGTACTCATCTATCAGATCTATATTGGCTCTATAAACACAGATGGGTTGGAAGATCCATCAGATAGATGTGAAGACTGCATTCCTCAATGGCTAGATTGAGGAAGAGGTGTACATAGAGTAGCCAGAAGGTTTTGAGACCTTCAATCGTGATTCGCATGTGTGCCGACTCAAGAGAGTGTTGTACGGGCTGAAGCAAGCACCTCATGCTTGGTACACTAGGATAGACAACTACTTCACCGGGTTGGGCTTCACAAAGAGTGAAACGGATGCAAACCCATACCACATCGTGATGAAAGGTAAGCAGTTGATCATCGTTCTTTATGTTGATGATATCATATTGACAGGTGATGATCAGTTGATCATGTCTTGCAAGGAGAACCTTGTAAGAGAGTTCGAGATGAAAGACATGGGTCTCATGCATTACTTTCTTGGCATGGAAGTGTGGCAGAAGGATGGGGAGTTGTTTGTGTCTCAGGGAAAGTATGCCAATGAGATACTCAGGAGATTCCACATGGAGAAGTGCAAGCCCATGCAGACTCCTCTAGCAAGTAACTGGAGGAAGGATGTTACTACTTCAGGAGAAGTGGTAGAGGCTACTGTGTACAGGCAGCTTGTGGGTTCATTGATGTACTTAGTGAACACTCGACCAGATTTGTGCTATGCGGTGAACCAACTGAGTCAAGATATGGTTCAACCTACCAAGATGTTTTGGAAGGCGGCAAAGCATGTATTGAGATACCTCAGAGGCACATCTATGTATGGATTATGGTATAGACGGACATAGGGAGTGAAGCTACAGGGATTCATTGATGCAGATTGGGCTGGGAGTTCATCAGATCGAAAGAGCACATCAGGAGGGATTTTCAACCTTGGGTTAGGGGCAGTTTCTTGGTACAGCAGGAACCAGAGGTTGGTTTCACTCAGCTCGGCAGAGGCATAATACATGGCTGCAAGTCGGGCAACATGTGAGGCCATCTAGATGCGGAAAATCCTAGTTGGTTTGTTTGATCAGAGGATGGATCCAACTGTGATCTATTGTGATAATCAGAGTTGTATCAAACTCTTTGAAAATCCAGTATTTCATGATAGGTCCAAGCACATCGACATCTGTATCATCACCTCAGAGACTGTGTAGCAAGGAGGATCATGTTGCTGCAGTATATTTTGACGGAGGAGCAAGATGCTGACATTTTGACAAAGGCATTGTCAAAGTGTAAATTCGAGTTCCATAGAGACAGGATCGGTGTAGCAGATAATCCCTCTCCTATTGAGAGGGAGTGTTGAAAATAGCAACAAGAAATGCTAAAAATAGAAATTCCAATTTTAATTTGTCCTTGAATTAAAATTCGAATTTAGTCTCACCAGCTGCTTGAAGAATAATTAATTAATTCATTATGGATTAATTAGTTGGATAAATTCAAGCTAGAAGTCTTTGTGAAGTCATGCAACAGTTATCCCTTGAATTAAGGAAGTTATCTCTTAATTAAGGAGATAAGATTGAGTTATATTTGAGTTGTAATTAGTTAACTTAGTTTACTGAGTTAAGTCCAGTTAAATTAGTTCCAAATTGTTTGTGGAATTAATAGAGAGTTATCAGTTAGTTGATGCATGCATGCATGCATGCAACTAGTGTTACTCAGTTAACTGAAGATTCTCTCATCAGAAACTCATGCATGTCTATTCTGAGAAAGACCCAGTTGAGATTAAAGGCAGGGACAAAGTAATATTAGTTGGATGTGTTTGCCTATAAAGGAAACTCATTCATGCAGTCAAGGCAAGGTTCCTTGAGGATTGCGCAATTTTATAGGGTGTGAGATCAATGTGAGTGATCAATGTTACACTTGGTAACAGGAGGATCACCTAGAGAAACTGTGCAAGGAAATAGGAGGCTTGGAGGGCAGAGGAGAAGGCTTAGGAGAAGTCTTGTTTTCCTGTGACCATCCATGCGGATTGTACTGAGAGCTGGCTAGCTGTGAGAGCTAAGGCTTTGTGTAATTCTGATGTATTTCCACCTTGTATGATAATACAGATAGTGGGGTTTTTAGCTGAGGCTTTCCCTTAAAGCATTTTATGTGTTTCATGTGCATTGATTCTTCTTCTAGTTCTATGTGTTCAGCTTGATCTTGCTCAAATATTTGAAGCTTCCGCAAATTGAAAGTAGAAGTAGGTTATAGTATTTTTCTTTGGTTATATTGAATTATCGGGTTAACCTACAACAGATTCTCTACAAGATGTGTAGAGAGCAGAATTTCTACAGTTCTTGGTGGTGTCTTTCCCTCTCCAAAAAATATGATAAATTATCCCTAATGGTTAGATCTTGATTTGGTCAATATTATTTTATTATTCTCCATTTTCAAGATCAACCCAATACTTTGTTATGAATAAGAGGGTTTTCCATTCATTCTTCACCATGATCATTATCATCATCACCACTATCGTCTTCTTGCATTTGAGCTCCCACTTGAGTTCTACCCATTGTTTTGGGTTTTTCACATATTGAGAGAGAGAATTGATTAATGAAGTATCAAGGAAATCAAAGGACCTGTCCTATGGAGGGGGATTTACAGACCCTTTTGTAGATCTCCTTAACTAGGTGTTATTAATAAAGATTATTAATCATTTAAAAGTATTTCGATATTGGGTTATTACATTGGATTTCTATTATTGTTTTCTATTTTGGATAGCATCTATCTTTTTATTTCAGGTTTTTCTCATTTTATTATTGCATATTTGAAGCGTAAGCAACCATAAATTGTTGTTAGGGTCACTTGTCACTAGTGACTTAAGTGAAGTGTTTTTGGTACACCTTCCAAGAAATTTCATACTAACACACTATGTCACAAAGTTACTACAATGGTGATCACTGTATGATCAACCTCCGTCAAGGTTTAATACAATAGCAATGTGCTCAACCCTCATCATAATAGTGATCACTGTATTCTTGGCCTTCGTCGGGGGTTAATACGATAACAATGTTCTCACCTTTGTAATAATGGTGATCATTGTATTCTCAACCTCCATCGGAGGTTAATACAATAACAATGTTATCAACCCTCATCACAATGGTGGTCACTATATGCTCAACCTCTACCATGGGATCACACCCAAACTTAGAAATCACTCATCATGTAAACAATCCATGAAGAAACTAGAACAAAAAAATAAAAAATTATTGCTTCGATCGTAGGTGCTCACTCCAAATCCCAAAGGATCATATGATTTTCCAAATCCATATCATCTCAAGCCATGAGATTCATTATATTTATAGTGTTCGAACCATGGAGGGCCAACCAGATACACCTAAAGAACTCAAAACTTTTTATGTTAAAAGGAAGGGAGAAGAAACCATACATCCATGTGTCAATACATAATTAGCTCTTGAGGAGATGTTTAAACCCCATGCTATTTCCATTGATTTACCTATTGTTTTATGGACAAAGTTGTTTACTAGACAGGAACTTGCACACCATTTAACTATGCTAACGAGTGTGCTACTTTCATTCTTGTGACCGTTGATCTACTAAGCCAATGGTGGATCTACTCTAGACTTTCATGATATTTAACCAAATCAATTTTTGGGTTTTGGCCCTATAGTTTGGCCTTTTAATTTTTTCCCCAACTAATGCTAACTTTCAATAGGCCATAACTTCTCGTTCGGGAGGATTTTCTGAGCAGAATATACGATTTGAAAGGTACCAAAAAGCACTACAAATCCATGCTATTAGTAATATTATTGGAACAACTTAACTAAAAAATAAAAATAAAAATAAAAAATAAATAAATAAAATAAAATAAAATTCAAGTGCCCATATCCACATGTAATGAGATCTTATGAAAGATCAAGAGGTAATTTTGCTTCATGAAGATCCTTGCTATTTTTGTGGTCATAAAAAATGTTCGTATTGTTGTTGTCCATACATCCCCTTTGATATTAATGACATCTTTTTTCCATTAATGACAACATAATGCACAACAATCTCCCCCATTTTCATTGACGACAACACCCCTAGACATTGATGGTGATTGGATGTCAAAGAAAATCAAGAACTCCAAATGATGTGCTTTAATCTCTCCCCACTACAAGAATGAATATAATGAATGTCTTCTCTCCTATTGACATCAAGGCCTGCAATCTATCCCCTTTTGAAATCAATGGAAAAGGGTCACGAATATATGTAGGTAACTCGTCATGCAAATGAACTTGTATGAGAACATGTTTGTGGATGATCTTGTGGACCTTTCATGAACCATTCTACTTTATTTATACCATATAGTGTGCCTGAGAGACCATGCTTCTCCTACATGCTTCTCCTGAAATTATGATTTCGTTGCTTTCTTGTGAACATTCTCGTTCTCACCCTGAGATAATGCTACAACTATTGTTGAACTCCCCCCTTTCTTCTTATGTTATATACATGTATTCTTTTACATTTGAGATATCGCCATCAACACATACTTATTGAAATTTGGGGTAGATATGGGACACATTTCCCATGAGAATTCCTCCTACCCCAAAAGAATCCCATCATGCCCCAAAGGTGAATTCAAATTGATAAATAAATGTTATTATTAGTATGTAACATATCAACATGGGAAATCAATCTTTAAAGACACGAGGAAAATATATTTGATATTATTTTGAGCAAATTCAAATTAAGAATTTCCCTCCAATATTTTCAAGTTGGCCTCTTAACATTTCATGTTGGATTGCCCAAGGGACATGACCCTTCATAGGTGGAAACAATTATAAATTGGCATTAATCTTCCTCCATTTGATACAATTGAACTTACACTTCTGAGGTAGCTCACTCTAATTATTTGTAGTTCACATATCTTTATCTGAGGCTCGTATTGACTCAATGGTGAATCACACTTGATTATCTATGATGACTGACATTTTTTGAAGTTTGCATTACAATGTGGCTCACATTTCTTATGATTATGGTTCCCAACGATTCACATTTCTTTGAGTCTCGCATACCTCATGATCCGTGGCTCACTCTAAGGTCTGAAATTACAGTGATAACCTGTGGCTCACTTTGAGGCCCACATTATAGTGGCTTTCTGGCTTCATTATCTTTATAGCGGGGTTCACATTTTCTATGGTGGCTCTCCTTTATACTCAATGGAATATTTCTATGGAGTGATCACTATATACATTGGCATTGTTCTCTACAGTGATCACAATATATATGTGTGGCATCACTTTTATACTCTATGGTGTGTAACAATGGCATCACTTTTATACTCTATGGTGTGTAACAATGGCATCACTTCTATATATTTGTGGCGCATATTATAGTGGCATCACTTCTATATCTTTGTGGTGTATATTATAGTGGCCTTGATTCTATACTTTGTGGCATAATTACAGTGGCATTGCTATGTTTTTATGGTTCGCATCCTATGACTCGTACGCTATATTCAGTGGCTCTCAAATACTTGTACTAATCTCTGTGGATCACAAATGTATATTATGCGGCATCATCATACTCTATGTGGCATCGTTTTATATAGTGGCATCATTTGATACAATGACATCATTTAATTGGCATACATATTTTCTAAGGCTCATAAATGTGGCACACAATATATTTCTTTGTGATTCATATTGTATATAGTGGCTTGCAATATCTATAATATATGGTTTGTATGGAATTTCTATACTCTTAGCATCATCGTTATACTCTATATCAAAGTGGATCGTAATATTTCTAAGGCTTGTATCTATACACAATGGTTCACTTTTGTTTTATGTTCACATGTATACATAACCCTGACATGATAGTGATCCTTGATATAGAGCATCAACCTTGTATGGCAGTGACCTTGAGGGATAATGATATGGTAGTGACCTTTATGTATTGTAGTATATCTTTAACGAGTGGTTGTGTCTATGACAATAATTATGGCAGTGATACTTGAAAGTAATGTGATTTGAGGCAAGGACCTGTGATGTGACTTCATATATCTAGTAGAGGCCTTGATGTTGAAAATTGTGTCTCATACTTAATGTACTTTATATCCTAGCTGAAAATTTGATGAATATATAATAGAAGAAGAATTTTGTTGGATTTACCCCCTCGTGGGGTTTTTCCCTAGTCTCTATCCTAAATCCCAGTGTCTCAATTGTGTATGCTTTTCTTCTGTTGTTCCTTATTGTTATGTTTCATTGTTGATGTTATTGTTCTTTCTACATAATTTCTAATATTGATATAATGTTATGGGGTGAATGTAATGTGAAAATGTTGAAAATTTTAGAAATGCAATTATCTACAATAGAGAACACTCTAGCCCTAAAAATTAACATGGTATCAGAGTTGGGCTAAAGAAAAGTAATTGAGATCACCCCCGTGAAAACACCCTATGATGAAGTTCACGATCAAAGCCAAGTGAAAGGGATGAATATGGTGGAGACCTAAAATAATCTTAGGGTTTGAATGAAACCCTAGGAAGCCTTTGTTTTTGCAAATAGAAGCTAGGGTTTGAGAGAAACCCTAGGAGAGAAACCCTAGAAGTGGCCTTCATATAGAAAAGGCCTAGTATGATTCAAAATTATTCATGATATGATATGATCTGTAAGAATCCATTTAGTTATTCAATTACTCGTGATAGATTTATAGAAACCTTAGATGGAATTGTCTCCTACCCAATAGGACATGATATGATATAGATCTAGTGATAATCTTGTACATTGATATGTTGGGCTTAGTTTTTGATGAAATAGGTCAAGGATATAGGCGGTTTTCAAGAGGAAGCATTTCTTCTTTTGCGGATGACTTCAACATATGGTTGATGGTTTGTAATGTAGGATCAAGAGGGAATTGATAACTTCCCACAATCGTCATTAAAGGTAAGTGCTTTCAAGACTTATGTTATTTCTTTATGACATTGGTCTTGTTTAGATTTATCATTTTTAGATTATTGTTGATTCTTCCTACATGAGTATTTGAATTTTTCTTTCACTAACTTCTTGGATGAGGTTGTGATCAAGGGAAGCAGATTCTTCTTGAGGATCATCAACATGTATAACACTACAAGAAGAGTTAGCTATAAGAGTGAGATGGTGTAGGAAAATGAAGGAGCCACTCTCATATCTAGAGAAGAAAGGAAGTCTTTCCTCATCATTAGGTACACCTTCATTATGTTTGTTTACTTTGTTATTATTTCTCTTTCTTTTGTTCTAGGGTCAACAGGTACATCATATGGATGGAAGGACCTAGTCCTCAATATCGATATTGAGGAGGATACAGAGCCATCCCATGATTAGAGTGGCACTTGAAAGATGACCAAGAGTTCATACCCTAAAGGACGAATCCATGTATCCTAGGTTGATTGAAGAAACTTCCTATTTATAGGGAGCATAATGTCATGTAACAATGAGATATTCTAAGATAAGGAAAATATGAGAAGCAATATGTCGTTCATGAAAGTACCATTCTAGATAACAAAGATGTTGCAGTGTCAAATTCGTCTACAATATTAAATAGTGTTAAGGAATATGCTCTCAGTAGGAGAAGTCTATGATGAGATCCTAGCTCCTCTGCACTATTATCAAATGTATGTGATGCTTGATTTATTTATGATGTACTTAAGAAAGGAAAATACTTGGAGTTACCTCAAGGCTTTCAGGCACATAAGATGAGATTCATGATTATAGATTGAAGAAATTACCATATGGAGTCAAGTTAGTCACTAGGACCTAGCATGCCTGGGTTGATGGACATTTAATGCAGAGTGCAACCCCTCTTCAAAGTTGAAGGCATGTCTTTGATATTCGATTTTATAAGGTAATAATTTATTTATGAAAGGATCAAATCATCTTTGTGTTTAGTTCCAGAAGAAGTTGACCTCTGAGCCCAAGTGATCAACTACTTTAGATTAGAAGTGTAACAGAGAGACGAAGAGGACTTCCTTGTTAAGGGAAGTATGCTATCAAAAACTTGACATGACGTATTTTGAGAGAGATTCCTCTTCAGATTCAAATTTGATGGATCCCATGATGAGCAAACAATTAGATGGATCCTTGCTTTGAATTATGTATTTTGTGCTAAATAGAGCCTGTACATGTATATTAGATTACTTCCAAATGTAGGTTGAGATAAATATTAATCATGGATTGAGAGACAATGCCAGACTTAATGGATACACCGATGTTGATGGATTGGAAATGTTGTTGATAGAAATATCACATTTGGGTGTTGTTTTAACTTGTATATGCAATGATTTCGTGGATGAGTTGGATTTTTTGTTGTTGTTGCTTTGAGTATAGTAGAGGTAGAGTAAATTGTTGCTAGCATGGCTTGCCATGAGGCAGTGTGGTTGAGAAAGATCTTAGGAGAGTTGTTTGAGCATGTGTTGGACACGACTGTGACATATTGTGACAATTTGAGTGGGATCTAACTTTTGGAGAATCTTGTGTCCTATCATAGGTCAAATCACATTGAGATTATATATAACTATATCCAGGATATGGTGCAGAGAGGAGAAGTAAGGCTCCAACACAAAGGGAGAAATGATGCTCTAGCACAAAGGGAGCAATAAGGCTCCAATGGTGATTTGTTATGGAATTGAAGTTGTGAGGCTTTAGTAGATGAGAAAATTGTTGAAATTATCTCCAAGACATTCATATGCTTCAGAGAGAAAATTCGACTGGTGGATGTGATCCTTCCGGGAAGACATCATGATTGATCGAGAACACTGAGCTATGCTCTTCCCCCCTATCTGAGCTCCCATGGTGGGAATGGAGCTAGAGAGATACTGGGGTTTAGGGAACTCATGGACAATAGGATAGTTATGATCCTTACCTCTCATGGTAAGTAGTATCCTGCCTGTTTTCATAGTAATATGTGTTTGATCCTTACCTATGGTAAGTGATATCTCCCCTATTATCGAGTATGCCCAAGTATTCATCCTACCCACAAGTTGGGCTTGTTGGGATTGCCACCCATCTGGCCAATGGGTGAGGAGATATTTGGGTGTGTGTGATCCTTACCACTGGTAAGTTGGGTATCCTCCCCAAGTTAAAGGATGTAGGTGTTCTACCACTTGATTCTTAAGGGTCAAGGTGGGAAGATCAATATACAATATGATAGTTGTGATCCTTACCTCTCATGGTAAGTGGTATCCTGCCTATTGTCAAGATCAGTGGATAATAGGATAGTTGTGATCCTTACCTCTCATGGTAAGTGGTATCCTGCATATTTTCATTGGATATAGGGTGGTATATTTATCTACCCTATGATGGTTCTTCTTCTTTAGATGAAGACATCATTGCTCAACTAAGATGAAGGTGGTGGAACTTGACCTGGAGACTTGTAGGGTTTGGAGGATCTAATCGATCTCCCCTGCTATCAGTTGTGGATTATTATTATTCTATGAGACGAGATGAGATGATTTGAGACAAGATGAGACATGATGCAACAAGCATGTACATTTAAGATGAGACTTTTGATGTAAATGGAAACTCCTTCCTCGTTGAGAGGTAGTGTTGAAATTTGGGGCAGTTATGGGATGAATTTCCCATGAGAATCCCTCATACCCTCAAATAATCCCATCATGCCCCAAAGGTGAATTCAAATGGATAAAGAATTATTATTATTAATATGAAACATATCAAATGGGAAAGCAATCATTAAAGGCACATGGAAAATATATTTAATATTATTTTGAGTAAATTTGAATTTAAGAATTTCCCTCCAATATTTGCAATTCATACTCTCAACATTTCATGTCGTATTTCCCAAGGGATGTGCCCCTTAATAGGTGGCACAAACTATAAATTGGAATTAATATTCCTCTATTTGATACAATTGAACTCACACTTTTGAGGCAACTCACTCTAATTATCTAAAGCGGTTATAATATATTTACCTAAGGCTCATATTAACTCAATAGTGACTCACACTTGATTATCTGTGATGAATTTCATATGTTTAAGTTCACATTCTAGTGTGGCTCACATTTCTTATGACTGTGGCTCTCAATGATTAACATTTCTCTAAGTCTCGCATACCTCATGATCTATGGCTCGCTCTAAGGCTTGAAATTATAGTGATAACCCGTGGCTCGATCTGAGGCCTCCATTACAGTGGCTTTGTAGCATCATTTTCTTTACAGTGGGGCTCAAATTTTATATGGTGGCTCTCATTCTCTACATTCTCTACATTTTAGTGGCACATTCTCTACAGTGATTGCTATACTTTGTATTGTGGCATCGTTCTCTACAGTGATCGCTATATTTTTATGTGGCATCACTTCTATACTCAGTGGTGCATAATAGTGGCATCACTTCTATATATTTGTGTTGTGTATTACAGTGGCATCACTTCTATATCTCTGTGGTGGATATTACAACGACATCGATTCTATACTCTGGCATAATTACAATTTCATTGCTTTGTTTTTGTGGCTCACATCTTGTGACTTGTACGCTATATTCAGCGGCTCTCAAATACTCATACTAATCTTTGTGTATCACAGATGTATATTTTTTGGAATCATCATACACTATGTGGCATCAATTTATTGGCATACATATTTTTCCGAGGTGCACATCTGTGGCACACAATATATTTCTCTGCGATTCATATTGTATATAGTGGCTTGAAATATATATAATCTATGGTCCACATGACATTGCATACTTTGAGCATCATCGCTATACTCTATATCACATTGGCTCATAATATTTTAAGGTCGTATCTATACACGTTGGCTCGCTTTTGTTTTATGTTCACATGTATACATAACCCTAACATGACAATGATGCTTGATATAGAGTGACAAACTTATATGGCAGTGACTTATTGATATGGCAATGACCTTGAGAGATAGTGATATTGCAGTGACCTTTGTGTATTGGAGTATATCTTTGATGAACAACTATGTTTATGACAGAAATGATGGCAATGATACTTGACAATAATGTGATTTGAGGTAGTGACCCGTGATGTGAATTCATATATCTAGTGAAGGACTTGAAGTTGAAAATTGTGTCGCATACTTAATGTACTTTATGTCTCAAATGAACATTTGATGAATCTCTAATAGACGAAGAATCTGGTTGGGTTTCCCGCCTTGTGGGGTTTTCCCCTGGTCTTTGACATAAATCCTAATGTCTCTATTGTGTATGATTTTCGTTTGCTGTTCCTTACTATTCCACTACATTATTGATGTTATTGTTCTCTTTACATATTTGCTAATAATGATATATTGTTATGGGGTGAATGTAATGTGAAAATGTTGAAAAGTTAAAAAATGCAATTATCTACAGCAAAGAATAATCTAGCCCTAAAAATTAACAGTACTCTCCTTATAATTTCTTCTTCAAGTTTTGATATGTCGAATTATGATCTTGAAGAAGCTTTCTCAAGGGATTATATCTAAGGAATTAGACCTAATAGATATCCTCCTTGACCTTTTCTCTATCTTCCTACACTGATAGGAAATATTATTTTGTTGTACCATCTAGAATTAAGTACGCAATCTCGAGCAATGCGACCTTCATTGTGACATATGTGACATTCAACATTGGTATTCAATACCCGTTGATATGGTTGGAACATTCTTTTTATTTGATTCACTTGTCTCCATCTAGGTACTTGACCATACCCTCTATACTTGATCACATTATTGGTCTAACAATATTGTGCTTTAGTAAATGAGTAACAATAACCATGAAACTTGATTTGATACTATTGATACTTAAAAGTGATTGCATCAACATTTGCGAATCCACCCGATCAGAGCCCAAAATCATACTCTTTTTCATTGAACATGGTGGTTCTAACTAGTATTTTGGGTCCAACTACCTGTGAAACTAATTTTGTATGGGAGTGGAGTGGATAGTGATAATAACTGATAAAATGAAAAGTAAACTAATATAACAACTTAAACTAATATTATTTACTTTACCTAGGTATATCAAATCATATGTGCTAGAAAGATCACGATGTTTCATGACAATAACAATCCTCACAAATTAACGTTGTTAAAATCTATTAAAATAATTATTAATTTGATTAAATAGTTAATCAAATTAATTATAAGTTTATCACATATGAAAGAAGAAGCGATTTTGTTACTCACGGTATGTTATATAATCTAATTCACACACATCAAAAGTGATAATTCTAGAATCAATAAAATCACATACATGAACAATATCTAAATATTTGAAACAATTCCTTTAAAAATAGAATGCATACAAACAAGATAAAAGTACTCATACTATTGGAAATCTGTGCATACTGGAATTGAAGTTGGTTTTGATTATATTAAAGTAAAAATTGAGTGCAAAAGTGCAATAAAAGCATTTTTTTTTCTCCAAAATTCAGGACCCCTTCCAATGAGTTCGAGAGGGGGGTTTATAGTGTTCTTTACAATAAAGAGTGAAATTGCTCTCCCTAAAATGATCACCTAAAGCATAAAAAAGTTAACATAAAAATTAAATGGTTGTAATAACTCTCAACTAGTTGAAGACGAGCCAATAGTTCATTTCCATAACCATTGAATATTTAGAAGTGGTTCCAACTTTAGAGGGGAATGAGGCTTGATGTGCACCTGGCAGTTGAAGATAGACACTCTTAAAGGTGGCAGCATTTGGATGGAAGTATTAGTGAGTGCCTTTAGAACCAGCCAATGGCTATGAGGCTTGACCAAGAATTTCCAATTGAGTTCAAGATTAACCTTAGCTAATGGTCAAATATCTCTTAACAAAGTCTACCCTCTCTTGTAGCCAATATTTGAGCAATCTCTGTACATCTGGCAAAGAATCTTCTGGACAACTGGGAATCCGATTTGTTTCAAGCAATGAATTGTTGATGGATTCGAATATGGAATTTGATAACTCTCTTGCATCATTGATAAGTTTCTTAACCAAACAAATCTTGGCTTTCCATCCTTTGAAAATAATTGAATTTTGCATTTCATCAATTTTAGGAAAGTCAAATTTATTTCCCTCAACATTGTTTTTCCATTTTAACAGTTCATTGAGGTCTTGTTTGGTTTCATCATAATATGTTATCATATCCACCAACTCATCAATCAAAGTATTACTTAATTTTCATTGCACCTGAATCAAGTTCATCTTCTCACAAAAAAGTTGCTACTGCTTCTGTAGATGAACATTAAGATCATAGGCCTCCTGTTTGAATTTTACCAGATGGGTAATCCCAACCTGCAATTGCTCCAGTTTCTGCTGTGATTCCTTGAGTTATCCATCCTTTAACTTAATTTCCTATGCATGCTAAATTTTAAGCTTATTGAACTATTTTTTCTATTATGTCAATGTGATAACTTTCTGGTTTAACTGAGTTTGGCTCTATGTTCTTAATTTCTCTTTGTCATTCATGAATTCCTACTCCACAGTGGCAATCTTTTCACATTTTTTTCCTTAGCAATTCTTGCACTCTATTGATTTATCCATGGTTGTAGAGGCATATGCACCTATAAACTAAGTTAATTTCCCAAGCTCTTCAACGGGGGTAGCAGAGAATCCTTTCCATAAAACTTCAAGAGAAGTGGCTAGGGAAGATTTTCCTGGGACTAAAGCCTGAGATTCATCAATTTTCCTTTTCTTTCTGCCTCTTGACTAGAAATTTGCGCATTGGTGATCCAGATTTAAACAGGAACACAAAAATTTATATATATAACCATAAATTAAAAGATGCAGTAGAAATAACACTTCATTTCATTAATATCAAATACTGAAATATGCTTACAAACAGAATGGAAATAAGACTAGCTCGAGCGATGGTAGCTTATCTCTGAGAAGAGATGTGGCAGCTACATGCCTATGGACTGTGTTACAATGAGGCTCCAAGGCCTATTTGTTATTGAGAAATAATGTAAAATCGTAAACATCCAAAAGTCTAACCCTAGGAGATGAAGCGCCAAACTATGGGCCCCGTTTGGGTAAATTGGTACATCAACTTCCTGGGGTCGTAAATTTGGCATACGATCTCCGTTTGACACGGACAATACCTAATTATAAATATCTATTCGAGGACTACAAATTTTGTGAGAGAAACATCAGGTTATGACCCATGTTGCTCTCGGTTTTCCCAAAAAACGTCGTTTAGGGCCTCAAAATGGCTACGGAAGTTCAGGACTCGAAAAATTGCCAAAAATACTAAATTGTGCTACAAATAAGGAAACTGAAAAACTGAAAGAAACAATGGTAGGGGTCCAAGTAGAATAGGTGGGTGGCCACCAATATCCACCTAGATCAATTGGTTTGTAAAATATGTCCATTGGAGGAATCTCCTCAATATTGAGGAAGATTTTAAAATTAGGATTATCAAGAATAATCTCTACCTCAAGTTGGGTGGCCATTGGTATCTTCTCAGATATTTTTTGTTTTGGAATGGTCTTTTGCACAATGATGGGATCACTTTACAAATTTCGCTGTTGAGAAGTAGTTTCTCCTCTTAGGATCACATTTTCTTGTTCCCCTTGCTTTGGTTGTTTCAGGAACTGATCAAACTGTTCCCAAACCTTTTCCATCCTCAGATCTACTGTATGAATTTCTCCATCAAGGTTTGAATAACTAGTTGGTTTTATTTGCTGCAGCTGAGGAGGGAACACTAGTTGACATTAAGATTCTTGTTGAGTAGAAGACTTGGTACCCTTAAGTGAGGCTTGTTTTTGTAGGGGAAGTTGCAATAAGTCTATATGCAGGGGAGCCAATCTTGAATTCCTGAAAGTGAAAAATTGATCTCACTCTTTCACTGATAATTTCTCATCCACACTACTTAATAGTGTATTATAATAGGAAGATTCAACAAATAATTCATCAAATTTATGTTCCTCATGCATATATTTTCTACTACCAAAGTCTATGTCAACCTGTTTTGCTACTCCATTAGGGTCATATGATTTAACAGATATATTGGCTAATTTCAATGCTTCAATGGGTCATAGATATTTCTCAACATGACCATAGTTGGCCAGAGATAAAACACCAAAAGGTAGAGGAAACTGAGGCTAAAATTTCTTATTGATGTCTTTTAATGCCTTGGTAATCCCATGGAAAACTGTCTGGTAAGCTACTTTCCTGCATAGAGGCTTGTCAAGAATGTAGAGGGGCAAGACATGGGGTGTCGTGTAACTTCCCAAGACTATGATATATGTAAAAAACTCTTCATCAAACCAATTCCAAACCTTTTTTAGGTTTTCCATGGCTTTCAGGGACATCATGGGAGGTTTGGTTCCAAACATGATTTCATAGATAGGGATGATGACCTGGTGGAGAATTTGATAAAAATGACCAAAACAATTGGAATCTCGAAGTATATTATGATAAATATGTATTGGTGAGGGGTCAGCGATCCATGATTTTTTTCTATGGATGCGTTATTAAATTACATATAACAGAGCACTTAAAAACCATGGAACATATGCATATAAAACGAAGATAAAAGAGACATATTCACGCATGAGATCAAGACACAAAGAATTTATTATGAAGTTCATCCAATTTGGACTACATCTTCGGGCCTTGGTCAATAGTGGGGATGCCTTCATTCATTAAATGGCATGAAAAGAGAAGAAGTACAAGAAAATTTTACATAAACACCCTTATACCTCCAATCTGGAAGATAAATGACAAATGGAGAGCCCAACTCTAGAAACAAACAACACCACTAACTTCCTGGTCAAAAATCGTGTAGAATTTCTTATCCAAACACCCAATTTTGATAAAATGGCTTTCGACACCTTCTCAGAACCTTTTGACTTCTGAGGTAAGGTTTTGGCCACCTGCAAGGAGCAGGTGCCACTGCTCTGCTCTGTAAATCTAAGCTACTCTGTACTGCTTCCCCCCTCTCATTGTGCGGATAGCCCAATTTATATTATGGTGGGAAGGATCCTTCATAAATCGAGTAGTTTCAACAAATGACAAGTCTAGGCTATTGGTTTCAACAACCGAGAGTCTCCACAGACGACGCGCGGTGTTTTCTACAGTCTTATAAAATCCATATAAAATCCACTGAAAAAATAATTGACACAAACAATTTTTCATTAACCTCAACCCAACGTTAAATCGACGCATACTCCTGAACCTGACGGTTTTAACATAAATAATCAATGCTTTAAACCAGCAGAAAGACCTGAATCCTTGATAATAAGCGTTCTGCGATAAAAGGCAGACCCGACGACAATTATTAACTGAGATCCATAATCCATTGGATCCAATAAAGACTTTGCAAATCACAATCGGCCAAGGCTGAGGGTGATTCTCCGTAATGGGCCGCTACATATTGCAAACTGGGATCTGTGAGCTAGCGGACCCGATGGGTTCTAAAAACACACCCTATAAGTGTATCACATCCGTGATCCAACGACATATCATAATTATCGGAGCTAGGGGGTAACATATATAATGGGACTTTGCACTGTATGATATGCGATTGCGATATCACAATCACAACCTAATCCTGCCTGGGGACGATTTTGTAAACACTTCCCTTTGTGATGTGCGATCTGCGATTATCGCATTGCACCTTCTCCCTGCTTGAGGCCGATTTCTTAACATTGTCAGTCTGCCATTTACGACCTGTGATATGCGATATCGCAAGCGCAACTTGGGGACTGTTGGGGCTGATTCTTGAACGTCTGACTTCTGCAATCAGAAAAATGTGGGGCAAATGGCAGCCTGCCACTTGACGCTTCCCCATTCGTTGAAATTTTTGCTGCGTCATCTTCTTTTGCCATCTATCCAAGTCAAACCTGAACTTTGACTTTCTCTAACTTCTTCATATGAGTTGGAATTTGAGTGTCGTTCACACCGTTGAAATCATGATGACAAGCACTTTGATCTGAAGCTAAGTTTATCCACATTCTGCCACTTTGAGTTTTGAGCCTTCTTACCATGCCACTAGTACTTTTTAGAGATCCATCTTTATCAATCCTCCTGGATCCTCTTGGATCAGTCAGGAAGAGTCCATTTCCATTCCATAGCTAGGAAATCAAGAGACAAAATATAGATAATCCATGATGTAAGCTGACATTTAAAATGGGGGTATTTGATTCTCAAACACACTGTGATAGGTACAAAAAGCCAGAATGTGCTTGGCTAGGTTGTTGGATAATATAGTGGCCCAATAAAAAATATAACCCTTAGAATGCCTATCAATTAGGGAAACCCAACTATCAGGGAACTTAGAGACATTGGGAGATGCGTATAATCTACATAACATAGCTGCAATTGACTAAATGGAGAGGCAAGTGAATCTATAGTGTACTCGCCGCTCTCTTTTGTTTTGTGTTTGTTTGAGTCTTTTCTCCAATATGTGATAGAATCTGTAGGTTCCCCGTGCTTCTTCATGAAGTCCTGCACATACTGTTTTTTGTAAATGCATTGTGGGTCTGGTAAATGGTATATGGCTTGGAGGGCCTTTTCTGTGAATGAGCCAATTATAGTGCCTTCCTGTGTGTGAAACTTTCATTGAGTAATATTCACATTTTCTACAACCCATCTGACCATATCTGTATATTGTAAAAGCCGAGGCCTTGCTCCAATTTTATGCAAGAATGAATTTTCCGCATCTTGAGGAGTTTTCGTTGAAGTTGGTGTTTCATCATTAACCACAATTGTTCGCCTTGTCACCCAGGGCTCTTCATCCTTGAAATACTTGTAGATGTTTTCCCATGAGGAATTCCCTGAATATCTGGTATAAACTGTATCGAAAAAGAGCCCTGCGCTCAGAGGCTTTTTATCTATTACTTCAACGTATAGACTAGTGGGTTACTATATGGGTGTCTTCTTCTTTGCCTTAGCCTTATTCATTTCTTCTAGGCGAGAAGAATCAATATTTACCTCTACAAAACGTAGAAGGATTAATAGAGTAGAGCTATAATAGAAAATAAATGAAAAAAATGGTAAAATAATGATTTAAATTTGTTAAATAAACATGCTTTTAACCATAAATGTGCCAGCGTAGACCATCAATAAAAGTGTTAAACTGATTGGACAAGGAAAACGCGGGGGTGAGGGGCACATTAAGGATGCCACGTCATAACCCGGAAGTAGAAATCCCATAAGGACTCGAAATTAAGATTTACTAAAGTTTCTGGGGTTCCGGGGTTCTAGGTATCCAGACAATAGAGGAGCATAAGAGAAGTGAAAGGCCAAAGGAGAAAATACCGTAATGAAAGGAAATATGGCTCTAGGGAAATTAGGTGCAAGATGGATTGATGGGAGAGAGGAGTACTCGAAAGCCCAAATGCCCTTAAGTTTTTTGGAATTCATAATTATAATTTTTTACGGGTTTCTAGGTAAGCAGAACATTGGAGTGAAAAGGGGCCACATACCGTAAAACAAAGCGAAAGCATAAAATAATCGAGAATGTGGGCCATATATGTGTTATGGTGATATGTAACTCGGATAGCTAGATACCTATAAGGTTTCGTAAATAGAAATTCTAAAAGGTTACGAGCTTCCCGGGTTAGGGGACTTCATAGAGCTGAGTGGCAAAAGTGGGCCCTTTTCCTTATAAAGGAATATTAATGCAAAAACGAAAGTGTGGGACAATTTTTTTAAGCATTCCATTTGAGAAAGAGATAACATGGATCCCGAGAACTCGTGCCCCTGTAAGTTTTTGGAATTGAATTAAATAAGAGCTACGAGGTTCCAGGGTTTTGGGATACCAAAGTAACTTAGGCAATTTGCGCTTTTTCACTTATTTAAGGCTTATGTCGAGGCTACAATGATTTTTTCAATACATGTTTTATTATTAAAATGCATAATTAAGGCCCTTAAATGTTTATTAAAGATAAAATCATACACTTTGATCAAAACAAAGGGTCCCCACTATTATTGTGAATAAAAATTATGGGGGGGGGGTTGTTGTTTGCTACAACAGCTACTTGGGTAAGGAAGTAGATCTCGATCTCCTAAAAACTCTTCTTAGAGGGGTCATGTTTCTTTGTTGTCCAACTCTTGCATGAGCCATATTCATTTGTTGGCTTTAAACACCTTTCCCATTATTTCTTGTGGATGCTTTGATTGTCTTTCCTGCATTCTTTTCTATTTGTGGATCCCTCTATATTTTGGCTCCTCACATTCTGCTTTTTTCTAGAGCTTCCTTTACAATGATTGAAAGGAACCAACTTTGTCTGATGTATTGCTTGCTTTATATCTTCATGAGATATGCTTATTGATGCTATAAGAGTTTGATCAATCTTCCTAACACTTAATGAGATAGGGAGAACATAATCTCTGGATGCCTCAACTTCTTGATAGCCAATACCTATCTTGATATGCAAGGATTTTTGCATGCTAAGAATATGATCTAAAGATCTAGTTCCTTCGTTGAATTTTGAATTGATTTGATCCAATTCTTGTCTTAGTAGGACAACTTACTCTTCTAATGTTTCAAAAATATGCCCTTTCTCATTCAAATGTTTAGATAGATATTTTTGTATTATTTTTTCCTGTTCTAATTCTACTTTAAGAACAAAAATAATTTCTCCATTTGGACTCTTGTCTTGTATCAGTTGGCCTTATTTTCCTAGGAGTTCTAATTTCGTTCAATGCACTTCTAAGCTCCCATTCAAGATACACTTTTTCTCCAAGTTCTTCGACTTCAACTATGGATAAAATTTCATTTTGTTATTCATCTGAAATACTTGTATTACTTTCATTGTTACTTTGTTCCCTTGAATAAAAAAATAAATTCTTCGTTGCTTGCTTCCCTTTTTGATAATTAGGTTTGAGTCTTGATTCATGATCACTTTCATTCATCTTAACATAGGGGAATTTAGATGCATAATGAAATTTTCTCCCACATTCGAAACATTTGAAAGGAAGCTTATCTTTGAACTTGTTAGTTCTTGTTTTTAGTTTTCGATCCAACTTGCCCTCTTATTCATAGGAGTTAGAATTTTCTTGATTCTATTGCTTTTTCTCCACTTTTGCTGCCTTGAAAGTTGCTTCCTTGGATCTTGAATTGTCTTCCTTGATTATCAACTCATACGCAGAAAGAGATCCATGGAGTTGATCTATTATCATTGTGTCAATTTTTGTTAGTTCTTCAAGGGATGAAACTTTAGGATTGAATCTAAATGGAAGTGATCTCAATAATTTTTGAACAATGAAACTATCTTTGACTTCTTCACCAAGCCCTGCATTGGGGTTAAATATTTTCTTTATACGAAGAAAATATGAAGTGATGTCCTCATCATCATCCATATTCAAGCTTTCAACTTGTCCCATAAGGGCCTACAACCTAATTTTTTTGACTTTCTTATCACCTTCATAATAGGTTTGAAGTTTGTTCCATACCTCATGAGAAAACTTGCATTTCATCACCTTGGAAAACTATGATTCTGCCAAGCCACTTAGGATATCATGTTTATCTTGTACATTATAAGTATAAACTCTTTTTATGATACATCTATTGGAATGGTATCCAGGACTTCATATTTTTTGTTTGTAATTTCCCAAACTTCTGCTCCTAAGGAGGTGAGATATGTCTCCATCCTTATCTTCCAAAATGCATAATTTTTTCCATCAAACACAGGAAGTTTCCCAATTTCTCTTGTAGTGGTCATTCCTTATTTTCCTTCAACCTTCCAGTAGTTAATTGTTCCTAAATGAACCTGCTTTGATACCACTTGTTGGCCCAAAATTCACACTGAGAGGGGGGGGGGGGGGTAAATTAGTGTGACAACAATCTTAAACTTTCACAGTATTCCTTAATTAGAAAAAAAAATTGGCATTCATTATGAATATTATATCATTATCCATTATAGTGCATCATCAAGTAAGAAACATAAATAAATATAGTATAAAGGACATCACATCACAAGGAGAGACACAAATTTTTATGTGGAAACCCAATTGGGAGAATACCACCAACTCTTCCTCTAATTAGTCTTTAATTCTTTTACATCAATTTGAAAGTCCCAACCTGCGAGAGTCAAATACACCCAAAATATGAAAGTTTCCACTTTGTAGTAGGATACAACCTGATTGAGGCACTAACCTCACAGATGATCACTATAGGCTACAACCTGATTGAATCTCTAACCTCTGCAATGAGTAGGCTCCAACCTACTATAATATCCAAATTAATTTGAGGCTTTGGCCTCTACAATGAGTAGGCTCCAAATTGACTAAGGCTTCAACCTCCTTCCTCTTCTTCCTTGGGGACCTTTATTTCATCACATTTTCAAACTAGGTCCACATTCATAACATATCACTTAATAAGTAACCAGTCTCAAATTTCTAATACAAACTGCATACTCTATCATACAACTTGAAACCACTATATTGTCATGCAACCTACAACCACTACTACATAACCTGCAACCATCATCTCAACTGCCACATAATTCATGTCAATCTCTACTACCGATTGTCATATTGTTGTCACAAACACTGCTTCAACCAAATCTGCAATCTAGACACTCAAACCCTTCCTTGGAAATTGTTCACTTCATGTAACCAAAACACCTACAACATGCTCATAGACTTCCAAAACAAACAAAATAGATTATGGCCATCAAATATGAGTCAACACAACATCAAGCATGTCTAGCTACATCCAAATCTGAATCTAGATTGCCCATAATATTATAGTTTTTAATTTGGATCAATAATGAATCCAAAAACCCCACAAAAAAAGGGCTTGTATCTCCAATGAGTGAGACTGCTGGATCGACTTCAATTGGTTCAAAGTAAACAGGTGCTTCAATTGGATAAATTGGATCAATAACTGGTTGGCGAATATATTAAAAGTAACCAACCTATTTTGTGCTGCAGGTCAAACCCTTGACCACCCACACACTATACCGATGATTTACCAATTACACTCTCAATGTGCCTTGGAACAAAGGGCAATCCACATTTTAATATGTTACTATTATTATATTCATCGAACTTGTTAACTTTTCACCTTCCATGGGTCCACGTTCGAGTCATCTCTCATATCTACGGTTGCATCCACGATTGGCTAAGTCCATGTCACACATATGATGGGTACCACATATGACCATGTTGGCACACATATCTCGGGCTAATGGTGATTGTGACAACTCATAGGCCACAGTTACATCGATGCACATGCTGCAAGTGATGTATATGTATATATGTTGCTCGACCTTCCACTGTGTCATAGAGATATTGTTATGCCTTCCACAAAGTTTATGGCGATATATATACCCTCGACCTCTGCCAATTCTGTCTCTCACTATGTCATGTAGCTATGGAGTTTGAAATGGTATCTATATGCTCGGCCTCTACTAGCTCATCCTCCCATTGTGTCATGTATTTACTACAATAGTGATCACTGTATGCTCGGCCTCTGTCGGGGGCTAATATGATAACGATGTGCTCGCCTCCTTCACAATAATGATCACTGTATACTCGGCCTATGTCAGGGATTAATATAATAACGATGTGTTCATCCCTCATCATGACAATGGTGATCAATATATGCTCTACCTATGTTATGGGTTAATACAATAACAATGTGCTCAGACCTTTTCATAATGGTGATCATTGTATGCTTACCTATGCCACGAGATCACACCTAAACTTGAAAATCACCCATCCTATAATTGATCCATGAATAAACCAAAAAAAAAATAGAAACAAAATATTGCTTCAACCACAGGTGCTCACTCCAAATTGCAAAGGATCATATGATTTTCCAAATATGTATCATCTCAAGACATGAGAGGCATTATATTTATATTGTTCAAACCATGGAGGGCCAATCATTTACGCCCGAAGAACTTAGAACTTTTTATGCGAAAATGAAGGGGGGTCGACAACATACATCCACATGTCTACATAATTGGTTCTTGAGGATTTTATTAAACCCTATGATATTTCCATTGATTTATCCATTATTTTCTAGACAAATTCATTGATTAGACATGAACTTGCACACCATTTAACTGTGTTAATGAGTGTGCTACTTTTTTCTTGTGACCATTGATTTGCTAAGCCAATGGTGGATCTGCTCCATATTTGCATGATATTTAACCAAACCAATTTTTGGGTTTTGGCCCTATAGTTTGGCCTTTTAATTTTTTCCCCACCTAATGCTAAGTTACTTTCAACAAGCCATAACTTCTCGTATAGGAGGAGTTTTTTTTTTATCCGAAAATAATATACCATTGGAAAGGTATTGACAAGAACTATGCAACTATTCTATTAGTAAGATTATTTGAGAAACTTAACTTAATTAAAACTCAAATAACTTAAAGTGTCCATATCCACATGTAATGAGACCTTATGAAATATCAAGAGGTCATTCTGCTTCACGAAGAGCCTTGTTAATTATGTGATCATAAAATATGGTCATGCTTCTATTGTCCATACATCCCCTTTTACATCAACGGCATGTTGCTGTCACAAATGACAACAAAATGTGCAATAATCTCATGTGAATGCCTCCTAAGGAGTATTATAAAATAATAGTGGAAAGCACATTCATCAAGCTCATTTCACATTTCCCATTGCCCCATTCATCAAGCACATTCCACATTCATTAGAAGGCCCATTTTAGACATAAAGGAAAGCACATTCATATCATCTACCATTTTCTTTGAGAACAAGTTGCTGATCAAACTCTCAAATTGGAATATATTCCAACAAAAGAAAAAAATGTTACCAAAATTCTACCTAGAGAAAGCTTTGAATATCCTAGATAGAAAATGGGGGTAATTTCTTCCTCGCAAGGAGGAATAACTCATTGATTCCAGGTAAGAAGCATGCTAGTGAGAGGATGAGTTCAAGAAATTGGTATGCACCAACATAGGGGGAGTATATGCCCTTTTTTCATTGATGTCAAAGGGGAGAATAAGTAGACATCATAAGTAAATCACTTAACATTCAACAAGAAGATAAGAGGAGTCTAGCCCAAGATCAACAATGACTAGAAGATGTCTGGTGGTGTTTCCATTAATTCCCAAGGGGGAGATTTTTGCAAATATGTTGTTATTGATGTCAATTCCAGTGTCATTAATTCAAGTTCAGCAACATGGGACGCTATTAAATGTGTATTTTCATTTTTTCAGAGTTGTAGTTTGGATAGAATATCTTTGAAGTCATTTCTTCTCTAGTCCCTAGTCCACATGAAAATGAATGTTGTATGGTTGAATAACTCTCTCAAGATCTTTCCAATGATAT
The DNA here is from genome assembly GCA_031772625.1 of Pinus tabuliformis. Classification (NCBI taxonomy): domain Eukaryota; kingdom Viridiplantae; phylum Streptophyta; class Pinopsida; order Pinales; family Pinaceae; genus Pinus; species Pinus tabuliformis. Next base: position 1,386,705,840 of record CM062818.1, on the reverse strand, counting down.
ATGAAACTTCTCTTAACTCTAGAAAAATCAAGAGGAAAATGAAGTTGAAGGGAAGAAGTCAAGCTAGTCAAAGTTCCATCTTTAAGTAATATCTAGGTCTAAGTGATGTATATGGGTTTCTTCAGCATATTCGAGCATCTGAGCCCTTTGCCGCAAGTCATTGAATAAATAGCTAGATATAGAACACAATTCTCTGTATCTAGGTATATAGGGATGCAATTAACGAGCATCTTAATGAAAACAATGGATTTCTAGATTTATCCATTAGCTATCAAGTGGACCCTAGTTGGCATAGCAGTATAGGTAGGATGACAAGTGGTGCCAAGTGTCAGAAGATTATAACGTGGCCCACTGAGGTAAGCACATGTATAAGGAATATTTGGAATTTTTAGGTGGCCAAGTAGCCCTATTCCAAGTGATACGTGGTAGTGCTACAACATGACACGTGGGAAAAAGATGACATGGAAGATGAGGTGGAAATGGAATGGAAGAGATGATGTAGCAAGAGTACCATGTGACAAGTTATGATTGGTTCTTTATGTTTTTGACGTGGTAGATCCTAAAGTATTTAGATTCAGGCCAATGACTAGTTTAGTGAAGGTTTCCTATGTATTCATTGTTTGGACAAAATGGCAATGAATAAAAAAAATTGCCCCAAAAATGCAGAAGGAAAAAATTCCAGGCCATATAAGCATCTGGTGATTCAGGGGTTGATGGATTCACATGTTTACTTTTGGACTAGATACAGATACAATGAAGAGAGATCTTGGTCAATGCAAAAAAAAACTGGGTATCTAGGGTTCCTAAAAATATGGGGGTGTACGCAAAAATTTATTGGTTAAGGGATCTGATTCATATTTGAATGGACTTTGGTTATCCAATGATCTAGGAGTTGATGGGTGTAAATTATTTAAAAAAGAAAAAAATGGTCAGATACCAGATTGGATCTCAAAGGGAAAATATTCAAGGTTCTAGTATTGGTTATGGTTTCATATGGAGAAGAGTTATCCATCTTATCCAGAGATCCAAGAATGTTAACATATCCTTGTGGACCTATATTTCATATATATTATCTAGTTGATTAAAATTTTGGCCTGAGAATTTGATCCTATGGAACGACAATGAAGCCCCTAGAGTTGGATTCAGTCTTAAAATTTATTCAGGTATCCGGATAACCAGTAATCTAGTACACCAAGTGGACCTAGATCTAGATTTATTGGAGTGATTGGTCAATAGGGTCATATCATGTGGTTTTTCTGTAACTAAATTTAAGCCCCAAAGGATCCAAGTAGTCGCTGATTTAAGTCATATTTGGGTCATACAGACTAGTCTTCTAGTAAATTACATTAACAAAATATCCTAAGATTTCCATATTATCCTCCATGGAATGTCGACTCTTCCATATTTTGTTGATTTGGTTTAGTATAAATAGGGAAAAGAATACTGAAAGGTAGCATGCATTCAACTAAGTGGGTCATAATAAGTTTATTTGTGTGCTATGGTTTTCTGGTATGAAAGGTGCAAAATAACTTTGTGGAATGAAGTTTGTGGAGGACGTGTTATCATATAAGAAGTCATAGGATGAGTTCATAGGATGAATGTGAAGTTGAGTCGAATATTCAAAACAAGAAGTAAAGTGAAGAACATAGGAGTAGTAAAAAGCAGAGCGAAATACATAAACATAGAGTCTAGTTAAGCATTTTTTAGGTCATTGCTTATATTTCTTAGGGGGTTGGTGCCTCCTTGTTGGTGCCAATAAAACATCTTAAGGGGTTGGTGCCTCCTTTTGGTTGGTACTAGTAAAACATTTTAGGGGGTTGGTGCTAGAAATTCATTGTAATAATGGATTGGTGCCTACAAAATCATTCATTACTAAAAGATTTTTCTTATATATAGATGGTGTATCTATTATTGTTAATGTGTATGATTTCATCTGTATTAAAATTGGTTTTATTGGTTAAGATTGGCTATTATACTGATTCACCCCATTCTCAGTATAATTATATTTCCAATAATTAGTTTAGGAAAGAAGGCAACTAGAAAGGTAGAATCCACCCACTTTTTTCTCAAATTCTAATTTGTTTATTACTAATGATGATCTTAGAACTTCCAGGAAGGCAGTGTATTTAAAGGATGGAAAATTTTGGAAAAAAATCCAATGTTGAATAAATGGAAGTTGTAGACAAAAATGAGGCTTGGGATGTAGCAGGGTTGTTGGTTGGAAGAAATCCCATTGGAAAGAATGGGTTTTTAAGAAGCAGTTGAATACATAAGGCAAATTGGAGAAATATAAAGCTCAATTAGTAGAAAAAGGTTATTCCCAAGTAGAGGGAATTGACATTGGTGTGATTTTTTCTCCTATTACGAAGTTAACTTCTATTAAATTCATTTTATCTATAGCTACCATTTTTGATTTTGAAGTAGAACAAATGGATGTAAATACAACATTCCTACATGGGGATATGGACTCAAAGAAATATACATGAAACGACTAGAAGGCTTTGTAGTGAAGAGAAAGAAAGAGGTGGTAAGAAAGATAAAAATTTCCTATATGGGTTAAAGTAATCACTAAGGATATGGTATCAAAAAATTGATGCTTATGTATTCAGGCATGGCTTCACAAGGAGCAAATAAAATCAGTGTGTGTGTTTCAAATTAGTTGGTGATCATGTTATTTATTTGGTATTGTATGTGGATGATATGTTGTTGATTGGGAATGATAGCGAAATAAGTCAGGAAATGAAAACTCAACTGTCCTCTAAATTTTACGTAAAGGATCTTGGTTCTGCAAATTTCATTTTGGACATGGAAATTAAAAGAGATTGGGAAAAGAGGAAACTCTAGTTAAATCAGAGGAAGTATGTCGATACAATATTTTAAAGGTTTAATATGTAAGAATGCAAATCGGTAAAGGTCCCTATTTTTGTAGGTGTAAATTTATCTGCAGATCATTGTCCCAAGATATAGGAAGAGGAAGAGGACATGTCCTTTTTTTCCATATGCTAGTGTGTTTGGAAGTTTGAACTATGGAATGGTTTGTACTAGACTAGACATTGTACATGTAGTGGGAGTATTGAGCAGGTATATGTCAAAACAAGGGAAGGATATTTAAAATACAATAAAGAGGGTTTTAGTTATTTGCATGGCACTACTAGTTATGGATTGTACTACTAAGGAATACCAATATTGTTGGAAATGCATGGATTTGTTGATGTAGATTGGACTAGAGGTTTGGATCAGAAAAGATATACAATTGGCTATGTGTTTAACCTATTTGGAGGAGCATGAGACGGTCTATAGTGGCATTGTCAACTACAATAGTTGAATACATGGTAGCCACTGATGCAAGAAAGGAAAAAACATGGTTAGAAATATTATGTTCATGTATTGGGTTGGTATAACAAGTTGTAAGGATATATTGTGATAGTAAGAGTGTAATATTTTTGGTGAAGGACCCATATTATTATTCTAAGACAAAGAATATTGATTTTCACTATCACTTTGTGAGAGATATGATTGAAGACAAGAAGGTTTTATTTGAAAAGGTGGACACTTTGAAGAATGTTTAAGATTCATTAACAAAATTTTTGAGCACTGAGAAGTCCTTTTGGTGTAGAGAAATAGTGGGAATTATTTCTCCAAATTGTTGATCATGTGATCCTACAACCCCGTATATGCAAATAAAACAACAAGTGGGAGAATGTTTGGCATATGTTATATTATTTGCATGAATACCCTCATGTTTTGTACATTGTACAGGGCATACCGCGAAGGGTCACAGGGGGATGAAATTCCCCCTTCATGGGGGTTCAAGGGTAGCACCCAAAATTTGTTTTTTTTAGTGGTTTCCCGGCACATGGTTTAATAATTCAGGTTAAGGAACTATGGCTATATTCTAATCTAGATCGATTGATGGTTTATGGATGTTTTGGAATATATATATATATATATATATATATATATATATATATATATATATATATATATATATATATATATATGTTGTATTGTATTGTAATATTGTAAAGACGAATATATTGAAAAAGATTTATTATTTTCTCAGTTTTGGTTTCCAAGGTAAAATATCTATGTTAATGTGTGTGTGTGTGTGTCATTGCATATTCTATTTTATTAAGAATATGTTTATATTAATTAACTGTACAATTTTAAAACCCAAATTCAAAGCAAGAAATGGAAAAACCATTTGCTTCATCAAAATCTTATATAATGGTGCTACAATCCAAACAAAAGAGGTATGCTCAATTTTATTAAGATAAACTTGCTTTCTTCTTGTGTTATGTTTGTATGGATGAAGTTAGGTTTGTGCCATAACTGATTGTTTAGTTTTCTCTTTATTTAACTTGAATAATCTTATATTTTCTTCCTTAGTTTAAGCTTTAATTATTGATGTTTTTCTCTTCTTTGAGTTCAATCCAAACCTATCAAACAATACCATGGAAACACAAGGCTTGCTAGACCACATTGCATGGAAAATATAGTGAGGGGAGTGGCAATCAATGTTGCATGGAAAAATGGAATTTATGGGTATACCATGGGGATCAAATATCTCCTTAATTGGCCGATTGTAGCTATGAAGTATCTTTGAAAAACCCTTATTTCACCTATCCATTCAAACCCTTGAGCCAAGGCATGTAGACAGTGACTTGTGTTTGGCATATTCACCAGCCCACAACTTCAAACATGCTATAAACCTTTGAATTTATATTACTTTTTGTTGTTTACATGATGGTGGAGATGTACCACTGATATAGATATGTATTTATGGTACACAAATGATATCAAAATTTATAACAATTTCTATTATAGGGTTTTCCAAAGATTGATGGTGGTTTGAGTTACATTTGGAGAATGGGTAATTATGTGAGTTTAATTCAAGTGTCTAGATAATGGTGATGTCCTCCTTTTATCTACATTTACAATTTTCAGTCTTTTGTCATCACCTTACTATCCTATGTATTTATGCATCCAACAATCCTACATCTCATTTAGGCATGCATTCATAGTTGTAAGTGGGCATGGTATATAAATAGTTGTAGAAATATGTGTTTATGTTGAGTTTGAAATTTGAAATGTATGGACAAGGAGGAGCTCATCTGATCCTAGCTACATAGAAGCAAAAGATGTTGCGATTATGACGATACCATCTTTTATGACAAACACTATCTTAGGGTTGTTCAAAGCTTGATGGTGGTGCATTTAGAGAATGGGTAACTATGTGAAATTGAATCAAGTTCTTAGACAATAGTAATGTTCTCATTTTATCCACACTTAAAATGTCTATCCCTTTGTCATCACCTACCTATCGAGTGCATTTTTGCATTAAGTTACACTACTTCTCATGAAGACATGCATTCATAGTCGTAAGAATGCATGCTATGTAAATGGTTGCATGAATATGTATTTATGTTGAATTTAAAGTTTAAAAATGTCTAAATAGGGACGAACACCTCCAATCCTATTTACATGAAATCAAAAGAAGAAAACTAGTCATGGCCATGGATCCATAATAGTTGAGTTCCCTCCATTTGAGGGTTATGTCCTTGAGTAGGCATAGGTCACTCACCCAAATGGAATTTTTTAGTATTTAAATAGACATGATTTGATTGATAGTAGACAATATGTGATTGATGAATATGTAGTGATTTCTATAAATTGAGATAGATACTTTTAACCCTATTTTTAACATATACTATGACAACTTTATTTAAGTATGAGAACTCAACATTATATTAGTAAATGATAATTGTGAATAGTTGGGAACACAGATATATTTATAGGTATATATTCTCCTGCATGTATAATGAAGTTATGCAATGATCCATTAAATTTGGTATATTAGTTAAATGTGGCTAAATGAATAATAATAATAATGACTTGTATTTTATAAAGACAAAACAACACAATGTGCTCATTAGTGATCCACCCTATAGTTGACCTAGGACCTTAGAATATTTGACCATAGTCAATCTTCAAATTTCTTACTCTTGGAGGTTTTTAAAATTAAATACTTTAGAAAATCAAGGGGTGTGGATTATATTTCAACAACCCAATCAACCTTCTATTAGAGAAAGGAGGATGGCCTAATTAAGGGAGGAAGAGAGAGAGTACGTATGGATTTGTTTTGCTTCTACCTTATTCAATTTTTTGTTCTCATGACCCTTTCATAGCTTGATAGTTCTAGCAACAACAAGAAGGTTATGACTTAAGGTCCAACTTTAAGGTTGAAAGCTAATGTGATTCCCTTATGAGGTAAGATTTGTTTATTTCTTACTAAATGCATTTTCCTATAGTTATCCATATGAGTAATTCTATAATGATCATAGATTCCTTTCAGACAATTTGAGTGTGGAATTGGCAAAGGCTTCATGTTGTTTGGGGATTCATTCATCTCTCTCTTGTACATTATTTGATTTCAATTCTATTAGCTCCTTTAGTAACTTGATTTCTCTATTTTCTTGACTTAACTTTTGCATATGTGCATAATTTATTATGATTTTAGGAGCAATTGTTATACATTTATATTCTATTGGCTCATGAACTAATTATGTGGATCTATTGACTTGAGACTTTAGCGAATTTGTAGTAGATTTGACTTGAAAATATATAACAATGGGAAATATGCCCAAGAAGTATTAAGATCGATCCAAGAATATAAATAGAAATACTTCTTTATTGATATCAAACCCTTGAGGTAGGGTAACACCATACATCTACTCCTTAAGGAAGGATAACAATCCACAAGCCATATGCTTGTCAATACAATAATCCTTGACATTCCACAATGGAGAGTCTCTAGCCTCTATATAGGCTTCATACATACAATACCATGGGTCTTTCAATACCCTATATCCAATACTATGGGCTTATCTCATTATTTCATAACTACTTGTGGTCCCTTACATTATGTGTGTTAACCACTTTATTTATTAACTATGGCCCATTTATTTATCATCCTTACATCTCATTATTACCTTGGGTACCTCCCTTTGTACCCCATATTATCCCCCTTAGGTATACTACATTCCACCCCCCTTAAACATGTTTCGTCCCCAAAACATGAGAAGAACACAAATAATAAGATCTACTCAAAATAGTAGTCTACTAGTACTATGCACATGCATCTAGCCATCCCAGAGAAAGGTGAACACTTGATCTAGCTGGTGCCTCGCTCGCTTGAGATGGAAGTTGGTTCTGGTGGTTCCTCTGTGTTGATGTGCTATGGGTGGATCATCACACCTCTCTATCTGTTCCTTAGGAGTTGTTGTCCTTGTTTATAATTCGTTTCCACCTTGTTGGTTGTTGCCTTGCTAGGTGATGCAGGTGGTGATATGTTGAAGCTTTAACTGATGGAATATATTTCGTTAATTCCTCTACTATTGGTGCCTGAGTGGTGTCTGGTGCTTTTTCTGACACCTCCACTATTGGTGCTTGAGTTGTGTCTAGTGCTTTTTCTGGTACCTGGTTTGATGTTTGTGTTTGGTTGTCGACCATCAAGGGCTCATCATCTGATACAGTCTTTGTCTGGTTCTTAATGGAAGTATCCTGCAATGTAATTTTCTTCTTTTTATACCATAGCTTCATGAATTTCTTCTACACATTAATATCGATAGTGCCCACCAATTCCATCTAAGGGTATCCCAAAAAAACATCCACATTATCCATATATGAAGTATAAAAAATCAGAATGCAATACACACTTAACTATAGAAAGCTTCAAATATTTATAAATTTGAACATCCTCATTATCAACCTGTGATTTTGCAATATGTTTTATTGAAACTTGTAATTTTTTTGCCACATTAACATTGATAAAATTATAATTGCAACTAGGATTGATAAAAACAATGATCTGCTCCTTTTGAATACATCCATGAACCTGTAATAAGGAGATACCAGCAGAAAATAACCCTTTAGGTTTCTTGTTTTCCTTCTTTCTAGTATGAGACCATTTGTCCAAAAATAGTTTTTCAATTTCTTTAGGAGGACATAATTTCAGAAATTCGTTGTCAAGTGATTTCCACCATATAGCAACCTCATCTTCCAAATAATACCTTATGGAGATGCTCCAAAATCATGGGCTTTCAATCTTGTGAGATTGTATAAATTATTCAATAGTGGGACCATTAGCACGTCCTGTAAAAATCATCTTGCTATAACCCTTAAATTAGAATGAGGGTTTGGTAAAAATTTACCTACTTTGTGCGACAAATTTAAAATGGCCACAACTCGGTCAATATGGATCAGAATCCTTATTATAGCCTATTTTGGAATTGGGAGGCTCATTCCACATCTTCCCATGTAATTTAAATACCGATTTGGGCACTTTGGAAACTTAGAGCTATGCTACAACTGTCCCATCGTCATAAAAATTCTGAAAAAATAGTTGATTTTAAATCAACGATATCTCCCTCATTCGAACTCCGATTCAATTGATTTTTTTGAACTTGGGTTATTGTTCAAGAGGAGCTCCGATATACAATCATTTTTCCAAAATTCCCCACAAAAACTATGAAAATTTACTGGAGAGTTTCCGTCCATGAATTGTCGTCAGAAAATGTTTCTACAAAACAACTAGTTTTAAATTAGCAATATCTCCCTCATCTGGACTCTGATTCGACGGATTATTTTTTCGAATTTAGGTGATTTTCAAGAGGAAATCAAATATTTAATTAGTTTCCAAAAATTTTCCACAAAAACTTGCAAAAATTTACTGGAGAACCGCCATCCACGAATTGTCGTCAGAATATTTTTATGCAAAACAACTGATTTTAAATCAACGATATCTCCCTCATCGAGACTCCGATTTGAATGATTTTTTTTTTCAAACTGGGAATTTTTTTAAAAGGAATTCATATATTCTATTTTTTTTGCAAAATTTTTACCAAAATTTTCATATCTGATTTGCAAACTCGCCGCCCAATAAATTCCTGCTTTTCCCAAGAAAGTGCTCTGGTACTAGCTGCTGTAGATCTGACCTGAAAATATATAAAAATGGAAAATATGCCCAAGAAGTATTAAGATCTATCCAAAAATATAAATATAAATGCTTCTTTATTAATATAAAACCCTTGAGGTAGGGTAACATCATACAACTACTCCTTAAAGAAAGAGAACACTCCACAAGCCATATGCTTGTCAATACAATAATCCTTGACATCCCACAATGAAAAGTCTCTAGCCTCTATATAGGCTTCATACATACAATACCATGGGTCTCTCAATACCATACATCCATTACAATGGGATTATCACATTATTCCTTAACTACTTGTGGTCCCTTGCATAATGTGGGTTAACCACTTTATTCATTAACTATGTCTCATTATATTATTACATCACATTATTCCCTTGGGTACCTCCCTCTGTACCCCATATTACCCCCCCAGGTATACTACAAAAATGAGCGATAATTGGTTTCTATCATAACAAGTTATAGCCTCCACCACATCCAAGAAACTAACATAACTTGTAGTACATATAATTTTTTAGTTGGTAGGTCCATGGAGATCAACATATTTATGTTTTCTACAAACTTCATAATATTCTAATGGAATTGATGTATGGTTCTTATTTAGGATTTATTTTAGTTTCAACAAGACAAGTCTCATTAAGAAGTTCATTTAAAACTTTTTTGAAATTGTCAAGTCTCTTAATGGTATGATTAAGAAAGACACTCAATTTGTTTTGATACATTTAATAAAGGAAGACGTCTCAAAAAATATGCCATCACTTCCTCTATTATTCTTGTAAACTTAGACTAGAATAGAAATTGTTAACTTGTTATGAACCTTGGTCTAGGGCTTAACATATCTCTACATTTTCCATCCTGACCATTCAGGTAACAAAGAAGGCCAAACGATGAACATCCATAGGGGTAGTCACAACTTATCATTTTTGGCAATACCTCTTACTTGCTAGTCGGCATAAGCACCAAACTCAATGATTCCATGGTCCGGTTGTAGGGAATGATTCCATGGCATGCTTACTCAAAACGAGGAGGTAAGGCACAATGGAGCAAGGGGAAGTAAGGCAAGTTGAATGTTATATATGCACAATGATCACAAATTGGCATATTTGGAATGACCTCTTGCACAGGAGCAGGCATCGCTACCAAATTTAGTGTTTACTCAACATGCCTAAATGGAACAAAATTTGGTGTTTCTATTCCATGCCCGCTTGAAACGAAAAGGTAAGGCACAAGCAAGCATGGGGAAATAAGGTGGGCCAAATGATGTATATGCATAGGGCTGGTCACAACTTAGCATTTTTTGTATGCCCTTAAGCATGTGGGCGGACAACAAAATGAAATTTGGTGTTTTTAGGGCATGCTTGCAAAAAACAAAATTAGATGTTTCCAGAGTGTTCCCACATAGAACAATATTTGGTTTTTCCAAGGCATACCTACACTAAATGAAATTTAGTGTTTCTATGGCACAACAACATGAAATGTAATTGGGTGTTTCTACATCGCACTCACACATAATGAAATTTTGGGTTTACATGTGTTAGGAATTACAATTGTTGTTAGACCAAAAGTTGTAGGTGTTAATCAATGATCAATTGCCAGAGATACAGATCCACAAGAGACAATTAGTCCATGTCACGAAAGACATGGGGAGCATTGGATTATCCAATGTCAAACAATCTCCCCCCATTTCGAGACATGTGTGTATCGAACTCGTGACTTACACTCTGATACCACTTGTTGGAAATCATGATTGTTGTTAGACCAAAACCTATAGGTGTTATTCAACGATCACATCACCATAGATAAGGATCCATGAGAGACGGTTAGTCCATGTCGTAAAACACGTGGGGAGTTCTTGTTTATCCAATGTCCAACAACATGGAATGCCTACACGAAAGGAGGAGGGAAGGCACAAGGGTGCATTGGGAAACAAAGTAGGAAAAACGAAGGATAGGAACATGATCAATCACAACTTATAATTTTTGGCACAACCACTTGTGCGCACAGGGAGGCATTGGCACAAAATTTGGTGTTTCCTTGACACACCCACACAAAAACAAATTTGATGTTTCCACAGACTGCACGACATGGCACCATGTTGGGTCCCTATAATACTAGTAATTACCCCATTACTATTGTAGTTGCACCCCTTATTAATATTGTTGTGCCCCTATTATCCCCATATTGTTATTACTGTGCCCCATAGAATCCCTCTATTGTTATTTTTGTGGCTTTATATTATTATTGTTAGGTCGGCTGGGTTATATTGTGACTCCTTAGACTCCTATATATAGAAAGGAGGTTTTGTCACTTGAATCATCCAAGAATTGTTCATTTATGTAATGTAAAGGAGGTTTCCCCCTCGAAGAGGCTAGATTCTAAGGCGTTGATCTATCTTTTCTATATTTTCTTGAGCTGGTTTCATAACATTTGGTATCAGAGCTTTGGATTCTAGGGTTTCGCTGCTCCAAACAGGTCATCGTGGAATTTTCGCTATAACTTTTCTTCTGTGATGTTTCAGAAGTTGCAAAAAAAACCCATTTGAGAAGAAATCATGCCAAACCTCGGGTCCGAATTTCAGAGCTTTTCGCACTATATTTGTGGAGATATGATCTGAGAAAGTTGGTCTTTTTGTAGACTCCTGAATTACATTCCAAACAGGTGACCTGGGGAAAATCGTCATAACCTTCTCTCTGGGGATCAGATTGAAATTTCGTAAGAAGGTACAGAAAGAGGACAGACTGTAGTTTCTTGTATGAATTTTTTAGATCCAAAGGTTGAAACAGTGACTCGTGGCACGTCGTACAAGTTCGCTGTACTGGACTAGTCTATAATCAAGTCACTGTGGGAGATTTCGCATAAATCTTCCTTGGAGAACCCAATTTGGGTCAGACTTGTGGCATTGGAAAGAGGACACAGAGAGCTACTGCAGGTCACAAATTTAGAACTAGATGATTGGAAAGTACAAAGATACTTCAGAGGCAATATCAAGCTCCTACAAAGTGAAAAAAGGTGTGTAGATTTTCTTAAATTTTTGCTTAAGGTTGGTTTGAAAATTTATTTTGAAGGAATTCAAAGGGCATAGTAGAGCATTATTATTGGTAGCTGATGCCCCGAGGAAAGAAAATGAAAACACCTAGTAAGGAACCTGAAAGCTCTAGCATGACTCATGAAGAAGAGGAAGAAATGCTACATGATATATCAAAATTACAAGAACAAGTGCAACAAATGTCACACTCACAAAAGTTAATAGAAGCTAAGATAAATGGCGTGGAAGCTAAGATGAATGGCATGGAAGCTAAGATGGAAAATTTGAAGATAGATTTTAACACAAATTTGAAGACAGGCATGGCAGATTTGAAGACAGATTTGACAAATTTTCTACAAGAAATACTTACTAATGGTGAAAAGGTAGTAAAGGAAACTCATGATGCGAACAAAAGAAATGTTAATCATGATATCATAGAATCTAATGTGGGATCGAAGACCCACCATATTCCAAAAATCGATATGAGGAAGTTTGATGGCAAGGATCCCGCAACATGGATATTACAGATGGAGCAATTTTTCGATCTCAATAATGTGCAAAACACACAAAAAGTACGTATTGCAACTTTATATTTGGAACCAAATCAGTTTGTATGGTATCAATGGCTTTGCTCTCGTAAACAATTTATCACTTGGGCAATTTTTACGGAAGAATTGATAGCACATTATGAGGATACAAAAAGCAACACTTTTTTTAGCCAATTGATAAGTCTCAAACAAAAGGGTTCAATAATGGAGCACATTGAGGAGTTCCAAAAATTGAACATAAGGGTAAAAGATATTTCAGAGGAGCATAGGATTGATGTGTTCATAGGGTCTTTAAAGGATAATATCCAACATGATGTTTGCCTTTGGGAACCTGATTCATTAGAGAAGGCATTCAGGTTAGCAAGAAAAATGGAAAGCAAAATTATGGCAACCAGGAAGCATACCACTCACAACTATAAAGACGGAAGTGTTGTTGCCCCTAGTCTTCCACAACCTATAAGGTTGACACCACAACAATTGGAAGAAAAAAGAGCAAAAGGGCTTTGTTACAGTTGTGATAGCAAATACACTAAAGGTCATAAGTGTGCTGAGAAGAAATTATTCTACATAGATTGTGAAGAGGAAGAAGAAAAGGAGCAAGAAAGGTCAAAAGAAGAGGATATACTCCAAGAACAAAGCCTAGATAAAGAAGAAATGAATCCGACCATATCTTGTAATGCATTGGCTGGAATTACCACTCCTCAAACCATCAAGATAGAAGGACAAATCAAGAAGAAAAAGGTAATAGTGTTGATTGATTCAGGAAGCACCCACAATTTTATTCATTGTAAGGTAGCAAAAGAATTGAATTGCTTCCTATATCCAGCACCAGAGTGTCAAGTGATGATTGCAAATGGAGGAACAATAAATTGCTCTGGAAAGTGCCATAATATCAAGCTATCCATGGGAGAATATGTATTGACTAGCCCAATGCTTTCCATTCCAATGGGAGGTGCTGATGTTGTACTAGGAGTCCAATGGCTACAATCCTTGGGTACAATAGCTTTTAATTTTCAAGAACTTTTCATGAAATTTTCGTGGAAGGAAAGGAAGTTGAATTAAGGGGTATTGTAGGGAAACCAGGAAAGATAATCAGCTCTAATGGTATGACAAAGCTTCTAAAAAAGGAACAAAGGGGTGTAATTGCACAATTATGTTCGCTAGATGTTTCCACATTGCAATCATCTATTTCTCCAGATCTCCAAAAAGTCTTGGACAATCATTCCAAGGTATTTGAGACTCCCAAAGGTCTCCCACCTATTCGTGATCATGATCATGCTATTCATTTGATTCCAGGAAGTGTTCCTCCAAACATCAGGCCGTACAGATATCCCTATGCCCAAAAGAGTGAAATTGAACGTATGGTTGCAGAAATGCTAGAGGCTGGTATAATTCAACTGAGTCAAAGTTCTTTCTCTGCTCCAGTAGTATTGGTGCACAAGAAGGATGGATCATGGCACATGTGTCCGGATTATAGGGAGCTCAACAAGCTCACTATTAAAGATAAGTTTCCCATTCCTGTCATTGATGAATTACTGGATGAATTGCATGGATCAATTTACTTCACCAAGTTGGATCTTCATTCAGGATATCATCAAATCAGAATGAAGACTGAAGACATTCCGAAAACAACATTTAGAACTCATGAGGGTCATTATGAATTTTTGGTCATGCCTTTTGGCCTTACCAATGCACCTTCAACATTTCAAGGTTTGATGAATTCCATTTTCAAACCATTCCTTAGAAAATTTGTGTTAGTATTTTTTGATGATATACTAATCTACAACAAGTCTTGGAAGGATCATGTTGAACATGTTGACAGGGTGCTACAACTATTGGAGGAGAAACAATTATATGCAAAAAGATCCAAATGTTTCTTTGGAGCACAAGAGGTGGAATATCTGGGTCATATTGTATCTCATGAAGGAGTTAAGGTAGACCCTAGCAAAATTAAAGCCATTAAGGAATGGAAAATCCCCACATCCATAAAGCATCTGCGAGGATTTCTCGGGTTGACAGGGTATTATCGCAAGTTTGTTAAGAATTATGGGAGAATAGCAGCACCTCTAACAACATTATTGAAGAAAGATGCATTTTCATGGACTCCAGAAGCAACAAAGGCCTTTGAACATCTTAAAGAGGCAATGTGCCAAGCACCGGTCTTAGCTACACCAGACTTCACAAAAACCTTTATTGTGGAATGTGATGCTTCAGGAAATGGAATTGGTGCTGTTTTAATGCAAGATGAAAGACCCATTGCTTTTGAAAGTCGTCCAATCAAGGGAAAGTTTTTACACAAAGCTATTTATGAGAAGGAAATGTTGGCAATACTCCATGCACTTAAGAAATGGCGACCCTACCTAATGGGAAGACACTTCAAGGTAAAAACGGATCATGATAGCCTTAAATACTTTTTAGAACAAAGATTATCCTCTGAAGAGCAACAAAAGTGGGTCACAAAGATGTTGGGTTATGACTTTGAAATCATCTACAAAAAAGGGAAGCAAAATGTGGTGGCAGATGCACTCTCAAGAAAGGATGAGGATGTGGAAGCATTGTTGTGCGCCATTTCTATTATCCAACCAGATTGGATAAACGAAGCAAGGGAGGAATGGAAGAATGACGAAGAAGTGTGGGCACTTATTCGAAAGTTACAACAAGATTCCAGTATGTCTGATACATTTAGCTGGCAAAATGATTCTTTATGGTACAAAGATCGCTTATACCTCTGTAAGAATTCCCAACTAAAACAAAAGATTCTTATGGAATTGCACACTTCTCCCTTAGGAGGGCACTCAGGATTTTTAAAAACTTACCACAGGGTTAAGAAGGAATTTTTTTGGGATGGCCTTAAATCGGATATTCAAAAATTTGTGGCGGAATGTTTGGTTTGCCAACAAAATAAAGTTGAAACAATTAAGACACCAGGTCTATTACAACCTTTATCCATTCCAAGCCAACGTTGGGAGGAGGTTTCAATGGATTTTATCACAGGTTTACCCAAGTCTGAGGGAAAGAGTGTCATCATGGTGGTAGTTGACAGACTTACCAAGTATGCACACTTTTGTGCATTATCACATCCATTTAAAGCTAGTACAGTTTCTACTGCATTTATGGAAACAATTCAAAAGCTACATGGAAACCCAAAGATTATTGTAAGTGACAGAGATCCCATTTTCACTGGAAATTTTTGGACATAATTATTTTCTTGTCTTGGTACTCAGTTAGCTCATAGCTCATCTTATCATCCTCAATCTGATGGGAAAACTGAGATAGTAAACAAATGTTTGGAAGGATATCTTCGTTGCTTTGTATCTGATAAACAGACACAATGGGTCAAATGGTTGCCTCTGGCTGAATGGTGGTATAACACTTCCTTCCATACAGCAACAAAAATGACCCCATTTATGGCACTTTATGGATATCAGCCACCATCCATCACATCATATTTAAGAGAAAATTCTAAGGTTCAAGCAGTGGAACATCACATCGAACATCAACAACAAGTCCTCCAACTCTTAAAGGATAACCTCGTGTTGGCACAGAATAGAATGAAACAACAGGCAGATCAACATCGCAGCGAAAGAAGTTTTGATGTAGGTGATTGGGTATTCCTACGCTACAACCATATAAGCAAATGTCCCTCAAGCAAGCTAAGAAGGATAATAAATTATCACCAAAGTATTATGGTCTGTACAAGGTGTTGCAAAAGATTGGTACTATGGCATACAAATTGGAGCTTCCTGCAGCTTCTCGATTGCACCCAGTTTTCCATGTTTCATGTTTAAAGAAGGTTATAGGCGACAAGCTCGCAGTTCAAACAATATTGCCAGAACTTGACGAGGAAGGAAAAATTATATTGGAACCGGAAGCAGTCACAAAAACAAGAACTCGACAGCTACTAAATCGATCAATTTCAGAGTATCTTATCAAGTGGAAGAACTTATCCGCTGAAGATTCCACATGGGAGGATGAGAATTTTATACAGAAGCATCCAGAACTACTCAAGTGTTGAGGACAACACTTTTTTTGAAGGAGAGGGGCATGTTGGGTCCCTATAATACTAGTAATTACCCCATTACTATTGTAGTTGCACCCCTTATTAATATTGTTGTCCCCCTATTATCCCCATATTGTTATTACTGTGCCCCATAGAATCCCTCTATTTTTATTTTTGTGGCTTTATATTATTATTGTTAGGTCAGCTGGGTTATATTGTGACTCCTTAGACTCCTATATATAGAAAGGAGGTTTTGTCATTTGAATCATCCAAGAATTGTTCATTTATGTAATGTAAAGGAGGTTGCCCCTCGAAGAGGCTAAATTCTAAGGCGTTGATCTATCTTTTCTATCTTTTCTTGAGCTGGTTTCATAACACACCATCTTTGCAACCAACTCTTGTCACCCCACCTATTGACAAGGAACATATTGTGGAGCAGGAATAGGTTCCTTCTGGTGAATTGTTGAATTTAATGAGATCCTTTTAGCATATGCATGCGGGTTTCATGAAATATTTGGAATGGAAACAAAGAGTACATGTTTCTCCATATAAAAGGGCCCAAAACCAAAGAAGAAACAACATGCATTGAGAGCTAAATAAAGTAAAATTTCTGGAATTTTGGGGGCTCCATAGATGGATAGGCAACAAAAGCTTTTCTTAAAAAAATGGTGATGTGTTTTGCATTGAACGACTACACCTAAAATATGAAGGTCGGGATGGGAATGTTTCAATTGAAGGGGAGTGTGTTATTGTGGTGGAAGACACTCATGCCACAACTGGGGATGAATATTTTAGAGGTAACAGGGGAAACGTTTGAGGAAAAATTCAGGTAATGTTACCTATAAGAGGAATTCATTGAAATTAAATTGAATGAGTTCAATTCCTTAAAATAGGGTAGTTGATATGTACCCGGGTATGAAGTCTGATTCATTGAGTTGCTTTGATATGCTTCACACTTAAACATAAGAAATTTAAGGGTAAATAATTTTGTCTATGGACTAAATTATAAGATTCAAGCTAAGGTAAGAATTTTAATGGCTCATACCTTGCATGAGGTAGTGCAATGAGCCACATCAATAAAGAGGATATTTTATGTGGATTGAGTAAGCCATGAAGGCCTATTGAGTTAGGATCACCTATTGGGAATAGATTAGAGCATAGAGACCATCAAAGAGGACTATTCTACGACCATCAAAGACAATCAACATGGTACCAAGGGTCATTATATTAGCTACAAAGGTGGTTTTCAACATAGTAGTCACACTAGACACAACATTATCGCCCCGCACCACAGTTTTATGTTGTACCCTAACAACAATGAACACAACAATTTGGTTCATACCAATAGAGTTCCAGGCCAATATTCAATTTAACTAGTAGTTGGAGCCATGTTCCATAGAGAGGGAATTGGACGTGGAGGTCCACACTATGAGAGACCCTCAATGACAAGGTAAGTCCAACCCAACACAACAACAACCCACAATGGGGGATCTGGGAAAGCCTCATCAGATCCATGTGGAAGTTAATGATCACTAGGGAAAAAACCAGTCCACTATACTCGATATGGTAGGGATTATCAATGATATAAGTTTGTTTTTTTAATAGATCCAATATCTATTGAATATCATTATTTTTCATAATGAGTTATCAAAAATCAAACATGAAGTAGTTTCACAACATGACCTTAGGGATATAGAGATGGCTTGTTATATGAAAAGGAAAGTAGGTAAGCTAGTAAAGGATTGTGAGATAGAAATTAATGTGTGTAAGACTAATATATCATTATCATTAAGAATGAACTATCCGATGACATTATCATAAGAATGAACTAGTTAGAGCAACATGAGGCAAGAATTACCTAGGATACATCCTAGGAAGGAGATCAATTTCACTATTCATCTTAAACCTAGGACTAATCCTATCACAAAAAATCCATACCAAAGGTAGACTCCCAAATTGAAGGAATTATAAATTTAGTTAAAGGAGTTACTAGATTTTGGGTTCATATGACCTATCATATCTCCGAAGGGGAAGAGGTTCCTATAATTTTTGTTAAAAAAGAGTGATGTCTCTGGAGGTTATGCATAAACTATCATCAACATAACAAAGTAACAATAAAAAATAAATATATTTTTCTAAGGATAGATGATTTCTTTGAATAGATGAAGGGGGAAACAATATTTTATAAGATGGAAATGAGATCTAGTGTAATGTCGCACCCCAAATTTTCCCGCTTTTATGAGCCCTCTAGGTAAATGTGAAACATAGTGCCACTATGACATGATCCGACCTCCTAGCTCCAGTTCAGGAAGTGGGGCCTACAAATGAGACTTAATGACCAAAAATGAACATCCTACAGGGACTACAAATCACCCAAGAGTTGAAGAAACACCCCAGGTGGTCAATCCATAAGCTGAAACTTTTCTTAAGTAACCTAGACTCCTAACCACACCATTGACACTGAATGCATGTGGTTGAAGGCCTACAACCACACTCAAAAGCCTTGCTCCATGTGGTTGTGTCCAAAATTTCAGAGTTCAGTGCATGCAGTCCCATGATCTGAGCCACAATTCTAGGCCAACCTCTAGACCCTTGCCCAAAATTTCCTAAGACTTCTCAGAATGATAAATGACATAGGTATAATGTGTTAATCTAGGTTGTCATTGATGTCAATATAGTAGTGTTTGTGATGGAAAATTATTTGATACATGATGTTGCCTATTGATGCCCATTGATCATAATGCTCATAGTGATGAATGTTTGATATATGATGATATGATGAGATGGAAGATCCAAGTGGATTAAATACATATATATAGATAGAATAAAAGCAATAGACCCAAGGAGGAAATTTATCATAAGCCATCAAAGAATAGCTATCGGAAGTCATAGGAGTGAAGAGAAGCCACAGGAGCAACAAGCCAAGACAAAGCAAGTAATCGTATCTGCCCAAGGGTAAGTGCTATCAAAAGAACGAAGAGGAACATTACATTGGAGGAATAGAGCTATCAGAAGAGGAGCCATAATGAAAGAGTTAATAGTAAAGACCACAAAATACATCGACGACTTTATATTGGCTTATCGGTAACTTTATTATATGCCACCGCAAAAAACCTGCGATTGCGATTTGAGCTGCGGACTCGACTGTTCCAATAGAACAAGATTTAAAGGAATATCACATCTGTCGCATCAATAGTTTCATGTCGCAAGTCATAAGGGGTTGTTACCACGCAAAACCCTGATTGTGATATTACTGCTAACCCGAAACAGGTTATGGTAACAACCCTATACAATATCGCATCCACCGCGTCGCAAGTCTTGAAGCCTTATTACATTCAAATCCTCCGATTGTGATATGTATTGCGGACCTGATGGTTCCATTACAATATGCCTTAATACAATATCACATTTGTCACAAATCACAAACCATAAAAGTTTATTATGTATCACCAACCCAAATCCGCCAATTGCGATATGTGTATTGTAGACCTGCTGGACCATTACAATACACCGTTATGTTATATCGCATCTTCCTCATTGGGAGTCATATCACAAATCTTAAGAGTTGTCATGGCCAAACCACTGACTGCGATAAGGGCATGGACCCCAAAACAAAGATTGTGATAGACCCGACAGACCATCGGTTGCGATAAATTTGTGGACCCGACAAATTTATTAACTGTTGTTTGATACTATATCACATCTGCTCCATCGGAAGTAGGGGAATCACTATGTTATGAGTATGCTTGTAAGAGACCTCCAAAATTTTCGATTGCGGGATCTTCACAAATTGCGATTGTGGGATTTCGAAATATTGCAATTGCGATTAATAACATAACATGTGGGACCTCCATCTGGGCCTTGGATGAATATTGAAAAGGGCCTCACCAATGTATTGTGTAGTAAGAGACCTCCAAAATGTTGCGATTGCGATTAACGGTGCAGCTAAACTTCTATTATAATATGGTTATAGCCTCTCTGTTTTCTCTGTAAATAAACAGGTCAACCTCCCTCCAATAAACATGTCTCTAAATCATTGGTGAAACTTGTATAAATACAAGTTAAATCATTTCACTAAAGGCATCGATATCTGTATTGGATACATAGAAGAATCAATAGTTCACAACTCGTGAACTTAAAGAATTAGAGAGAGCCGAAGGTTGAAAATGGAAGCCGAAGATCTAGCATTGA
This sequence comes from Pinus tabuliformis, assembly GCA_031772625.1. Classification (NCBI taxonomy): domain Eukaryota; kingdom Viridiplantae; phylum Streptophyta; class Pinopsida; order Pinales; family Pinaceae; genus Pinus; species Pinus tabuliformis. Next base: position 1,386,685,084 of record CM062818.1, on the reverse strand, counting down.
AGAAGAAAGCTGAAGGTCCAACAAAAGGAAGGAAGCCAAAGGCCGAGGAAGTCTGTTGGTTGGGTTAATTTCTATAAAGGGCTCATGAAGAAGCAGTTACTCCTGAAGCAGTTACCGGGACAATAAGAACAGAGGGTTGAAAAATAGAGAATTGTTTTGTGCAAACATTGAGGCGTAGCACAACTAATCAAAGATATCCTATTGAAAAGCATCAATAGATATTGAAGACATTATTGGAAGATCATGATGCCTATTTGAAATCATCATGAGATAACTCTGTAGACTTTGTTTGGGCAATATGAAGAGTTGTGAAGACTCCTTCATATGAAGACAGGTTGTCATTGATGTAACAGTGAAGCTGTAGATTAACAGAATTCAGTGAAGAATATTTTGGGAGCAGAGAATTACTATCAAACATATTTAGATAAAATACAACAGTGGGTTGGAGCCTGGAGGATTGGTGCCCTGAAGGTTGGAGCGTCGAACAAACAAGATTGGTGCCTTGACAAAGATAGGGTTAGAGCGCTTGAGGTTGGTGCCTCAGAATTGGAAGGATTGTTGTCCTTGGAGTCGGTTCTCCTAAATCCAAGGTTGGTGCATTGACAAGATAGAGTTGGAGTCCTTGGGGTTGGTGCCTCAGAATTGGAAGGATTGGTTTCCTTGGAGTTGGTTCTCCTAAATCCAAGGTTGGTGCCTTAAAAAGATAGGGTTGAAGCCCTAGAGGTTGGAGCCTCACAAAAGACCAAGTTGGTGCTTGGAAATGGGTTGGAGCCCTATATATATTGTACCTAATTTATTGTAAAGATTATATTAATAAAAGAATTTATTCCTATTGTTCATTTTGTGTTATAAATAAAATTGATTTAACTGGTAAAAGTAACAATTGAAAAGAAATACTGATTCACCCCCCCCCCCCCCCCCCCCCCTCAGTATTTCCAACAATTGGTATTAGATCCAATACTGTAGAAATTCTCAAATTCTCTACAAATCTTGCTCTAAGACCATGTAGAAAATTTGAGTGGAGATTAACCTCATAATGCAATATAACCAAAGCAAAATACTATAACCTCCTTCTACTATCAATTTGAGGAAGCTTAAAGATCGAGCTGAACCATATAACCAGTAGAAGAAGAATCAATGCACAATACACATGAAAATACTTTGGGGAAAGCCTCAGCTAAAAACCCCACTATCTGTATTATCATATAAGGTGGAAACACATAGGAATTATACAAATCCTTAGCTTTCAAAGCTAGCCAACTCTCAGTACAATCCTCACAGATGCTCACAGGCAAACTTGGCTCCTCACAAGCCTTCCTCTCTTCCCTCCAAGTTCCTATTTCCTTGCGCTATTCCTCTGGGATGATAAGTGGAAAAAATCTATTTACCAAGTGGATGATCTCCTGATCTCACACACTGTCAGAACTGCGCAATCCTCAAGGGATTAATTCCTTTTGCACACATTAGTTTTCTTTATAATAAAAAAACATGCAACTGATAGTACACTGTCCTTGTCTCTAATCTCAACCGATTCTTTCTTAGAATAGACATGCATGAGTTTCTGATGAGGTAATCTTCAATTAACTGGAGTACACTAGTTGAGTGCATGCATGCATCAACTGACTGTTATCTCTCTATTAGTTCCTCAAACAGTTTGGAACTAATTTAACTGGACTTAACTCAGTAAACTGAGTTAACTAATTACAACTCAAATATAACTCAATCTTATCTCCTTAATTTAAGGGATAACTCTTTCATGACTTCAAAAAGACTTCTAACTTGAATTTCTCCAACTAATTAAGTCAAAATAACTTAATTAATTATTTCCAAGTAGCTGTTAAGACTAAATTTGATTTTAATTCACAATTTGATTCAAGGACAAATTAAATTGGAATATTCTTGTTGCCACATTTCAACACTCCCTCTCAACAAGAAAGGGATTATCAGCCACCCCGATCCTGTCTCTATGGAACTCAAATTTACACTTTGACAATGCCTTTGTCAAAATGTCAGTGTCATGCTCCTTTGTCGAAATATACTGCAACAACATGATTCTCCTTGCTACACAGTCTCTGAGATGATGATACCAGATGTCGATGTGCTTAGACCTATCATGAAACACTGGATCCTCAGACAATTTGATACAACTCTGATTATCATAATAGATCACAGTTGGATCCATCCTCTGATAAAACAAACCAACTAGGATTTTCCGCATCCAGATGGCCTCACATGCTACCTGACTTGCAGCGATGTATTCAGCCTCTGCCATGCTAAGTGCAACCAACCTCTGTTTCCTATTGTACTAAGAAATTTCCGCTGACCCAAGGTTGAAAATATCTCTTGATGTGCTCTTCCGATCTAATGGACTACCTACCTAATCTGCATCAGTGAAGCCCTGTAGCTTCACTCCCTCTGTCCGTATGTACCATAGTCCATACTGAGATGTGCCTCTGAGGTATATCAATACATGCTTTTCCGCCTTCCAAAACATCTTGGTAGGTTGAACCATCGCTTGACTCAGTTGGTTCACCTCATAGCACAAACTTGATCATGTGTTCACTAAGTACATCAGTGAAACCAGAAGATGCTTGTACACAGTAGCCTCCACTTCTTCACCTAAAGTAGCATCCTCCTTCCTCCATTTACCAGCTAGAGGAGTCTACATGGGCTTGCACTTCTCCATGTGGAATTTCCTGAGTATCTCGTTGGCATACTTGTCGTGAGACACAAACAACTTTCCATCCTCCCGCCACACTTCCATGCCAAGGAAGTAATGCATGAGACCCATGTATTTCATCTCAAATTCTCTTGCAAGGTCCTCCTTGCAAGACACGATCAACTGATCATCACCAGTCAATATGAGATCATCAACATAAAGTATGATGATCAACAACTTACCTTTCACCACGATGTTGTACAGGTTCGCATCCACTTCACTCTTTGTGAAGCCCAACCCGATGAGGTAGTTTTCTATCCTGGTGTACCAAGCATGAGGTTATTTCTTCAGCCCGTACAATGCTCTCTTGAGTTGGAACACATGTGAATCACAATCAAAGGTCTCAAAACCTTCCAGCTGCTCTATGTACACCTCTTCCTCAATCTCACCATTGAGGAATGCAGTCTTCACATCCATCTGATGGATCTTCCAACCCATCTGTGCTGATAGTTCCAACATAGATCTGATAGATGAATACCTTGTGATAGGTACAAAAGTCTCATCATACTCAATCTGCTCGACCTGTGAAAAGCCACGGGCAAGAAATCTTGCCTTATGCTTCTCCACACTACCATCAACAGCTTGCTTTACCTTGTAAAGCCAACGAGAACTCACAAATGATTTGTTCTCTGGTCTCAAAACCATGTCTCAAACACTGTTACGAACTATGGAGTCATACTCCTCCACCATAGAATCAACACAGATCGGCTGCTGTACTGCTTCCTCAAAGGAAGATGGCTGAGTCTCAACACATTCCTGAGCAAGGGCCATGTATCCAGTGTACCTCTCAGGTGATCTCCTCTGTCTATGCTGAGAAAATGGTGCTCCCACATTCTTTCTCGCATCCTCCAACAATCTGTCAGCTTCTCTTGTGCGCTTCCGTCCATCTCTGGAAGACTCTGCTTGAGTGGATGTTTCCACTTTTGGAACCTCTGCATGTGGCTGCTTTGCATAAGTCTAAGACTCCTCCTCCTTATGAACCAACAGTTCCTCCACAGCCTGTAGTTGGAGCTCCCTCTCAAGGGAAACTCACATGGCCTTCTTCTCATCAAACTTGAGATCTCTGCGAACCACTGTCCTCTGATTGGTAGGCAAGTACACCCAATAGTTGTGAGGTGTATCAGTGTACCCCACAAGTATCCCCAACTCCACTGTTGGCTCAAGCTTCTTTCATGCATCCTTTGTCTCATGGAAATATATTGATGAGCCAAAGATTCTGAAGTGACCCACATCTGGTCTCTTACCGTAGAAAGCTTCCTCTAGTGTCTTCATCCCAAGTATGCAATGCGGGCTTCTATTCTGCAAATAGACCGCTGTGTTGCATGCCTCAACCCACAAGTGAAGTGGTAGACCTTGTTCATGCAACATTGCCCGTGCTGCCCCTACAATAGTTATGTTCTTCCTCTCGGCCACCCCATTCTACTGTGGGTTATGAGGTGCCGTCAACTCTCGTTTAATTCCTTCCGCTGCATAGAAGTCCTTAAACTCTCTAGAGACATACTCTCCACCGTTGTTGCTTCTCAAGGCCTTGATCTTCTTCCTTGACTCTTTCTTGACCAAAGATTTGAACTCACAAAACTTTGTGAAGGTTTGTTCCTTCTTTTGCATGAAATAAATCCAGCATTTACGAGAATAGTCATTAATGAAAATCACAAAATACCTTTGCTTCACTGTGGATTTCGTCGAGAATGGTCCACACACATTAGTATGAATTCGATCTAAGATAGCCTTTGCTCGACTGTCTCGATCATGAAAGGAAGACTTGGTGTACTTTCCCAAGGTACAACCTTTGCATGTGTCAACTTGCTAAAGTTTACCTTTGGGAAGTCTTGTAGATATCTGCTGCATTATCTTCAAAGCCCCATGATGCAAATGGACCAATTGCCTGTGACACAACTTGCCAATGTCTTGGCTTTGCACCAATTCTTCTTTCGTACTCAATGTTGCACAATCATTTACCTCTAGTTTATAGAGATTCTTCACCCGAATCCCTATCCTCTTGGTCTGACTTGTGGCTATGTGTCTTAGGAACACCTTTTCTTTACTGAAGACAACATCATAGCCTTTGTCCTCCAACATCACGACTAATACCAAGTTCTTCTTCAGTCCAGGCACATACATCACATTAGTCAAGGTGATAGGAGCTCCATGCTCCCTCTGAAAAGCAACCGTGCCCACTCCTGAAACACTATACCTTTCATCGTCACCCATATCTATGCGCATCTTGAAGTCTTTCTCCTCCAAGGTACTAAATAAACTTTTATCCCTGGTCATGTGGAATGAGGCACCACTGTCAAGATACCAAACACAACCCATCATGAATGACACCATGCATGCGATGAGGGTAAAGTCCATTTCGAACTGAGAGGCTAATGCCTCACCTTCTGATCCTTCTGAGCATCCCTTATTGGACTTCTTCGATGGGAAATTAGTCGCATAATGTCCCATCTCATGAAGTATGATATGAATTCGATTTGCACCTGCAACCCTGAACTTCAAACTTCGAATTCTCTTCTCAGTATACTGTTCACAGCTCTGATAAAATTGGCTCTGATACCATGTAGAAATTCTCAAATTCTCTACAAATATCACTGTAATACCATGTAGAAAATCTGACTATAGATTAACCCGATAATGCAATATAACCAAAGCAAAATACTATAACTTACTTCTACTATCAATTTGCGGAAGCTTAAAGATCGAGTTGAACAATATAACCAATAGAAGAAGAATCAATGCACAATACACATGAAAATACTTTGGGGAAAGCCTCAGCTAAAAACCCCACTATCTATATTATCATACAAGGTGGAAATACATAGGAATTATACAAATCCTTAGCTCTCACAGCTAGCCAGATCTCAGTACAATCCTCACAGATTCTCACAGGCAAACTTGGCTTCTCACAAGCCTTCCTCTCTGCCCTCCAAGCTCCTATTTCCTTGCGCTGGTCCTCTGGGATGATTCTACTTCAACCAAGTGGAAAATCTCGATTTACCAAGTGGATGATCTCTTGATCTCACACACTGTCAGAACCGCGCAATCCTCAAGGGATTAATTCCTTCTTCATGCATGCATTTTCTTTATAAGAAAAACACATGCAACTGATAGTACATTGTCCTTGTCTTTAATCTCAACTAGGTCTTTCTCAGAATAGACATGCATTAGTTTTTGATGAGGTAATCTTCAGTTAGCTGGAGTTCCCTAGTTGAGTGCATGCATGCATCAACTAACTATTATCTCTCTATTAGTTCCTCAAACAATTGGAACTAATTTAACTGGACTTAACTTAGTAAACTGAGTTAACTAATTACAACTCAAATATAACTCAATCTTATCTCCTTAATTTAAGGGATAAATCTTTCATGACTTCAGAAAGACTTCTAACTTGAATTTCTCCAACTAATTAAGTCAATATAACTTAATTAATTATTTCCAAGTAGCTGTTAAGACTAAATTCAGTTTTAATTCACAATTTAATTCAAGGACAAATTAAATTGGAATATTCTTGTTGCCACATCTCAACAAATACCTTCACACAAAGCCTAACAGCTTGAAGGTTGATCAATTAGAACATAAATGGAAAATCTGGGGAAGAAATTCTTCAATCCTCCTAAAGATGTGTCTCCCTCAACCATCAAAGTTGAAATCAATCAATTTGTAAAGGCTCCATGGTTTAATGGAAACTTTGATATATGGGAAGCAAGAATGAGGAATTTAATAAAGACTCAAGGCATTGAAATATGGAATTCAGTGATTGCTGATAGCATGATGGATGGAGAATCCAAGGAGTACAATGCAAAATCAATGAAGGAAATCTTGAATGGGCTACTAGATTCTATAAAGAACAATTTAGGAAAATGTTCGTCAGCAAAGGGTATGTGGGACAAACTTCACGACCTTCACTCAAAAGGAGCATTGACCATGACCACTAGTCAAGAAGATGATGGAAACCAAGAAGGAAATCCAGAACCCATCATAGAAGCTAAAAATGAGAATGATGACATCAAGGCTAAAGAATCCCTAGAAGATGAAGAGAATGAAAAATATTTTGAAGAAGATCTCCTCACTAAACTTATGATTGCCATGGAAGAGATTATCAATTTGAAAAAGGAAAATGAGGAACTTAAGAATAAAGCACTCGCTGGTGACCAAGACCAAACAAGGAAGAATGTTGACCTTGTCAAGCTTCAAGTACAAGAAAGGGATGAAGAGATTTCCAAGCTTAAGAAAGAATTTCATCAAAGCAAAAGAAAGCATCATGAAGAAGTCATATCCATGGCAAATCAATTGGATAAAGCAAAGAAATGGGAAGATAACTTGTCAAGCCACCTTGAACAAAGGCACAAGAGCTTGAACAAACTTGAAGTAGAGATTGGTTAATACAAGGAAGAGGTCTCCTCCCTTGGATCACAACTAGAAGAAGCAAGGAAACAAGCACAAGGAACTGAGAAGAAAATGGAATCATTGGTAATCATAGGACATGTTGATGAAGAAAAAAAGGAGAAAAACACCATGATATGCCAACTAAAAGCAAAGGATTAAGAAATATTCAAACTAAAATTCGACCTCAACCTTCTCAAGGCCAAAACATGTAAATATATAAGGATCATGGAAGAAATGGAGAGCATTCTAGCTAAGGAAAATGAAGAAATCTTCAGAATGAAATCATATATCATCTCCCTTAAAACAGAAGAAAATGAAGCAATACATATCAAGGAAGAGTTTGAGAAACAACTTGCTAAGAAGAATAATGCTTGTGAAATATTGGAAGAAGAGATTGTATCCCTCAAGAAAAAGGTTGAAGGGATGGACAAATTTTTGAAGAGCTCTCAAGCCTTGGATGACATGCTCATCCTTCAAAGATCCCCATTTGATAAATCAGGTCTTGGCTATGAAGGAGAATCCTCAAGCACGAATGATAATGCTTCAAACAACAAGGATGTGAGGAAGCCAGAAAGAAATGTTGATGCTCCCGGTTCCAACAAAGGCAAGGATAAGAGTCAAGGCAAAAATGAAGGAAATATTATTCCAAGAAGAAATGCAAATGATGTCAAGGATGCAAGAAGCAATGGTTATAATCAAAGGATCTCAAGGCAGAAGGACTTCAGAAGTACATCAAGGAAACCTTCTTCTCCCAGGTACCAAAGTATATTTCTTGGTTATTGTTATTCTTGTAAAAACTTTGGACACGTGGAAAAAGATTGTATGACATACCACAAAGATAGACATTATGGTCCCTGACAATCTCTGAGAAGCAATTATGCAGGAAGAAATCATGAATTATTATTCATGAACAACATAGAATGCTTCAAGTGTCATAACATTGGTCATATGGCACGTGATTGTAACTTAACTTGGGATCCTACACAAGCTAGTGTTGGAAATAATACTGAGAGGGGGGGGGGGGGGTGAATCAATGTTAGAAAATCAATTATCTTTTCATTTCCATTATCAAATTTATATATGCTACTTCAGTTATGGATACCCGTGTGTATACGCAACTGTGTTTAATGCAACTAGCGTATATCCAGTAAACTTATGATTCAGTTAGTTGATCTTCAATGAGTGCATTAGAACATTATTAACCATATAAACAGTAAAAAAATGCAGTAAAACAGAACAGATCATCACACATAAGAAGCACATATGAACACCATGATATAAGGTGGAAACCCAATATGGGTGAAAACCACCTGCTGCAATTCGTCTCTATCTTCCTTTAATAAGAAACTTCTTTTCACAATATTTCTGTCCTGGTACAGTCTTACACCAGTATGCAAGCTTCTACCTGCATAAGGCTACAACCTTCTCTCATTCTCTAGCTTCTCCTGGAAGGGAGCTACAACCCCCTTAGCTCTTGTACTAGTACGTAGGTGCTGACCTACAGAAGGCTACAACCTTCTCTTTTCTTCCAAGGACCACGTTTCATAAATTTTCAGACTGGATCCATAAATACAAAACAATCACCACTGCAATACAATCATTAACTCTGAATCACCCAACAACTGAATCACTGAAACCCTGTCATCAAAACACAGTCACCAGAACACAGAGCAGAGCCCAAAACTTTGCAACAACCACTAGAACCAACAACAACCTCAAATATCAAATCTCATAAAGTATACGCTACTTTACTGTGTCGAACCAGCGTGTATACACTCTTTCACCAAGAGGAACCCGCGTACATATTTGAAAATAATTACTTATACCTTCGCTGCAATTTTCAACTTCAGATATACCTAAAACATAAGATATAAAGGATAAGACATGCATCAGTATTCAGATCTATTCATGATCATACCATATATTGATAATGCATTTTAGTCTTCATGTTCCTGGTCCATCACCCTTCATCAACCGCATAGGAGCCTCCTTGGTTCAGATCGAGCAAAGAATCACAAACCCATAACCAGCATACTAGATCTCACACTTCATCAGATTTTCCTCACTTGAATACTTTCACCTCTTGGCCTAATGGTCTTCTCCTTATATAGATTTAGGCCTCTCTCAATACCATGGTCCAAAACCATGTAGAACCAATACCTTGGACCCAATACCTAGGGTCAACACTTCGGACCAAATACCATGGAACAATACCAAAATACCATGGACTAAAACTTAGTGTTCCAACATGTATGCGCCTTTCCTTTTGTGAACTTGCGTGTGTACGTATACACGCCTTTTGTTCTGCTAACCCGCGTGTATACACACTTTCATCAAGGTTAACCTGCATATACCTCTCTCTTGACCTGCTGCACTATGATTTGTCATCTGAGTGAGTTGCCATCAAGGAAAACACTTGTATCATACTTCTGAGTGAGTTGCCATCAAGGAAAACACCTGTATCATAATGCCAATAGCTAGAACCATGCCAGAGAAGAGAATTACACAAGTGTGGAGAAGAAAGAAAATACAATCCGAAATTCTCCTGAACTCTTGAGCCAACAACACATGTTGTTGACTTGATGAAGATATCCTTGATATTTCGAGTGTCTGATGATGGGATTCTGCCAAAAAGAGACCATGCATATAGTTAGGGGAAGCTTGTGATTCTTGATCATTATTGCAGAAGTTATTTGTGAAAGGGTCCTTATGAAATCTTTGATGAGCTATATTAACAATCATTCTTTGACAGATCATTTCCCAGGAACACTCCTTTGAAAGAACATGATCTCCTACCTTTCCAATGGATTGTTGTTAAAGATATTTTCCACTTGATCTCTAAAAAGAAATTGGAGTAGAAGAAGGCCATCTAATGTTAATAAGCGAATAACTATGTTGCTGTTATTACAAAAGTTGAATATTTCGACTTAGGGATTTGATGTGAGAATAGGTAAATTATGGACACAAATAGAGGCAACCTTCAAACAAATAGATACATCTGTGGATGAAGCTTTGAATATTTCGACTTAGGGATTTGATGTGAGAACAGGTAAATTATGGACACAAATAGAGGCAACCTTCAAACAAGTAGATACATCTGTGGATGAAGCTTGAAGCAAGAGTAGTTGGCAGCATCTAATAAAACTAAAGCATTGCAAAAAGCTGCCAATCAGTAAAAATAATTCAAAAGACAATCACAGATTGGATGTCAAATCTGATAGTAGAAATATCTTGCATAAACTTTTACTAGAACACAAGGAAAGATGGCTCATCAAAAGTACTATAGAAAGAATAATGTTGCATAGTCAAAATATAAGCTCAGTTTAATGCTAGCCACTTTGGAAAATAGCCACAGTGAGGCACAATATCTCACCATTTCATCCGAATGAAATAATGTTAAAATATTGAATGGTAGTGACTCGAGGAGAAGAAAAAAAATACAGAGGAACTTAGATTTGAAGAAAGATAGCGAGAAAGAAAATTTCAGTGGTTTTTTTTTCTCTTGTTTCAGACTATGAAGACCTCTTAAATCTAAATATGGAGACAATAGAATACAAACAACAATCCTTCTATCTTGAGCAATAAGAAGAGCACCATAACAGGGGTATAATTTTGACAAGAGGAGAAGTTCGACAGGGGGAGTCCTTGTGCACTCCTTTTCCATTGATGTCAAAGGGGGAGAGAAGAAGAATATTGCCATCAATGACAAAGGGGGAGATTGTTAATCTAGGTTGTCATTGATGTCAATATAGCAATGTTTGTGATGGAAAATTCTTTGATACATGATGTTGCCTATTGATGCCCATTGATCATAATGCTCATAGTGATGAATGTTTGATATATGATGATATGATGAGATGGAAGATCCAAGTGGATTAAATACATATATACAGACAGAATAAAAGTAGTAGACCCAAGGAGGAAATTTATTGGAAGCCATCAAAGAAGAGCTATCGGAAGTCATAGGAGTGAAGAGAAGCCATAGGAGCGACAAGCCAAGACAAAGCAGGTTATCGCATATGCCCAAGGGTAAGTGCTATCAGAAGAACAAAGAGGAACATTACGTCGGAGGAGTAGAGCTATCAGAAGAGGAGCCATAACGAAGGAGTTAACAGTAAAGACCACAAAACACATTGGTTACTTTATATCGGCGTTTTATCGACAAATTTATTATATGCCACTGCACAAAACTTGAAGTTACGATTTGAGTTGCGAACCTGACTGTTACAATAGAACAAGCTTTAAAGGAATATCGCATCCGTCACATCAAAAGTTTCATATCGCAAGTCTTAAAGGGTTGTCACCATGCAAAACCTTGATTGCGATATTACTATGGAATCGAAACAGGTTATGGTAACAACCCTATACCGCAGATCGCTGATTGCGATAGTATTGCAAACCGCCGATTGCGATAAGGGCGTGGACCCCGAACCACTGATTGTGATAGACCCGATAGACCACTGATTGCGATGAAGTTGTGGACCATACAGATATATTAATTGTTTTTTGATACTATATCGCATCCGCTTCATCAATAGTAGGTGAATCTCTATGTTATGAGTATGCTTGTAAGAGACCTCCAAAATTTGCGATTGTAGGATTTTCACGAATTGCGATTGTAGGATTTCAGAAGATTGCAATTGCGATTAATAACATAACATGTGGGACCTCCATGTGGGCCTTGGATGAATATTGAAAAGGGCCTCACCAATGTATTGTGTAGTAAGAGACCTCCGAAATGTTGTGATTGCGATTAGCGGTGACATGGCATGTGGGGACCGCCAAACTTCTATTATAATATGGTTATAGCCTCTCTGTTTTCTCCGTAAATAAATAGGTCGGCCTCCCTCCAATAAACATGTCTCTCAGTCATTGGTGAAACTCGTATAAATACAAGTTAAATCGTTTCACTAAAGGCATCGATCTTTGTATTGGATACACTGAAGAATCAATAGTTCACAACTCGTGAACTTAAAGAATTAGAGAGAGACACGAAGGTTGAAAATGGAAGCCAAAGATCCAGCGTTGAAGAAGAAAGCTGAAGGTCCAACAAAAGGAAGCCGAAGGCAAAGAAATTTTGTTGGTTGGGTTAATTTCTATAAAGGTCTCATGAAGAAGTAGTTAGTCATGAAGCAATTACCGGGACAATAAGAACAGAGGGTTGAAAAACAGAGAATTGTTTTTTGCAGACATTGAGGCGTAGTGCAACTAATCAAAAGATATCCTATTGAAAAGCATCAGCGGATCTTGATGACATTATTGGAAGATCATGATGCCTATTTGAAATCATCATGAGATAACTCTGCAGACTATGATTGGGCAATATGAAGAGTTGTGAAGACTCCTTCATATGAAGACAGGTTGTCATTGACGTAACAGTGAACCTGTAGATTGATAGAATTCAGTGAAGAAGATTTTGGGAGGAAAGAATTACTATCAAACATATTTAGAAAAAACACAACAGTGGGTTGGAGCCCATAGGATTGGTGCCTTGAAGGTTGGAGCCTTGAACATACAAGGTTGTTTCCTTGACAAAGATAGGGTCAGAGCACTTGAGGTTGGTGCCTCAAAATTGGAAGGATTGGTGTCCTTGGAGTCGGTGCTCCTAAATCCAAGGTTGGTGCCTTGACAAGATAGGGTCAGATCCCTTGGGGTTGGTGCTTCAGAATTGGAAGGATTGGTGTCCTTGGAGTTGGTGCTCCTAAATCCAAGGTTGGTGCCTTGACAAGATAGGGTCGGAGCCCATGGGGTTGGTGCTTCAGAATTGGAAGGATTGGTGTCCTTGGAGTTGGTGCTCCTAAATCCAAGGTTGGAGCCTTGACAAGATAGGGTCAGAGCCCTAGAGGTTGGAGCCTCACAAAAGACCAAGTTGGTACTTGGCAACGGGTTGGAGCCCTATATATATTGTACCTGATTTACTGTAAATATTATATTAAAAAAATATTCCTATTGTTCATTTTGTGTTGTGAATAAAATTGATTTAACTGGTAAAAGTAACAATTGAAAAGAAATACTGATTCACCCCCCCTCTTAGTATTTCCAACACAATTCTAAACATACAACACTTAAACAAGAACATGACCTAACTAGGCCTAACCATGACAGTCATTTCATCAAACATTTGGTGAACATGTAAACTATGGGTCATGAATGCATATATGATCATAGGAGTCTGAAACTTATATGAGAATCACCAAGAAGGTCTAACGCCCTCTCATAATAGCTGCAATAACACTTGTTATCCCATGCATTAATTAACCATAAAATACTTATCAAATTCTGAACAATACATAGCTACACTATGTGGAAAATCCATGCTTATAACTAGATTAGTAACCATGACATAATAGCCATCAAATCACCATAATAACAAGTACAAGTTCTCATAGATTACAATAGGAAAGTAGCTCCTATTAACTTATGCGAAATCCAACCAAGTCAGACACATACCACCCGACCATAGATTGGGCTCAACCAAATATTTCTTTCAGCCAATCGCCCCCGTTGCATATTCCAAGCATCAATGTGAGATACAAAGACATAAACAACCAAGGCTTCTCAAATATTAAACCACCTCCACCCTCAAGCTGCCGTGATCTCGCCAAAACTAGTCAAGAGATCACAATTCCGAAAACAAGCTTGGATGCATTAGAGTTTCTTCACCATTACCTTGAGGACTTTTCATGTCTCTACCCACTTGTTGAGGGATTCTTGGAGATTAAATCACCGCCACCCCCAACCCTTGGGAATTTTCCGGAGACCACCTCACCCGATTCCAAAACCTTCATGAAATCTAAAGCTCACTATAAAAGAATGCCATCACACCATGGCTATCTAGCAATGGAAAGGAAAGACTAAAACCATTGTCAAACCAGGAAAAACCCATGCCAATGATAGCAAATGAACTAAGTAAACAAATGCATGTACCATGCATTCACACTTTAGCTAGGAAATCACACATGCAACTTGTTACTTACAAAATCCTCCCGTTGAAGCTTCTTGATCCAACCTTCCTTGATTTTCCTTTGCTTTCCTTGTCCTTCCTTTTCTTTTGTTTCTCCAATGCTAGAGTGCTCCAAGAATTCTTTAAGTGTGCAAAAGTATGAGAGAATAGAGAGAGCTCCAAAACTGAACTAACAAAAGCTAAACCAACAAAAACTATGAACTGGTCCTCAGAAGCCTTTTTATCATTGAAGCCTCTATTTTATTCATTTTCCTCTATTTTCCTTCAATTTTCCTCTCATGCAAATATCTGACCTTTCATCTCCCTTTTCTCCTATTTTCCTTTATTCTCATAAATAAATGCCAATTAATGCTTCTTTTCCTTTAGCAATTTCCTTAGCCATAATAGACCAAAAGTGACACCCGCTAGGATGTTTTACCCAACATTCATCTTGGAATACGTGTCCCATGACCTTGGCCTTATTTTTTCTTTATCAAATTTATTACACGAAATTTTAACCCAGGGTTGTTACAAACCCCCCCCCCCCCCTTGGGGGATCACCATCCTCAGTGTTCTATGACACCTATGACCAACAAGACTGCTGAAAACCAAAACATACTACCCATGGAGCTTTATAACTTAGCTCGACACAATATTTACAATGAAAAACAAGCTAAAAAGCAAAACCAACATGAAAAATACGACAACATAACAAACATACCGCTTATTGGAGCTTTGTAACCCAACTCATTGCGGTATTTACAATAAAAACCATACATAAATTTGTACATATACCAAAACTCATTTGCCTCAACCAACAAAAAATGAAGGATACAAATCCCACATCTGATCAACCATCTCCCATGTAGCTTCATCGAGCCCAAAGTGCTTCCACTGCACTTTAACTTGCTCTATTGCTCAGTTCCAGAGCATGAGTTGTTTCCACTGCAATATTCACTGAGGTTCCAGCTAGAATTCTCCTTCTGGCTCCACTTGCAATAGATACCAGTCAGTCACATGATCAACATCCTTCACATATCTCTTAAGCAATGAAACATGGAAAACATCATGTACTTTCACCGTTGGCAGTAGTGCAAGTTTGTAGGCCACTAGTACAATCCTCTCAAGGATCTCAAAAGGCTCGCAATACCGAGGTGCCAACTTGGCACATGATCCAATCCTCAAGGATCTCTTCTTGGGATTGATGTGCAAGTACGTATGCTCCCAAATATGAAACTCCTTAAATACCATGTGTTGATCTGCATAAATCTTCTACTTGTCATGTGTTTCCTTTAGATTCTCCTTGATAACCTGCATTTCCCATTCCATTTCTGCCAACATGTCTAGTTTAATCAGTACCATGTTCATTGGATCACTTTAGCTGTAGGAGAATTACAACTCCGCCCATAAAGTGCCTCAAATAGACTCATCCTCAAGGATTCCTGATACCCGTTATTGTATGCAAACTATACTATTGGAAGATACTCCTCCCACCTCCTCTGCTAATGCATAGTTAGAGCATGGACTTATGTGGTATATAGAAGTCCAAGAATGGACTTATGGATCGAAAGTTAGAGCATGTTGAAGATCACACTAGGAAAGCCTTGAAAACCAAGAAAATGATTAAGTATGAGGGAAAATATCACATATCGGGGGCCCCGGGAACAATAATCCCCACACATTACAATCCCACATATTGGCAGCCCTGCAGCCCCGCAACCCCGCAATATAGCCTTATCAGCGATCGGCGAGGGGCAATCCCGCATCCCGCAATCCCACATTATCAACATATCAATGGAGCAAAGTGTTGCCACTCTAAAAACCTTGCCGGGGCACGATTATCTCCTCCACGTGGCATCAATGCATCGACATATCGACATATCGGTGATTGGCGCATTGGCATATCGGTGGAGCAAAGGGTTTCCACTCTAAAGGCTGTGCGGGGGCTGATTATGTGATACAATGTAAAAGTTCTGGGAAAGGCCGAAAACCAAATACAAAGAAATTTCATGAAAAAATAGGGTCGGGCCACCCCTTTTTCTCTCCTCCACATGGCAGTATGAGGGTATGACATATCAGAAATGGGAAATCCCACACCTCGCAATCCCAGATCTCGCAGGTCCCGCATCCCACAAATCACATATTGGTGACCCCACAATCCCACATCCCACATCCCGCATCTTGGCAACCCCACAGTCCTGCAGTCACAACAGTACTGCATGGCCCCCGCAATACTTGATGGGCCATCCTTAAGGAATTGCCGGGGGGGGGGGTGGGAATCGCCGATATGGTGTGACATCACCGGGGAGGGTCGAAATTCATTAACAAAGGAAATGCATGCGAAAACAGGGCCGAGCAAGCCTTTTTCTCTCTCTTCCTTGGGGCCACGTGGCGCAATCTGATTAGTCTTGATGGCTAACATGGCAGCTGACATCATCAATGACGTGGTAGTACGAAGGACACGTTTCAAGAAATTTTGATGTTTTAGGGGGTCCTATAGGCACATTTCCTAGTGACACCTATCACCACTCACAGGGTGACATGTGGCAACGATGAAATCATCCCGCATATCAGTGATCGCAGCTGCCTAGGGGAGAAACTTAAGGAAAAGTACATTCAGGGTTGGGATGAGGTATTCCGAGTAACAAAGAAAAAGGCCCCTAGGTGCGATGCTTCATAAGTTCTATTTGATAAAGATTTCGCGTCCGGATTTCAGCCGATGTGGTAAAAAGGCGTCACTGAGGGCAATTCAAGTTATAAAAGGAAAAGGTCCCGCACAACTGTTGATAGCCTTAGCACCCAAAGGGCTAAGCCCCTGGTTCCAGCCCCTGATCATATGAGGAAAGTCACACACAGGGCTATAATAAAGGGGGATTAAGGGGGAAATCAAAAAATGCCCGTTTCACCTGTTTTAGAGGTAAAAAGCTGTTGGCTGAGAGACTTTGCTGTTACACTACATCAAGGCACCGATAATGTAGGACAGAGGTTTAAAGGGCGTGATGGGTCAGTAGCTATAGTTTTAAAAAGAACAGGTGATGCATTCAAAGTACATGATGGGGTGATCTAGAAGAAGCCCACTGTGACACGGGTCCGGGAGCCAGCACCAAATGAAATAAAGGTAGAAAAGATAGAGGTTGGTGAAGCAGTGTAGGAAGCCATGCCTTAAGTAGAACATCTCCTGCAACAAAGATGATCACAGGATGGGCAAGGAGATCTTTGTATATTTTGCATCTTATGGTTATTTATTTGTTGTACTGTAACATGCCTCCTTTCCTGAGGCATTTAATTCTGTAATATTTTGGGCCACATATCCATTTATGACTGACACAGTTAGTCGACCCAACAAATGAGTCTAGACTAGAGATATTTTGTTGTAATGAATGTTCTTGCTCCCCTCTCTAGATAAATAGGGGAAAGCAAGACTTATAAAAGGTTCAGAAATTCTATAGAAAACACTACATGCTATTTTTAGACTGTATCTCTTTGTAACACAATTTTTTCAGAATATCAAGGGAATGGTGGTGATTCCCTCTTCAAGAATTACAGTATGTGTTCCCTCTGTTGAAACCCATTTTGTGTTCATATTTCTTCTCTGTATTCATGCAATTATAGCTGCTATAAATATTTCAAGCTTCCTCATAGATTTATTTGTATTGATATGTGAATGCAAGTGCTTGTAATTATATCACAGATTCACTTGTCTCAATACTGTTGATGCATATACCCGTGTGGAATATTGAAATCATATATTTAAATCTACAACACGTGAATCATATCATTCAACCCCTTCTTCATCCATTATTTTTTCTTGTAACTCAAATAAGTATAGAAATCCTTAATGCCTCAAGCTCTATGTGTTAAGTGTAGAAGTCTTGAAGCCTTATGCTCTATGTGATGAGTTTCTCCTTCTCTTTGTCCTCTCTCATCTGCTCTGCAAAAGCTTATTAAGTTGTAAGCCCTTGGACTACTCGGCCTCCACTATTTTTATGCATATTTCTCAAATCTGCACCTGTGAAGAAGTTCCAGAAATCCATGTCTTATTTCTTTGGATAAATGAACTAATCCATTTCCTATAAATATATGTATCATTAACATAGAAGTGATGTCTCCAGTTTCCTATAAATCATTTGAGACACACAAATCTAGATGTGCCCAGGAAATGGTCTTGTAAGCAATCCAAGGTTGTCTTTGGGAGCTACAACATTCCCATTATCAATCACTCTTTCTTTGAAATAAAATTCTTTTGAAATGAAACTCTCTAAACAAAACTACAGAGGAATCAATCATGTTTTAAAATGAAATACTTTGAGACAAAATTGTAACGAAATCACTCATGTTCTGAAATGAGACACTCTGAAATGAAATTGAAAGGAAATCACTCATGTTCTGAAATGAAACACTCTGAAATGAAATTGTAAAGATATCTATGAAATGCTTTTGAAATGAAAGTTGTAAATAAATCTATGAAAGGTGTCTATTCTACAATTATCATCATTAGTGAAATATTGCAATTGCTATTTAATTAAAATCAATGTTGCAAAACGATTATAGATCATATAAATAACTGAAATAAATGATAAAAAAAATATAGAAATGCAGAACCTTCAATGTTTGCGGGGCCCCTCCACAAATAGGCAGTCATGAAGCCCTAATCACACAGTGAGCTATGCATCAAGATTCATTCTTCATTAACAAGAAAAAAAGTTTTTTTTTTTAAACATCATTGTCGCATGCATCAAATTCAACCCCTGTTCATGTTTTGCTGCACGATATTTATAACAGCCCGTGTCAAATAACTGTTCGAGGATTTTACGCCTACCATTAACTGACAAAATTCTAAACTTAGCTTCTAACAGGTATCAAAATATCGTTTTCTCATGATTTTCTATTTGGAAAATAAAATAGTGAAGCATAAGATTTTTATACTCTCTCTCGCCTATTCCACAACACCTTGACTTTCACCCTTTGACCACACAATTGAATTTGATGATCTGGTTCAGATGGATAGGAGGGAATTGTTGAAGGGATCAAAATCCACCTGTCCATATCTTTTTCTTCTTAGCTGGCACCTTGGATCTTGGTAAAACTTGGAGTTCGCTACAGAAACATAGGTTAGCTGCAAAATTACATGAATTCGATAGCTAATACAAACATTAATTCAATAATAAGGAACATTATTAAATATGAAGGATAAGACAATTAAAAGCCTTACCATTCCAAAAACCTTATAGTTTGATTCCTTTTGAGTTGATGATGATGGTCAAAGAGAGGAAAAATTGGTATGGGAGAGTTTCAAAATGAAGCATTCATGAGGCTCTACATTCCCACACATGGAGGCCATTGCATGTTCTCATGCAAAAATTTAGAATTTGACTACTACATTTCTTTTGAGACTTGAGATAGTACATCTATGTTTATCTTCTTCACCCTCTTTTTAGCCACTACGATTCTTGGCCTTTTCATCAATATTTTATACTTCAGATTTATCACCTTTCATCTAAGAACCTTATTCTTTTGCTTTAATTGTTTGTTTTTCTTATACCACATGCCCAAATGAGAAGGAATATTATCATTCTTAGTTCTTTGAATCTCATTCTGTATCTTTAAGGCCTCATGCTCGTGTTGTATGTGACTATTTAGTGTCTCTAGCTCAAAGATTTCCTATTTCAAAATACTTATGACTAGAGGTACTTGTGGGCTACTAGACTGAGCTTCTTTTTCTTGATTTGAAAATGATGATGTTCCTATGGCTTTCTTCTCCAAATATTCAATGCAATTGTATATTTCTTGTTGTACTGGATCTATTTCTGGTGTTTTTCGGCCTGGGATATGAATAAGTGAGATGACAGTAGGTGATGGAAATTTCATTTTCTCTTCTTCCTCCAAATTAACAACATATGTAGATTGTTGAGATGGTTTTTTATTAAGCCCGACACTTCTTCTTACATTTGATGGAAGAGGGTTTTTAGTTTTAGCCCTTTTCTTCTCTGTTTTAGCTTCCTCTATTTTCTTGGATGTGATTTCTTCATTTTTGTTGGATTTCTTTCTTATAACATATTCCCTTTTAATTCTTCCTAAAATTTCTGCAATAGGAGTCTCATCTTCTGACTGTTCTTGTAGTTGTTGTTGAGGTAAGTTTTTAATAGGATTCTTAGATATTCTCTTCCTTCCTCTTTTTTCTTTGCTGTTGCTAGGTGGCTCTTGATCCCCCTCCTTAAAATGGTTTCTAACTAGGAAGTTATCCAAATTATCTCCTAGGCTTTCAAGATGAAATTCAATGAGTGATACATGGTGTTTTCTATGAATTGGATCCTTTTCTGAACATTCCCAGACATTTTTCTTAAGCTATTTAACAAAAAATGAAGAAGATTGATTTCATTATCTTCGAGAAAATGCATCATCAAACGAATGTGTAAAAGAACATACAACCAAATCTTCCTTCACAGGTGACAAGTTTTTGAATTATTAGCAACAAATTTCTCCATTTACCCCTAAGTGTTGTTCTGGGAATTCCTTTCTTAAAAATAGTGGTATCCATACTTGGGTTTTTCAAGAAAGTCTTCCATTCTTCTCCTTCATTGCCTTGTTCTTCAACCATCTCTCTCCGATTATTGAAAGTCTGGTGGCTTCAGTAATAAGAGATTATGTTACTGCAAACTTGATGTATCCAATTTCAACCTCTATCCCATCAAAAGCTTTGGCAAATGATTTGGTTACTTCCTTGTTAAAACCATCAAAATATTTCACAAACTCTAGCCACTGTGCTTTTTGCAACATTTCTTTCACTTGCGGATATAATTCCATAAATTTTCTACCATTTGGTTTTTTTCTCACTATAACGCCCATGGTTGAGAAGTTTCACCTTAGAATTCGCTTCTTGACATGGTATGAGTTAGGGTTTCGGATAATGGATTTTGGTGAGAGTATGAATGAGAGTGAGAGGAAAAATAAGTGAAGTTAAGTGACCATTAAGGTATGAATGAATATGAGTTGGATGATCTCAACAATGAATGTGGAATTAGAGATTGGAGTATTGTGTAATGATGAGGGACGAATAACAGTTTACACTTTTTTTTATTTGATATGGCAAGATATTTACATCTCACTTCCGACAATGATGGTTTTTGAACCGACGATATATCGTCCATATAATTCATATACTAATGTTTTGATCCTTATTATTAAATTAAGTATTTGCATACCTTTTGAATTGATGATTCTAACATTTGATTGCTCCTTTTTGCATTGTCTTTAGTTGCTTCCAAGGGTGGATTTGATCATTTCTTCAATTGCTCCAATTAGTGGTTCCTGTCAAACATCAACTGCAGAATTCTGTCAAAGCTGTAGAATCTCATTAATTTTGTAGCTAATTATTCTAAAAAGAAAAATAGGGATAAAAATAACATAGGAATGGGAAAGAAAATTTAGGATGCCAAAATTACTTGGTTTTCACCCTGAATTTTTCTGTATAAACATGCCAACAATGTTGATTTTCATGTTTATACAATTTTTATTATATATATTATTATAAAATAACAAGGCTTGAGAGTCAAGTTGGAGGAGAAGGAAAATCCTTCTTAACCAACTGAAAATCAGTGTTATCTTGCAAATATTTGATAAACTCTTCCTTTGTCAATGGATTATGATAAATTCTTAATATATAACCATTTACAAGGAAGGTGATTCTTTCTTCATCAATAGTTATGATCCTAACTGCACCATTATCAAAAATTGTTTCAATCTCATACGACCCAAGTCAATGAGTTTGAAATTTCCCTTGAAAATATTTGAATTTTGAATCAAAAAGTAATGCCCAATCTCCTAGCTGGAATTTTATTTCTTTGATATATTTGTCATGCCATACAGATCTCTATTGTTGAACTAGATTATTTCTTTGGATTGCATCTTGTCTTATCTCATCAAGTTCATTTAGCTGCTCCATTCTTTGTTTTTGTGCTTTTGAAAGATCAAGACCCAATTTAATTGTTGTCTTGAAAGTTTTTACTTAAAACTCAATAGGAAAAAGTACTTGCTTGCCATAAATAAGTTCATAGGGAGTATGCCCTGTAGTGTTTCTCCAAGTGGTATGGTATACCCATAAGTCTTCTGGAAGCTTTTCTGCCTAGTCTCTTCCATGCAGATGCACAATTTTGGTGAGAATTGCTTCAATTACTTTATTAGTGGACTTCCGATGTTTGATTTTTCACTCCTCCATTATCTTTTGTACCAACTTGGATGTGAATTGAGTACCTTGGCTTGTTACAATTTCACTTGGGACACCAAAACAAGTAAAAGTATCCTAGAAAAGAAATGAAACTGCAACATTTTAGTAGCAAAAGGAAGTGATTTAGCTTCTACCCATTTTGTAACATAATTAGTTCAAACAAGAATGTACCTTTTCTATCTCGATGGTGGATTGATTGGACCAACAAAACCTAGAGCCCATTTTTCAAAAGGCTCAATAAGTACCTAAGGCGATAGAGGATTTTCATCAGAGGGGACAAGTTTCCCCATCATTTGACAACTATCACATCTCTTAACATACTCCTTGGCATCCTTAAAAAGGGAAGGCCAATAGTATCCTAAGAGAAGGAATTTGTAGGAAGTTCTTTTGTCAGCGAAGTGTCCTCCACATGGCTCATCATGACAAGCTTTCAATATCTCTGGTACTTCATCTTCTCTAACACACCTTCGAAAGATCAGATCTGACCTTGTTTTATACAAGTCTTCATTTATCCATGAATAAGATGCACTAATTTGAATTACCTTTCTTTTTTCTCGAGGAGATAAATATGATGGTAACTTCCTTGTAGCCAAATAATTAGCAATATCTGCAAACCAAGGTGATTTAGTAGATACTGCAAAAAGATATTCATTAGGGAAATTTTCTTCTACAGGTACATCATTATTATCATTTTGAATCCTAGACAAAAAGTCAGCAACTGTATTTTGTTTCCCAGGTCAATCCAAAATAGTGATGTTAAACTCTTGCAACAATAACAACCATCTTGTAATTCTGTCATTAGTGACAGGTTTATTCATTAAGTACCTAATTGCAGAATGATATGTATGTACAAAATTTTCGTAGCCAGTAATGTAATGTCTGAATTTATTGATGGCATGGACAACAACTAAAAACTCCTTTTCTGTTACAGTGTAATTTAACTTTGCAGGAGTCAAATTTTTACTGGTGTAATAAATGGCATAAGAAGTTAAATCCTTTTGTCCTAGTACAACTCCTAAAGCTGTGTCTGAAGCATCAATTGAAATGTGAAAAGGTAGTTTCTAGTTTGGTCCTCTAAGAATGGGTGCTTTAGATATTTTCTCCTTTAATGTTTCAAAGGCCTTTTGGAAATCAAAATTCCAATTTAATTCACAATATTTTGTGAGCAGTTTGAAAAGTGGGGATGCAATTTTTGTAAAGTTTTCTATGAATCTTCTATAGTAACCAATGAAACCAAGAAAACTTCTAACATCTCGTTGACAAGTTGGAATTGATAATTTAGAAATAAATTCTAATTTAGATGTGTCCACTTTAATTACATCTCCTGGAATATGGTATCCTAAAACAATTCCCTCAATAAACATCATAAAACATTTTTCATGGCTTAATGAGAGATTTGCCTCTTTACATCTAATGAGAACATTTTCCAAAATTTTAAGAGATTCTTCAAAATAATTTCCATAAATTATAAAATCGTCCATATATACTTCCACACAATCATGAATTAGATCAGAAAAAATGCCTAATGCTGCTCTTTGGAATGTTGCAGGTGCATTAAATAATCCAAAAGAAAGTACTCGCTAAGCATAAGTTCCCCATGGGCAAGGAAAGGTAGTTTTATATTGGTCTTCTGGGGCTACTTGGATTTGATTATACTCGCTAAAACCATCCAAGAATGAAAAATATTTCTTTCCTGCCAATGTATCTAAAACTTGATCTATAAAAGGAAGTGGAAAATGATCTTTTAAAGTGGCTTTATTCAATTCCCTATAGTCAATGCATACTCTCCATTTTCCATTCTTCTTAGGAACAATTACTAAGGGTGAAACCCACTGACTGTCTGATATTGGATAGATGAAATTTACATTCAACAGTTTTTGTAGTTCCTCTTTAACAATTTCCCTTAGATTTGGATTCATTCTTCTTTGAGGTTGTCGAATTGGTCTCGCATTTTCTTCAGTGTAAATATGATGTATACAAGTACTAGGATCAATTCCCTTCATGTCAGTATATTCCCATGCATAAGCAGAGGAATGTTCTTGTAACATCTTTATTAGTTCTTTCTTTTGAAATTATTCCAAATTATTATTGATATTCAAAGTTTTTCCTAGAAATATTTCAATTGTGGAATTGCCAAATTTTTCCATAGAATGCAAGGATAGTTGACAAGATGATAAATATTCAATATTGCATTGTTCTTGAAAACTCTGACTAGATTCACAATATGATGAAGACTCATTATTTTCCATTAAATTCAAAATTTGATCTTCCTCATCTATTTGTGAAGTAGCAAAGATTGGTCTTATATCAATGTCATCATCTAACCATTCTTCATTTTCAACTTCTATCGTTGTTCTTGCAGGTGGATACAATGTGAATTTCTTTGTTGAATTTCCATCAGAGATAAACATGTCACCAGATCTACAACTTATGAAAGCATCAGTTGTAGCCAACCACGGTCTTCCTAAAATCAATGGATGTCCTCCTAAGTTATTCTTGGGTGTTAAAATTATGAAATCAACAGGATATTCCCAAGAATATAAGGATACATATATATCTTCTAATACACCATAAGGTTTGATTACAAATTTGTCTGCTAATTGTAACAATGTAGGTGTATACTGAAGATTAGGAAGTTTTAGTTGATTCATAGTTTGCTTACTCATGATGTTTATCGCTGCTCCTAGATCAATCAATGTATTTGGTATATCTAAACCATTGATGTGTGTCTTCACAATGGGACTTCCTGGATCAAGATATTTTTGAATTGTTGTTTTACCCATCATGATATTTGTAATTTTTCCGACTAGTTAGATTCTTTTGACTTCTTTTCTTTTTCTTCCTAGTTTCTTTATGCTCAACTCTCTAATTGTCTTTACAAAATTTGGTATTTCCTTAATGGGTTGTAGAAAAGGAATTTTTATGCAAACATTCTTCAGTTCATCTAACATATCATAATCAGGGAATAAAATATGCTTTTCTACTCCATCAATTTTCAATCTCTCAGGAAAAGGTGGTTTTGAAACAGATATTGAAGGTTGTTCCATAATAGGAGTTGAGTTATTTGGATGTGTTGGAGTAACTTGTTTTTGAGTTTTTTCTTTTTCATTAAGAGACTTCTCTTCTTCAGAGATCTTTTCACTTTCTTGAATAACAACTGATGGGGAATTTTTCTCCAATACGCTACTAGATCTAAGTTGGAAATTGTTTAGATCTAATGGAGTTATCATGTAATTTTGGAAATTTTGTCCTTCCATATTGTAAACAATTTGTGAGTTTTTATTATTATTCTGATTTGGAAGTGGTTGGGCAAGCAATTGGTTTGGTCTTTGAGGAAATGGTAATGAAAGTTTTGGATTCAAATTGTGGGGTTAAGTTTGTGGAACAGGCCGAGGATAATATTATGGAGGAAAAATAGGCTAAGATTGTTGAAATTGTGGATATTGAGGGTCTTTTCCATAAGGATTTTTTCCATCCTTGTGACCAAGGTTGTGGCCAATATTTCCAAGGAATTGGTGCATTCCCATTACTTTGCGATGGTTGTCCAAATGGTTGGTGGGTGGTAAAACCTTGAGTTGTATTTGGTTGTGAATTTTGTCTTGGTATTTTAGTAATAAAACAAAGATGATCTACCTGATTTGGTACTACTTCTTCTTGATAAAAAACTTTAAGACCTAGTATTGAGGGACATTCTTTCATATTGTGATTTTCTGCACATATAGCACAAGTTTCTACACTCAGATCAAGAGGACATTCTCTCAAGGCATGTTTCTTTCTACACTTAGGAAATAAATGGATAATGTAGCATTTTCATCTTTTTGCTTGTTTTACATTTTAAGGGTGTCAATTCGTTCCCTAAGAATCCCTAAAATATTTGTTTTAAAACTATCAAGCAAATTACCTAATTCTACTCTACTCACTATCCCAGTTGCAGATTTATTAATTCTTGATAAAAGAGGATCTCTTGGATTTTTCCCAGTTCTTTCTTTGCCTCTTGAAATGTGTATGCATAACTCACAAATTTCTCCAAGTGACAACTACAAATGTATCCCTTACCCATTAGATTGAGAAGATCAATCCACTCATCTTTAATGGATTTTAATAAGAGATCTTTCAAAGTTTCTTCATCTAGATTATTCATTTTTCCCTTTTAACATTATAAGAAAATATTCAATGAAGTCTTCAAGATTTTCATCTTCTTTATGTACTATTTTAAAGACTTCATCCTTAATTATGGGGCATAAATTAGTACTTATATTTATCTAAGAATGTAGTTTTCATTTGTTCCCATGTTCTTATGGAATTTATTCCTAAACCCATAAACCATTTTAATGTTGCATCTTTAAGGGTTGCAGGGAATAATTTCAACTTTTGAGCATCATGCAGATAATCATATGATCTACACAAGACTTCAAATTCAAAGAGAAATTTTTCAAGATCTTCTTTCCTTAGTCCATGAAAGTTTGGAAGAATAGACGGTGAGATATTTTGCATTGTCACAGTTGTATCTTTATTGAGGATAGGAAATCCAAAGGGTTCTGGATTTATATCTTCTCCTCTCCCTCTTCCTCTTCCTCCACCTCTTCCACCTCCCCTATTTCCTCCTCTTCCTCCTCCAATCCTAGGTTGTTCACCATTCACATTATGTACCTCTCCTTCCCCTTCTCCAACCATTGTAGATTCTTCAGAACTAATATAGGGTTCTAGTTCCAAAATTGGGTTTTCAACTTCCTCTAGTTCCTCTGGTTCTTCTATCAATGGTTTGTTAGAATAGGTTTCTTCTTCCTCTTCTTCAACAGGAACTTCCAACTCTTGAGCTAGAAGTTGTTATCCAGATGAAGATAGGAAAATTATTCCTATTGTTGGAGATATGGGATCTTCTTCTTCTATTATGGCTTATGTTGATGAAGTTAGTGAATCTCTAGGTTGGATTTTGGATCTTAATACCTTAGGGAGTTTTTGTTTTCCTGCTATGGATGGAATTCGAGTTTGTGTGGGTGGTGTGGCACTACGAGGTCGTGGTGGGGTGAGTGATGTTGTTGGAATTAAACTCTTACCTCTACCTACAAATTTGCCTCTAGAATCTCTTTCCCTATGCATATCATGTTTTTGTTTTTAATTATGAAAAGATAAAGACTTCCATTTACACTTCCCCAGCAATGGCGCCAAAATGTTTGTCAATTTAATTGTCTTAAATTGTTACATAAATTATCGATTGGAGTTGGTAAACTTGTGAAGTGAAAGTGCACTATATATGCTAGAAGCCTTCAAATTATTAATGTGTATGATTGAGTTATTGAAAAATATTTCTAAGGATGTTTTGTCTTCCTATTTTATTCTTTAAAGAAAATTAAATTAAAACATTCAATCTCAATTACATTCCTGCTCACTCCTTTTTAATGAAATAAAAAATGCTATTTACAGTTGTAAAATGAAACTAAATAAAGTTTACACTATCGTATTGAATTAAGAAAAAATTAACTAATATATTGCAACACAAATTTAATCTCTAAAATAAAACATATTCATCTAATGTTATAACAATCCTTTGCATAAAAACTAAAATGAAATTGAACTCTAGTTAAAATGAAAACCATGCATCTTCTCATTATCAATCACTCATGCTTTGAAATAAAATGCTCTAAACAAAACTACAAAGGAATCACTCATGCTTTAAAATGAAATACTTTGAAACAAAACTGTAAGGAAATCACTCATGTTCTGAAATGAAACACTCTGAAATGAAATTGTAAGGAAATCACTCATGTTCTAAAATGAAACACTCTGAAATGAAATTGTAAAGAAATCTATGAAATGCTTTTGAAATGAAAGCTGTAAATAAATCTATGAAAGGTGTCTATGCTACAATTATCATCATTAGTGAAATATTGTTATTGCTATTTAATTAAAATCAATGCTGCAAAACGATTATAGAGCATATAAATAACTGAAATAAATGATAAAAAGGAAATATAGAAATGTAGAACCTTCACTGTTTGCAGGGGCCCTCCACAAATAGGCGGTCACGAAACTCTAATCACACAGTCAGCTATGAATAAAGCTTCATTCTCATCAACAGGAAAACAAAGTTTTTTTTTTTTAAACATCATTGTCGCATACATCAAATTCAGCCTTTGTTCATGTTTTGTTGCACGGTATTTATAAAAGCCCGTGTCAAATAACTGTTCGGGGATTTTATGCCTACCATTAGCTAACATAATTATAAACTTAGCTTCTAACATGTATCAAAATATCATTTGCTCATGATTTTCTATTTGGAAAAATCAAATCATGAAGCATAAGATTTTCAGACTCTCGCTCGCCTATTCAACAACACGTTGACTTTCACCCTTTGACCACGCAATCAAATAATCCTTTGATGATATAGTTCGGATGGATAGGAGGGAATCATTGAAGGGATCAATCTCCACATGTCCATATCTTTTTCTTCTTAGCTGGCACCTCAGATCTTGGTAAACCTTGGAGTTGGCTACAGAAACATCGATTAGCTACAAAATTGCATGAATTTGGTAGCTAATAAAAACATTAATTCAATAATAAGGAAAATTATCAAATATGAAAGATAAGACAATTAAATACCTTACCATGCCAAAAACCTTGTAGTTTGATGCCTTTTGAGTTGATGATGATGGTCAAAGAGAGGAAAAATTGGTAAGGGAGAGTGTCAAAATGAAGCATTCATGAGGCTCTACAATCTACTCCTGCTTGTTTGTCCCATATAAAATCATATTTGTTATGTGATTTACCTAAACTCTTATGCTAAGAGCATCTGCAACCATTCTCTCCTTTCCCTTAATGTACCTAATCTCTAATTCAAACTCACTGAGTGTATCTAACCACCTAGCTTGCTTAACATTCAAATCAGGTTGTCCAAACAAGTATCTCAGCCCACTATGGTCACTCGTAAACACAAACCTCTGGCTAAGAAGATAGTACCTCCAATTCTTCAATGCGTGAATGATTGCTGCCAACTCAAGATCATGCATCACATAATTATGCTCATGCTCATTCAGTTTCCTTGACTCGTAGCATACCACCTGTCCCTCTTGCATCAGGACTCCACCAAGTGCTCTCTTGCAAGAATTTGTACACACCACAAACTCTTTATCTAGATCTGCAATCTTTAGAATTGGAGAATTTGTAAGCAACTGCTTTAGATTGCTCAAAATGGGTTGCACATTCCTATTTCCATTAAAACTTCTTTCATTTCTTATACAAAAATGTAATAGGATAGGAAATCTCTCAAAAGTTCCCGATGAACCTCCTATAATAACCTGTCAACCCCATGAATTATTTGACCTCATCCACATTTCTAGGAGATGCTCATTCCATGATAGCTCTAATCTTTTCCGGATCCATTATTATGTTTTCCTTGGAAACAACATGTCCAAAGTAATGAACTTATGTCTAAAAGAAACTACACTTACTAAGCTTGACATATAACTGATTGTCTCTCAACAGTCTTTACATTGTTTCCATGTGTTTTTGTTAGGCCCCTATACTACTAGTGTAACCCCTTATTGTTATTAGTAAAACCCACTTATTGTATTGATGTACCCATGTAGTGCCCATATTGTTACTCTTGTGCCCCATAGAAGCCCACTATTGTTATTATTGTGCCCCTACATTATTATTGTTATGTCGGCTCTAATTATGTTATGACCCCTTAGAATTCTATATATAGAAAGGAGGTATTTTCATTTGTATCATCGAAGAATTGTTCATTTATGTAATGTAAATGAGGTTTCCCCCTCAAAGAGGCTGAATTCTAAGGCGTTGATCTATCTTTTCTATCTTTTCTTGAGCTGGTTTCATAACATTTGGTATCAGAGCTTTGGATTCTAGGGTTTCGCTGCTCCAAACAGGTCATCGTGGCATTTTCGCTATAACTTTTTTTCTGTGACATTTCAGAAGTCACAAAAAGACCCATTTGAGAAGAAATCGCATTGAACCTTGGGTCCGAATTTCAAAGCTTTTCGCGCGATATTTACAGAGATATGATCTGAGGAAGTTGGTCTTTTTGCAGACTCCTGAATTACATTCAAAACAGGTGACCTGGGGAAAATCGTCATAACTTTCTCTCTGGGAATCAGATTGAAATTTCGTAAGAAGGTACAGAAAGAGGACGGATTGTAGTTTATTTTATATCTTTTTCAGAACCAAATATCGAAAATTGTACACGTGGAACTTCATACAACTTCGCTCTTCTGGAAAGGTCTATAATCAGGTCATCTTGGGAGATTGTGCATAACGCTTTCTTGGAGAATCCAATTTCGATCAGACTGGTGGCATTGGAAAGAGGACACAGAGGGCTACTACAGGCAGCAATTTCAAAACTTAAATATCTGAAAGTACAGAGTTACATTCGTTTCAAGATCGAGGTCCTAAAATCAAGAAAAAGAAAGATGAGGAAGTTTGATGGCAAGGATCCGGTAAATTGGATACTTCAGATGGAGCAATATTTTGATCTACAAGGTGTACCACTGTTACAAAAGGTATGTATTGCATCTTCATATTTAGAACCGGATCAATTTTTATGGTATAAAGGGCTTTTTTCTCGTAAACAACTTATTACGTGGTCAATTCTCACGGAGGAAATGATAGCACATTATGAGGATACAAAGAGCAACACCTTCTTTAGAGCAACACCACAACAATTGGAAAGAGTAAAAGGGCTTTGTGACATATTGGAAAGTAAAATTATGGCAACAAGGAAGTCTATCCCTCACAACTATAAATATGGAAGTGTTGTTTCTCCTAGCCTTCCACAACCTACAAGGGTTACACCACAACAATTGGAAGAAAAAAGAGAAAAAGGGCTTTGTTACAATTGTGATAGCAAATGCACTAAAGGTCATAAGTGTGCTGAGAAGAAATTATTTTACATAGAGTGTGAAGAGGAGGAAGAAAAGGATCAAGAAACATCAAAATAAGAGGATATATGCCAGGACCCAACCCCAGAGAAAGAAGAAATGAATCAGACCATATCTTGTAAACTATTGGCAAGAATGACCACTCCTCAAACTCTCAAGATAGAAGGACATATCAAGAAGAAAAAGGCGCAAGAAGTGAAAGATCACATCAAGAAAGAAGAAATGAATCCAACCATATCTTGTAATTCATTGGTCGGAATTACCACTCCTCAAACTATCAAGATAGAAGGACATATCAAGAAGAAAAATGTTCAAGAGGTGAAAGATCACATCGAGCGTCAAGAAATGAATCCGACCATATCTTGTAAAGGATTGGAAGAAATTACCACTCCTCAAACTCTAAAGATAGAAGGACATATCAAGAAGAAAAAGGTACAAGCAGTGAAAGATCACATCAAGCATCAACAACAAGTTCTCCAACTTCTAAAGGATAATGCCACTTCGGTGCAAAATCAAATGAAACAACAGGTAGATCAACATCATAGTGAAAAATATTTTGATGTAGGTGATTGGTTATTTTTACTGCTACATCTAAAGCAAGCTATTTATGAGAAGGAAATGTTGGCAATACTACATGCACTTAAAAAATGGCGACCTTACCGAATGGGAAGACTCTTCAAGGATGAGGATGTGGAAGCATTGTTTTGTGCTATTTCTATTATCCAACCAGATTGGATAAATGAAGCAAGGGATGAATTGAAGAAGGACAAAGAAGTATGGCCACTTATTCAAAAGTTGCAAAAGACCCCAATTCAAACAATATTGCTAGAAATTGAAGAGGAAGGAAAAATTATTTTGGAACCTGGAGTAGTCACAGAAACAAGAACCCAAAAGTTACGAAATCGATCAATTTCAGAGTATCTCATCAAGTGGAAGAACTTACCTGCTGAAGATTCCACATGGGAGGACAAGAATTTTATACAGAAGCATCAAGAACTACTCAAGCGTTGAGGACAACGCTTTTTGAAGGAGAGGGGCATGTTAGGCCCCTATACTACTAGTGTAACCCCTTATTGTTATTAGTACAACCCACTTATTGTAGGAATTTACAGGGTAAGTTCCTCAGACAAAACACCAAAGGATACCGCTCACAACCAGATCGCAGATCAATACACCAGTATTTTTGACGTGGTTAAAACCCTCAAAGAGGGAAACAGTCCACGGCTTGAGCCAACGCGGCCACTTCAGGCAATTTATTAATAAAAGAATGAAAATTTACATATGTTTCTCTCATGCACAGATTACCCTACAAATGACCCTCCATGCGCTTTAAATAGAAATCATGGACCAATCGGGTGTCAAGCCACGGATCAAGTGTCGGTAATACCGAGGAGAGAATGAACCGTCGGATCACTACATATCGTGACCGTTGGATTGTAAGTTACAAAATGTACAACGGTAAAGAAACACACTTTACCTAACTCTATACTAGACCAAGTTGTACTTAACTATTTCCTATGTGTCGGAATATCCTAACACTTATTGCATTGATGTACCCATGTAGTGCCCATATTGTTACTCTTGTGCCCCATAGAAGCCCACTATTGTTATTATTGTGCCCCTACATTATTATTGTTATGTCGGCTCTAATTATGTTATGACCCCTTAGACTCCTATATATAGAAAGGAGGTATTTTCATTTGTATCATCGAAGAATTGTTCATTTATGTAATGTAAAGGAGGTTGCCCCCTCGAAGAGGCTGAATTCTAAGGCGTTGATCTATCTTTTCTATCTTTTCTTGAGCTGGTTTCATAACAGTTTTGTATGCTCTTCCTCATTCTTATAATATATCAATATGTCATCAAAGAATACTATCATAAACTTTTCCAGATAAGGACACAAAACAATATTCATTAAACACATGACAGTAGCTAGAGCATTAGTCAAACCAAAAGGAACCACAACAAAATTTATCTTCTCCAGAATGCGGTTTTGTAGATGTCCTCTTCCTTAATGCGAACCTAATGATATCCTGATCTCAAATCAATCTTCGAGAACACTGTTGCTCCCTTCAACTCATCAAACATGTCATCAATCCTTGGAAACAAATACCTATTCTTGATGGTTACCTTGTTTAGTTGTTTGTGATCAATACACAACCTGAGAGTACCATCTTTCTTCTTCACAAACAACATTGGCGCACCCCAAGGTGACACACTTGGCCTAATGTATCCCTTGTCAATCATTTCCTTCAACTACAACTTTAGTTCCACTAACTATGGAGTGCTCATCCTATAAGGTGCCTTTGATGTTGGTGCCACTCCTGGTGCCAACTCAATAGAGAAATCCACTTCCTTTTGAGGCGAAAATTTTGAAATAACTGTTGGAAATACATCTTGAAACCGCTGCAAAAATGGATACCTCTTCAAGACTTTTGCATCCTCAACATCCTTACCTTTATCACTAGAAACATGCACTGCAAAAAATGTGCACCCTTTCCTGCAAGTGTACTTTCTTTGCATAACTCTAACCATTCTTACTAATGTAGGCTTCTTCTTACCCTAAAAAATTATCTTTTCTCCATCTTCATCCAAGTACTCAATAGCCTTCTCATAACAGTCCACCTTAGTCTTGTGAACATATCCCCAATCCATACCCAAAGGAATATTGTACGACCCCAACCAAAACACATTCAATTGTGATGATGTAAGCATACCATTCAGCTCAAATGCACAAGCTCTTACCCAATGATGAATCTTTTCTTAATAGCTATAGCCAATGGCACCAACCAAGACTTTGCATGCACTTCTTTTCTCAAACCACATGTATCCACTAGGTTAGGATAACATAACTATAATTAGATCCAAGGTAAAAAAAATGGAAACAACTCAATCAAAAAGCTTACCTTCCATCTCAATAATGGGTTCCTGATAATCCTCTTGCTTATTATCAAATGTTGCG
This sequence comes from Pinus tabuliformis, assembly GCA_031772625.1. Taxonomy (NCBI): domain Eukaryota; kingdom Viridiplantae; phylum Streptophyta; class Pinopsida; order Pinales; family Pinaceae; genus Pinus; species Pinus tabuliformis. The sequence continues at coordinate 1,386,650,956 of CM062818.1, read as the reverse complement.
TAGATATGAGGAATGTTATGGCCCTGCTGGACATCTAATCTGCTAAGGGTTGGTGTGGAATGTGAACAGTCACCAGAGTCCAAGAGACCACTTAGTATCTAAAGACCAAGGTTCACAAGGAAATGTATAAATTTACATTATTGTGAATAATAAATGCAATGAACATTTATCTTACCTTTTGTCTTCTCCATGTGTGTGTTTAACATGGTATCCGAGCCACCGAATTCTGGCCCTGCTATAATTTGGGCCACTGGTTTTGTGGCCAATTATGTTGTCAGTCCTTCCTCCCTAGACTTTGTCCCTCTGAGACTGCCATTATTTTTCACCCAAGTTTGCAAATCCTCTCTCAAATAAATTCAAGTTGTATTCTCTGCCAATCTGTTTGGTTCTGCCTATTGGGACCCGCTCCCCTGGTTTTTTTTACTATTCCGAGCTAGGCAGGTGATAGGTTTGACTCTATGCACACTAGCCTGACATGCTTTCAGTGGTAACGCATGCATACCTGTGGTTTTTTTGGTGAATGAAAGATCTATTTTCATAAAAATTTCCAGTCAAATGGGACTGTTTGAGTGTATCATATTTCATATTTAATTTCCTATTATGTGGGTTATGGATGATTTCTAGTACGAGATATTTTTCAGCCATTCGCGCTCATTTTTGTACCACATAGAGTTATCTCATTTTCCCTACTGTAATCCGTTACAATTTTGGTCTTGGAGAGCAACTAAAAGGCCACAAGAAACATTGTCACACCTTCGATTTTCAGGATGTTTAACAACAAGGAGAAGTACAAGCCCTCTTATTTTTAATCATGTGGTAACTCTTTGTGCTATAATTTTGCACCAATTCTTTGTATTTCGATATATTGTTTGTAGTTGCCTCTGTTTCTCTACCCTATGTGATTGGCATAATTGTCATTGATTCTAGGTTTTCATGGTTGATGGTGTTAGTGCCAACAGGGAAGATGAATTCAACGTTAATGATTATGTGTCTATGTGTGTCGGTTTGCTATCAAATCCAACTTTGAAGAATATTCAACAATAATTTTTGGCTACATTGGTGGGGGTGTGAGGATGCTTCTCCTGGGGCTCGATAGACTAAGGTTTTGTCTCTTCTTTCGAAACAACATCTGCATCATTTAAAAAAATAAAAATATCTGGTAGATTCTGTTAAGAAGAAGCTAAAGCTCCATAGCTTCCTCGGAAAGGAAATAAATCTCGTTTGCATGCTTGGTTTAGTATGAGAGGAAAGTTGTGATGACTATGAAGGATAATAACACTGTGGAGGGAATGCACGATGACCTTTCAGTGCAGTGTGGCAGTATGAAAAGACCTATGTGACACATGGATACCATATGCGACACATTGTTTGTATGTTGTTGAAGACCATATATAAGTATTAAATGAGGATATAAAACTCACCACAAACCAGTGAATGATGTGATTGAATATGTGTTAAGCTACATTATTTTATCATAGTGTATTATGTGCTTTTGTCATAGTATGCATTGAGTTTATTTCTTCAAGACTGTGCCCTTTCTTGAAGACCGTATCGTGAGTGGTGTAGGTGTGATATATGATATTCATTTCCATGAAACATATTTAATATATGATGCATCAAATTATATGGCACATGTTGGTTCATGTGATTTGTTGCTTATAATTACATGCAATGGTTCATATGCGAGATATGCATTGGTCCATAAGCTCTCATACTGGTCCATGCATTGAGTCAGTTGTGTAGGTATATGAGAGTCATATGCATTGAATGTAATTCATTATAACTTATGTCATTTCCTTTTAAAATGTACGTTGTCATCTTGAATGTGTTAGTCCTTACAATCTTCTAGGCTGAAAAGGAAATCGAGAAGGGTAACCTCAAACCACTTTAGCTTAGTAGCTAGCCCTATTGAGCATGAGAGGGATCTCTCTAAGTCTCTTATCAATGATATGAATTTAAAACAAATGAATTTTAGGCTAGATATGTGTATTTGTTTGTTTGTTTGTGAAAATTTGAGTTTTAGTGTTTGCTGAACTTAGGGTTTGGAGCCATAAATAGGTCTGGCTATAGGGGTGCAGGAGAAAATATGAGAAGGAGCTAGATATCAAAAGCCATGGTGTATTTTTAATATTGTCAGTGTAGTATAGAGGAGAAAGTGTAGAAGAAACTAATGATCATAAGTAAACATGATTTCATTAGCTTAGGAAGACATAAACATAACTATGAAAACCAAATAACAGAGCTTGAAAAACAAGAATTCTGTATATTTCACTATAAGGCATCCATAGAAAGAAGAGATATAATGTATATAAAGATGTTTAGACCATTATAAAACAAATAGAATGAAGTACAAGCACCATGAAATCACTGGGCTAGAGTTCCTTGAAAATAGCTGCAACTTGTCTCTATATTAGCTGAAAAGATGATTACATGCAAGCTTCCTTCACAAAAAGTTCAACCCACTTCCCCTGAAGAGAAATGATACATATAGACTCTCCTAGACCACTTTCCCACCTTCTGGAGTCAAATTCCTTGGTGGAGGAACTGACTCCAAGATTCTCTTAACCAACAGGTGAGAGTGAGAACGTGAAACTCAAACACTTCATGGAGAGTTTGTTCAGGAGTTTGCTTCTTTTATGATGCCTAATAAACATAAAAAAAAACCTATGATGTACATTTATTCATTCCTACATCACCTAGCCTCGAAACTAGTGCCATTACATAGATAATCTTGACTTTGACTGAGTCAAACTAGAAACTAGAAATTTTACACAATGAAAATTTCCAATTAAAACATAGAAAAGTGTAGGAGCACAATGCTGAATTTGATCTGATTTTGAGGTGCCTTCCAGGGGTCAAAATAAAAAACAGAGAGAATGGTCAACTATCCCTTCAAGTCTAGTTTCCAGAAAAGTTTTAATTTTTGAATTTGGACCATGGGAAGGCCTTCCAAAATCCATTCTCCCAAGGTCGCTCCAGAAGCGCAGCGCTTATCAAAAAAGGGTCCAGAATGCTAGTTTTTTGCCACTTTTTTGCACTTTTCTCCAAAAATGAGCCACCTTTGAAAAATATGAGAAAATGGGTTTTTAGAGGATGGAAATATATTTCCAAAAATGTATACCTTTCCTCAAATGGAGGCCTGAGGAAAAAGTGTAGTGCCAACGCGCTGCGCTTCTGGAGCAGTTGATTTTCTAAATTTGGCCCAAAAATTCTCAAAAAACTTAAAGTGCTCAGAATTTG